>JAMKYM010000022.1:0-679297 GCA_026541065.1 Canavalia ensiformis | reverse complement strand
AATTTAATTTTCGTTAGATAAATTTATCATGTAAACGAATATCTAATATTTATTAAGATTTTGGTCATTATTAAGTAATTTTCAACAAGTAGCAATTTCAAATGCATTGGTCATCTTTTTCTTTCTTATAAATATTATATGACCGAATCTTAAAATTCCCATATTCTAATTACTTTATTAATTGAACAAGGTACACATAAGCCACAAACAAAAAAAGAAAAAAGTAACAAGTGTCTTAAAACACCAGTTGAAAAAAATCAATAAATGGTACCATTAAAGATTGCGCAAAAGGAAAATAAAATAAAAGGTAGTTTTATATGGTTGATTTTGCTTAACTTTATAAGGATTTTTATATTTTTATTACTTTAAAATAATGTATACCATTGCTATTCTATGCTTTTAAATACTTTAAACCTATTTGAATAAATCTAAAATGAAATTCAGATATAGTCGTGAACCTGCAAATCATTTGACTTATTGGAAAAACATCTTGAATAATGTTAATACTTGCTATTACAAGTTAACTGAAGAAATTATGTTTTTGACATTCTTCATCAACACTTGATCAAACGCTAACGTTTGTTAAGAAACGGTTCTTCATGAAATAAATTAATCATGACTGATAAAACACCTGAAACGAATTCAATGGTTCGTCTTATAAATAATAAGTTAATATGGCAAAATTCAATTCTCCAAGAACATACAAACATTTACTGTCTCAATTAAAAATGAGTTCTTCTTTCTTGTGTCATTCTTCACTTGACATACAACATCCTCTGTTGCCTCTACTATTTGTCTCTGCAAGATTTTTTGTTGTAATCAATGAAACCAATGGTGGTATGATCTGGCATTTCCTCTAACTCTGCCACTGTACATTTGCATTGGATTTCTCATGTAATTATACAAATCATCATGTCTTGAATTATTATTGTGATATTTTTAATTACAGCTTTCTTTGTTAATTTGTGTGTTAGTGAGATGGAAAAGTCACATACCTGAGACCCAAACTGTGAGAGCTGAAGATTTACTTTAAACATGGGTTATTCTAGAATGATAACCAATGGGATATAAGTGACACCTACTTAGGTGATCAACCTTAAGGACTGTTTACACTTGGCCTTATCTTTGCGTCATGACCAGTTTCTTTCAAAGAGGTTTCCAAATCCTCCTACCTCATCTGCGTGGCACAGAGATTTCTTATAGTGTGGAAAGTTTGCTCTATATGTTGGATTTGTGACATCCAATCAAGACAAAAATCGTCTCTTCACAAAAAGTGTTGAATAAAATTTGATGTCTGTTTTTGTGTTGCAATTGGTCTCAAATTGTTTCCAGTGAATGACAGTAGATATCAAATGCTGTTGCCATTGCTGCTCTCAGCAGTCAGAATCAAGGAACCTTCTTCTCCACTATTGCCTTGGCTTTGTTTTTGTTTCAAAGCAAATCCACCTATTTCATCCCTAGAGGGGTTACTCACCCAAAAGCTTTCCAAGTGGACAGAAAACAATTAATTCTCTTTAAAAACTGATGTGGTAACCATATGAGTCCAAACATTCAATTGGACTGACTGAATCATTGTTTGGAACTCCTCTGTTCAAATTTACTTTTCCATTTATATGATTTGTTTTATGAACGTCAAAAATAAATGCGCGTAGGTTAGCTTTGTGCTTAGAATTAATTTATTCGTATTGTAATTTTATTTTATAAATTATTTTTTGAGTTTTAATACCAAAACCATATTCCTTTATTTTAATCAGTATTCATCGTATCTTGTACTGTGTTTGTTCACGGGAATAAATCAGTATCACTCGTGCTATCAAAATCAATTGAATATATTACTTTCAATCTAGCTTGTAGTGATCACAAATTTTTAATATGCAATGTAAAGCCTTCAGATATTCACATAACAACATGTCGATATATTTAACTTCTAAGTCCTACTTTACAATTTTATTTTATTCTTTTAAAAAATTGTAAAGATTAAAAACCGTCACAATCTAAAATGTGGAGATGGTTGTGATGTACGGATTGATCTTTTTAACAATGGATAGATCTACTAAAACATAAGTTTTTGTGTAAAGTGTTCTGTTGCAGCTTGTTGTAATTTTTTGTTGATAATTATTTTGTAGGTTTAATAAAAGAACTATGTGCTTTAATCTGATCGATAATTTTTGCTTCTTAAAATTGTGATTCATCAATATCAAAAGTAATATTATGGCGGAAAGTAATCAAGCTGCGTCATTCTGCCATTATTATAACATCATAAAATATCTTGATTTATATTTAGGTCATTCAATAATTTTATTATTAGTTGCTATCTCATGATAAATTTCAAATTTATGTCGAAAAAATACAATCATTTTTAACACGTTTATTATAAAATGAGTTGCTATATCGTAATGCGTTGATGAATAACTAACATAGGCTTTCTTCATACGTACAAAATATTATCATTTTAACACTTGCTTTAATTATTTATCTATAATTATGATAATATTAACATATTTACTCATTAAACCACATTTATATAATTATACAGATTACGTTTACCTATACATATAATAGTTTTTGACCATAGTTTATATACTTTGCTGCATATATATATATTTGCTAAATATTCTATAATACATATATTCATAACTTCTTCTATACTAATAACTAGGATACCATTCAACTATTTACATTATCGTATGATCTTGAAAAATGAAGGAAGAAAGAATCTCGTCAAGCTAGTAATATGAGTTATCATGATTATCTTGTCTAAATATATTTAGGAACGTTTGGGAAAAATGGAGTGGGGATGAGAAATTAAGTTTCTCTTAAGTAGGATTCTAGCTAAACTTAAGTCTGTCATTTTTATCTGGTAACCATTTTTAAGATTGGCCCAAAATCATATAGTACATGTAAGGGATCGTTTCTTTTTAGTCTGCAATAAAGTGGATTTTTTTACCAAACTATAAAACTAGCCCTTCTCACAATCTTCAAAGGGGTACTTATTTTTGATTTTCTGTATATCTTTAACAATTTATAGAAGTCCTATGACTTTTTTAGATGATGACCTTGTGGCCTCCACATATATCTGCAGTCTACCTGTTGGTGGTAAGAATCATCGTGTTTATAATTCGTATAACTTTTTGTATCTCATTTTTGTTTACAAGCCTTGCACTCACTAGTTCAATGATCATTCTTAAGTCATATTTACCATGACTTATCTTCAATTGAAGAGGCATTATTCGTACCTTATTCATAAATATTTCATTTTTGAATTGGTGATGTAATCATAATTTATAGAGCCTACTAACAGCTCTGTAGTGACCTTGTGACCTCATGTCTGTCTGCTGTGTAGTATACAGGAATATATATTTATGTTTTCTTGGATTTTTCTTTGAGTGATCTCTTAGTATTGGTTTTATTTTAAAGCTTTAGATGATATCATTTTCAGTATTCAGCAAAATGTATGCCATTGAATCTGATTCCTATGGACCATCAGTGTATAAACTCATTCTTTAATTATCATCTTTCATCTGTGACAGTCAAGTATTCAGCTGCATTAAATAATGTGAATTCCAACAATATCTAGTTGACTCTTAGATCACATTAGCAGTCTAACATAATTACATGCATCCAATATATTTCCAGCTTATCTTTAGCACTCTGCTTTGTATGATGATTCAAATTTGAATTTGTTCTCTGAAACCTTCAAGTTGCTCCTTGACCTTTCTTTTCCAAGGTTTGATGTGTTCATATGATTTTCTTTAAACATATTTTGCACTATCTGTGAGTGACAAATAAACTTTTTGGAGGCTATCTTCTTTGCTCTTCAATTTGCAGTCTTCCTTCTTTGTCCTATTCACCTTTTCAGTTGAGATTAGTATTAGCAAGTTTTTAACCAGTTATACCAATTAAATTAAGCCATGTGGTTGAGTAGTGCACACATGCCATTTGAAGAAGCTTCATTTCAGACTTCTGATTCTTTCAAATGGCAGCTTCTTGTGTGCCTAAATGATTTTCTTATTATTTTTAGTATTCTTTAAAGTAACAGATGTGAATTATGACATAAGTATGACCTTCTAGTTTCTTTTCTTGTCTTATGATTAATTTTTCAAATTCATTATTCATTAGTGATATATCATTGCCATTTTTAAGAACTTTAATCACTCTTTGAAAGTCTTGGCCAAATGGTTTGATATAGTTTTAACACCAGTTATTCCTGTTGCCAATTGCCTTTACCTGGTCTGAATCATGATTGTAGTGAATTCTAACTTTCTTACTAACAGCTAATATGTCCAAATGGCTCTTAACCTTTTTAAAGTATATTAAGTTTTAATCCTCTACACTTTTATGTGTAGATGTTTGATTATTTACTAGTTCTGAGAATTAAATCTCATTCTTGATAATTACCCTAAAGAGCAGATGGATCCATTACTTTATAAAAATCTCACTTAGGCCCACTTGTGCCAGGGATGCTGGTCAACCTACTTAAAAATTAAAACTCTCTCTTGACTAAATTGATATTAAGAGTGGATGAATGCATTTCTAAGTTGAGGCATAAGTGGAAATCTCTAGTCAACTTTTAATTTGATTGATTGTCTAGTTACAGTTGTTTCTAGTTTCACAAGTTTGTAGTTATTTTTGGTTCTATCTTATCACTAAGATTCAGTGGAATGGCCCCTTTCTCTTAAATATACTCATGATTATTTTTAATTACAACTTGCTGTTGAAATCTCTAGTATTTAAACATATGGAGATTTCACTTGATTTTCATCTATTTGTTCATTATTGAACTAATACTTTGACATGCCTTCCTCCTCGTCCTCCATTTTCAGCTGAGTCATATTATCTCAACACAATTTTAAGTTCATTTTCCATAGTTGCACTAAAGGTGGCCGAATGAACACTAGTTGTTTTAAATATTTTGTTCAATTCTCTTATTCCAAGGTGTTTCCTCATTTAGAACCTAGATTACATAGTTTATGTATACCAAAAGTACCCAGAAGTTGCATCCCCAAGAACTGAATCACAATTAAGTATCTAGCTTGCCTTTTTAGAGAAGGTCTGCCTTGCTGAATTATTCTCTTGCAGCCTTGGTTTCTTTGATTTTGTGCATATGCTTTATAAGCTCTTCCAAGTCATTTGGGCACTTTTAAGATCAGCTTTGGGTCTTGATAAAGGCTGAATGTAAGGATGTGTGAGGCTTATGCCATTTCAAGTTCCTATAATTTTAACACCTTAGTAGTTTCAAATTGTTACTAAAGCAGATTACGGGACTTAAATTTGGTTTTCTTTCCTTTGCTGTATTTAAGTCCTTGGTTTAAGATCTTAAATAAATCACACATAGTCCACTATAGTAGAGAAAATCCAGCAACTTTCAAACTTTAATGTAAAAACATGCACAAGTAGCATTTTTAAACAAAGTGTGAATCACACAAGGTCTCCAGATCAGCATCCTGCTCCTTTCAAGAGCCTTCAAAAATTTACTCTGTATTCTCTCTAAAAATTTACTAAAGCATAAAGTGGATTTTAAAATAATCTCACTGACTAAATTTCTTATATGTTACTTAGAACCACTTTAAACCAACCAAACTTTTATTTAATTTTCAAAAATCACTAAAAAATGGTGATGTTCATTTTGAACTATTTAAAGGCATCTGGAGCCCTAATAAGTCCAAACAAAAGGAGATTTATGAATTTTAAAGAAAAGATCCACAAAAGAAAAAAAAACCATAAAAAGTAAGATTAAAGCTTAAAAAGACAAAGTAGAAAATCTTACTTGATGGAGACTTGGTGTGGGGCTTTGGTGGGGCTTCTTTGGCTCACCTTTCCCTCCTTAGTTGATCCACAAAATTTCTCCCAAGTGCGATGGTGGCGCTGTGGTCAGATATTAATTTAGCTTAAACTTCAAAGATAGAAGTTTAGTTTTCTAGTACAATCTTTGGGTTTTGGGTGGATTAAGTTTGATAAATTTTGAGAGACTCTCCAAGTGTTTATAAGGTTAGAACTGCAGAAAATAAGCCCTCACCTTGGTGTTTCTAAGAAATTTTGTCCACCAAAGGCATGTGGGAATTAAATTCCCACTTAAGAAAGATTTTGCAATTTTAGTTGTAATTTTCTATTTTTTTAAAATAAATCTAAAGGTAAAGAATTATCATTTTAGGATTATATTAATGCTAATAATTCTTAATTTATCACTAATCAAGTTGAACTTACCCTAAGCATGGTTAAGTTTTAATTAATCAAGGTTAATTAGCCTGAGTCCTGGTTAAAGGAATCCTAGTATTAATTATTCTTTTAAGGGTTTACCTTAGTTGACTTCACTTGGTGACTCATCGCCATAATTTCCATGTGGAAAATTCCGTGCAACCAATGTGGGGCCTACCCTTGGCTTCTTCCTCAACTGCCTTCGCCCTCCTAGCTCATCAGCAGAGCATTTTTGTAATTTTTCAGCATTGACGTAAAATTTCCAAATTATTCCTTTAACAATTATAACGCTTTTTGGTTCATTCCCAAGTTAACCTAAGGTCATTTGATATTTTTCTAGAAACTGACTAGTTCTGTGTAGAAAGTAAATCATTCTAGCGGCGTTTTAGGCATTTTCAAAAATTTTATATAAATTTAGAAAAATAAAAATTTAGCTATTAAAAATTTTTATTTTTTACTATATTTTTTATTAATATAACTTATTTTTATTTTATTTTTAAAAATATATAAAATTTTAATTAAAGAAAAAATAAAATCTTCCTCTTCCATTTTCTCATCTAAAAAGTAGGATTACTTTTTCAATGATTACCCTAAAAAATATTTTTTTTTTTATTTTTATGTGAAAAAAATAACAAAAGAAATTTATACCCTCTTTTTCCTTTTTCTTTCTTTCTTTCCCTTTTCCATCACTCCATCCCAACAAACCCTTAAGTTACTATAGGTGTTACAAAATAAATATCAATGAAAATATAGTGAATTAACCACAAGAGGTGGACCTAACGTAGAACTAAAGGATTGCTTAAGCAATGTTTACAATTAGGCCTCATCATGGGCCGAATTTGGTCTTGTAGGTCTAAATATGTGAAACTATCATAAACCGACATTAATAATTTTGTAGCCATTTCTATCCTAGTTCTAATTAGATGTTATAGTTGCTGATTGTTTTGGGTAAATATTTTTGCGGATGAGCAAAATGATTTCAGGTCTTTGATGGCAACTTTTTTTTTACTTCTAACATCTTTTTTGTAGTTTTTAGCTGCTTTTTGTTTAACTTAGGCTTTTCAATCTTTTTTCCTTATGTTGGGTTGCTAACTATGCTATATTACAGTTTTCAAAAAACATAATCGAGATAAATTTTGTTTTTTTATTGTTTAAACTAAACTTGTTTTAAAAAATAACACCGCTTTTAACCTAAGAAAAATATCATTAACTTTAACATTTTGTTTGAATGAAATAAATTATGGAGGAAGGATGAAATTGAAGAGGAAGATCAGCTTTCCATGCATTTGGTTTGTTTTATCTTTAATGGAAGGAAAGATTAACTTTTCATAGGCCCTACAATTTTATGTTCCCTCCTCTTTTAGCCATGAACAAGAAAGGAAGGTGAGAGGGAGAGTTTTTTATTTTATTTTAAATTTTTAAATATTATATATTTTTAAAAAATTAAAAATTACGCATATTCAAAAATTATATTTATAAAAGACATAGTCAAAAAATAAATTTTTTAAAATTTATACTATTGATATATTTTTTTCTCTCTTTTCCATCCATCTAAACAATTCAAATAGAAAAAAAAATTCTTTCCTTTCCCTGTTATTTATACTCATCCAAATAACTCATTTTTCCTTATTAATTCTACTCCCTTTCTTTCCCTTCTCTTTCTTTCTATCTTATTTCTCCCATGATCTAAACAAAGAATAAGAGTAATATTAAGGTGAAGAATAATGAAAAATAAGATGATGATCGTTGACTTGACTAGTCAAAAGCAATACAAATCACAATTCAATAGTTACATAGAATGACACAAATAGTTTGACACTAAGATTAAGATACATACACAAATATAGAAATAAAATTATATAATAAATAAATATACATTGATATATAAATATTAAAAATATGAAAATACATTATCTTCAGGATCTTTCAAAAGATAATAATCATTGCCCACCAAACCATCTAAGATTGCAAAATACAAAAATATTAAAGAATTAAAATTGAGAAAATATAATAATACAGTGAATTAGACAAAATAACAATATATATAGTACATACCATAATCAAAGTTGCATTGTTACAAAGTTAGCATGCTAACATAATTGTAAGTGATTTTACACAACAAATTAAAAGAAGTTAAATAACCCCTTGAATTTTGCAAGCACGTAATCAAGTGAAAGCTTAGCTAATATTTTCAAAAAAAAAAATAAACAACCAAACTGATATGAATTAATAAACCACATGCAAAGCATAGGTGATATACCTAGAAAAAAATTATCCAAACAAAATCAATAAGGCTACTAACAACCCACGAAATTGAGTAATGAATTGAACAATAAACATAGGCCAAAACTATATGTGTTTCAATCATTAAAAAATCTAAAATAATGTGCATATCTAATAAAATTATACAAAAGATTAACATTCCTAACTATGAACTAGCCATTGATTCAACTATTAAAATTTTTCCAAATGTCATTCTGAACAAGCTTCACGTCTTTTAAAATTTATAAAAAATCTAAACTAATCAAATTAATAGAAGCAAAACCAATACATAACAACTTAAATCATTTGAACTTAATTACTTAACCTAAAATTTACCCAAAATGAACTATGTTACATGCCTTTAACCAATAAGTGACAAAATAGAAACTTGCAAGGCTACAAACTAAAACATAAGTATAATATACCTATGCAAGATTATACGTCAAGTGTTTAACATATCCAAAATGCTATCAAAATATTGAAAATGCCAATCGTCACTCATAATCAAAATGAGCATGTTAACATACTACAATAATCAACATATGAAAAATAATTTTAAAAATACTGTCGCAACCATAATTATAACGAAACGACGAACTCGCTAAAATTTTGAGAAAGAATTTTAATTAATAGTGGAGTCGCTACCAAATTTTATTTAAGGGAAAATATTTGGAAAGATCTTAACTTGAGGAAGAAATTCTATGTTCGGGAGTCGGTTACGAATAGGGAAGGTGTTAGGCACCTTACTCACCCGTTCCGAAGAACTACAGTGCTCTTAAAAGCGAATGTGTGATTTTTTGAAAATTATTTGATCCCTTAAATAGAATAAAAATAGATAGCTTTGTATGAAAATAGCCTGACAGGACTTCATCTTGGTCCTACGTATTCTTTGGTGCAATGGGAAACTGAAGGCTACGTAGTTCTGGTTTTTATTTTGAAGACTTGATCTTGAGGTTAAAAAATTTGAAAGAAGATTTTAAAAGCAGTTTTGATATTTTTGGATAATTCTTAGTCGACATTTGAAAATAACCCATATAAATTTCTAAACATCGAACAACAGAAAAAGATACCAATTTGTATTTAAAGCCCATTGCGTGAGACTTAAAATTGTTAAAGAAAAATGGACTAGATTTTAAAATAATAAAAATAAGAGGGATTGGGCTTAAGTAAAAAGAATTGGGTCTGACCCAAATAATGAAAATGGAATCGTTTTCAAATTTAGAAACAGATTGAGTTTGATTCAAATTGAAAAGGAATTTGATTTTAAAGAAAGAATTAAGTTTGACCCAATTTAGACAAAAATGAACTTAGGCTTGACCCAAAACTTTATTTCCAATTAAAAGAGTTTTGGGTTTGACCTAAAAAAAAAATAAAAATATTTGATCTTAATTTTAGGAAAATAAGAAAAAAGAAAGAAAGAAAGAAAAATGGGCTTGTTTTGGAGCAACAGTACTTGGCCCCAATTCTTTGGCCAATTAGATTTGAAGGATATCCACCTGGGCTAGTTTAGGAGCAGCAGCGTGGCCCACTTGAAGGAAAACAACCTACTCACCTTTGGTTTGGCTATACAGACTTTGGTTGCCTAAGATCATGGTTAGCACATGAGAGAGTAAAATAGGGAATGCCATGCAGGGGACTCAAACTAGGGGCTTGGGAGTTGTATGCCATCAACTCAACCACTAAGTTGGGCCTTTAGTTTAGTTTTAATACTCATCAACTTTATTAAAGTTCGTTGAAGATAGATTTGTTGAGTAGTAAGCACAATCTAAGCCATGCATGTGCCTGCCAAGACTGGAGGCTTCCTTTTGCAGCCGCACATCATAGATTAAATAGTAGAGTCTTTGAATGACATCAAGAAACATCCTGAACCGATTATCCATACCAACAGAATTTGGAAAAGCTTGCACTACCTAAAGAAACTTTAACTTCAGGTCTTTGGTCACAGCACTTGAACTCAAGGAACATAAATGGCCTCCGCTCAGAATACCTATTTAGCTATTTGATGTGTAAGCCTGGGTAATTTTAATTTGGTTTCATAGCCACTGGTGCAGAGGCAAGAGGTACCAACTTTCTCTGCAGCAACCTAGGCCATCACAGAATTCTTTTTGGTGACTTGACACCATCATGCCTATGTAATTAACTTGAACACCTTCTTTGGAGCTATTGCATCACTATTCTTGTTCAGAAGCCAAGTACCCAGAAATCAGAAAATGAATTGGGTCACCAACTAGCATGCAAAACTGACGTAGAGAACAAAAAGAGATGAAGACTTAGAGACTGCCACCAGTCTTTCACATTTAGATGAGCATTAGCACGAATAATACGAGAAAGATCAACTATGAATTCATTGTGGCCTGAGTCCATTCCACATTGCATGATGATACTTTAAGATGAGAGTGCAATTCTAGGATTCGTACCTTTTGGATACATCAATGGTCAGAACTAAGAAATTCCCTAGGAAAGCCATGCACATCGATGTTTGAGCCGCCATGATTCGAGAAGTCAAGGATCAACTGCAATATGTACCTGCTCATTTTTTACGTTGCATGCAGAAATTGAATGCATGTAGTATAAGAGAATTCTGGTGGGGCCACGAGGTCCTTACAGTATTTCTTATCTCTAATATAGGTCATAGAGCTTGTTCACGGAACATCGTCAGGTCAAGACGCTGCTGTGTGAGGTGGTATGACGATTGTTTAGCAGGTAGTCCATGGTCCGGATGCAATTGGGAAGAATCACCGGCCTTCCTTTCGGTTTGCCACCTTTGAGGCCATCCAAGTCTGGACAACAGGAGAACCAAATGTCCTTGTCTATCTCATGTCTAGAGTGCATAGTGGTTTGAGGTGCAGTACTCAACTTCCAAGTAGTTCCCTGTCATCGTGCTGGAATACTATGGGCAGTTACAAGATACCATCAGATTTTATCCTGATCATCTTATCAAAGTACTGCTAGCTCATTGTTTTTTCTCTATGGTCAATGACAAGTCAGCTTATTCAACCACTCAATGGCATTGGCAGCATCATGCGAAATAGTATAGCTATTCAAGGTCAAAGTGAAAAATGCAGCATGTCTGTGATAACGAACAAGGTTTACACTACATGTAAGAACACCATTTCTGATTCGATGTTTGGTCACCCAGAAGTTATAGTCTATATGAGTATTGACCATCAAAAGCCTGACTTTCCCAACATGAGCTATAACCAAAGCTTAAGCGCCTTCATTTATAGGACAACATTGTATAATTTCCCCTTAGTAACAAGCAGCCCAATATTCGACATTCACCAGCATATATTTACACAACTTGGAAGCAATGACTCATCCCTTGCTATTAATGCATCAAAAAAGTTCTATAATCTGCTCTGTACCGAAGGTAGAATCCAGTTCTTGTCCTTACCATGGATTCTACAAACCTTATTTTGTGATCTTATTCTACAAACTAACCTTAAGAGTTAAGCCCAGATTCTAATACTAATTTTCTAATAACAATGATGTACATATTATTTATTTAAAATTTAATTTTAATTTTTATATAATAATTATTATATGTGTGTTATTCGATTTTTATAAAATAAAAATAAAAATTTAACATGCAAGATGCCATCTGTCATAACTGATGGCAAGGGCCACCAACTGTATTTTAAGGGAAAGTCGTCAATTGATAAATATTGAAAAAAGGGAAGAACAGAGTCGCAAGAATGGAGATAACACATGGAGGGAGAAAAAATTTGTTCAGAGAGAAAGAAGTTTAGAGAATTTTGTTAAAGTTTCAGCTAAATTTACATTCGAATTGAAAGATTAATTAAGTAAAAAAAAATTATACCCATTTTGTAAGGAAAAAAATTCAAGTAAAATTAAGGACAATTTAAGAACATTTTAATTTTATAATAAAATTTATTTTATTGTTAAAGAATAGAAATGATGTGTGATGATGCTTAAAATTTAATTTTAAGCACGATTTTATATTTTGTGTTAAATTTGATAATTAATAAAGATATTTTAGATATATTTTGTTGCAACTCTAATTGTAATTGCAATGCAACGAAGAATTCGTTAAAATTTAAGAATAATTAGTTTCAAATTTGTAGAGTCACCATTAAATTTTATTTAAGAAAAAATACTTAAAAAAACTCTAACTCAAGGATAAGATTCGAAGTTCGGGAGTCGATTACGAGTAGGGAAGGTGTTAGGCACCCCACTCACCCCTTCCGAGGAATGACACCCTTAAATTGAGTATGTGATCTTCACCTATGGAGGGAGAACAAATTTGTTCAGAGAGAAAGAAGTTTAGAGAATTTTGTTAAAGTTTCAGCTAAATTTACATTCAAATTGAAAGATTAATTAAGTAAAAAAAAATTATACCCATTTTGTAAGGAAAAAAATTCAAGTAAAATTAAGGACAATTTAAGAACATTTTAATTTTATAATAAAATTTATTTTATTGTTAAAGAATAGAAATGATGTGTGATGATGCTTAAAATTTAATTTTAAGCACGATTTTATATTTTGTGTTAAATTTGATAATTAATAAAGATATTTTAGATATATTTTGTTGCAAGTGTAATTGTAATTGCAATGCAACGAAGAACTCGTTAAAATTTAAGAATAATTAGTTTCAAATTTGTAGAGTCACCATTAAATTTTATTTAAGAAAAAATACTTAAAAAAACTCTAACTCAAGGATAAGATTCGAAGTTCGGGGAGTCGATTACAGAGTAGGGAAGGTGTTAGGCACCCCACTCACCCTTCCGAGAAATGACACCCTTAAATTGAGTATGTGATCTTCACCTATGGAGGAGAACAAATTTGTTCGAGAGAGAAAAGAAGTTAGAGAATTTTGTTAAAGTTTCAGCTAAATTTACATTCAAATTGAAAGATTAATTAAGTAAAAAAAAAATTATACCCATTTTGTAAGGAAAAAAATTCAAGTAAAATTAAGGACAATTTAAGAACATTTTAATTTTATAATAAAATTTATTTTATTGTTAAAGAATAGAAATGATGTGTGATGATGCTTAAAATTTAATTTTAAGCACGATTTTATATTTTGTGTTAAATTTGATAATTAATAAAGATATTTTAGATATATTTTGTTGCAACTGTAATTGTAATTGCAATGCAACGAAGAACTCGTTAAAATTTAAGAATAATTAGTTTCAAATTTGTAGAGTCACCATTAAATTTTATTTAAGAAAAAATACTTAAAAAAACTCTAACTCAAGGATAAGATTCGAAGTTCGGGAGTCGATTACGAGTAGGGAAGGTGTTAGGCACCCCACTCACCCCTTCCGAGGAATGACACCCTTAAATTGAGTATGTGATCTTCACCTTTTTGAAAATAATTTGATCCCCTAAAGTGAATAAATTTGTATTGGAAAAGGCCTGACAGGACTTGACCATGCTCTTACATATTCTCATGTGCAATGGAAAACTGAAGGCTACGTAGTTCTGGTTTATTTTGAAGACTTGATCTTCGATTTTTAGAGGATTTTGGGAGATAATTTTAAAAAGCAGCGTTAACGTTTTGCACATTTTAGTCTCACAAACACACTGGACCCTTGACAACTAAGGCTGTACAGGGATCCACATGAGTCACTAAACACCGAACAGTAGAAAGAGTTACCAGTTGGTGCTTAGACTCATTGCGTAAAAACCAGGAATCTTGTAGAAAACAATTTATTTCGTTGTTTCAAAAGCCTTTTCAAAGTCCACATATGCACAGAACTCCAGACAACTAAGGCTGTACAGGGATCCATATGAGTTACCAGACACCGAACAATAGAAAGAACTATCAGTTGATGTTTAGAACTCGTTGCATGAAACCAGGAATCTTGTAGAAAGCAATTTATTCTGTTATTTTTAAAAAGCTTTTTTTTAAAGTCCACATATGCATAGGACCCCAAACAACTAAGGCTGTACAGAGATCCATACAAGTAACCAAACACGGAACAATAGAAAGAGCTACCAGTTGATATTTAGGACTCGTTGCGTGAAATCAGGAATCTTGTAGAAAGCAATTTATTTCATTATTTTTAAAAGATTTTTTTTAAAGTCCACATATGCACAGGACCCCCAAACAACTAAGGCTGTACAGGAATCCATACGAGTTACCAATCACCGAACAGTAGAAAGAGATACCAGTTGATGTTTAGGACTCGTTGTGTGAAACCAGGAATCTTGTAGAAAGCAATTTATTTCATTATTCGAAATGCTTTTTCCAAGTCCACATATGCACAGGACCCGGACAACTAAGGCTGTACAAGGATCCATACGAGTTACCAAATACCGAACTGTAGAAAGAGCTACCAATTGGTGTTTAGGACTCATCGCGTAAAACTTAGGATAAGAAAGAGATTTATTTTGCAGGGTAATGGGGTGGACGGAGATTGGGCTTAACCCAACATTAAAGGAGCTAGATTCCATTTTGATTAGGAAAAATAAACTTGCTTTCGAAGCAAGGAGGGAACATTGAGTTTAGCGCCCAATTATGAACTTAAAGAAGATTCGGGTTAGGGAGTTTCACGCTATTATGTATTGCGGAATGAGTCTCAGTCCATTAAGTGCGCGATGTGGCCCATGTGGTCCTCTATTGCTTGGCCCACAGAGTATGCGGCCTGGCTTTCAAATTACTATAGCATGGCCTGGATTGAGAAGTGTTGTTGAATGCTAAAAAGAAGGGCCTACCTTATAAGAATAATCAGCATCGCTCCAGCCTGGCTGTTGTGATATGTGGCCCACGGTGAGGGGAGTATAGTTAGAGATTGACTTAAATGGTTCATGGTCACCAACTCGTAATACGACACTGGCCTGAACCGGATATTCTACTATTGTTACTTATCATCACATTTATTATTATCAAGTTTTGAGAACGAGAGACGAGTATTATTCACTTCGTCACCCTTTCAACGTTAATTCTAAACCCACCCGTAAACTAGTCCTAATTAAAATCACTCTTCTTATCGGGTTATTTTGATAATTAACGCAGCTGGTAGGAATCACGACCCCACTGTGGGGTCCCACAATTCCTTTTGTGCAAGAGGCCTTGGTGTGAATTCTTGTGGGCCCCGTAAGCTAATATTAGCATAGTTCTTACATGTCTTTTGAGTGGATCGCAAAGCTTTTACCAGCCCCTTCATCATTGCATGGGACACGCCAACGTATTCATTTCAAGCAATTGCGGCCCTGCCCCTATCTAATTATTCATTCTTCCTTCGTGTGGGATTATATTTCACGTCGAGGACTCAAATATGCATGGAGTCCAATTCATTACAATCAGGTTTCCTTTTTCATATTTAAAGCGTGTAGGGTCGAGGTAGCGTCAATATTCATTTTTCCTCTCTTTCCAAGCGCACCAAAATTCTAATGGCTTCATCATAATTTCCCAAGGCATTCCCATTGTCATTGAGCGCTGATGATGAGAAGTTAGCTACGGCCCCCTCGGTTCTGATTCCCCTTGAGTTCTGACTTGCAGGTAAACGTCGAAGAGGTAGCGTCAACCATATCCCATTTTCTGATTCTGTCACCCATCAGCATCCACGTGAACCCAAAGCAAGAGTATGGCAAAGGAATAGCTTACGCTACTTAACATGGCTATTCTCTCACTCACACAATCGGATACAGATCAGTATTGAGAGCTTTAAGGACTCTTCCACCCCTTCAATCTACTTTGATCACCTTTTGAGGTTCTGTGAGCTGCTACTGCCTTTAGGTACGAAATCACAGCAAGAGGGTATATTTCGAGCTCGGAATCACAGAGCAGATAGACTTAGGTTGTCCCTCCCTTTGATTCAACTATGCATTGATCAATATTTCCAGCTATGCTCATGGATTATCTCACGGGTATAATATGCCAGATTAACACGAATGTTGTGGGATTATGGCAACGTTACAAACTGCAAATACCTTTAAGCTCATTCGGCCATCAGTTGCGGATTCTGAACCCAAGTCAGGAACAGAGATGCGGATGAAATGGAATTCTAGATCGATATTTTAATCGGGAACCAGCAATCTTGACTAGCCTCTTTTACTATCGATCAACTTTCATAATCAATACAGATTTTCAACAAACATATTAAAAACTTTAACCACACTAATCTGAACTAGCAATTATACCCCATTTGTTTTGCAGATGTAACAAGTTTTTAGAAAAAATGTATTGATTCAGCGAACAAAATCGATGATCTAACTCGTGGTTTAACTTCATTCTACGTACAATTACAGCGGAGTACAATAATCATAACAAAAGAATCAAGGAAATTGGGTGAGAGTAAGAAAAATACTAACCCGTGTTGTAGAGCAAACCAGTGGGTACCAAGCTAATCTTCAGGACGTCGTCTCCTCTTGAAATTTAAGGAATCACCAAGCAACAGGATACCAAGCTCTCACAAATTTTTTGGACAAATATAAGCAGCCCCGATGAAGATCCCTTTCCTATTGTTCGAGAGGTAAGGCCTTTTTCTTTTTCCTTCTCTCCTCCTTTTCTGTTTTTTCTCTTCGTTTCGGCGTCCCCTTCCTTTTTATTTTTGCTTTTTCGATTATGCCCTTGTCTCCCACCTTTTCTCTCTCTTTTCTTTTTGTACTTTTCCTTTTACTTTTTTTTCTTTTGCTTTTTCTTTGCCGGCTACGTCCTCTCCCCGTATTCACTTTCTTCTCTCTTTTGCTTATTTTATTATTATTATTAATATTTTTATTTTTAGTTCATTTTTACTTTCATTTTTGTTTATTTTTTTTTATTCTTTACTTATTTTCTATTATTATTATTATTTATTTTTTTTCTTAATTTTTCATTATTTGGTTACTCTTTATTTTTCTTCTCTTTTTTCGTTTTGTTATTTACTTGTTAACCTATTTGTTATTTCTTTTATTCAACAGATTTTCATTTATTCCTTTTTTCTTTCGTTTTCCAATTTTCTATTTAGACTTTGTAATTTATCGCATAACCTATCATTTATCCGCTGATTAATTTAAATGAGGTGTGTAAACGCTCAATTATGTCCAAATCCCATTTTAAATTAATTAGTAAATTTTTTTAAATAAACAACAAAGGAGGAATATCAGTAAGAGTAAACAAATGAGGAAAAGAGAAGGTAAAGGAAAAAGAAAAGAAAATAAAGAAAAAAATAAATAAATAGAAAATGAAAAATAATAATAAATATATATATATACATAAATAATAAATAAAATAAAAGAAGAAGAAGAAAAATAATAAAAGAAAAAATAAATAAATAATGCTAGAAATAAAAAATAATAGAGAAATAATAATTAAAAAATGAGCACAAATGCGAATAGAAAATGATCAAATAAAAAAAAAAGAGAAAAAGAAAAGGTCGGAAAGTTAGTTAAAAAGCGGTTAGAAAATATTTTGGACGAATAGACACGAAAAGAATGAATATAAAAAGGGGAATAACTAGAGATTCGGGGTTTTACTTTCTCTCTCTCTTGTGGGGTTCAAAAAGAAAAGAACTCTCGAGGATCTTCTCTCACCCTCTAGCTCACCGTCATCCTTGGTTTTGAGAAACGCCGAGTGAAGTAGTCGCAGCAGGGGAAAAGGGGGAGACGATCAACCATCAAGCACCTTTCAAAGCCAATTTCATACTTATCTTTCCAATCACGCCGACGTGAGAAAGACGTTCTTATGTTTGCTTGAATTACTCTATCTAGGTCAGATTTCTTCCACCTATTCTATTATCTTCTGATTCTTGCATTTTCCAGCCAATATCTAGTCCTCTATACGTTTAGCATATCATGCATGAGAAGAAATAGTTTAGGTCAGGGTTGTATGCATAAATCTCGATTCACGATGCCTTGGCAAGCATCGAAAAAAAAACTACCAAGGCTCTAACCTGTAGAAATTCGATTCTAAAAGCACATTAGATGTCCTGAACCAAAAAGGTCGTAGGTCACATCACCGTAAATTAGAGTCAATTACTCCACTAGAAAATCAATGAAAGAATCAAGATTATTGAGGTTGAAATGAAGCCTGGTTAGGAGAGGGTCAATTACTCCACTAGAGTCAATTGCAAAGGGTCGTAGATGCGCAAGCCTGGTCAGGAGAGATCTTGTTCAGTTGAAATGAAGCCTGAATCTTTCCCAAGGTCCTTAATAAAGGAGTTCCTACCCCTCTGCAAGCGGAAAGACCCCTTCTAGTGTATGGCCAATCTAGGTTTCTTCAGGTAGAAACAAAACTCACCCCGCCGCGTTAGCTCCATTTTATAAAGACAGAATTTCTTTCCATGAAGGCCTTGTGATGCACGGATCCTGATCTTGCTTCCCTCGATCATTCTCTAGGCTATTTGAGAGCTGCTCGAATCCTTGCCTAACGCTAATTGGGCTTAAGGATTGGAGGTTCAAACCCTGGAAAGCCAATCCAAGGGCTTGATATTCCAAACTGCACCTTTATACGCAAACACTCTCCACGCTTGGTGGGGTACAGTCTGAGACCGTTGTTATTGTAGCTAGCAAACCACCCCTTTTATAGAAGTAGGAAAAATCAATAGTTATATCCCGATTGTTGTCGCGTTCAAGACATGAGAATGAAGCTTCAGAAGGGCCCTACAAGAGCTATGCTTAATCTGGCTTACATTAACAGCAGAGAAAAACCGCATTAAGACCATGCAGCGGAATCACGTGATTAGGCATCTATAAAATTACGCACATGGGACCGAAATGAAAGCAAAACCGGTCCTTGTGTCAATCTAACCCGAGTTGACGAAACTGCAGTAGCTCTGCCTCCAGAAAATGGTGGTCTAGTCGGCATGTCTGTACCATGACAATGCACTTCTAGGCCAAAGGATAGTGAGATATCCTAATCGAGTATGCCCAATATTCTCTGCTCCATTCATTGTAAGAACCACACTCTGTATAAGTCTACATAATTCATGACAAGGGATGTTACTATAGGATTGAGGAAGCCTTCAATATATTGTGATTGCGTACGTAAATCCCCTGCTTAAAGATCCAAACACCATTCGGATTCGTGAAGGTTGTTCCAACGTCGACATGATGACCCTGTCTCACAATTGTGCAAATAGAATTTTCATAATTGGCTCATGGGGACCTGGGGAAGCCATGAAGTCCAGAACAAAGGGGGAATACCCATACGTCACAAAATAATAGACCAACCATGCTAGTCATTCGTTGTGCTCCAATCTCTCTACCACTTAACCCAACGAAGTGTACTAAGTGGAGGAGGGCCCGCTCTAACTTTGTACAACCCGCCTCACTTCAAGGGCAAACGTCAAGCCATGTCGAAGCCATGCAATCTTACACATGGGCGGACGTACCTCCTGAAGATAGCCTCCACCAAGTAAGTTTAGACACCAATGAAGAGGGAACATTGAGATTCGTTTTGATGCTGAATTGGGCATGCCTTCGGGAAGAAGATCACGCAAAAGAGGAAGGAGAAAACGAGCAAAAAATAGAGAAAGAAACCATGGATGAATAAAATAGGGGTATACCTCTACATTGGGTACTGAACAACACCCCAAGATGTTCTTTGAAATCGGAGGGGGGTTCCTTGAATAGTTCAGCAATAGTCAATAATCACGTAATGCAATTGATAAGATTGGGTCGGGGTAAGCTCTCACATAAAGAAGTGCCATATATCCCCTGTGTAACAATGAAGAAAGGGTTGGTCAAATATTAATGCTATACCAAGGGGTCTTTTTGTGGAAACTGTCACGAAAAATTGTCGTTTTTTTTTTCCGCTCCTCACAACTACTATTTCCACACCTCCGGATGTCTGGTACCAAATCGTCTCCCTTTTCCTGATTTCTTCGATAATAGAGTTGACTACCTTTGTCCATCGACTGTACAAGTTCTCGAAAAGGATGGACGAGTGAATGGGGGAAAGCGACTAGATCGACAAAAGAAGAGTATCCCCCACAAAGTCACGATGAATTCCCCAGCGCCTCCTGAGAACATCAGGTTCCATCTCGTGCAGAGCTGCACCGTTAACCATAAATGTCGGAGGTAGAGATGACGAACCTGTTTTGGAACATCCTGGTTAGCAGCTACGTCGATGGACCAAGAAAAGCCCGCTTCAGTGAATAACTGTAGAATGACTCAATTCGGGTAATGCCCATTTGATGCAAAAAGAGTGGTGCAACTGTAAACAAATAGGGAGAGACTCATGACCGTGCATTAAATATGGCCATATGAGGTAGTCCATGGTTCGGAGGACAAAGGGAGTCATTCACTTTAGTAGAAACCTTCTGGGTAACAAGAGACTCAACTCGATTATCCACTGGAGCCATGCTAATCTCAACATTCCTACCCCATGCATGTAGATAATGAGCAAAACCATGCAGACTTGCCCAAAAATGACGAGACCCATGCAAAATGGACACTGCGATACGGGACCGGATCCACACACAACGGGGGGACCCACTAGCGCGTTCTGGCTTGAGGTGAAGGGACTCACCCAGAATGTACGTATATGGATTGAGTTGGATATAAGTCATAAAAGCAGGATGGCTTAAGTGGTAGAGTGCATGCCCTACGACCCTACTGTCTTCGCTTCAAATCCTAAGAACAACATTTTTGTTCCATTTGAAGAAGAACATTTCCCAAAAATCCAATTAAACTCCTATACTTCTCAAAATCCCAACTAAACTCCTACATTTCCCAAAATTCCAATTAAACCCCTATACTGCTCAAAATCTCAACTAAGCCCCTACATATCTCAAAATCCCAATTAGGTCCCTACGCTTCTCAAAATCCCATTTAGGCCCATACTTCTCATTATTCCAAATTAACCCGTGTTTTCCTCTTTATTCCGATTTGGCCTCTCACTTTCCTCATTATTTCGATTAAGTCCCCACATTCCCTTTTACTCTAAATCAAGACCAATTCACTTTTATCCTCTAAAAATAAAACTCTTTTCAAAATATCTTGGGAATCGATAGTCTTACACGATAAGCTCTGAATGGAAAATTTGCGGTTTTCACTGCTGTTCGATATTTAGAGGTTCATATAAGCCCCCGTATAACCCTAGTTGCCTCGGACCTTGTGCATGAGTGGACTAAAGGTTCCTGCTAAAAATAAAACTCTTTTCAAAATATCTTAGGAATCGATAGTCTCACGCGATGAGCTCTAAATGAGAAACTGGCGGTTTTCACTGTTGTTCGATGTTTAGAGGTTCATATAGGCCCCAGTGCAGCTCCTATTTCCTCGGACCTTGTGCATGAGTGGACTAAAGGTTCCTCTTAAAAATAAAACTCTTTTCAAAATATCTTGAGAATCGATAGTCTCACACGATGAACTCAAAATGGGAAACTAACGATTTTCACTGTTGTTTGATGTTTAGAGGTTCATATAGGCCCCAGTGCAGTGCTAGTTTCCTCGGACCTTGTGCATGAGTGGACTAAAGGTTCCTCCAAAAAAATATATAATAATAACTCTTTTCAAAATGTTTTAGGATCAATAGTCTCACGCGATGAACTCTAAATGGGAAACTGGCGGTCTTCACTACTGTTCGATATTTAGAGATTCATATGGATCCCAGTGCAGCCTACGTTTGCCTCAGATCCTGTGCATGAGTGGACTGAGGATTCCTCACTAAAGTATTTTCAAGACACTCATTTCCTTTTCAAGCAATTCGAAGGTCAAGCCTTCACAAACTATAACTACGTAAGCCTTGAGTTTCCCATTGCACCGAGGAATACGTAGGAGCAGGATCAAGTCCTGTCAAGCTAACCTCCATGAACTTATTTATATTTTTTAATTAAGGGATCAAACAGTTTTTTAATAAATCACACACTCAGTTTAAGGGTACCGTTCTCCAGAACGGGCGAGTGGGGTGTCTAACACCTTCCCTACTCGTAACCGACTCCCGAACTTGGAATCTCTTCCTCGAGTTAGGATTTTTCCAAATCTTTTTCCTTTTAAATAAAATTTGGTGGTGGCTCCACTTAATCAATAAATTCTATTTTAAAATTTTAGCGAGTTCGTCATCTCATCGGAATTACGGTTGCGACAAGGTGTCAGACATAATTGGGTATTCACACATCTAAAAGTGTTGTTTAGTCTTTATGTTATAAAGTACAACTATGCTTTAATTGGATGAATTTATGTATTTTGAGATTTAGCATAATTATGCTCATAATTAGCATGATCGTGTGAGGAATAAATTTTTATGAATTTATAGAATTAAGATTTAGTACAATCGTTCTTCTAGTCAGCATAACCGTGCCAAGAACAAAAGTGTATGAATTTTTAGGTTTTAAATTTAGCATGATCATGATACAATTAGCATAGTTGTGCCAAAGCCAAATTATAAATTTTTTAAAATTTTGAAATTTAATATGACCGTGTTGAAATTTAGCACAGTCGTACCAAGAGTAAAATGAGCAAGTATGATCCTGCTCAATGATTGAGAAAGATCTTGCTAAAACAATGAGTAAGACCCAACTAGTGAATGAGTAAGGTCTTGCTAGTTAGTGAACAAAATCTTGCTAATGAGAGAGCAAGGTCCTACCAGTGAGTGAGTAAGACATTGCTAGTGAGTGAGCAAGACCTTGCCTAGTGAATGAGTAAGATCTTGGTAGTTAGTGAGCAAGATTGTGATAATAAACGAGCAAGGTCTTGCTAGTAAGTGAGCAAGACCTTGCCTAGTAAATGAGTAAAAACCAACTAAACGAATGAGTAAGATCCTGTTAAATGAACGGGCATGGTTGTTCTAAACGAAGCATGACCACGTATCCTTTAAGTGGGGCCTTACTAAATAACGAAGATCAAAATGAGAAAAACAAAGAGAAATACGAATGTACTAGAGATCAACATAGGCACACCGTAGATTGACACAAACGTCTAACGAAAGAAGAATACAATTATACTTTGGAGTCCGCACAACTATGACACATTGAGTCGATACAACCACATAAAGTATTGAGTAAGGGTGTACAACTCATTTGAAAATCAAAGGTTATACTTGTTTGTATTGAACAAATAAGAAGTCCTAAATATTAGCATTGTGTGTTTCAGTTGGGTGAATTGAATTAATGAATGGATTTTGTAGGTTCATGAACTAGAAGTCCAAATCCTAACAATATGTATTGTTATTGGAAAATGAATTGACAAGTAGAAGTTGAAAATCTATTTCAATGTAAAGAGATTGTATATTCAAATGTGTAAAGTTATGGAGGCAAGTACCCATATGATAAGTGAAAAAATATAATGAGATCCTAACTTTGGAAAAAAGACAAGACCTTTAGTTGAAAATAATTAATAGGTAGAAAAAGGTAATGAAATTCTAACTTTTGAGAAGAAGATGTGGTCTTTTGTTGAGTATGATATCAATCATACATCACATGTATAAAAAAAATATTTTATAAATCATCAATGCAATGTAGGAGATATTTTGCAAAACCCTTCAACTAGATCATAATTTTTAAAAAAATGAAAATTTCCGAACCCAGAAACTGAGCTAGATACATGAAAATATGTCTTTATATTATTATAATCATTGTAAAATAAATTAATTTCTATTTTTTTTTCTTCTTTTTTATCATTATTCTTTATTATTTACTTATTCATTTTTATGGTTAGTATTTTATTTATTATGAAAATAAAATTAATTTACTAAAAAAAACCTTGAAATTTATTTTTATTTTTATTTTTATATAATTTTGTACTTTAATTATTATTATTATTATTATTATTATTATTATTATTATTATTATTATTATTATTATTATTATACTATCATTATTATTAATATATTTTATATTCATTATTGTGTTTTACATTTTAAATTCTTTAATACATTTTTAGAAAAAATTAAGCTTAATTCTAAAACAAAATGTAAACTTTTATAACAAATCACTTAATTAGAAAATTTTAAAATTTTAAATATGAAATTAATAATAAATGATGATTTAAATAAAAGTTAAACATAAAAATGCTATAAATATTAATTTAAAAATAATTAACAGAAGAATTTAAAATTTTTTACTTAAAGGGATATAATTTGACATAAAAATTATATAATTAAGACTTTTCTCTTATCATCTAAATTTCAAAAACCTATACAATTTATTATATTAATATTACCTTATCCAAATGAAATCTAAAAAATATATTAAACAATTATATTATATTAATATTACTTTATCCAAAATGAAATCTAAAAAAAATGTATTAAAAAATTCAATTCAAGTAAAAAGAAAAACTAACAATAAAACTCACTCAATTCTTTTTTCTGTTTTGATGAACTAAAGTTTTGAATTATTTAACTTTTTGTTTGTTCTCAGTCATACGCACTCCCACCCTCTAACTGCGACCAACTCACTCTCACAATGTTCTCAATCATTCTATTTGGGTTGACACGAATCTGATGGTGGCGCAACCATGGCTGCCGATGTTGAGGGACGCCGATGATGGAATTATTAAAAATAATTTTATATCATTTTTTATAATATATTATAAAAAGTATTTTTTTATAAAAGTAAAACAAAATAAAATATTTTAAAATTAATTAAAAATTTATTTTTATATCGATTATAATGATCATCAATCACGAACATAATTTATTATTAAAATGATTCTTTAATAACTAATCTAAATACATACGTTGGCAGTCATTGTCTCTCTATATATCTTAAAACTCTGTTCTGTATACTGTTATCGAAAGTTAAAATACAAGTTACAAAATAGCCAACATATAATTTCGGATTGCAGTCATTGTCTTTAGTTAATTCCTGACTAGATAAATCAGATAAATAGTCTCTCTATTTTGCCTTGTGACCCAATTGCTTAAAAAATTTCAACGTTCCACCAACTACTTTTGACAACTATGTCTAAACTCGAAAACGGAACAGGAAGTCAGAGAAAGAAGAGCAACTTCAAATACTTTGAATTTAAACTATCCGCATCAAGTCTAAAAAATTGAGACAAAGACTAAGTTATCACTGGCTCAAAAAATATAAAAATTTATAAAGTTTGTCTTAATTTCCTATGCACGGCACTATAACCTTTTTTTATTTTATTTATGAAAATTGAAGGATGTACGTCGAATTTATCTGACTTTTTAGTTGTTAGATCTTTCTTTAATAATAAATTATTTTATGCCAATTATATTATTATATTGAGACGGATGACATTATTTTGACATAAAGAGTTTAGTGTCAAATTTGTTCTTTTACGTTTTGTAAATAAGTGTCCTACTTTAAAAAAACGTTTGTGTTGATCCGTGATTTATTGATCTATTATACAAATTAGTTTATGAATTTATTTTCTATTAATGAAATGTTGATTTGATTTATTAATTATTAAATAGGATATTAAATAGTATTAAATTACGATGTATTATAGTTTAGAGTAGTTTTAAAAATTTGTTAGTGTAAAACAAGATTTTTTATTTAGTTTTCTTGATATGATTTATTCTACGTGAATAAATTGAAATATAAAAAAATTAATGAAATATTTTAAGAATAAGGATAAAATAAAAAAAGGTAGGATAAGATTAGATAAACAAACTTGATATTAACCGTGACGTGTCGGATAATACCAAAGTTATCAAAAGTAAGGTGACTCTTACCGTGACCTGCCGGAAGAACCAACGTTATTAAGAGTAATTCTTTGTCGAAGAACCAAAGGAATCACTCACATAGAGACGAAAAACTCTCAAACAAAAAATATTATTATTCATCAAAATCTATCCTTTCACTAAATCCCTAACTCCTATTGTATAGATAACCTAAAAAAGAAAGATAACAAATATGAAGAAATCCTAATTAAATTGCAATTTGAATTGCTACTAATTTAAACCAACTAACTCGTAAATAGATATCAAATCCTAAAAGGATCTATAGTAAATCATAAATATTATAACTTAAGATTTTTAATGATATAACTACATAAATTAACTCATGTTGGAATTAGGCTCGGATCCACGTAGTCTTTTTCTTGAACTTCCTTGACGAAACCTTCAAATGTTTTTTCCATACGTTTGGTCCTATTTCTCATTATAGAACCTTCCATTCCTTGTAGATAATCTTTTAGATGATCTATTTTGCTCATCATGGTGTCCACATTCACATCATTCCTCCTTCTCCGAGAGGGATTCGCCCTCGAATCTTGAAGGTCGTCTGCATCAAATAAGAATAAATCAGAAACATTGAAAGTTATATTCACATTACCATAGCTACTTGGAAGGTCGATTTTATAGACATCATCGTTGATCCTTTCAACCACTTGAAATGGACCAACTCCTCTATGATGTAATTTGGAACTTCTTTAACTTTGAAACCACTCCTTTCGTAAGTGAACTCACACCCAATCACCAGGTTCAAAGACAACCTTGGTGCATCCTTTGTTTGCTTGCCGAGCTTAATGTTCATTTTTCTTCTTAATATTAGCGCGGATCTTGGCATGTAATTTTTGCATAAATTCAGCCTTTTGCTTTCCATCCAAATTAAGAGAGTCATTAGTATGAAATGGTAAAACATCTAAAGGTGATAAAGGATTAAATCCATATATAATCGCAAAAGGTGAAAAGAAAGTAGATGTATGAACAACCCACTCATATAACCTATATTTTGTTTTTAAAATAATCTTCCACTTATCATCCTCTTTTATACGAATTTGGTGATATCCACTTTTTAGATCAATTTTAGAGAACAAACAATAGGCATAAAATTTATCTAGTAAATCATCTAACCTTAGAATAGGATATTGATACTTTACCGTAATCTTGTTGATGACTCTACAATCCACATAACATATGTTAGGTTCCACCCTTCTTTGGTACCAAGATAACAGGAACTGCACACAAACTGTGATCTGTCAGAGAGCACCGAAGTTATCAAGAGTAATGTGACTCTTACTGTGACCTGCTGGAATAACCAACGTTATTAAGGGTAGTACTTTAGCCAAGAACCAAGGGAATCATTCACACAGAGATGAAAAACTATCAAAAAGAAAATATTATTAGTCATCAAAATCTTCCATCCATTGCTCATAGAAGAGCTATTTTAATTGGTGCAATTACTAATATAAGGAAAGCATAACTAAATCCTAATAGCGTCTATCTATAATATAATTCAAATATTTAATATAATCCTAATTAAATATTAACAAATCTTAGTTAAATAATTTAATCAAATTCTAACAAATTAAACTAAATCTAATAAAATATCTTCTTAATAGTTATTTCGCAGAGATCTTCTTGATTTACGTCCATAAAACTCACAATCATATTTGCTACTTTTTCTTGAACATGCATTTAAGTGAATTCCAATTACCTCTTTTATCTTTTTTAACCTTCCTCTTTTCAATAAATCTTCTCTTCGAGTGACATCTTTTTTTAGGTGGATTTGATCATACGAAATGGTATTGAGGTTCATATCACTTCTTCTCTCTTATCTTCTACCTCAAAATCTTTGTATTTCGTTTTAGATTTCAGCTTATTTTCCCGAATTCTCTTCATTTAGGTTTGTCATTTGAAATGAGACAATAAGATACAAAAATTTTTCTTCTCTATGAATATTACATTCTGCACATGGCTATATAATATATATATATATATATATATATATATATATATATATAAAAGATCAAATTATTCTAAAAGTAATTTTACTTAAAATTATTTTATTTAATAATTTTTGTAAACAATTAAATTTCATCAATTCAACAATTAAATTAATAAATTATATTATATAAATCATTTTTATAAAATTTTAAAAAAATTGATATTTTATTAAATAATTCAAATTAACAGATATTATAAAAAATATATTATACATTAATTTAAATTTTATTTTTTTAAAATATTAAATTTTTTTAAAATTTTGTAAAAATAATCTATCTAATATAATTTATTAATTTAATGATTAAATTAATAAAATTTAATTATTTATAAAAATTATTAAATAAAATAATTTTAATAAAAATATTATATATATATATTAGTTCTAATTAATCGTCTTTGTGACTTGTGACTTGTGACTTGTGACTTGTGACTTGTGACTTGTGACTTTAAACAACTGCAATATGCCAACATGGAACCTCTTCTTACAGAGGAAGTTGAGTTAGACGCACCAAAAGCTTGGGAGGTACACATCAAGATCCTGCGCACTGTTTTCACTTTGATGTAACCTATTGAAAAATGATTTCGGTAAACGCACTGTAGCTAAGGAAGTGACTAATTCATCATTTTATGATTTTTTTGGATTACCATTTCAAGATTTGATTGTCTTCTATCATTTATTTTTGCTTAGGACCTAAATTTTTTGAAATCTGGGACACGAAACTGTGGGTGAAGATTAATAAAATAAAGCCGTCCTATGAAGTTGAAATGAACTTGGATGTAATTTTTTTTTATGATGTGTTAGTAACCTAAATAATGATAAAATAACGAATTTAAAATTTTTTTAAAAAAGTTTTTACAATTATGAATCCATCGTTAAATTTTATTTTAAATAAAAAATATTTTAAAAAAATTAATAAAAAAAGATTTTTATTTTAAAAAACAATATTAATTTAAATGTATAATTTTAATATTTTAAAAATTTGTTTATTTTTTAAATAAAATAAAATAAATAAATTTATGAACTTATTTTATTTTTACGTATTTTTTAATATAATAGAAAACTAAAAGTTACATAATTTTAATTAATAAATTTAATATATGAAAATAAAATTTTTAAAGAGTTGAAGATTTATAAAAATATATTAAAATTTTAAATTCAAATATACATAAGATTCAACTTAAGTAAATGTTATATTGAATTTATATGGTTCTTAAAATATAAAACGATAAATATGCTATTTTTTTTTAACATAGCATATTTAACGTCCAACGTTTTTCTTGCTCTCTTTTTTATCACCATGTCCGATTTTGACCTTAGAAAACTTGGAGTTAAAATCCTTTTCTATTAACTTATTTATTAATGTTTCCAAACCCTCCCCCTTTCTATAAAAACATAAACATCGGCATACTTATTCATAAAGTCCAAATTTTTGCAAAATCATGGTTCAAAGATATTATGCCCATTTGTTTAAAGTGGATAAATTTCATTCTTGCCTAATCATGGAGTTATCTTTCAAGGAAACAATTATTTGGAGCTTACTTGAATTTTAAAAAATTTTAAAATTTAATATAACTGCAGAGACATCCATGATCTATTTTGACACCCAACATTTTCTTTGCTCCCCTTTAATCATCACATCCGATTTTGACCTTAGAAGAGTTAGGCTTAGAATACTTTTTTATTAACTTATTTATGAGTGTTTCCAAATCCTTTTCCTCGTTTTTTTTATAAAAATATAAACATGACCCTACTTATTCATAAAACTCAAATTTCTCCAAAGGTTGCCAATCTATAGTTCAAAGACATTAGGCCTATTTGTATTAGGAAGATAGATTTCATTCCTGCCTTGTCATAGAGCTATCTTTTAAGGAGAAAATTATTTGGGTCTTACCTGAACTATAGAAATTCTTAAAATTTAAAATAACCTTAAAGATGTCCATGATCTATTTTGATTCCCAACATTTTCCTTGCTCCTCTCTAATCATCACGTCCGACTTTTACCTTAAAAAAAATTGATTTAGAATCCTTTTTTATTAACTTATTTATTAGTGTTTTCTTAACCCTTACCCCTTCTTTTTTTTAAAAACATAAACATGATCTACTTATTTATAAAGTCCAAATTTCTTCAAAACCTTCCCAAACTTTAACTAATTGATCCATTCTCTTGAATTTAATTATCTTAGAATTAATTACCACTAGTGGAATCTAAAAGGATTAGCTAGGTGAGCATTAAAAGTGTTTGAGGAAAACATCGAGGTTCGGAGAGAGAAAGGTAGAACATTGAGAGAGAGGAAGGCATTATGAATCCAAATCGAAATTGGGACACCCTATTCCCATAACCTATACGTATAACGGCTAAGAATGTGGGTTCTAGTTGTTAATGACTTTCCATTTGTAGATAGACAACTTATACCAAATCTATATTCTCCAAAAATTAAAAGATAAATTATTTAGCATTGGTGAAATTAGGATTAGTTAATTAACTAGGTGTTAGAGTAAAGTAGAGGAGGAGAGGGGAAACAAGAACAACATTTTTCGAAATGAGACAATGGGCTTACCAATGCTTCCACGAGAAGTTCTAGGAAGAGTTTGCGAACATGACCAGCCCCAACCTTCCTCACCTTTAACGATGGTTTCGGTAAAGTAGAGGAGAATGAGGGGAAAGCAGTGCTAGAGCAGTCATCGTTGTAGGCGTAAGAAGGTGAAGGTCAGGCACAACGCTAGGTCAAAAAGGTGGTTTTCGACGAGGGCAAGGTTAGTGGTGACAACAAGAAATATCCACTGACTTGGTTTTCTAATAGGATAACGTTTGAGAAGTAAGTTATGATCTCTTATAACTTAAAAAGTTTCTACACATTAATTTTGTTAAAGTTCCTATCAAAACATTGTATCAAAAGAGCTTAGATCCTATTTTATACTTCTATTATTCTCCTAAAATTAATTTAAATTTTAGTGCATGTGTGACTGGGAAGAATGGATTTTGGCATTGAAATGCTCTAAGTCGCATATTCATCACTTAATCACATACAAATCCATGAGTGAAAATTAAATGCAATGGCAAAGTAAGAGAGATTTTGTAAACATACTTGAGGATGATAATGGAATTGGAATTAAATGGAGCAAGATTAGAACTCTTCTTTCACAAGGTTCTCCAAAAGCTTTAGAGAGAGAGAGAAAAAAATTTCACCCAAAAGTGAACAAATTTTCTCCCAATTTTTGGAAAAAAGTGTTTTGTTTTATGATGTTATGTGATATATATAATGCTTTTTAGAGGTAACTTTGCTTCTCCTTTTTTGAAAAGTCACCTGAAAAATTATTTGAAAAGCCAACCCAAAGCCCTTTTCTATACTTGAATGGTCAATCCAGACTATAAATAATTCTCAAACAAACTATAACTAAATCATAATTATTTAGTTTGGGTTAAGAGAGTGTGTTCTTGATGACTTAGGTCCAATTCTCAAATTTTCATTTTTTTTTCATCATTTATTGTTTGGTTAGTTTGGGTGTAAGATCCATGTTAGTTTCTTTTAATTTTTCTATAATTATGATTATTATTATTTAATTTTACTCTCATTTATTATATTTCTTTTCAAAAGAGAAATTTTTGAACATAAATTAATGTTTACATCATGGGAATTGACTTTTATTGCAACAAAATAGTAGAAAGCATGGAGGAGCACGTGGAAGACTTTAAAGTAAGGGACTTGGTGGTGCTAGTGTTCTTCGCTAAGTGTGGGAAATGCTAAGAGTGCTAATATAAGCTCTTCATATTGTTCAATCATAATATAAGTTTTGTATATTTACGTAGTTGAAGCATCACACTGGCACATAAAGAAGACCTCTAATTCTAGTAATCTAATAGTTCTCCTCACCTATTGTTTCAAATGACAAACTTAATAAATGAAAATTCTGAGCAATAAACTCAAAGCTGAAACAAGACACCAGAACTTTTAAGGAATAAGAAGATTAAAAAAGAAAAAATTCAACAAAATAATATTATTTTACATTAGTAGATTCCCAAAGCTAGTTGGCATCAACATTTCATTAATGAGAAATGAACATAGAAATTGATTTGGATGATAGAATAATAAATCAGAGACTAACAAAATTATTTTTTAAGGTTAAAGATTTGTTTCCAAAACGTAAAATCTATTCTTCTACATACGCACAATACTCAAACCCACTACATAATCAATTAAAACTTTTATAATTAATAATTAAAAAAAAATATGTTAGCATTATAAAAAATTGTGATTAACTATTTAATATAAATGATGAATAAAAATATAATTATTAATCAATTAATAAAATATGATTAATCCATTACTTATATAATTAACTGATTACATACGTAGATAATCGATTATTAATATGGTTAATTATATAAAAATTATCGGTTAATCAATTAATAATTATAGTTAAAGGATTATCAATGTAGTTAATCGATTATAAAAAAAATAATCAATTAAAAAATGAAATGTAAGATTATATATGTATATATATATTAATAAAAAATATTTTTTATATCGGTTATTGAATCGATATAAAAGTGGACGATATAGATTGTGATATTTTTTATCTCGGTTGTAGTTTTACCTAAAATAAAAAATGTTAATCTTTTACATCTGTTCATTAAACAATCGATTTAATAAATAAAAAATATATTAAAAATATTATAATTATATTTATTGTATATTTTATATTTTAAAAAATAAAATCTAAATTCAACTCTAAAATTATTTATTTAACATAACTTTATTGAACATATTTCATCAATACAAATGATTTACATAACTCTAAAAGTTTAAATTACTAAAATTAGCAAAAATTTAAAAAAAAATCCATATCAATGTTTCCAATAAGCCACTTACAAAAAAATGTTTCTAAAGATTCCTATCTTGAGAACCTAGTAGGTCCAGATTACAGAGTAATAAATTTAGAAATAAAATATTAATATGATAGCCACAATCAAGAACAAAACAACATCATTAATAACTCATTTGCTTTTGTTCATCCTTCTTGATGTATTGGCCAAATTTTTTTTACTTTTACCTATGTTATCATCCACTCCATTAAGTTGTATAAGACAAAACAACCCTTAGTAGATAAAAAAAATATGCATTCTTTTATGAAAGTAAGATATGTTTGATAATATAGATAAAATTTTAAAAATTAATTTTTAATTTTACGTTCTAGAAATTAACAAGTTAACATAGTTAAAAAATTATTTTCAATTTTTTAATTTTTTAATTCAAATGTTCAAAGAGTTATAAAATTTATTAATATAATGTTTCCACATATTATTTTTATTTAATATATTTAATAATAAAGATAAAAAAAATTCTACTACAGTAAGTTGCGCTATTATAAATATATATATAATTAATTTTTTTATAAACAAAATAAATGTTGACAAACTATACATTATAGTTAAATCAATTAATAATTATAGTTAAAGGATTATCAATGTAGTTAATCGATTATAAAAAAAATTAATCAATTAAAAAATGAAATGTAAGATTATATATGTATATATATATTAATAAAAAAATATTTTTTATATCGGTTATTGAATCGATATAAAAGTGGACGATATAGATTGTGATATTTTTTATCTCGGTTGTAGTTTTACCTAAAATAAAAAGTGTTATTCTTTTACATCTGTTCATTAAACAATCGATTTAATAAATAAAAAATATATTAAAAATATTATAACTATATTTATTGTATATTTTAAATATATTTTAAACAATAAAATCTAAATTTAACTCTAAAATTATTTATTTAACATACCTTTATTGAACATATTTCATCAATACAAATGATTTACATAACTCTAAAAGTTTAAATTACTAAAATTAGCAAAAATTTAAAAAAAAAAATTCATATCAATGTTTCCAATAAGCCACTTACAAAAAAATGTTTCTAAAGATTTCTATCTTAAGAACCTAGTAGGTCCAGATTACAGAGTAATAAATTTAGAAATAAAATATTAATATGATAGCCACAATCAAGAACAAAACAACATCATTAATGACTCATTTGTTTTTGTTCATCCTTCTTGACGTATTGGCCAAATTTTTTTTACTTTTACCTATGTTATCATCCACTCCATTAAGTTGTATAAGACAAAACAACCGTTAGTAGATAAAAAAAATATGCATTCTTTTATGAAAGTAAGATATGTTTGATAATATAGATAAAATTTTAAAAATTAATTTTTAATTTCACGTTCTAGAAATTAACAAGTTAAGATAGTTAAAAAATTATTTTCAATTTTTTAATTTTTTAATTCAAATGTTCAAAGAGTTATAAAATTTATTAATATAATGTTTCCACATATTATTTTTATTTAATATATTTAATAATAAAGATAAAAAATTCTACTACTAAGTAAGTTGCGCTATTATAAATATATATATAATTAATTTTTTTTTATAAACAAAATAAATGTTGACAAACTATACATTATAGTTAAATCTTTGTTATATACTCTATGAGAGAAAAATGTTATTGTTATTAAAGTCATTGATATATATATATATATATATATATATATATATATATATATATATATATATATATATAGATATTCAATCGAGGTTAATAAGGTTTGTGATTTCTTTTTGTTATATATCCAACACCATTATTTAATTTTCACCTGATTTTAATTAGGACTCTAGGTATTTAAAGATCTATTAACTGGCTCATTAAGAACTAGACCTTGAGAACCAATTACTAGTGGAAAATAAGTTTTTTACATCGGTTGTTATGGATTTTTTATATCGGTTATTTGAGCGGTATTGAAGCGGGCGATATAGAAAATAAGACTTTCTACATCGATTGTATAACCGGTGTAGAAAGTACACTTTCTACATCGGTTATATAGAAACCGATGTAGAAAGTCTGAGTTTCTACATTGGTTGTGACCATAACCGATGTAGAAAGTAAACTTTCTACATCGGTTGTAGTTTTAACCGATGTAGAAAGTTTCTACATCGGTTATGGTCACAACCGATGTAGAAAGTCACTTTTTATATTGGTTAAGATCACAACTGATGTAGAAAGTTTATTTTTTTTTTAAATGTTATTTTTATTTAGGGAAATTTCCATATTATTTATTCACAATACATGTATATATAAACAGAATACCAGGCAGACAATGCAAAATTACAGAGTCTATATATTTAAAGTAAATACATCAATATTTATTATGAAATATAATAAAAACAAACTAAATATCTAAAAATTCCATGAATTCAACCCAAATTGGCAACGTCTATCAGAAATTCCCCCCAACGTCTCCTGATATCATTAATTTCTTCATCTAACAGAGGTTGAGGATTGTCAAATATCTACAAAATGTTTTTGATTAAAATTAGTGAACATGTCATGTTATGCATTAAAATTAAATAATTAAATTAGGACAATTGTAATTACCTGGTGCCAAGAGTTAACAATAGAAGCCGAGACAATGAGAAAGATATGTCTCATCACATAATATCCACACTCGGTTCCTCCGGATTGTCTTGGACACTTCAAAAAAATAAAAAAAGTATCAAATATAATTAGAGATGGTGATAAAAAAATATAAAATAATTGAAAAACTTTTAATAAAGTACTTACCTTTGGAATTATCCATACAGGCTTTTTAATATTTGATAAATGCGTTCCTTTTAACCGAAGTCGAGCATTCATTGCTCTACAGTAAAATAAAAAGAAAATGAATACCTTTGAGAATAACAAGTTATATGAATATAAATACCAAAATCCTAAAAACTTAAAAATCTATAATGTCCTTTGTGTCTTTCTTTGGTTTTCGCCAAGCAGAGCATAGAAATACAACTACATTCCGCTTTAGACAAATAATGATTAATTGTCAATGGGCCCTACAAAATATGGATGACAATGAACAAAAATTAGGAATTTAATTGAATTCATGAAATAAAGCAATTAAGTATTGACTTACGATTGAAAATAGGGGCCTAGGTAACAGTCTTTATCATACTACAATCTCCTCTAAAGGTATCCCTGTATCTTAGCTGCCTTGTTCCCAGTTTTCTGCATATGAACTGGGTCCAGGAATCCATAGAGGTGTAAGTTACCTCTTTCAGTGCAGATACGATACAGGTACCTAATATTGCGAATAATTTTCATATGTTAGATTTTGTTATCGAAATAATTCAAGTAAGGTTTAGAAATTTACTTACATCAACCATAATTGTAGAACTGTTACACATAGGAGATCGTTACCCACAACCAACTCCAATATATCCTTCTTAGTAATATAGAAGGGGATAAGTGTGGGCTTCCCTGTGATATCTGGTTCCATTGTTATTTGCAAAGTTTGGTCGCCCAAGTTCATGGCGATACCAAATAGACGTGTGAGCAAATCAACCTCATATTTCTTTGGAGGAGGCTCAGGAAGATCTCCTTTAGCACTTAAATCAATCTTCTTCCCACGATCTTCGTTATAAACCTACGATAAATTCACAAAATAGTAAGAAATATATATATATAGAGACACACACACACACAATATATATATATATATATATATATAGATATATATATATATTAAAAAATTAGAAACATAGGCTAAAATTATTTAATACCTGAGGTTGAACTCGCTGCACACATCTCCTCGGCCATATAATGAAATGATTGGGGGCTTGCCGCACGACATGAACCTCCTCAGTAGGGACAGGAACAGGAGCATCTGCATCTTCAACCTGTTCAACCATCACTCTAACATGATCATCATTAATTTTCTGGTGATGGATGGTTGAACCCAAGGTGTAGGCTTTCCCAATTGCTACCAAACGATATGGATCATCAACATATAACTCATAATCATCTGTAGTTGCATCCACATCCTCTTCTCCCTGAAGTTGCTCCTCCGTCGGAGCACAACTTCCCTTTGTGCTCACGCGCCTCGGAGAAGGTGATGGATGCAACCTTGTGTCTGTGTTTGGGAAAGTCCCAAAGATGCAAGCTCCTGCCTAAGCTCTTGCCTAAGCTCCTGCCTAAGCTCCTGTCTGAGCTCTTCTCAAAGTTCTTGCCACATTACTTGCCTCATGTCTTCGCACATGGCGTCCAACTCATCTTTAGACACCAAACCTTCTTTGGATGTTTGTCTAGAAGACAATCTAAAGTACTGTCTAAGGCTAACACCTCGGCCAACTACACGAACACACCCTGGATGCTCCGATTGGCCAATAGCAGTACTTAAGATATCATCCCGGCCAGTTGGAACAAAGACTCCTTGTGAGCTTTGTTCAACCAAAGAATCCTACAAAACAAAAAATGACCGTTATCAGTAATGTAAATGTTTGAAGATAAATAAAAAGGAAATTTACAAAATTGTGTGATTACTTATAATCTTCTCAAGAACAATGCTCAAGGTTCTGTGTACTCTCCGTATGCTCTTTGGCGTGCCTTCTTCCATTTCTCATGGCGTGAAGGTGGAGAGAGGGTGGAGAGAGAAGTGTAGAGGATCTGGTTTCGATGATTGTTTGATTCATCTTTCGACTTCGCCAATCGACTCTCCGGGCAACTCATAACCCCCACGAGATAATTTGTGGGGGTAATAGTTCTTGGTAGAAATTTGTTGAGCCTTCTTTCTTTTCTCCTGTTATAAGAAAGAAAATCAATTAATCATAATATTGCTTGTATTAGTCAATTAAAAAAATATAATATTAGAATGATACATACAACGAATGCAGGATCCATTTGAGACTCAACAAATCTCTGCCAAGTGTCTTCATCAAGGAACTGGTACTCCTCACAAGGAGACACATCCTTAAGTGACCCATATATATATATTTGTTGGTGAGATGTGTCTTGAAGCCCCTCCAACGCTCACCAGCAAATGAAAGCCACTTCCTCTTCAGGAAGTTAGTGTTTGGTACATCATATGTAAGCTACATAAAAGAAGATGTAATTGGTTAGTGAATGATAAATTTATGGAACAACTTAAAGCTTTAAAGTTAAATACCATGATAGTCTCCCAAATTTGATCCTTCACTTGCATCTCAACATCATCCCAATCCTTCTTCAAAATACTGGCTTTGCTTCGTCTAAGGAGGGTCATATAACTCTTAAACTTTGTCTTGTTTGGCCCTGATTGGATTCCAGTGGCCTTATCAAACTCTATGGGAATCCTCTGCTCGCCGCTCTGGCTAAGGGTTAATGTAAACACTCAATTATGTTCGAGGCTCGTCTAAGTCAATTAGTGGATAAGCCTAAGTTAAAAAACCCCAAGAAATTCAAAATGAACCATAATTAAACAATGGAAGCAGAAGAAAAAGCGGAAAAGCTAAAAACAAAGAAAGGAAAGGAAAATTTGAAAAGAAAAGATTTCAAAATATAAATCAAAATTAGAAAAATGAAAAAAAGAAAAAAATAAAGTCAGAATTCAAAATAAATAAAATTAATAAAAAATTTTAAAATTAGAATTAATAAAAAAAATTTAAGATCTGAAAAATTAATAAAAAAACTTAAAACCTGAAAAGTTAATAAAAAATTGTTTTAGATTCTGAAAAATAAAATAAAGAAAAAACTGAAAAAATAAAAATTAATTAATTAAAGAAAAATTAAGCAAAAAAAAAGGAATCTGGAAATATAAAATTAAAAAATTTTAATCTGAACGAAAAAAAAAAATCAAGATCAAAATCAAATTAAAAACTAAAAATCTAAAGTAAAAAATAAATATATAAGAAAAAATGGAAAAGATCTGAAATAAAAAATAAAAATTAAAAATCTGAAGTTCAAATGAATAATAATGAAAAATAAAAAAAAAATAAAGAAAAGGGGAAAATGAAATAAATAATAATAAGCAAATGATATATAACGTTGGAAAATTTTGGAGAAGATCGAAGCAGGACGCAATCCCTCAAATTTCCTTCTACATTCTACGACCATCGGCGAGAGAGAGGAGGATTAGGGGTGGCAAGATCTATCTCTGGAAAAGAATCTCTCTATTTTGGGAGGAAGAAAAAGGAACGTCCAAATTGTATCGATCGATTTCGCTCGCACCTTAACAAATCTTTGCACACAGGTTAGTTAAGGCTTTGCTCCTTGAATTAATTTTGCACGTAGGAAAGCTAACAAAATCAAGATCTGAACTAGAGGGGAGATAATTCAGTAGTCTCCAATTGATTAGACGAATGAATCTTGGTTACCTAACAATCAACAAAGACGAAGCATGATAATCTCTTCTATTTTGTGTCTAATGAGGCTGAAAATTCCTTCATAAAGTAATCTGTGACTTGTATAAGTGTTTCTTGTTTCTGTTTCATTTTTTGCTACGTTTCTTTCTTTTCCGTTTCGTATCCACTACACCAAACCGTAGGATAGGTCCCGGCTATTCAATAACTTGAAAAGATTGTATAATGTCCTCAAAAAGAAGTTGAACATGGCTTGTCACAAGTTCAAAACCGGTAGTGATCGAAACCTGTATACTGTGGGGTGGGATCTATGAAAAAGGGGGAAAACCAGATTAATCTTTCCCTTTGCAATAACTGATTACAAGGTCATTAAAATAATCATCTAGCTAGCTAGCCTAAAAGATAACGAAATAAAGTAGGATTTAGGTAAGGGTCAAGGGTATCTCTACCTGTATGCCTTATTTCGGGGTAGCCAACACCCCACATATGCTCTGTTCATGAAAAGGCCCGATAGCCACCCATATCGAAACCATCGGCAAAGGAGAGCCTTAATGTCGCCTTTGTCTGTCTTGTACAAAACAGGGGAGTGTGCAAACTGTTACACCTAAATAGAGTCGATCAGGAGGGTGGTCAAACAATAACAAAGTTGATAACATTATGCAGCGAAGGGTGGCGTCATAGAACACCTACACGAGTTGCTAGGAGGGATGAAGAATGGTAGATTAGACATCATACCACTAGGGAAGAGATAATTCGGTACCCCAGTTGCTGTTCTCGTTATAGGGTAACAGAGTGAGATGATTTTGTGCTGGGAATGAACTTTACATGAAAAGAGTATGTGAGCTTGCTCCAAGTGTATGCAATGACCAAGCCCCAATCGGATATGATTGCGCCCAAAAATGCAACCTCATGCAGTAGAGAGGGAGTTTAAAGACCTTACGAATTCGAGATGCAGGGTTTCATCTTCATCTTAAGGGGGAGGCCGTAAAGCGTTGCGTCGAAGTGAACAATGGGAGGTTCACGGTTGACAACCTATCATTTTCCATATTAGGAAGAGAGGATGTTGTAGCAAGCATCGTAGTATCTATGAAGGACACGACCCTATGAGTAGGTGGTAGGCAAGAATAGGAGCGCCTTACCGAACCGATAACAGGTTCCTTGAGCGTAATAAAGATGATGGAGAACCAAAACCATTAAGGGTTTATGGGGATGTAATCGACCTGTTATGATCATCCCTGACATGCACACAGCATCGACGCTCCAACTGAACGTCAAATATAGGACAAGAACCATGCATGCATGAGTTGGACGTGAATAGTACCCTCGGTTTACATAGCCCGCATGTTGGTCTAGACTCGCCAATGCCATTCCTGTGAATTCCTACACGCTTTTCATGAGGAACAAACTCCTGAAAGAGTAAGTACATCACCTGAGACATATGATAATGCAAGGCAGTTGACCCTGAGCATCCCACAAAGCCTATTCAAAAAGGAATAATTTAATAGGTAGGGGGGTACAGCCACTAGGGGTTGGGTTCGATTCTGCTTAGTATGAAAAGGCTAGGGAATGCAAGTGAAGCCACCAGAATATCGGCCCTTCCAAGAGTATAACCCCGTCAGTAAATTGAGCTTAAGGATGGAAAAAGTTGGGGTGTTTGGTACCCGCATATATCGAGGCCCCATCCAAGACTAGATTTAAGTGGTGAGGAACCATCTCGGAGCAAACACAATATCCTGGCCATATGGCTATACAAGTAAGGTTCTCGTGATAGCTCGAAGGAAGGAGGAAGAATTGTGAAACGCTGATCTAAAGCCCCCCTCCAGAGGAGAGAGACTTATGATTAGAAGGTGTCTTGAAGTAAGATGGTCTTACATGCAAAGGACAAGTTAATTAGAATGGTGAGGGACCCACTGATGGGTACCATTTAGAGTAAACGCCACCTATATCCCTAGATATAGAGGCTGAATGAAGAGGAGTAATGTTGTAAAGGCATGCTGGCCCCAGTGGCAGGAGCGTACGTTTTATAAACCGGTGCCATGGTTTTGAGCCCTCACACAGTCTATTTGCTTTGCCCATTTTTCACATTACCTAATTTACCCTTAACCAATTCTAAATATACCAAATGTGTCCCAAATTTCATAATACCAAAAATTCCCTTAACCATTTCCATTAACTCCAGATGAGTCCCAAACTTCATAATTACAAATCCGACCCCACAAGCCCAATAATTCTAATTTTGTCCCAAACTTTCACAAATTACCATTCCACCCCTTACTTTCCAGTAATTCCAATCCTGTCTCTAAACTTTCTACCCCAAAAATTCTGCGAATTACAAATTAATTCCTAAAATTCTTCTGATCACAAATTAAATCCATAAATTTCCATTAATGATAAGCATACCCCCATATCCCCTTTACGTTCGATTATGTCTTGCCCGTTTTATCATTCGTCACTTTTCAAAATAAAAATCTTGTTTTGCGATTCTTAATCTCACGCGACGAGCTCTAAGCACGAACTGGTAGTTTTTTCTGTTGTTCGTTGTTTGAGATTCAGATGATGGTCTGAAGCCGCAGCCGTATGCCTGGCCTTATTAAATATATGATTAAAGATCGCCTTCCTTACAAAATAAAAAACGTTTTTGTTCATCGTTTTTTACAAAATAGAAAATCTGGTTTTGTGATTCTTAATCTCACGCGACGAGCTCTAAGCACGAACTGGTAGCTTTTTCTACTGTTCGTTGTTTAGAGATTCGTATGGGTCCAAGTGCAGCCGTAGTTGTCTTGGGCCTTGTGCATATGTGGATTAGGATTGCCCTTCCCTTTTACAAAATAAAAAAACGTTTTTGTTCATCGTTTTTTACAAAAAAAAATATGGTTTTGTGATTCTCAATCTCATGCGACGAGCTCTAAGCGCGAACTGGTAGCTTTTTCTGTTGTTTTATGTTTAGGGAATCGTATGAGTCCAAGTGCAGCCGTAGTTGTCTTGGACTCTATGCATATGTGGATCCTCAAAGGTCAAACCTTCAAAACAAACCAGAACTACGTAAGCCTTGAGTTTCCCATTACACCGGGGAATACGTAGGAGCAGGGTCAAGTCCTGTTAGGCTAACCTCCATCAAATTATGTATTTTCACTCTAATTAAAGGGATCAAAACAGTTTTTCAAAATCACACACTCAGTTTAAGGGTACCGTTCTTTGGAACGGGCGAGTGGGTGCCTAACACCTTCCCCACTCGTAACCGACTCCCGAACCTAAATCTCATCCTCAAGTTAGGGTTTTTCCAAATCTTTTTCCTTAAATAAAATTTGGTGGCGGCTATGCACCTTAATTCAAAAAAAAAATCATTTTAAATTTTAGCGAGTTCGTCGTCTCGTCGGAATTACGGTTGCGACAGTTAACTCCCTTAACCGTGTGGCTCGTCTTCCCTTCTTTTGTCGAGAAGAAGGGTTCTCAGACTCACTTTGTGAAGGAGGAACCTCTGAAGGGTCAGCCATGTATCTGTTAAAAGCAGAGGAAAAAGATATGAAAAAATTATTGAATAGAATCAATAAATACAATTCATATTTATATTGTGCTCAAAGAGCTACCTGTTAATTTTCTTAAAGCTTTAATCACATCACACTGAACATTGAAATCCTTTCTGATTATTTGGTCTCTAAGATGCATGGGAGCCATATGCTTAACAGGCTAAATAACAATTCTTTTAAACATTAGATAATAGCAATTCCTGGTAAACATTAAAATTCACCATAGGGTACACAGATCCACAAACAGAAGTGAGAAAAGGACACAAAAAGAAGTCACATAGATTCATTTAAACATCACTAAATCAACCAAGCCACTAGCCCCTGAAAAGACTATATGATTGAAATAACCATTAAAATTAATGGTTCATAATTTGGGAGAGTTTAAATGTACTTATAACGATAAGGAGCATTCGCTAGTTGTTAATTTGTTATATTTCTGAACAATTTCTGTTTAAGAATAAAAGAAACCTTCAAAGCATAAGGAAAAGAAGATGAGCACGCACTCAAGAATTTGTGGAAGGAATGATGTCAAACACAACTACTGTTCCAAGTTTGCAACTATGGATTAGGACTTGCACTCAAGCTTAATGATAATTACTTATTTTTTTATCCATAAAAAAATAACAATCTCTGAGTACCTACAACTACAAGGCTGGTATGCTTCTTACTTCAAGAATGACTAAAAAAAAAGTTATTACTTTTTTTTATCTTGTAGAACCTTTTTCCTCCTATCTTATTCTATCCACTTCATATAGTATTTTCATATTCTTTTCTTATGTTTGCATGGCATTAGTCCATATATAGTTAGAGCTTCTGCAAAAGAACCCGTTAGCAAAATTATAGTCACCAACACCTTCATTTTCTAATAATTTACTTTAATGGGGGTATTGTTTTTGCAGGTTATTAACTAGAAAATGCCTAGTGTTAACTAACAAATCTTTTAAACTAATAAATCTTTTAAACCAAACATTGAAGGTATTAAACTAATAAATTTATTCATATACTTATCTACTAACTATGATATTAGAAGAATATGAAAACAACAATATTTTTTCTCTCAATCAAATGTAAACATCCAATTATGTCCGAGACCTATTTCAAGTCAACTAGTGGATAAACATGGGCTGCAGACCCTAGGATTAAAGGGGTTTAGTGGTGTCACTTGGGATGCACGTCCCGTTTGGCTATCACGAAACCCCAGCTAGAGTGCGTCCTTTCTTGGTGCCCTACAGTCAGTAGCGTTCTCTACGGTTGTAGCAAGCACCAGGAATTAGAACTTGTCTCTAGTGACCTTCATAACCTCTAAGATTACAAACCACCTTGTGTGAGATGCATACATCAGACGACCTTAAGCCTATGTCACACATCACCTCACTCAAAACACCAAAAAAGGAATATTTATTTTGAACAACCACAAAAATGTGGAGATTTAAAATCGATTTAAAATTAAAAAAGCAAAAGAAAATTAGAAACTAAAATGGAAGGAAAAAATAGATTTGACAAATAAAATAAAAAAATCAGGAAAAGTAAAAAAAAAAAAATTTCTCAAACCAATGAGTTAAACTGGGTAAAATGTTTGTCCAAACCAATTCAAATTGAAATTGAAAAAAAAGAGAAAGAATTAGAAAATTAAAAAAATATAATAGAAAAATAAAAATAATTTCTAAAATTAATAGTTTAAAATAAAAATTTGAAAATCTAACAAAATAATTTCTCATTCAAAGAGGGAGATATTTTGAAAAATCCAAAGAAGAAGAAAAAAGAAAAAAAATTTAAGAAGCCAGAATAAATAAAGCAACAGATCATTCAAAATGATCAACTTTCAAATCTCTAATTATTTGTGCATTCCAACATACATTCATTCATTCATCAAATGACTTTATCGCTAGAGGTCATCTCATACCTTCTTTATATTAACACTCATTAATGTTTTTATCACTCATGATGTTTCACTCACATTCTTCTAATAATTAATCTAACAAAAAATTGAAGAAAGATAATTTCCTTCATACCCAGAAAACAATTTCCAAAAAAAAAAAATCAAAAAATCAATTTTTACTGGAAAAGAGTAAAACCAAATATTGAAGAGAGCATTTGATCATTCCAAAAGATGGTCAACTTTTAAATGTATAAATTATTTATGCATTTCAAAACATTACATTCATTGAATAAATTTATCATCGAAAAAAGAGAAATTTTGAAAACTATCTCATATCTTTTTCATTTCATACTGATTGAAGCATTGATATTCATCAGTCATCAGCTTATCAAAACTAATTTCAAAAAAATAAAAATGAAAGAAAGATAGTTTTCTCGGCATCCTTATAGGACTCATCCCCAATCAAAGATCATGGATGAGTTGGAAAGGAAAAATGAAGAGTTGAGAAATGAGGTGAAAACTCTGAAATATCACATGGCCAAACTGATGGAGGCTATCCAATCGTCAAAACAGAAGGACATAAGGGTGTCCTTTCCAGAGGAACCAGTTAGCCCATCATATTCTCCTAGCTACAATCCACCAAACCCTTTACCATCGACCATGCCTTCACAAACTAAGTGGGTCCACTATGGGTTCCCTCATGAGCATGCACCCCCATTCAGCCAAACACAAACCCAAACACAAAACCTACCTTCAAACCCTACAAGAATCCCTCATATTACTCCAAACACCACACAACAACCTGTCCAAGCTCACCAAATAAACACTGGGGGGACGAATCCTATGTTCACCCAAGGACTTCATCCAATATACATACCTTCCCATCCTCACAATAGGCCAGGAGAGTACCCAAGCAATCCTTTTAAGGAAAATGCTGAAAAATGGAAAATCTTGGAAGGAAGAATCCGGGCAATCAAAGGAAGTGCTTATGATATCAAAGACGCATCTAATCTATGTCTAGTCCTAGACGTGGTTATCCCTCCAACGTTCAAGGTTCCTGAATTCGAGAAATATCAGGGAACTGGTTGTCTGAGGAACCACTTGACCATGTATTGTAGAAGAATGGTCGTCTGTGCTCATGATGATAACCTGCTCATCCATTTCATCCAAGACAGTCTGACTGGGGCAGCTGCAAATTGGTACACTCAATTGGAACGGACACATATTTGTTCATGGAGGGACCTAGCTGATGCCTTTCTGAAACAGTACAAGTATAACCTGGAGATGGCTCCTGACAGAACTCAGCTCCAGAATATGGCCAAGAAGGGAGAGGAGACCTTCAAGAAATACGCCCAACGATGGAGGAAGTTGGCTGCTTAAGTACAACCTCCCTTGTCTGAGAAAGAGCTGGTCAGTTTGTTCATCGACACACTCCAAGATCCTTTCTATGACAAGATGATCGGTAGTATGACTGCTAGCTTCTCTGATGTCGTCATCATTGGAGAAAGGATTGAAGGTGGCATGCGTCGTGGAAAGATTGCACATAAGCTTATAGGGGCAGTCAACTTCCACCGAATCGGGAAAGAAGAAGGCAGGTGAAGCTTATAATGTGGCTTCTGGTCAAGGCCAATACACTCCACAAGTAGCATATTATGGTCCAGCCAGTTACCAACCACCACCACACACACCCTATACACCATATCCTTATATCGCCACCACCTACCAAACACCCTACCATCCTACTTACAACTATCCAATGCAAGTCCGGCCACCAACACCACACACGACACAAACACAAGCCACGAGACAAAACCCTAATCAAAGCCTGAAAAAAGAGAAAAAACCTATCCAATTTGGCCCTATTCCGATCTCCTACACTGAGCTGCTACCTCGCTTAATTCAAAACTCGCTAGTTGCTCCTTATCCTCTAAAGCCTCAACCACCACCATATCCTAAATGGTATGATGCAAACACTAGATGCAATTACCATGCAGGGTTCGTTGGTCATTCCACAAAGGATTTCCTAGCACTGAAGCGTAAAGTACAAAACTTGATTGATGCAAAATGGCTGGATTTTGGGAAGCTTGCTCCTAACACTGAGAACAATCCATTGCCGAATCATTGGAGCTCATCAACTAGCTGAGAAATAGGAGCATCACAATGAGTTTCCTTGTATAAGATGATATGCCGAGGAATGTGCTTAGGCATGTGCTTTCCATTACTGGCTTTACTTCTTGAAAGTTTCCATTTCTTTTAATCATTCAATCCACTTCTTATCCTTCACCTAAACAATCAATACCTGTTGGTGACAATGTCAGTGTTGTAATAAATAATTTTGAAACGTCTGATTAATCAAACTCAAGGAGAAAAATTAAATGAGTAAGCAGAATAATCAAAATACAACTAGAGATTTCAAATCTCCATTTAAGGAACACTTCTAACAAGAGTAACAAATATCCTGCTGGACCGAAAGTTCAAATCCAGGCAAAAGATAGGGATGCCAAATAGATCCGTTGAATTGAGAATCAAAATGGTCCAGGCAAAGTCAGGGTTAAAATCCAAAATTCAAGAAGAATAGAAACCCGCCAGATTAAAAGACAAAATAATCAAGGCAAAAGTAGGGTTAAAATTCAAAAATAAATCGATGAAGTCATGATCAGAAGAGGTCCTGCTGGATTAAAATTCCAAAAACAATTCAGGCAATGTTAGGGCACACAAACAAAGGCCCGCTAGGTCGAAAACCCTCAAAGGGCGGCTTAGGCAAAAGTTAGGGCATACAATCAAGAGCCCGGTAGGTCGAAAACCTGCAAAGGCGGCCTAGGCAAAAGTTTAGGGCACAAAAGGCCCGCTAGGTCGAGAACCCTCAAAGACGGCCTAGGCAAAAGTTAGGGCACACAAACAAAGACCCCCTAGGTCGAAAACCCTCAAAGAGCGGCTTAGGCAAAAGTTAGGGCATACAATCAAGAGCCCGCTAGGTCGAAAACCCACAAGGGCGGCCTCGGCAAAAGTTAGGACAAACGAAAGACCTGCTGGGTTAAAAAATCAAAAGAGCAACCTAGGCAAAAGTTAAGGTCAACGAAGAATCCCAGTACAATCTGACATTTCTGCATCTCATATTTTCCCAAACTGGGGAAAATTTTTTGCCACTTCTTAAGTTTGGTTAATTTGACAATCAAGATTATTAAAAGCAGCATTGGCATTTTTCACCAAAAGGTGCCATTTGGGCAATCAAACCAACATCCTTCGCCCTTTCCTTTCAAATATACTACCTTAAACATCATTTGCAAAATTCTGCATTTCCTTCCATTAATTATCCAAGATCACTTTGCATACCTCAAAGGTACATAGGCCAAAAAGGAATGTGAAAAATGTAAAAATAAAAAGATAAATTTCGAAAAGTCATGACAAATCGGATGAGTCCTCAACCATCGCAACACGACATGACTATTTCCTAAGAGGTCATCCTTTTACCAGCGATAACGCTGCCAAGACAAAAGAAGTGTGTCTCATCCAATAATGCTGACTATTGATGGGTCTCAAAGATCCTGGAAAGAAGGTTCCAAAGTTGACCAAGAAGCCAAGAGATTGAGTCAATCCAGCTCATCCTGATTTTTGGTTCCTTTCACACCAACTATAAGGTTGTCGAGAAAGAACCTATCAAAAAAATAAAAAATAAAAATCAAGAGAAACAAACAGTTTTTCACCATCTCATGGCATGCATTCATTCCATAGCGTCCATTAAATAATTATGTCGAGCATCAAGAAGCAATAATCAAGTTAAAATATCACATCCTCTTGCATTCATTCAAACATCATGATAAGCATCTGGCATCTTATAATTCATTGTCAATACTAATTAAGACCAGGGAAAATTTCCCGTATCAAAATCAAAACTGGGGCAAATTATTGCCTACAAAAATTCAATTTGAGGTCATCCTCAAATTTTGAGTCAAGCTCAAACTGGGGCAAACGCTTGCCCACAAAAAATCCAATTTGAGGTCATCCTCAAATTTTGAGTCAAGCTCAAACTGGGGCAAACGCTTGCCCACAAAAAATCCAATTTGAGGTCATCCTTAAATTCTGAGTTAAGCTCAAACTGGGGGCAAATGCTTGCCTTACTCATTGTGAAAGAAAAAGAGAAACAAAAGATGGTTTTGAACATTAGGATAATTTATTTCTTTGCAATTTTCCTGCTTTAATGATTTCTTACAAAATGGTTATCCTTGTAAAATGCAAGTTATTTAGCAACCTTGCCTTGGCTTAGGAATCAAAATAGCAATTGGGGTTGCAAAGGGACTTTCTTTTCTTCATGAAGAAGAAAAACCAATCATATATAGAGATGTTAAAGCCCCAAACATTCTATTGGACATTGTAAGTTCTCACTAGCCTTTATGCACTTAATTGAAGCAAAATAGTCAAGTGATCACCATTTGTAAACTAAATAGAATTAAACTAACATGTACACTACCCATATTTTTAAGATTACAAAGCTCTCAGATTTTGGTTTAGCAACAGATGGACTAGAAAATACCAAACTCATATTACAACTTGTGTAATGGGTACCCATGGTTATACTGCTCCTTAGTATATCATGACAAGTATTTCATTTAAAAACCAAATTCAAACCAACCTTTTTACTTTCATTCACCAAAATATTTACCTAAATCAATTTACCTTTTATTTCATCTTTTTGGAGTTGTGCTATTAGAGCTACTCATAGGAAAGAAATCAGTGAACAAAAAATGACCTATTAAAGAACGAGATTTAGTAGAATGGGCAAGGTCTCAGTTAAAAGATGCAGATAAAAAGGATGCTAGAATTGATTTTTCTTTCTAGTTTAACATGCTTGACAATTAGATATATATGGATGCACACATAAATACTTGAATCGAATGTTTAGCTCAATTTTTCATTAATCACTTGTAAATTTTTTTTTATTAATTTTAAAAACATTGTGATGATTTTTTAATCTCTAGTAAATATGTTTATTTTTTCTGTCAGCTGTTAAAAAAAATTGCCAAAAAAATTTGTAGCATCCATAACTCTGATATTTTTTTAAAATGCTAGTATTAATTTTATGGCAATTTTTAACCACCGTAAACTATATTTTTAATTGCTAGAAACGTCGTATTTTGTTTTTGTAGTGTATCATCATGTTGAAATCATAATTATGGCTGAGACCTAAGGTTAAAAAGTTCTATTATTCTTTTTTTAAGTGAACTTAAGAATCCAAGTGTGTTTTAGGAGCTTGTATTTGGACGATATCCCTTATACCCTGTTGGAGTTATATTATCTTTGCTCATTAAAAATAAAAAATTAAAACAACTCTTTTTTTTACAATTAATTTAATATGGTCACATCTCACATCAATGCCTTAGTGTCAGTCATATATGAGAATAATTTCATTTTCATACATTAATGTTGTATATGATATTGATCTCACTTTTAAAAATTATATTTTGTGATTAAATTTTTTAATAGTTTAAGATCTTGTATTCATTTTAACATGATATTATCTTTTAATAGAATGTTCGTGTAACTTTATTATATTTTAATGTTTCATATATTTTAGTAAAAAAATTTAAATTTTTAAATATGGAAATGTCATATTTAAATATTATATATCATAATAATACTTATAATATTACAATATTACACACTTTACATTACATAAATTTAAAATACACTTTAGCATATTATACATAAGAGTTTATAGTAGTTTCCTCATTACATACTCCTCAGTTTTAGATCAGACATACACTAAAGTCATGACTCATCCATGTATATGTAATTTGCTTACAACTATTATTAATTAATCATAATATTATATATTTTAATAATATTTATCTTAATATATTTTATTTTTTATTTTTTTTATCATATTATATATCATATTAAATATTTTTTTATCTTTTACTTCTTTCCACTTTATTTGACCTACTTTTAGATGTATAAATTTTTTTTTCTTAATTTTCTTGCAAGAAAATTAACACCAGCATAAATGTACTACATAAAAAAACATACTTGGGCAAGATGGGATAGAGTGTGGTTCTTCTATTAAAGTTACAAAAAACAGGTTATAACCCACATGCATTCGATTATCCAAGCTGATATGCCCTTAAACTAGTTATTGTCATACCAAGATTGCTTCACAAGATAATCGATTGTTTTCTTGTCCACTTGGAAAGCTTTGGTGAGAACATTTGATGAAATAAATGGACTTGCTTTAAACAAAGCATTGACAATAGTGATAGTTCCTGGATTCTGACTGCTGAAAGGAGCAATGGAAACAATATTTCCATATCCCACACTCAATTGGAAATGAATTAAACCAATTGGGAACACAGACACATCACCTTTATTCAACACTTTTGTGAAGAGACGATTTTTGTCTTGATTAGATGTCACAAATCAAACATATAGAGTAGCTTCAAGAACTATAAGAATCTCTATGCCACGTGGATGAGTGTGAGGAGGTTTTAAACCCTTTGGTGAAAAATCAATGCGAGCCAAAAGATATGCCAAGTGTGTTTAGTCCTGGAAGTTGAACATCGAAAACAGGTGTCACTTGCGAACCCATTGGGTTTCGGTCTTTGCAGGATCCACATGTTTGAAGAAATCTTCAGCCTTCAAAAGTTTGGGGTCTTTGCAGAATTTTCCATTCACAAATACTAAAAATTAACAAAGAAAAGTTTTTAATTGAAAAGGTCAATAACAATAATTTATGACATGACATATATAATTATGTGAAACAAACATAAAATGAGTGTATCAAGACTTGTGAGGAATGTTTGCGCATACCACCATTGGTTTTTGTTGATTGCCACACAAAAATCTTGCAGAGGACTGGGGTCATAGGTAGAGGCAATAGAGAATGCTAAAGCCAAGGCGGCAACAAGGAAGAGCATTGCTTTCACGTTGGTTCTCAATACTACTCTTCAATGATTCTGGATTAGTATTGCTTGTGAGTTGAATTTCTTTGGATGTTAATTACGTTGCTATTTATAAGAATGAAATATTGAACTAGTTTTCACTTTTTTCTTTTTCATGATTAATATTTTATTTAACGATGGACCTTTCTTTAGCTGGTAGATGCGTGCTTGATCAAAGAGTAGACCGAAGAAGTGTTTCAGTGATAGGTGTTGTCCACTTGGCCTTGGACCTAGTAAGCAGTAATTGTGTTATAATATTATTTTTGTAGTGGGAAGCCCATGCGAGAAATCAAAGATCACTTTAGACCATGTCTCAATTTTATTGACATGGTGGATTATGGTTTAAGGTATAAAATCATCTTCGAGAGTTGGTGGAATTAATATGGAAATTTTGCAAGGTATTGGGTTACGATAATACCATCAGTTGTACATTTTTACAAGGAAAAATAAAAGACCATTTCAATTTATCCTATACACATCTAAGTTACATCTTTGCTACATTCGTTAAATATTTAGTTCATTTCTTTTAATTATCATTAGTCTCCTTTTTATATAGGTGAGTTGGGTTATTGAATCTTTGCATTGTTCAATTTAAGAATTAATATCATTATAACAATTGAAAAGGAATATATATATATATATATATTATTAAGATGTGAAAATTGAAATTATCTATATTCATGAATCAGCAATGCTTGCATATGTTAACTATATCGTTCATAACATAGTATTCGCACTTTGTACCATCAACTTGTCTTCGGCATTATCAAAAATTGAAAAATTAATTACTATATAAAGAAATTTTTAAAGGAATAAATTTTTTGAGTACTTATCGTGTAACAATCTATGCTGGTTTTTCAAGAATTGTTAAATGTTTACCTTCTAGGTTGCATGCATTCATAGCTCTGTGATATATAAAATAATTAATAAGGAGGTATCTTTTTTATATAAAGAAATATCATAGATAAAATAATATAAACTTACAAATCAATATGCTCTTTAATTTCTTTCTTTGGTTTAGTCCACACAGAGAACAGAAGGACAACAAAGACATTTAACGAATTTCATGAGCACCATTCGACCATGGGTGAGAAAATTGTTATGCATAGTTTGATTAGGTTATGCATAAGACATGTAAATTGATGTGTACAAAAATAAAAACTTAAGGGATTCCATTCAACCACCTAAATGAAAACTTCTAAGTTTTATAAAAGTCATCCGAAACAAATTGACCTTTGAAAAAAGGAAAGACTAAGGGATAACTTAGAAGTTTATGTGGAATAAGCTCCCATGAGTGATTCATCATAAAATGTTGTGAATTAAACAAGTTGGACATGTATGGGTGTACGTGATTATGTTACCTAAGATTGAATGATAAGCCAACTTGTGCTACTTTATGAATGCATAAAGTCTAATGTAAGTTGAATGATGAATGCTTATGAATGTTTAAATAATGATGCTATGTATGACGATCATATATGAATGATGATGTGATGGAAATTGAGACCTAAATGTGCATGGCATATTAGTTGGATATTGATTGAGCATGCACGATTATTTGGAGGCCTTTAAGATGAAACCTAAATGGCTTAAGGATCACTAAAGAAAAGATTTATATGAAAAGTTATTCTACTCTTATGTGCCTTGTGCACATTTAAAGGGCAACGAAGTCCCACTGAAAAGGAGACAAAAGAATTCTCCATAAATCCTTCTATTATGACAACAAAAGGGTTCTTCACCTATTATGTGATAATGATGACCATCTAGGAATGAGCTCATATCCTTAAGAATAGAAGGTAGAGTAGTAGAGCTAGGGAAAACATATTATTTAATTGTTTATAATGTGTCTCTATGTCTTAAAAATTCCCCGAATGTATGGAATAGAAAATAAAATTTTCTGAAGGTGTGGAATAGAAACTAAAATTCCCCAAAGGTGTAGAATAAAAAATAAATAAGACTTTATATTAGACATAGAGAAAATGCTAGTCAAATAATATCTAAAATGTGATTCCAAAGATTTATGATGTTTAAGGAAGTTACATGTTTATGTAATAATGTTTTTTTTTGTATAAAAATAACTCACTTTAGTAAGAGTTTTTAAAAGATGAAAAATAAATCTAGTATGCATGACATGATTTTCTAATAAACTAAAGTGGCTGAGACGAAAGTAATGACATTAGGAATAAAGTAGAATCCTACTAAGAAACTTAGTTTCTAACTCCTTCTCTCCCCACTTTCTTCCTAGACTAACAATATGTCCTTCACGACGGTAGTGGTTTTCGTAGACATCAATAATGTAGAATGGATGACAAACCCCCATGGGCTTTTGTTTACATCCTAGGCTAGTGTAAGGATTTACTTTTCGTTAGGACATCTGTCTGCTTTTGAAATCATGAGCCTAAACTTCATAATGACTGGTTTCACAATCCCTTTGGAGGCTTTCCATCCAAATGGGATTTTCCCACCTTCTCTAGGCTACAGAAGGGAAAGGACTGCAACAGTCAAAGATTCCTTTTGCTTAAAAGGGGAAACAGACCCACAAACTCCATCCCATTACCATAGTTCTTCATATGTATGGTTGTCACATGGAAGCTTCCTATACCTTATGCCTTGTCCTTTTCAAGCTTATCAGGAGATGCCTAATGAAACCTTCATGTCTTTAGGTCAGAGTATGTGGCTGGAGTGTTTTCATCACTAAACCTAGGGAGATTTGTTGGTCCCTCAATCGTTTCCAGAAGAGGAAGAAGAAGATGAAGTCCCATAATTTATATTTTTTAAATAGTTGGATGCAAGGCATCCTAGTTAGTAATATGTAGTGGTAGAGTGATGAATGTATTAGGATATAAAATAATTATGTGTCACCATGACATGTACATTATGATGTGTAATTAAGAAGGAGTGAAGGCCTTGGAGCCTAAAACTAATTATGTGTATCTAAAAGGACTATTTAATTATACGAAGTTTGTATATGTATGTTTGAGTGTTGAGTATTTACTGTGTGCACAATGTTTTACCTACGGGCAAGTGCATCCGTCGATGTAGAAAGGGAGTATTTAAACCCTCAATATCATTCCCACAAAGACTATTTCAACAATCCTACAGAATGATTAAATCCTAAATTTTGAGCTCCCTAGAAGAGAGTTTTGTTTGAAATTATTTAAAGTAAATATAAAAACGAAACAAAAGAAGAATAGGAAATTTAAAGGCAAAAGAACACATACGAATTTAATTATAGAAAGACTGAGACTTTGGTTTCTCTTATAAATTTATCCAATTTCACTCCATCTCCTTTATGAATGACTTAGAGTCAGTTGCTAACCATCCGTCTCATTCTATTACTACCCAATGATCATGCAATAGCAATATTCTATGTCTCAAGTTACTACCCCCAATGATCATGCAAGGTATATAATTAAGAGAATCATAAAGAACATTCAGACTTGTTAAATTAATAACCGATTAGAAATCAAGGATTCTGATTGATCCTCCAAAACTGTTAGATTTAATTTACCTTATAATTCCATTAGTTAGGAAATGGTATGATTACCTATCCCCTATTAATTTAGAAATTAATAAGAGTAGTTAATTTTCACTAATTAATTAAGCATAATAAGGAAAACAAAATTGAATAAAAACAGAATCATTCAAAAAAAAAAGGGTTCAATTGGTTACATTATAAGTTTCACTAAAGCCCCATGATTTGGGGATTAGTTACATGTAGAGAGATAAGACAAAAAAGAGCATACTAATCCAAAAAAAAAATCCATAATCCTCATTCTACAAAAAGAATGACAAAATCGTAGTGCCAACAAAGCTGGAAATAGGACGTTGCAATTTGCATTGTGAAAGAGTCTCTGCCTCCAAGATCCTACGAGAGGATACTGAAAGAAAGATAAGAATGGTATGGTGTGTCTCCAAGGTAGTGATAGGCTTGTGTCCCGGAGAGTGGTGTGACCTTTGAGGCCTAGGATGGTGTGGTGTAGTCTGGCAAAGCCTCCCTTTTATAGGGGTGGATTAGGGTTTCACTGTCATGGGCCGGACTTGACCTAGTTGCTCCCTTAGTTGTCGTGACCATTGTAAGTCATCTTGCAGCACCGTAGGGATGATTGAGATATCTCTTGCATTATTAGGTCTGACGTGGCATTGTCGAACTGGATGTCTTATCTTTTTATGCTCATTTTACCCTTTTTTTGGTTCAAAACTTGTCTATTTTCGAATTCTTTGCTTGTGTGACCATTCCTGCAAAAATAAGGGAAATTAGGTAAAATTACAATTAAATAATCATAAATTATATCGTAATTATAACTAATTTTCTACAAAAAAATCAACATAATGGTGGTTTATCAATGAGTTTACTTGAATTATTTCAGTGGTGGTTAAAGACTATTAAAACAAAAAGAATAAATTATAATGATAATAATCTATACACGTGCGAGAATGCTTAGTAATTTATTTTTTCTCTACGGATGCTATATCGACAATGCTCATATTTTTTATCAAAGCATTTATTTTAAAAAAAATTACAATATTTTCTCTAATAAGCATTTTCCAAATATTTCACATCATGAGATAACAAAATAATAATGGAAACAAATGAACAACGTAAGTGTAAAATTGGTATTCATTTTTAGGATGGTATAGTTTGACTTTTTCTTGTTCTATGCCATAATTATAATCATTCTCATTCTCTAGTCACCCTTTTAGTGACAATTTATTTTAAGATATATTATTAATAAAATTAGTTCATTCCTAATGGTCGTTACCATATTAGCTAGAAGCCTTACGACTTCTAACATGAAAATTCCACAGACCTCTATATCTGCACAAGTCCTTTGACTTGGCAATGCACAAGTCCTGTGACTTGGCATGGTAAAATTAAGATTAAGTTTGCACATATAATGTTCTTTAGTGATTTATGACTTATTAGGTTCCATTTTAAGTCTTCATAATAATATACATGTTCAATATTCAGCCAATATGGTATGCACACATAGCATCCAAATCATCCATTTTCTCATATAATCCGTCAACATCACCATAGAGGAACCATATATTCACAGAAAAGTCATTACATCACTCAATAGATCACATAGAACATTTAGGAATAAAGAGACATACTCAAGCATAACCATCATAAATAGGAAATTAATAATTACTCAAAATTTTACTTTCTTAGTAAGAATCTTTACTTATGCATGGTCCTTAAATTTTTGGACAGCATGTATACTTTTTTTGGAAATGTTCAAGTTTTTCATATTCTTTATGTTTTATGAAAAGTTTCTCAAAGGAAACATATCTCATTCATTCCTTCTAGGTTTCTCTCATCCTTTACTTTTCTCAAAGTTAATTTTTTTTCTTTCTTTTAGTTTTATAATGATTGAATGACCTCTATGCATTTTAAGTAAAATTTTTAATTCATTTACACCTTATAGCCTCTTTTATTTCTCTAATTTATTCTTAAGGAGGATGGACATATAGATTTTTTTATCTAAATCTTATTTAACTAATTTTATCTTCTTTGATAAAATGGTCTTTCATAATTTCAACATGTTTAGTGTTTCTCTTTCTAAACCTTTATGACCAACCTTCTAGGTCTAATGCCTAAGGAGGATAATTTGTTAATTATGTACCAGAGTTTGGCCGAATCGGCATGGTGTCTTTTTCAAGAGTTGTACCTTTTTTCTTATTTCTAGAAGTTGTTTTCTTAAATGCTTTGGCTTACATTGTTAAACTAATTTTCTTAAATTTTTTTTTAACTCCATTACACTTCTAGTGCATAGCCAAATGACCTAAGTTACTGTAAACACTCAATTATGTCCGAGCCTTCATTGTTAAATTAATCAATAAATAAATAATAATTTAAAACAAAAAAAAGAGAATAGGAATGGAAAACTGAAAAAAAGGGGAAACAGAAGACAAAAGGCAGGAAAACAGAAAACCAAAATACGAAAACAGAAAAGCAAAATAATAATAAAATATAAGGCATATAAAATGAGAAAATTCTCTTGTGTGATGATCAAAAAAATAATAACTAACAAATAAATAAAAGAAGAAGGAAAATAGGAGAAAAATAATAACAAAGGGAAACGAAGTGAAATAAACAATAGTGATAAAAACAAAAATGATGAAATAAGAAAGGAGGAAAATTAAGTAAATGAGGAAAACATAATATAAAATGAAATATACATAAAAGGATTAAATAAAAGGAAAAGCGCGAAATGGAGAAAAAGCAAATAGAAAATAAAAAAGTAAGGAAAAAGGAAAAAGCGGCCCAAGACTGTCGCAACTGTAATTCTGACGAGACGACGAACTCACTAAAATTTTAAAAATTATTTTATTTACAATGTGTGGAGTCGCCACCAAATTTTTATTTAAGGGAAAAAGAATTGGAAAAATCCTAACTTGAAGATGAGATTCTAAGTTCGGGAGTCGGTTACGAGTGGGGAAGGTGTTAGGCTTTGACTACTCACCCGTTCGAAGAACGGTACCCTTAAACCGAGTGTGTGATTTCTGAAAATTGTTTGATCCCTTAGTTAACGTGAAAATAAATAGCTTGATGGAGGTTAGCCTGACAAGACTTGATCCTGCTCCTACGTATTCCCCGGTGCAATGGGAAACTCAAGGCTTACGTAGTTCTGGTTATGTTTTGAAGGCTTGACCTTCGGAAATATTTAAAAGAGTGTTAGGAAGATGCTCGAAGGCTTGAACTTCGGAGCTACTTGGAAAGTAATATTCGAAAATGGCTTGATTATTTTGAAAGATATTTCAGAAAAGAAATCTCCATCCACATATGCACAGGGTCCAAGAAACCTATGGCTGCACTTGGACCCATACGAATCTCAAAACAACGAACAGCAGAAAAAGCCTACCGGTCGTGCTTAGAGCTCGTTGCGTGAGATTAAGAATTGCAAAACAAGATTTTTATTTTTGAAGAAAGATGAATAAAATGAGCAAGGTTTTTATTTTGTAAAGGAAAGACAATCCTAATCCACATATGCACAAGGCCCAAGACAACTACGGCTGCACTTGGACCCATATAAATCTCTAAACAACGAACAGTAGAAAAAGCTACCAGTTCGTGCTTAGAGCTCGTCACGTGAGATTAAGAATTGCAAAACAAGGTTTTTATTTTTGAAGAACAATGAATAAAAAAGGGCAAGTCACCAGTAATTATTAGAAATTATGGGGGAATCTATCAACTAAAGAATTTTATGTTTCATAGATTATTTAGGGATTTTGAATTTTTTATGAATTATTTAGGAATTATAAATTTTTATGAATCATTTAGGAATTATAGAATTTTATGATTTATTGTGAATTTTTTAGGATTTTTGGAATTCTTGTGAATTTTCTAGGATTTTTAGAATTTTATGATTTATTTAAGAATTATTAGAATTTTAGAATTTTTGTGAATTTTTATTAATTTTTTGGATTTTTTATTAATTTTCTAGATTTTTCTTAATTTTCTGAATTTTTATTAATTTTCTGAATTTTTATTAATTTTAATTTTCCAGGGGCAGAATGGGAATTAACAGAATTTCCTATGGGTAAAAAGATAATTTTGAATTTTGGGACATATATGACATTAATGGAAAGGTTAGGGGCTAATTGGTAATTTTAGGTTTTGGGGGCATATGTGGCATTAATGGAAAGGTTAGGGCATTTCTGTAATTTGAACGTTGGGGCATATGTGGAATTACTAGAAATCGTAAGGGCAGATTGGTAATTTGCACGTGCAAGTTTGGCTATGGTTTATGTAAACACCTAATTATGTTCGAAACCCTCTTTTAGGTGATTAATCCAAAATGAATTAAATTTATAATAAAAATTTTTTCAAAACAAATAAAAACAGAGAAACAAACAAAAACAGAAAACAGACAAAAGTCATTTAGTTTTTAACAACCAAAAATAAAATAAAAAGTATAAAAATTTCATAATAATAATCAAAATTAAAATCTGAAAATTTTGAACCAAATGAAATAAAAGAAGGAAAAATAATAGAAATGAATAAATGAATAAATAAGTGGAATGAATAAATAAAACCGATTACTCGAAAAATAATAATTCTGAAAAATAAAAAATAAAAAATAATAACAGAAATAAATTGAAAAATTAGAAGGAGTTTTTTTTTTGGAAATTTGCAAAAGAGGCCAAAACAAAAAAAGCAAAGGATGAAAAATGCAAAATGAAAGAAAAGCCAAGTTTTGGAAATTTGCAAAGAAGGACAAAAACAAAAGAAGAGGAAAGGTCTCCTGAAACCTATAAAAGGAACGCAGAAGCCGGCAAGGGAGTTTTTCGCTTTTAGAAACAAAGAATCTCGCTAGGAAATTAGAAAGCGGAAATTAATCTCTTCTTCTCTTTGACTTCCGCTTCAAGAACCGAGGGTCAGGCAACCGGTTCAAACATCCTAAATGCTTAAAGAAATCAATCGATCGCATCTCAAGCTTGATCTCAAAGAACTCCCCAACTAAAGTAATTAATTTCTCACCTAGGATATGTATCTATACACAATTGAATCAAGATTTTGCCTTAAAAGTTGCATAAAATGAAGTAGATAATGTTCTTTGATATGTTGAGTTAATGTGGCTTAGCATTAATCTTGAAAAAATCTTGCAAGAACAACATGCATGACATATTGCACTAATCTTGAATCTTGGTAGGGAGAATGTCTAAGTGACTTAGGAAATAGGTGAATCCGAGAGTGATCCTCTCTGCTTCACGTGATCTATACATCTAAAAGTTCTATGTCTTTGCTTAAATTCCACGAGCTTTACAATGAATACATAAGCTACACTGTTCATGAAATCCTAGGCCATATCCCACCCTTCTTTTTGCTTTTTCAAAGACATTTAAATCGGGATGTCGAGGTTGTGGTGATATTAAGGATCCCCTACAAATTAAGGATTCTCAAAGTTTGAGAAGCGTCCGAGCGTCAGAAGCCGATTTTCTTGGCTCTCACTGCTCATCTTGTTAATCACCAATTCAAGAATATAAGAATATTATACAAATTTTAAGTTGAGGAATACTGTGGATACATGGAATTTAAGGACATGAGAGAAAGAGATTGGTAGCAATGCTTGTTGAAACATTAATTGTAACCTCGAGCATGCAGGCGTGGGCTTTTTTGCTTCACTTCATGAGGAAATGGCTTGACATTGATGATGAATTTGAGCTACCCTCGGTTAATATAGCCATCGGTGCTGCATCTCTGTGCATATATGAGCCAAAAGAAAGAGATCTGCCAGATTTGCCAACTATGATTTCTGAGGATTTAACAGGATGATCTGTAAGCAGGCTCCCTGAGTAGTGACAAGATCAATTGAAAGCTTAGCATTAAGATCCAAAATTGTTATTGCTATTGATTATATCACATTTGGTGGAAAGCTTGATGGAAAGAATCGGCCTCCTCCCGCCAATATGTGATCCGGAGAAGTTATCTCGAAAGCACATGCAACGTTGCAAAGAGGAAACTCAATTCGGTGGTTCGGTTCTTGTTTAAAATGCATTGCAAACTCCTTTGTTCTTTGTTGAGTCATATCTTCCCTATCGTAACCATCCAGTTGAATTCCCCTTGTGTTAGTTCTTGTAATTGTGACAATTTCTAAATCGCAAAGAAACGTTAGGAAGACTCTTGGTAAAATTTGTTTGATTTTGCTGCATACATGATGTGATGAATAAAGATTCAAATAAGAGCAACTTTAGGTTCTGTGATTTCGTCATTAATTGTGTGGGGCAAGCCGATTGCGGCAAGACCGGGAGATGCGGTCTTGCGGAGTCAATATGGAGTATGATTCTAGAGGAATAAGGAAGAATTTGTTTTCCTAAAAGCGAAGTCAATCGCATTCCATAACACGCTTTTGTTCCTTCCAGTTCTGGCCTAACATTAAGTCAATTCGAATACTTTGAATGCTTGGTTCAATACATGAATGCCTACTCTGTCCTGATGGTATAGTTGGGGTTGATCCGGGGTTTAGTATTGCTAGTTGACATAGAGGCGATCCTGAAAATTATGGAAGAGATTATCGTGAATGTTTTAGGCTTAAATTTCGACTCAAATTCTTAGGGGAGCGTGGCTTTGTGAGGGAATTTAGAAGTTCATGGTGGCATTCAGGTGCCTCACTTGCTCTGCTCTTGTGTGAGGGATGGGCAACCGAATGTGGAGGATATGGGAATGGAAGAAAGACCCAAGTTACGATGAAGCCTTTGCAAGTTGTTCAAAGGCATGGTTGACACATAATGTCGAGATTGCTAAACTCATCCCATTCATAATACAGCTTGACCAAAGGGGATGAATGTTAGTAAACATGAGGTTCTGTTGATGTCTGATGCATGCATGGAAATTCTGCAGACAAATGAACACAATACGCGGTCTTTATCTTTCAATTCAAAGTAATAAAGACAGGATCATGAGTTTGGCTTAGTGGCAAAAGGGACGTGCCATTTGCATCTCCCATATGCTGTGTTCGAACCTCACAGCATGCCATTTTAAGTTAATTCGATAAAAAGACAAGTATGAAATTAGAATAAAATAACTGCACCCTATACTCAACCAGGCGTTTGGTCTAGTGGTCAGGGGCGTTTGTGGGTATTCTATAACCAGGGGTTCGAGTCCCATAGATGGCATTTTTTGAAATTCATCCTAATACCCACCCACACAGTAATATATGGTAGAAGGAGTAGGATATCTTAAGAAACCTAAATGGCCTAAGTGGTAGAATAATAGGCATATGAACATCACATACTGTTCGAACCCTGGAGAAGGCAATTTTTCAGCCTCCTTTCGATTTTAAAGCCCCGCAAAATGAAATTACCATGTCGCCCTTAGGGATTCCACATAATCCCATCCGTCCCCGCTAATAAACTTACCTTCTTGCCCTAGGGATTCCACAAAATTCCCAAAGTATGTCCCCTCGCCTTAAAACGACCACACCGCCCCTATCAAATTCCAAAATTCCAAAGTATGTCCCGCCCTTAAATGACCACATCGCCTTGGCTAATTCACCTAATCCCTATTCTATCAAGATTAATAAAATGCCGAAAAATAGAAAATCTATTAATAAAAATAAAGAAGATTTAGAAAATCGAGAAATTTAGAAAATCTTAGAAAATTCCAAAAAATAAATAGAAAATATAGAAAACCTTAGAAAATTCCAAAAATAAATAAAAAATATAGAAAATTAGAAAATTAAGGAAAATATAGAAAATAGAAAATTTAATAAAAAAAATTACAGAAAATAGAAAATCTAATAATAAAATGTAGAAAATTAAAATTTACAGAAATTCGAATTAACAAAATTGGAAAAATATAAAATTCCAGAAAATTAGAAAATAAAGAAAAATTAAGAAAATGTATAAGTTTAGGAATAAAAATTAAAAATTATGGAAAATTAGAAATTGAAACAAAACATAGAAAATTTAGGAAACTAAATTAGAAAATAGATAAAAACATAGAAAATTTAGGAAATTAAATAAAAATTTCAGAAAATAAACAAAAATATGGAAAATTATATAAAAATCCTGAAAAATTAGAAAATTCAGTAACATTAACTAAAGTTTAGAAAAATAAGGAAAATTCCAAAAATTTTAATAAAATTTAGGAAACTAAGATAAATAGAAATTAAAGAAAACTAAAAAATACATTAGAAAATTCAGAAAATTCATAAACATTAATAAACATTCAAAATTTCATAAAATTTATAAAATACAGAAATTTAAAATACAAAGAAAAAGAAAAAGCGAAAATTTTTATTTACGTTCAAACTTTCTTTTTCAAAGATTGATGCTTTCTACAAAATATTTCTGTTTCGAAAATTTAAAAAGATCTTTTCCAAATATTTTAGGATCTTCAAGTCTCACGCAATGGGCTCTAAATGGGGAACTGGCGGTTTACTCCTCCGTTCAACATTTAGTAGTTCATATAGGTCTTTGTGCCGCTTTAGCCGCCTTGGGCTTTGCATGAGTGGGCTTGAAGTCCTTTTCAAATAAAAATATAAACCTTTTTCTGATATTTGGGATGCTAGGCCTCACGCAATGGGCTCTAAAATGGGGAACTCGCGGTTTACTTGTTCAACATTTAGCGATTCGTATAGGTTCTTGTCTTGCCTTAGCCGCCTCGGATCTTGTGCATGAGTGGGCCAAAGACCTCCTAAAACTAAAATTCTCTTGAATAGCAAAATCTTCAAAACATTTTCTCAAAAAAACAAGATCTTTAAGATAGTTTTTCTTAAGCATTTTTGAAGGTCAAGCCTTCAAAATCAAATAATCTTCTCTCAAACATTTTTGAAGGTCAAGCCTTCATGAGCTAGAACTACGTAAGCCTTGAGTTTCCCATTGCACCGGGGAATACGTAGGAGCAGGATCAAGTCCCGTCGGCTAACCTCCATCAAATTATTTTTCACTTTAAAGGGATCAAACATTTTCAAAATCATATACCGGTTTAAGGACTGCTTTCTTGAACAGGGCAAGTAAGGTGCCTAACACCTTCCTTACTTGTAACCGGCTCCCAACTTAGAAGCTCATTCTTGAGTCAGGGTTTTTCCAAATATTTTTCCCTTGAATAAAATTTGTATACCCACATTTAATTCAAAACTATATTCATTTTAAATTTTTAAGCGAGTTCGTCGTCTCATCCAATTACATTCTTGCGTATGGCGACTCCACCGGGGACTTAGGAGTCAAGCCCATTTCATTTGAGTGTGCATTATAATTGATTCCTTCATTTGTTTATGTGCATGATTTAATTATTGCATGTTATTTATTTGTTGATTTATTCTTGTTTTTTTGTTTGTTTGTTTACTCTTTCCACAATTTAGGATAGATAAACAATAAATTGCTATATATCCACTCTTTGTACAAGTTCCCCAATTGCGGGTATCCCAAAATAAAGTGCCCTCCATGCATTACATTTTATTATAGGTGGGGCCCTATACCCGGTCTGAGTGCTGCCCAGGATTAGGGATCTAGTGGTGTCATGCAGGGGCTTACGTCTGTGTGGCTATCATGAAAATCCCAGCTGTAGTACGTCCCTATTCATAATGCCCCGCAACTAGTGGCTACTTCTATTGTTGTGGCAAGCATTATGGACTGGAACTTGGCTCTAGTGACCTTTATACCCTAGGATTACAACCTACCTTGGAAAGGCTCATGCATTAAAAGCCCTAGATCCATAGGACAGGTTACCTCTCTTAGACGCAAGAGGGCACGCCTATTTACACAACATCATGTCCAAGACTCTCTTTACCTGCGATTGTAGAATTAAATTTAAAAGAAAAATGGACAAAAGAAGAGGAGAGAGAAGAAAAGAAAGAAAAGTAGACAAAAAGAGGAGAGAGAAGAAAAGGAAGAAAGTGGACAAAAAGAGGAGAGAGAATTAAATTTAAAAGAAAAATGGACAAAAAAAGAGGGAGAAGAAAAGAAAGAAAAGTAGACCAAAAAGAAAGATGAGAGAAAAACTTTTGAAAAAAAAAAAAATCAAAATGAGGAAAAAAGGAAGAAAAGTGGACAAAGAGAGAGCGAAAAAGGGAGAAGAAAGAAAAAATAACCAAAAAAAAAGAAAGAGGGAAGGATTACCATATTTATTGTTTTTATGCATGTACCATGCATTAATAGCATTCATCAAAGTCTAACATATTTGTTTTATCTTTTTTCTTTCGAGGGATCAGATTCTCGGTCAGTGCAGTCCCTCTGCATCCACCACCCCGCCAAATTCTTTGTTATTACTAACTAATTAAATGAATTTAATCATTTTTAACAGGTAACAAAATAGCGGACTTACGACTCCCGGCATTCATATAGCACGAGATCAAAGACCAAAATCATGAGTGAAATTTGGAAACACGGACGAGGAGCTCCGCAACGAGTGTGCGAATTGAAGGACCAAGTAGCTAAGCTCATGAAGTTAATAGAGAAAGGCAGGGGACCCATGAGTGCAATGAGCACCTGGGGGCGGCAATACATCTATCTCTTGACTGTCACGCAGAACAAGACCGGCCGTATGGCCTACCACACAACCGAGCCTCCTCACGTGTCTCAAGAGATCTTGGCTGGCGAAACCATAATGCCATACCACTCCATATAAACCTTACTTCCCATCAGCCTCACCCAAACTTTCCTGTTGGACCTCCACACCCCTGACCTTAACATCATGAACCCTCATACCAATCCACCAACTTACACTTGCTCTCAGTAATCCGGTGGCTACCAACCACACTCACACCCAGCCTACACAAACACGCACCCCTACCCTTATAACACAAACACTTCTTCTGCGTTTTCCTACACACAAAACCCATCTTTCCCTCCTCATATAACCCATCAACCACATATCCATATAATATACATCCCGACTAAACCCCCATATGAACACGACCGCCACGAAGATCCTACATACTCTGCCGTCGGCTGTTCATCAATAAACCCACACCAACCACATCCCTACGATCATGCCGCAAGACCGGGAACCTTATGCTCACGCCTACGGCCCGACCTCTAAATGAGCCATGGCCAAGAATGGCGGAACAAGAAGCCCTCCTTGGGGAAGATGGACACACTAGAAGAGAGGGTTAGGGCAATTGAAGGGAGGCGGATATGGAATAGTCGAGGCTTACGAACTCGCCTCGTCTGGGATATCATCATACCTCCAAAATTCAAAACTCCGGAGTTTGAAAATACCGAGGAGTGGAGAGGCTGTCCGAGAAGCCATTTAACGATGTACCGCAGAAAATGGCCTCTCATTCACACGACGATAAATCCAAGCTCATTCACTTGTTTCCAAGACGGTTTAACGGGAGTTAGCGGCCAGGTGGTATACCCGGCCGGAGGTCTTACATCCGCTCGTGGAAGGATTTAGGCGATGCCTTCTAAGGCAATACAAGTATAACATCGAAATGGCACCGAGATAGGACTCGAGTGCAAAATATGGTCAAGAAAGAAAAATGAGTCCTTCAAAGAGTACGCTCAACGGTGGAGGGAGCTAGCCGCTCAAGTCAACCGCCTCTGTGGAGCGAGAAATGATTAACACCTTCATGGAGACACTCCCCGCACCCTACTTATGACAAGATGGTAGGCGGTGTCTCCATTAACCCATGGCAACATGGTTACTTGGTAGGAGAACGCGTGAAAGTGGTCTACGCGAGGGAAAAATTATACACAATGTCGTGAAGCAACGTGAGCATGAAAAAGCCGAGCGAATAATACATGGAAGAAAAAGGAGGCCGAGACCCACTATGTTTCCTCGGATCCAAACCGACCAACCTCCTTCGCACAACCTGTATATCAATCAACCACGACCCCACCTAACTACCAAACATCCTACCAATCACAATATCCCACACACTCACATATGGTAGCCTCCCGCCCAACCCGCTCACCAACCGTCCTATAATCCACCTACTCAATACCATCCAAACACCACCATCACGGTTCCATTACCTCAAACCTTCCCTCATACTAACCCACCTCAACCGAAAACCAACAATAACCCGAGGAAAGTAGTGCAATTTGACCCGATTCCGATGAGTTATTGAGCTTAGTTTGATTCAAAATTCTTTGGTCGCACTAGTTCCTATGAAGCCATTGGAACCCCCATATCAAAATGGTATAATCCAGGAGGTCAAGTGCGATTACCATCTTTGGGACAGTGGGACGTTCCACTGAAAACTGCCTGCCTTTTGAAACATAGGGTCCGTTGATTAATGCCAAAATGGCTCAACTTTGAAAAAGACGCTCCTAGTGTGGGGAGCAATCCAGCTGCTCCAAACCATGGGAGCCGGACCTCAAATAAATTGCATTGAAATTGAGGAGGAAGTGGACATGGTCAATGAATCCTTCCCCAGGGCATCCTAAGCCCCAGTGATTCGCTACACCGTCGGTCTCACCGACGCTCAACGGGATGAGACTTTGTTACAATAAAGTACAGGGACCACTTCCGGTACCATAGTAACAAAGAGGTGCCTTGGAGGTATGATGTGAAAGTTTTAGGAGGGAAAAATGAAAAAAGATGTGTTGGAGGGCTCATCACGACATAACCAATATAGCGAATAGGAGGAGTGACCGGGAGTGGTCGCATTTATGCTCTCTGAAGATGCAAGAAGGCAGCCGGCCATTCAAGAGAAGGAGAGTCGGGCTAGAATGGAGCTCAGCTGAAATCCAAGGAGGTGGAGAAGGAATTAAAGAAGGCCGTCTCGGATGAAGAGGCCTGCTAATTCCTAAAAATAATAAGAGCGAGAGCGAGTACGCGTGATTGAGCAGCTCAACCGTATACGCTAAAATCTCCTTTGTTGGCCCTTATGATGAATTCGAGCCCCAGGAAGGTCTTGCTGAAGATTCTAAACGAGGCTCATGTGGTCCACAACATCTCTCGGTGGACAAATTCGAGGGAATCGCCAATAACTTGACTGCCAACAACTTTATAACTTTCGCCGATCGCGAGATTCGATGAAGGGGCTGGACACAACGAGCATTACATATCTCGGTAAAGTGTATGGACCATATCTTGGCTGGAGTCTTGATAGATAATGGCTCCTCATTGAATGTGATGCCTCAACTTACCTTGTCCAAGCTGCGCATGAAGGGATCCATATGAGGCCTAGCTCTACGGTGGTAAGAGCATTCGATGGGTCAAGACGGGAAGTTATCGGCGAAATAGACTTGCCGTTCAAATGGACCGGTTATCTTCGACATAATTTCCAAGTAATGGATATTCAACCGACTATTTGTATCTACTAAATAGGCAGGCCTTGGATTCATTCCTGAAAGCGGTCCCTTCAACTTTACATCAAAAGTTGAAGTTCATCATGGATGATAGACTAATCATCGTCTCGGCGGAAGAGGACTATTTGGTCGGTAAACCCACCAATCCTCCATATATTGAGGCGACGAAAGAGGCTACGGAGACTCAATTCCAAGCCTTGAAATTGCCAATGTCACCACTATAAAAGAAGGAGAGGTGGTTGATCATAAGCAGCCCCTAAGGCTTTGATGATGATGGCCGGGTGATGCTAAAGAAACGGGTTCAAGCCAGGCGACAAACGGGGCAAAATAAAGGCGGCTTATCTCGGCCATTTCCGTGAGAAAAAGAATAGACGGCGATATGGGTTGGGATATCAACCAACGAAGAGGATAAGGCGATAAGACCGTTATAACAAGGTCCCCATTGCCACATATCACAAAGTTTTTCGAAGTGCGGTTTCCGAAAACTTCGAGGCATGATCCGCGGTCATAGACAAGGAAGGGGCGTCAACTCTTGAAGAATTGGTGATGCCTTGTCCCCTGGAAAAGAAGCGACTAATTGGGAAATTTCGATCTACCTCTCACTTTTGGTTCGGATTCAAATGTAATTACCTTAATTGTCATAATAAATTTTCATACGTAAACATTTTGTACATATTTTTGACAAATAATAAATACAGTTGCATTATCCAAAAATGTCCTCTCTTACCCCTCAATATATTTCCTCTTGTCAAATATATATATCTTATTCCTTCTTCTCCTCTACTTTTACGCAGATCCGATTAAAACGCCTCCACGACGATAATGCTAGTATTGTATTAAATGGATTTCGGCTGATTAACGACTTTGATCGACGAAGGCAAGTTTGAATGCGAACCCACCGACGAGATGTTGAGATTGGTGGAACGTGAATCTAAAGCAATTGAACCTCATCAGGGAACACATGGATTTAATCAATTTAGGAATGAGAAGAAAATAAGAGAGATGTCGAGATAGGCACGCTTATTGTCGGAGACAATCGTGACGGATGATCTCACTTTTACAAGACTATAGTGATATCTTCGCCTGGTCTTATCAAGACATGCCAGGCCTGATACTTCTATAGTAGAAACCTGAAAATTTGCCTATGAAAGTGGATATGCAGGTCAAACAAAAGTTAAGAAGGATGAAAGCAAATGTCTCTGAAAATCCAGGGAAGAAGTAAGGAAACGATTTGATCGCCGGCTTCTTGGAATTGCAAACTACCCAGTGGGTGCTAACATAGTGCAGGTCCTAAGAAAGATGGCAAGGTCGGATGTGCGTAGACTATAGAGATCTCACAAGAGCCAGCCCAAAAGGATGACTTTCCATTACCTCATCGATGTCTTTGGTCGATAATATTGCAGTTCTCCTACTTTTTCCTTCATGGAGGTTTCTCGAGGCTATAATCAGATTAAGATGAGCTAGAGAATGTGAGAGAAAAGACCACCTTTATTACGGCACAGGGAACCTTTTGTTACAAAGTCATGCCCTTGGATTAAAATGCCGGAACAACCTATCAAGGAGCCATGGCAACAGCTGTTCCATGACATGATTCACAAGAGAGATAGAAGTCTACGTGGGCGACATGATTGCCAAATCCGGACGGAAGGATGACCATCTCACGGATTGAAAAAGATTGTTTGAGAGGCTCGAAAATTTCAAACTGCGGTTGAATCCGGCTAAATGCACCTTGAGAGTTGGGTGAGAGAAAGCTCCTAGGCTTTATTGTCGTTGAGAAAAAAGGCATAGAAGTTGACGACAAAGCCCGCAGCGATTATAGACATGCGGCTCAAAACGAGAAAAAAGAGATCAGAGGTTTCTTGGGAAGCTCAATTACATCTCTCGGTTCATTTTTTAGGTTAACGACTACATCTGAGCGATCTTTAAGCTATTGTGCAAGAATCAACCCATGAGTTGGGATGAGGATTGTCAAGAAGCTTTTTAAAAGATCAAATCATACCTCTGAGAACCCACCCCGGTCTTAAAATAGCATTCTTTTGGAGGCCGCGATCTTATATCGTGATTCTGAGACCAATCAATGGGTTGCGTGCTCGGTCAACACGATGAATCGGAAGAAAGAAGCGAGCGATATCTACTTGAGCAAGAAGTTCACAAGTGGAGAAGCTAGATATTCTCTATTAGAGCGAACCCTGTGCTCTGGCATCGGCACACCTTTAAGGCGGTATATGCTAAGTCACACCACATGGTTGATATCCCGGGATGGATCGATCAAATACATATTTGAGAAACTTGCATTATCGGGACGGATTGCCAAATGGCAAATGGTGCTTTCGAATATGATATCCTGTATGTGGCCGAGAAATCACATCAAAGCGGTGCACTTGCGAATATTTAGCCCAACAACGCTAGAAAGACTACCAGGCCATGCGGCGGAATTTCCCGATGAAGATCGATGGTGATCTTTGGTGAAGAAGGAAAGATAGATGGAAAAAGAATGATGTTGTTTGATGGTGCGTCAATATGATGGGCCACGGTATAGGAGTTATCTTGATTTCTCCAGGAAAAGCGTATATACCTATCAGCTGACTAACCGATTGCACAAATAATATGGCGAGAATATGAAGCTTGTATATTAGGGATTCAAGCGTAATCAAAGCGAAAGTAAACGCCTAGAGTCTTTGGTGACTCGGCCTTGGTTATCCACCAGTCGGGGGGAGAATGGGAGACCAAAGATACAAAGTTAATCCGTACCAGGCGAGTCTCAAAATTGCTAGAATACTTTGAAGAGATCACCTTCTACATATCCGAGGGAAGATAATCAACTAGGCGCGCCTTAGCCACCTTGTCCTCTATATGTTTGAAATTGGACAAGAAGAAGATATGCCTCTCATACACATCGGCATCGTTCCAGGACCAGCAATTACGTCAAGCGGTGGAGGTGGGAGCCGGACGGAAAACCATGGTATCATGACATCCGGCAATTTTTAAGGAACAAAGTATACCAGTGATGCATGCGAAAGCGACAAGAGGACCTTACGAAGGTTGGCCGCGGGATTTTTCCTCAATGGAGAAGTCTATACAGAGGAATCACGACATGGTTCTGCTGTAGATGCGTGGGCCATGGCCAGAAGCCGACAAGATCCTAAAAGAAGTCACGAAGGATCTTTTGGTACCTTTCCAATGGACATGCCATGGCAAAAATCCTCGGAGCTGGATATTATTGGTTGACCATGGAAGGTACATTGCAAACACGTCAAAACCATACAGAGTGTCCCGGTTATCTGTGAGACAATATCCATGCGCCGTCAACGTTATTGAGCGTCTTGTCTTCATCATGGCCATTCGCCATGTGGGGAATAGATGTCATTGGCCCCATAGGAGCCCAAGGCATCCAATGGACACCGCTTCATATTAATCGCCATCATTATTTCACTAAATGGTCGAAACGCCTCATATGCTAGTGTAACTCGCAATGTGGTGGTCGATTAAGTGAAAGAAGGCTGATCTATGATATGGATTACCCGATAAGCTCATCACTGAGACAGTAAGGCTTAAATCTTAACAATAAGATGATGTCGGAATTATGTGACCGTTCAAGATCCAACATCACAACTCATCCCACATACCGACCTAAGATGAATGGAGCGGTCAAACGACCAACAAGAACATTAAGAAAATAATTCAGAAAATGGTTCTCTCATACGAGAGAGAATGGCTGAAATGCTCCCATATGCATTACATGCATACGGACTCTTGTCATTACATCTGGGGCAACGCCATTCTCACTAGTATATGGAATGGAGGCTGTACTCCCCATCGAGGTCGAGATTCCCTCATTGAGAGTCGATGGATGCTAAATTGGAAGAAGCGAATGGGTCCAGGCAGGATGGATCGGCTAAACTAATCGAAGAAAAAGGTTGACGACGGTATGCCATGGCCAATTATACCAAAGACGAATGAAGAGAGCTTTCGATAAGAAGATCAATCCTCGGGAGTTTCAAGAAGGAGATTTGGTGGTAAAAAAGCTGTGCCTATGCAAAAACACTACAAAGGAAATGGTCTCCAATTTACCATGGACCTTATGTAGTTAAGAAGGCTTTCTCCGGAGCGCCTTGATCTTGGCGACATGGATGGAAAAGATTTGCCTAATCCTGTCAATTCGGATGCCGTCAAGAAGTATTATGCAAAGAAAAAGCCCGCTAGATTCAACCATCAAAAGACCTAGGCAAAAGTTAGGGCAATGCAAGAAAGAAAAACCCGCTAGGTCAACCATCAAAAGACCTAGGCAAAAGTTAGGGCAATGCAAAAAGAAAAGCCCTAGGTCAATCAATCAAAAGACCTAGGCAAAAGTTAGGGCAATGCAAAAAAGAAGCCGCTAGGTCAACCATCAAAGACCTAGGCAAAAGTTAGGGCAATGCAAAAAGAAAAGCCCGCTAGGTCAATCATCAAAAGACCTAGGCAAAGTTAGAGAGCGAAAAAAAGTTCAACCATCAAAAGACCTAGGCAATTAAAAAATAAAAAAAAAAAAGAAGAAGAAGAAAAGCCTGCTAGGTCAATCATGAAAAGACCTAGGCAAAGTTAAAGCAATGAAAGAAAAGCCGCTAGGTCAACCATCAAAAAGACCTAGGCAAAAGTTGGGGTGATACAAAAAGAAAAGCACCGCTGGGTATATCACCAAAAAGACCTAGGCAAAGTTAGGGCAATGCAAGAAAAAAGCCCAGCTAGGTCCACCATCATCATTGACCTAGGCAAAATCGGGCGGTTCAAGTAAGAAACGGTTTAAAGCCCAGAAAACACAGAAAGGGCGGTTTTAAACAAAAACGACATCGGCAAAACAAATTACTCCTCTACGATTAGAAAGGGCAAAGGGTAATAGGCGTCTCCATCTATCTTTCGGGGCAAACTCATGATGAGAGCGAAAAAGTGGGAGATATCCATGGTTCTAATGAAAGGTTCAAGATCAGTCGAGCAAGGTGGATAAAGCTGGGGCAAAATTTTGGCTTTTGGAGAAGTGGAGGACAACAATGCACGAAGAGATCGCCAAAATGCAATACTAGCACTAATCGTCTCAAAGGCATCACCATCAACCAAAACTAGTTCACCAACACATCGCCATTCAAAAACCCTATGTCTTTCAGTATCTTGTTAATTCCATCATATCAATTTGTATTTTCTCCTGTCAAAATGTATATGCGAAATGTAATATCTCATTTTTAATGACAATTGCTTGGTTACTAACACCATACCAAAGTAAAAGTTATGTCTAATTTTTCTTAATGACAAACTCTTTTGACCCAAATATCTTACTAAAGCGTGCGTACTGAATGATATGTCTCCCAAAATCATCAAAGCAAATGATGTATAGAATCAGCTCACTCTGAAGGATCGATCGGTGCTAGAAGAAAACCAGGGAGTTAGAGTCACAAACAAAATCATGAGGTTTCTCTCTATCTAAACCTACAAATAGAAAACATCTGCATCTTGCTCAACAGCCTATGTTGTCGAGCCTGCAATCCACATTCTTTATCTTGCTCCAGCTATGTTGTTAGGTCATAGCCATTATCGCATCTTGCTCAGCTGGCCTATGTTGTGGGGCCATAGCATCACATTGCATTCTTTTGCTCCACGGCCTATGTTGTCGAGGCCATAGCATCATCATTTGCATTCTTACTCTTCAGCCTATGTTGTCGAGCCATAGCATCATCTGTCATTCAGGCCTATGTTGTCTAGGCTTGCTCTTGAAGCATTATCATCTCATGATATAGTCAGGGCCATCTGCTCCTGGCCCCTATGTTGTGGGGCCATAGCATCATATTTCATTCCTGCTGACTGGCCTATGTTGTCGGGCCAAAGCATTACATCCTGCGTCTTGCTCAAACTTGGCCTATGTTGTCAGGGCTAAAGCATCTTACCTTTACTTTCCTGCTCCTTTGTACCTATGTTGTGGGCCAAAGCATCATCTTTCTTTATCCTTGCTTTTGGCCTATGTTGTCGAAAAGCCGCACCTTTACTTTCTTCCTTTGGCCTATGTTGTCGGGCTAAAGCCCTGGGTCATCTTTACTTTTTAGGCCTTGTTGTCGGGAGCCGCCCTTTCAGGCTATGTTGTCGAGGCCGCCCTAGATTAGATTCTTGCTTTCGAGGCCTATGTTGTCGAGCCACCTAGATTCCTTTTCGGGCCTATGTTGTAGATTAGCGCACTGGCCTATGTTGTCAGTCATTCTTTTTCAGGCCTATGTTGTCGGAAGGCCGCCTAGATTAGATTTCTTTGCTTTTAGGCCTATGTTGTCGGGCCACCTAGATTAGATTTTGCTTTTAGGCCTATGTTGTCGAGGCCGCCTAGATTAGATTTCTTGCTTTTTAGGCCTATGTTGTCGGGCCCTGATTAGATTCTTGCTTTTCAGGCCTATGTTGTCGAGCCTCCTAGATTAGATTTCTTTAGCTTTGAGCCTATGTTGTTGTCGGGCGCCTAGATTAGATTCTTGCTTTTAGGCCTATGTTGTCGGACCGCCTAGATTAGATTTCTTGCTTTCGGGCCTATGTTGTCGGCCACCTAGATTAGATTTATGCTTTTAGGCCTATGTTGTCAGGCCGCCTAGATTAGATTTCTTGCTTTTAGGCCTATGTTGTCGGGCGCCCTAGATTAGATTCTTGCTTTTCGGGCCTATGTTGTGGGCCACCTAGATTAGATTTCTTGCTTTTTAGGCCTATGTTGTCGAGCTGCCTAGATTAGATTTTCTTTCCTTTTTGTAGGCCTATGTTGTCGAGCCGCCTAGATTAGATTTCTTGCTTTTCGGCCTATGTTGTCGGAGCCTCCCTAGATTAGATTTCTTTGCTTTTTAGGCCTATGTTTGTCGGGCCCCTAGATTAGATTTCTTGCTTTCGGGCCTATGTTGTCGAGCGCCTAGGTCATTCTTGCTTTTTAGGCCTATGTTGTCAGGCCGCCCTAGATTTAGATTTCTTGCTTTTTAGGCCTATGTTGTCGAGTAGCCCTAGTTCTAGATTCTTGCTTTTTAGGCCTATGTTGTCGAGCCGCCCTAGATTAGATTTCTTGCTTTTAGGCCTATGTTGTCGAGCCGCGCCCTAGATCCGTTCTTGCTTTTTAGGCCTATGTTGTCGGGCCGCCCTAGGTGTTCTTGCTTTTCAGGCCTATGTTGTCAGCCCCTAGATTAGATTCTTTTGCTTTCGAGGCTATGTTGTCGAGGCCGCCTAGATTATTCTCTTGCTTTTTTAGAGCCTATGTTGTCGAGCCCCTAGATGGGTCATTCTAACTTTTACGGGCCTATGTTGTCGGGCCACCTAGATTAGATTCTACCACTTTTAGGCCTATGTTGTCGGGCCTAGATTAGATTTCTTTGCTTTTAGGCCTATGTTGTCGTTGCCCTAGGTTAGATTTCTTTTTTTTAGGCCTATGTTGTCGAGCCTAGATTAGATTTACTGCTTTTAGGCCTATGTTGTCGGGCCGCCTAGTTTAGATTTACTTGCTTTTTAGGCCTATGTTGTCGGGCCTCCTGGCTTAAGTCTCATACAATTTCGGCCACAACACTCTTGGGTTTTCTTTTCAAAAAAGTTTGTCTCGGACATGAGGTGTTCCGTCTTTACTCATTTCCTAGATAATTGAGAGAATCTTCTCACATTATCTAGTAAGAAAACAAGTTGTCGGGCAAAGTTTTTCAAACCCAATATGTCCGAGACCCTCTTTAGATGATTAATCAAAATAAATTAAATTTATAATCAAACAAAAAAATTCAAAACTAATAATCCAAAATCAAAAAAACAAACAATCAAAATCGCTTCTCACGTGACAAACAAAAAACATTGAAAACTTCTCCAAAAAAAAAATATAATAAATAAAAATGAAAATAAAGATGAATTGGTAATTTGGTCCTAAGTCAAAATTAACTAATAAAAAAAAAACTAATAAAAAAAAAAGAGATTAAAAATAAAAATAATTCAATTTATAATAAAAAATTTTCAAAACAAATAAAAGCAGAAAAAATGTAAAAAAAGCGAGAAAAGCAGGACAAAAAGTCATTTAGTTCTTTTTTAACAACCAAAAATAAAATAAAACAAAAAAATTTCATAATAATAATCAAAATTAAAATCTGAAAATTTTGAACAAAAAGAAAAAATAAATAAAATAAAAGATATAAATAAGATAAAAATGAATAAATGAATAAATAAGTGGAATGGATAAATAAAAGCTGATTCTAAAAAAAATAATAATTCTGAAAAAATAGTAATAATAAAAATAATGAAAAGAAATGAAATGAAAATCTTAATTTTTCTGTTTTTGGAAAGTTTGCAAAGAAGGACAAAACTAAAAAGCCAGAACGAAACACAAAAAAAAAAAGGAAGCCAAAGTCTCTTTATTTGCAAGGAGGACAAAATAAAAGTGGGCAAAGGTTATAAAAGGCTGAAGGAAACAGTGTAAAAGGCTTCTTCTTCTTTCGGGAACTCTTGATACATAGAGAATTGGGAGGAAAAGAGGGAAGGAGATTGGAGGTTTTCTGATCCTTGAGCATAAAATCGGAAGAGAAGGGGGTCTTTTTCTTGAGGGAGTAAAACTGAGGGAGAAGATCCAGGTCATACGAAGATAAGGAGGAAGAAGATCCGGAGGCATAAATCAAGAAACTCTGCAATTACGACGGGGAAGAGGATCGGAATCTCTGCTTGAAGAAGAGTGAGCGAGGATCGAAGGAGACGCTCATCGCCACAAGGAGAGCTCAATCTCCTGGACCCCTATAGCGGGTTAGTTGCGATGCTTACGCTTCTTGTCATAGTTAAACCAAGAAATTCAATCGGAAAATGCGCGTTTAGGATTGGTATGAATTGTTTGGGATCAATTCTTGATATGTTGATGCGGAGCTTGTTCGGCCTATAGCTTTAGTCTATATAATAACCCTGTATAATGGCACACGAAATGTTTGTGGCAATGACACACCTTTCGATCTCGAACCCCAGTATGCATGATCGATAGATTGAATAGGGTAATTCAAGCTACGATAAAGCATTCGATATAAGTTCCAAATGTCGCCATGGGATTCGGCCAGAAGAGATAAACCTTATGTAAAGGGGGAGGCTATGGAGATGCTCTGTTCTGTCATAAGAAAACAGAGGAGTTGATGTGAGTTGAGGAGGGACCGACAAGACGAAGTCTCTCCTTCGACCCTGAACCATCTAGGTAATTAGGAATTCCTCTGCTTGTCACGGAACAAAGGGATGAGAGGAAGCGACAAAAATTATTTCTTAGCCCTCATAAGAGGGATAGATTCTTGAATCCTTTCCTTATGTCGATGGCTGCCCATAGATAACGAGACCCAATGAGTAGAAACCTCCACATGTACTATTGTCATACTTATGACTACTTAGTGATGAAAAAAACACAACCCTCTGCTGAAAAATAGCTTGAGCGTGTTCCTTTCGTTCATAACGAGATGGAGTTGATCACCCGATTAGGAGAGCTAATTATCTGAAAAGTGACCCTAGGAACCACGACATTGTAAGGATCTCCTCGTAGAGGACAACCATAAGAAATGCGCATAGGGTCCTATCATGGAAGTGGAAAATTGAGGGATTACCCAGGTCACCGAAGGTGGTTTTGAGGGAAGAACAAGGTCTCCCATTACCCTCACTAATGGCCCCTTATGCTGAGCAAAAACCAAGGGATAAAAGTGAAAGCGAAATACTCAATTGGACTTGGAGGGAGCGAGGCTCAAGGTGCACTCGGATGTTCAGCCAAAGGGGTGGTAGGCATGTATGCAAAATAGGCACATCGCCATACAATGAGTATAATACAGAAAGGAAAGGAGTTGCAAAACATAAAAATTCAATAGCTCAGATGGTTAAGCAAATGGCTTGTAAAGCGCTCATTCGAAGGTTCGAATCCCCTTTGTACCATTTTCAGAAAAACATTAACCCAAATTCAGTTTATAGACATAAGAAACATGAGATCAGGAGAATGCATGAGTGTGGCTCAGTGGCTGGACCTATTCTCACCCACCCCTCGGTCGAAGGTTCGAACCTGCCAGGGAATAAATTTCCCTTCATTTTACATAATAGGTCCCTGATGGGGGAAATGACCACTCTGTCCTTGGAGAAATCCTATAATTCCCAACAAAGCCACTGCTATCTTTGTTACTATTCTGCCTACAGGGAGATTCTATAATTCCCAGCAAACCCCATAGTTTGAAATTACCATTATGCCCCAAAAATCAATAAAAAAAATTAATAGAAATTTCAAAAATCAAAAATTAATTCCAAAAATTGAGAATTAGAAATTTAGAAAATTTAGGAAATTAAATAAAGATTTCAGAAAATTAATAAAAACATAGAAAATTTAGGAAATTAAATAAAGATTTCAGAAAATTAATAAAAACATAGAAAATTTAGGAAATTAAATAAAAATTTCAGAAAATTAATAAAAAACATAGAAAATTTAGGAAATTAAATAAAGATTTCAGAAAATTAATAAAAACATAGAAAATTTAGGAAATTAAATAAAGATTTCAGAAAATTAATAAAAAACATAGAAAATTTAGGAAATTAAATAAAAATTTCAGAAAATTAATAAAAACATAGAAAATTTAGGAAATTAAATAAAGATTTAGGAAAATTAATAAAAACATAGAAAATTTAGGAAATTAAATAAAAATTTCAGAAAATTAATAAAAACATAGAAAATTTAGGAAATTAAATAAAGATTTCAGAAAATTAATAAAAACATAGAAAATTTAGGAAATTAAATAAAGATTTCAGAAAATTAATAAAAACATAGAAAATTTAGGAAATTAAATAAAGATTTCAGAAAATTAATAAAAACATAGAAAATTTAGGAAATTAAATAAAAATTTCAGAAAATTAATAAAAACATATAAAATTTAGGAAAAATAAAAATACAAAAATTAATAAAAATTCCCATAAAATTAAGGAAATTCAGAAAATCCATAAATATTAATAAACGAGTCAAAAATTCATAAAAATTTATAAGATACGAGAAAATTACTGAAATACAAAAAAAGCGAAAATCTTCTATTATAGCTTCTTTTTATTCGAATGTTGATAATTTCTACAAAATATTCCTGTTCCGAAAATTTAAAAAAGATCCTTTCCAAATATTTTAGGATCTTGAGTCTCACGCAATGGGCTCTAAATGGGAACGGCGGTTTACCTGGTGTTCAACATTTAGTAGTTCATAGGTCTTTGTCTTTGCCTTAGCCGCCTTATGCTGTGCATGAGTGGGCTTGAAGTCCTTTTCAAATAAAAATATAAATATATATCTTTTCTGATATTTGGGATGCTAGGCCTCACGCAATGGGCTCTAAATGGGGAAGCGGCGGTTTACCCGTTGTTCAACATTTAGCGGGATTAGATAGATCCTTGTCTTTGCCTTAGCCGCCTCGGATCTTGTGCATGAGTGGGCCAAAGACCCCTCCTAAAACTAAAATTTCTTTTCGAATAGTAAAAATCTTCAAAACATTTTCTCAAAAACAAGATCTTTAAGATAGTTTTTTTTCTTAAGCATTTTTGAAGGTCAAGCCTTCACAAAATCAAATAATCTTCTCTCAAACATTTTGAAGGTCAAGCCTTCACGAACTAGAACTACGTAAGCCTTGAGTTTCCCATTGCACCGGGGAATACGTAGGAGCCGGATCAAGTCCTGTCAGGCTAACCTCCATCAAATTATTTTTCACATTAAAGGGATCCAAACAGTTTTCAAAATCACACACTCAGTTAAGGGTGCCAAGGAATGGGCAAGTGGGGTGCCTAATACCTTCCCCACTTGTAACCGACTCCCGAATCTCGAATCTCATTTTCTAGTTAAGGTTTTTCCAAACTTTTCCCTTAAATAAAACCTTGGTGGCGACTCCACATTAATTCAAAACAATTCATTTCAAAATTTTAACGAGTTCGTCATCTCGTCGGAATTACGGTTGCGACATATAGTCTAATATATTATTTGACTATTGTATTTCTTCCTCTTATTTCTAATTATATTACAAATTTTACTGTATAACTTTTTGAATTATTTTTTCATCATAATTTATTTCTCTATATTTAACTCTATGAATATCTAGTATCAGAGCCTAAGTCGGGAGGGATCCTAACTTAGGTTATGGATGAGGATTGAGTCTTTACCTTCGAAAACAATTTAGTATAGCAGTGAAAACCTTACATATGTTGATAGTAGTCTCGATAATGAAACTAACTTCTTATAATTGTTGGTTAGCTAGGGTGGTCTCGTAACATAAGACTCCTCCGTTTAGAAATAATGACAAATTTCCTTAGAACTCTAGGTAACATGAATTTGGAAAAAAATAATTTAATAATTCTATGAACAAAAAATGAAGAAACATCCACTAGTAATAACTCATCATCCGAGTTAAAAATAGCAAAGATAGAAGAAAGATTACATAACTAGTTTATACCAATCATTACAAAAGGTGAAGTACATAAAAATCAACACTTCTGGTTCTAAAATGAAGAAGAAATCCATATGTTTGAAACCTAGGAATTGGAAATAACAAATTATTGGTATATTAGAAGAAGACAACATAAAAGAACATATAGAGAAGGGGTTTAACTTCATACATAGAGGACTTATACAAGTTGTAGTAAAACCAAATTTTATGCTAGAAATCATCCTGCCCATATTAATAGTACTAAGAGATATTAGATTCAAGTAGGTTAAAGATTCACTAATAGTCATTTTAAAAAGTAACTATCATGATGAAAGTGTATTTTTTAACTCCTACCCAAACTTTTCAATGAACTTAAAAATGAATATACTCTTAAAGTTTTAAAGTTATATATAAAACCTCCAGAAAATATAATAGAAGAAAATTATGACCCATATCGGGTAATTTATAGAATTTATTACAAGGTTACAAATATTTATTATAATTTTAGAGCTCTAAGAAAATCACCCAGAGATGAGACAATCTTAATATAAGAAAACCTTAAGAAAACTAAAGTCTAAGTCTTTCATAAACTAAAACATGAAGAAGTAATAACAAGAGTTTCCCTAAAATGACTATTACAGGATGTGATAGAACAACTAAAAGTTACCAATACCCAAATTAGAAAAATAATCCAAGAAGAAAATGATGTCAGGATAAGAATGAATAGATCTTCATCCATAAGAAAGAAAACCACAACAATATAAAGTAGAAAGTTCAAGACATTCAGTAGACAACTCATCAATTAACATAGATATTACAGGAATAAGTAATCAGACACCCAAAGTAGTGCTCCCAGTATATGAAGATAGGTTAGATTACTCCTTCACGACTTCACAAGTATTAAATACTATTACTAAAGGGGAACCATTTTAAAATAGACAAAGAATGAATAAGAAATAATTTCAAAGCAAAATATTAATAGAAAGGAAGGGAATAATTTTTTGAAAAACTTTCAAGATAAAAAGTTGTACAAATTAGAAAACTATTCTACGAAAACATAGAAAAAAATGAAGTCAACATCTACTTCTTTGGTTGACTTAGAAATTATTATGAGAAAAGAAACACTCTATAAATATGCCCTATAAAAAAACTACTACTATATGAAAATCTTTAATAGAAAAAATAGTAGAAGCTGAATATCCTCCTCAAGAAAATATTAAAATACAATTATAATAAAATATATTGGTAGAAGCGGAACCCTATAAAAATACTGGAACATAAGAAAATGTAGAAAAAAGGACATAAAAAGGATACATGAACAATTACATTACTCTAATATTATGCTAAACACAATGAGCAAATAGTTAGTAAGAATAGAAAATAAAAATGAAGCTAGTAGCTCTAATGGTATTAGAAATTACATATTAGTCCCCACAATTTATAAACTTGAATAAAAAGTCAATAGTACCCCTGAATCATTTAAGCTAAATTACCTTAGAATTAGATATTGACAAAATAAAAGAAAGAATAAAAATTAGGACTAGAAAAACAAACAATTAATGTAATAGATTTAGAGATAATCAAAATAAATTTTAAAAACAATAATTATTCAAAAACTATAAATTATTACTGAACACCTATCCCCTCCGATGTAAGCTTTGTAGAAAGGACGCAATTCGTCCAAAATAGGTTCTTAGAAATTGATATAAAAGAGTGGAACTTAGATGGATTAAGTGAACAAGCCATACTTGTAACACCCCAATTTTTTATGATGAACTTTTGCAACTACAAATAATCCTTAGAGTGAAACTAAGTATGATTAGGAACCAAAAAGAGAGAAATTAGAAAGTTTGGTGAAAATGATGAAAATGCCCTTAACATCTAGCAATCCAAATAAAGTACCAAAGAAATGAAAATATAACTAACAGAAATCCTAAAGGATTTTAAAACATCATGGAAGACCAAAAGTAGGGAGAAAAACTTAGAAAACCTAGAAGGGATGAAAATGCCCTCATAAAACCCTGAAAATACCCAAAACGCCCCTAGAAATTCTGCTTTCTACACAGAGTTAGTCAATTCACAGAAAAATAGAAAACGACCTTATATTAACATGGGAAGAAACCAAAAAGTGTTAGAATTGTTAGATAAATAATTTGGGAAACTTTTCAGCAATGTTGAGAAAAATTACAAAAATACTTGTGGAAGGTCGGGAGGGCAAGAAAGTGTGAGAAACAAACCAAAAGTGGGCCCCACAATGGGCTGCATGAAAAATTAGCATGTGGAAAATCTAGTGGTGACTCACCAAGTCAAGTCAACCATAAAAGAAAAAGATAATTGATATTAATATTCCTTTAACCATAGTTAAGACTAATTAACCTTGATTAATTAAAGTTAACTATGCTTAGGCTAAGTTAAACATGATTAGTGGTAAAATCAGTCTCATTAACATTAATGAAAGTCTAAAAGGATAATTTCTTGAATTTTGAATTATTTTGAAAAATAGAAAAAACCATGCAAAATTACCAAAATACCCCTAAATGTAAAATTACTTCAAACATGTCCAAGCTTGATTGAACTCACTTAGCTGATTTGGAGCCCCATTTGCTTCAGTTTTCATCTCCTAAAACACTTAGTCAACTCCCAAAATATCTCCAATTCCATCTAAGTCCAAAAAACCCTAATCCTACACCTTAAGCCTAAGTCTCCAACTTTTAGATTTAAGATAAAACAAGGCCTTAAACACCAAGTCCCCCCATTTCCACTTATAGAAACTTGTGGACTAGCCAAATGGAGGAAAAGAAGCAGCCATCACAGCCCCACTAATCCTACACAAATTCACCATCAAGTAGGATCTCTCTACTTGTCTCTTTTAAGCTTTAAACTTGTTTCTTATGGTTTGATTTTCTTTCTTTCTTTTTATGGATCCTTTCTCTAAAATCCATGCATCTTATTTTGTTTTAACTTGTGAGGGCTCAAAAATTCATTTGAACTGTTCAAATCAGCCCCACTATTTTTTAGTGATTTTTGAAAAGAAAAATGAAGTTTGGTTACCAAAGTGCTTCTAAGTAACTTTGAAGAAATTTAATCCGTGGAAATTATTTTTAAACCCATTTTGATGCTTTGGTTAGTTTTGAGAACTCATGAACAAAGTTTTTAAATTGTTCTTGGTAGGATAAGTATGGATCTTAGAGTAGATCTTAAGGATCTATACTTTGCTGTTTGAAAAAAAAATGGTATGTTGCATGTTTTTAAGCTTAAAGTTTGAAAGTTGTGATTTTTCTTCTTATAGTGAACTTATGTATGATTCAAATCCAGATATGAATCCATGAACTTGTATGTTAAAAGTGAAATAAAAATTTAGATTAAGTCCTACAAGCTTACTTTGGGCATGGATATAAAAATTACTAAGCAATAGTTGGAATTTTGAACTAAAAAATGGCATAAGATTTATATGACACCCAAGACTCATTTTGGACATAACCTAACTCTGGAATTTGGAAGAAATATGTATGGATCAAGGGCATAAGGTGCTGCAAGTGCACAAGATCAAAGAACCAATGTTGGGTGAGAAGAAAATTTTGAAAAATGACATTAGCAAGCCAAGGGAGGTGTTCGACCATGCCACCATAATCAATGATAAAATTTGTTTAAATTTTTATAAGTGACATAAACTAAGTAATTAGGATCTAAACAAGGTAAATCAACCTTTGAATGAAGTTAATTGGAACAAAAATGGTTCAAAATTCATTAGGGGACATTTGACCACCCTAGTATAATTTTAGAAAAAATAGTTTTAAAAAATTTGTTAATGGTGTATTAAGAACTTTAGTTGATAAATGGACTAACTAAACTTATAAGCAATACCTAATAGTGACTAATTTCATAATAACCAACATAGGTAAATTAAGATGAAATCCATAATTAGTATTTGGTCTAAATCTCAAAGAAGCCTAAAAATTGGTAACTAGAATTGAAACATGACTTAGGTAAAGGGGAATGTAAAATTCGGCCAAGACACTTAATGGTAGGAAAAAGATCCAAAAATCCACTAGTCTTGGTCAAAATTGAAGTCAAAACTTCAACCACAAAAATTGGTTAACCTAAGTCAACTAGGATTAGAAATAGAAACCCTAAAACCTTGAAGATGGTATTCGGCCACTACATAATAAATTAACCTAATAGAAATTTTAAGTCCTAACTTGGTTTAGGTAACTTAAGAAGCCTTATAATGATAAATGAAGAATCAAAAGCTTAAAAGAAGCTTGGAAAAAACATAGACAACCATTCGACCATGTTCAAGTAAAATGTCTTAAACAAATTAAAAACTTGTTAACATTTAACATTTGAACTTAGCATAATTAGAACATGCATAAGACTTGAACAATTGAAGAGCGCAAAGAATAAAAAACTTAAAGTGTGCCATTCGGCTACCTAGAGTAAACTTCTAAGTTGTAAAAATCTCATGGAACTAAGTAACTTTGAGAAAAGGAAAGGTTGAGGAGCAACATAGAAGATTGAGAGAATTAAGTCCCTTGAGTGATTCAACATCAAAGGCTAAAGTGATAAATAAGTTAGACATGTACTTGAAACATGTAATGATGTTATATGATTTACCAGCTAACTTGTAATGCTTTCGTGAATGCATACAATTTATGTATATTGAAATGTTGAATGCTCATAAGTAAGGAAAGAATGATGTTATGTATGGGAAATATTTATGGTTAATGATGAGATAGAAGTTGAGATCTATATGTGCATAACATATTGTTTGGAAAATGCTTGAGCATGTATAATTATCTGAAAGCCATTAAAATAAACCTAAAAAGGTTAAGGGATCACTAAAGTAAACATATATGAAAATTTAAGTTACTCTCGATGTGTCTTGCGCACATCATATTCCAGAGGGAACCTAGAGCTCTATAGAAAAAGAGGCAAAATGTTTTTCCTAAGAGACATTAGGTTCTTCAAAAATCCTTCTACAATGAAGAAGTCAGGTTCTTCGCACCTTATATGGTGGTGACGACCACCTAAGAATGAGATCATATCCTTAATAGTAGGAGGTGAGAGTACAGACAGTGAGAAAATGTTGTTTGATAACTTTAATGCATGTCTATGTCTAAATATTCTCATTCCTTCTTTTCCACTTTCTTCCCAAACGAAAACTATGTCCTTCGCAACGACAGTGGTGTTTGTTGACATTAGCAATGTTGATTGGTTTGCAAAACCGCATGGTCTATTAATAACAGCACAAGTGAATGTTCAATTCTATTTCTCGCTAGGTCATCTCTTCACCATCGAAGTTTTGAGCTTGAACTTCACAACTATCAGATTTGCAATTCCCTTAGAGGTGTTCCACCCCAATGGAGTGTTTCCACCCTCACCTATTTACTGGAGACAACGGACAAGCACAACTGCAGATTCCTTTTCCTCTGAAGGGGAAATCGATCCACACCCAACTCACTATCACAACACGTCTCACATTTGGTCCTCGCAAGAAAGCTCTCCGTATCCGATGTCATACTTTTCCAGGCCTATCAAAAAAGGCCAACAGAACATTTATGTCGTTTGATTCGAGCATGTAGATGGCGTTGTTCCATTGTTAGGATTTTAGAGGTTCACGGGTCTCCTAGTTTTCTCAACGAACTAGAAGAGTTTGAATGTCATGCCAATAATGTATATGTTTGTAAATAGGTGGATGAAAGCATCCTAAATATTAGTAAGAAATAATATGTTATTTATGTTTGATATATGTATAATAGTGTGTAGTAAAAATATATATAAATAAGGAATGTAAATTAGGGCTTGTAATAAATTGTATGATAAGGTGTTCGTGCTTAAAACTTTTGAGATATGTGAATGGACTGTATAATTATGTTATGCTATGTGTGGCATGATCAAGCTATGTTTAATTGTCTTACTGCGAATCAAAAATCAAATAGAGTAACATAAGCATTTCGTATTCTTAACAGTTTGTACACTTGTAGAATCATCTAGTTATTTAATTTACTGCTACTTACGTAAAATCGTCAAGGCTCACAATTTATAACAATTTTTTTTAAAAAAATTATTTATTTTCCATACAAGTATTTTCTAAAAGAATTCCGGATCATGAGATAAAAAAATAATAATGGAACCGAATGAATGAGTTAAGCGTAAAATCGGTATTCATTTTTAGGGTGTTATCTTATAGTATCGGAGAAGTTCATCCTTAAGGAGTCTGAGGATGGTCTGACTATGCTTCTAGAGCATGCATAAGATCTTTGTGATAGGAATTATGAGTCATGCTTGGAAACTAGTTAGTCTAGTTAGTGCATGACTGCCTTATGTTTTCTAATGTTGGTTGCTAACATGCTTGATTTCAATGTTGAGTCTGATCACGTCAATTTTTGTGCATGTGTGTTTAGAAATCAATGGTAGGGGCAAGGTGAGGTAGAGATCACACTAGTAATGTAGTCACCCCAGAAGCTTCAATGAACTTGAGTACCACCCTAGGAGATATTGTTGAGGAATGGATTAAATCCTTAGAAAGGATGTTTGTAGTAGTAGGCCATAGTGATGAGCAGAAGGTGGCTTATGCCACCTATATGATGGAGGAAGACACCTAATTTTGGGGAAATAGGGTGAGAAAAATTATAGAAGTTGGACAGACTTCAATTAGTTGGCCAACATTCAAGCAGGTTGTGTATGAGGAGTATCTCTCTCAATTTGAAAAGATAACAAAGAAGCCAGGATTCTTGCATCTATAGCAAAGGGCTATGAGTGTGGCCAAGTACACAGTGAGGTTTGAGGATTTGTGTAGGTATCAACTACTTATCTGGAGAATTCAGATGAAGCATGGAAGGGCATGAGGTATCTGAGAGGGCTTAGAGATGATCTATTAGTAGTCATCGACCCGGTAGACATACAAAATTTTTCTAGCTTGGTGAACAACTGCCAAAAGAGTGAGGAGGGAAAAATAAGGATGGAGGTTGCAAAGGCTAAAAAGATAATAAATATGTTAACACGAGACCAAACAACAACGCTGATCTCTATAATAGATAAATTAGAAGATTCCCCTCTCAGAGGTGAGTTTCTCCTACAAATAAATGAGCAAATTAAAAGAGAAGAACAAAATGTAAGAGAAATTAAACCAGTAAAAATAAAGGAGGTATATGCAAGGTTTAAACAACCTAAAAAAGAAGTATTCATAAAAGAATTACAGAATGAAATTAAAACTTTGAAACAATAAATAGTAGAAATAAAACAACAGAAATATTTCCCGGGACACAAATTACTTAAACTAGAAGCTAAACATTTCATTAGAGAACAAGAAAAAATAGAAAAAGATATTAATACAGAATCATATCATTTATTAACTTGCTGAGCTTAATAACAATTTATAAATGATGGTGTGAAATCACCTTAGTAATAAAAGGAGAAAGCTTTGAAATGACAACACTAATAGACTCAGGAGCAGATGTAAATTGCATACAAGAGGGTTTAGTTCCAATCATATACTATGAGAAACGGAAGAAAGGTTCACTAGCGCAAATGATTCAAAAATGTTAATAAATTATAAATTTGCAAAAATAAAATATGCTTTACAACTTCCTTCGTATTAGTAAAAAATATATCCAATCAGATAATATTAGGAACTCTCTTTTTATCATTACTCTATCCATTATGAAAAATAGAAAAAGGAATAATCACCAATGTAATACTTGAAAATCCTATTTGCTTTGAATTTCTACAACCACCCAGGATAAAAGAACTAAATCTCCTACAAGAAGCCCCAATAACCAAAGCAAATTTAATCAACAAAACATAAGAACAAATAAAATTATTAAATAAAGAAATTTAGTACAGAAGAGTGAAGAGAAAATACAATCTCCACAAATTCAAGAAAAAATAGGATCCTTAAAAGAAAAGATGCAATAGGAGATTTACGAAACTGACCTAATAGCCTTTCACCACAGGAAAATGTACGAAGTAACCTTACCCTATGAAGAAGGATTTAATGAAAAGGATACACCAACAAATGAATCAAGGACATTTAAAGTATTGTAAGAAAGAAATCCAAGAATACTTAGAAAAAGGATTCATTTAGCCTTCAAAATTCCTCTGGAGCTGTTTAGGATTTTACATCATGAAAGTGTCAAAACTAGAAAGCCCCTAAGACTAGTAATTAACTATAAGCCATTAAATAGGGAACTTAAATGGATTAGATATCCCTTAAAAAAAATGATTTGATTAAAAGATTAATACATGACACAATATTTTCCAAGTTTGATATGAAATCAGGATACGATTAGGTCAATAAAAGAAGAAGACAGATACAAGACAACCTTCATAGTTCTCTTTGGACATTATGAGTGGAATCTTAGAATGATGAAACGAGTTAGATAATAATAAAAGTTAACACCATCGTTAAGAGTCTTCCATGTCTTAGGATTCTAGACCCAACAACATCACTAATAGTTGAAATAGACGCCTTTGGATATAGAGGTATTCTTAAACAAATCTTTCCTCAATCAACAAAAGAATAAATTGTCAAATACCATTCAGGAACATGGAATCCTGCCTAACAAAACTATTCAACAATTATAAATAAAATTTTATTAATAGTACTATGCATTACTAAATTTCTGGATGATTTATTCAACAAAAAATTCTTAGTAAAAATAGACTACAAGGACGGCTTGAATGTTCTCCAAAATTATGTTCAAAACCTAGTTTCAAAACATATTTTTTCAAGGTGGAAAAATATTTTATCTTGCTTTGATTTTGATATTGTACATATAAAAAGAGAAAAAAAATGCTTTACCTGAATTCTTTACTAGAAAACTTTTATAGGAAACTACTTAGTATGAGCAAAAATCCAATTACAAGTAAACATTATGACCTTCTAATAAACCATATAAAAGCAAGACCATCTCTAAGGCCTCACCATCAACATCCAAGCCTCTTACTATGTCTCAGGTAATTAAAAGCAAACCAACAACAACAAATGATCCATCAAAATCAATAACACCAACCCAAAACAAATTTGCAGACTTACAATCATTAAAACCATCATATTTATTTATAAGCATATCTCCAAAAGAAGATAATAAGTACCATGAAAAGCCTAAAACATGGCCAATATGTGCCATAGAAAAAGAATGGTTTCACATAGATCGAAAGATCATGTTTAAAAGAATATTTCCAAAATCCTTTCATTAGATTTCAATATACCTAAAAAAAAAAATCTGATTTTTTATAAATTTATCTTGATCGATACTAAATTTATCAAACTTCATCATCATGTAGATCTAATCACACACCAGATTTTGTTCTCCAAAATCAAAATTATGAAAGTTACAACCTTTAAAGAAATGAACCATAACTTATTTGAGACCAAAACCTTTACTAAACAATTCTTGCCTCAAAATTACAATTACTACGACTACGTAGATGCATGATATCACGTACTATTATAATCACCTGATCAACATATGAATAGTTTTCACTACTACATTAGACTGTTTTTGCAAATACATAGAATAAAGTAAATTAAAATAAGTTTTTATATTACGAATTTTCATATTAATTCTTAGAAAGTATGTAACCATTTTTCTCTATTTGTTGTGTATCTTAAATTTTATACAAAATTATATTATATTCCTCATGAACGAGAATTATTGGAATAAATGAAAATTTTAGAATCTTTAATATGTAATAAGATATTTATAGATTTTTGTTAAAAATTATTTCATTAATTAGGTTGTTTATTTAAATATATTTTAAGATTGTTTTTATCTTTTATATTTTAATTTTTATTACTTCAAACATAATATTTTTAATTTAAACTTTACATATATTTATAAACTTGTATAATACAAGTGATTATACTTGCTAGTAAAGTTAAAATTTATATAATTTTTTATATTTTTATTTAATAACTTTTTTTTAGATTCATAATTATATTCTTAGAATAAATCATTAAATAAATATGAAAACATAACTAACTGAAAAAATAAAATAAATTTTTAAATCATCTCTCGAAATTATATGAATAGAATTTTTTTATCCTTCAAATTTTAAATTTTTTTATTAATTTTTCATTTTCTAAATAATTATTTATTTTATTTTATTATCTTCTTTCACTAGAAATAATTAAAACTAATGTTGTTTTGTGACGTTTAAGATCTAACAAAGACTTTTTAAAATCTTAGAAACTAATGTTCATGATTTTTAATTTTTAGTTTTGAAAATTTTAAAAAATTTGATTTAATTTTTAATTTTTTAAAAATTATTAAAAAAAAGTGAATTTAATCATTTTACTTTATGAGCTTATTAAAATTTATAAAAATTTTAATAAACTAATAAATTTTATCAAAATAATAAAAACAAAAATTTAACAAATAAAAATTTATAAACCTATTATTATTATTATTATTATTATTATTATTATTATTATTATTATTATTATTATTATTATTATTATTATTATTATTATTATCGTCATAATAATAATAATGATGATAATAGTGAGAAAAAATAATGTTTGTAAAATAATGATAATGATATGATTTATTATAATATAAAAAATATTATATAAACATACAAATTTCTATTTTTATATTATTTTGATAATTAATATATAAAATAAATAATTTTATATCTTACTATTATAATGTTTTTATATTATTTAGAATTTATTTATATAAAATAATATATATTATAAATTTATAAATAAATATATAATATAAAATTATATTATAATATTATAAATTTAATATAATTTATATATTAAATGGTATTATTTATTTTTCGTTAATATATACAAATTAACTAAAAATATTATATAATCATATAAATTTTATATTTTATATATAATTTAATAATTAATATATAATATAAATAATTTTATATATTATTGTTATGATATTTTTATATTATTTAATATTTATTTTATATAAAATAATATAACATCGAGAAATAACATGATTGAAAGGCTCCCATTTTGATAAAAAAAAATGTGCAATGATGAATATTAACGTTCCAATCTCAATCATGCACCTTCAGGATGTTGTGGATTAATATGGTAGATTTTGAAAGAAAAATAATACTCATCCAAGAGTACGGGGATTATCCCATTCTAAAAATTTTATGACGATTTTATAAATCACAAATATTTATCGACACCATTACAAATTTTAAAATGGTGTGTATCTGAATGGATGTTTTTGTGCACTGGGACTAATATCATTTCTCTGAAAGAAAAAAAAAAAGACAACAGACCTAACCAAATTAATAACTTGCAAGTAATTAAAGAAGCATACAACTCTTCTGTACATTCCCTCCCAAATAATTAAAGAAAAGTCCATAAAAAAGAGCATACAACTTAATTAGTTTATTTGTTGGAATGGTGGTGCTTTTGATAAATCCCTTGCCCCAGTTTCCTGTAACATCTGTAATCATCCTTGCCAAAGCCAATCAATAAATCTTTCTCTTAACAAGAAGGATGCATGTTGTAGAAACTCCATGAGTCCCATATTCTTTGTGAATAAACATAATCACATAGATGAAACAATTAAGTCCTTAACTGAGTCACTACAAAACACAAACAATCAGACAAGCTTGCTAGGTTTTGCTTGAAACTGAAGCTATGAGAATGGAGTCATTATCAATGAGCCAGATGAAGAATTTTAATGCTTCATTTGAATGATATGAAAAATAGGAAAAAAAAAGTTAGAAGGCAAGGAAATAGAAGGATAAAGATTGAAATGGAAATAAAATAGAAAAATAAGTTATTTAAATAAAGTGGAAAAGAGGGTAGAAAAAAATATTAATAGTATAAATTTTTTATTTATATAAATTTTAAAAAATAAATTTTAACTTTAAAAAAAATTAATTTTTTTACTATATTTTTTATTGACATAATATTTATTTTTTAATTTGTAAAAAATATTTTATAATTTAAAATAAATAAAAAATAAAAATAATTAACCCCTCCCCATTTTTTCTCCTCTTCAAGAAAAAAATAATTTTTATGAACCTCACAGATTTTAATTCCTTCATTTCATACAACACAAATGGAAACAAATAGAGGTAAGGAAATAAAATTCATACAAATTCTAAAAATAATTTTTTCCCCCTAAATTCCATTTAAACAAACAAAGAATAAGTGTCTCAAAATATTTTTTATTTTTTTTATTTACAAAAAATTATCATGTTATTTTTATTTTATTTTATATTTTTAAAATTTTATATAAATTTATATTTTTGAAAAAAATAAATAAATTATGCAATATTTTTATAATTAAAATAAAAAATAAAAAATATTTTTATAAACTAAATGACACCTTAATTTTTGAGGAATAATTAGTTTCAATATCTATGAGCATGCGGTATCTATTTTCTATGAGCTATTAATACCCATATGTGGTTGAATAAACATCATTTAGAGATATGTTCCAACTTAATATATTCATTACATCATTTAGGAAAAAGTGGATATTTGAGATTTCTTGTCCTACCTCATGTGATATGTAAGTTATCGATGAGTTAAGATGCCATGATAAATTATTCTAGATTTTTGAAATGCTAAGTTTAAGAATCCTAAATATATACAAGGAGAATCTATATTTACTTCCAACTAATTAAAAAATTAGAAGAAATTAGATCTATTATCCATCCTAAAATCAAATCATTTCTTAACAAATTTACTTTATTTTTTAATATAATTTTAAAAAAAGTCTAATTGTACCACAATCATAGCAGCAAATTTAGTTCTATTTATATTTACTGAATCATAAATTTTTTTTTACACGATGAAAAAAGGGTTGAATAAAGCAAAAAAAATGAATATAAATATAGGTGAACAATATTATAAATATATACAATAATAAGAACATAATTTTAAATATATGATGTAGGTAAATATTTTTTGAAAGAAATTTTTTAATGTTATGTTTATTAATTAGAAGACATACCTACATTTTATCCTTATGAAGCATGATATACCATATCAACTTTTTTGAAAGAGATACATTAGAGTGCTTAGCATGTCTAAGACCTAAATCTACTATTTTTTTGGGATAAATAATTTTATTCTAACTAACTAGGTTCACTTCTCTTTTATTATTTTTGAGCTAAAAGAAATTTTAAGTAATGCTATCCAACCTTGAATAAAGAAAAAATAAATAAAGGTATCCTAGGATCGTGCAAACATATACTGTGATCGAAGAAACAATGAGGATACTAAAGTTAATGAAAAAATTTCTTCCATACCCCAATAATATTTACATTCTAATACATTTCATTTTTTTTGATATCTCTTTTATTATCATATCATATAATACATCTCATCTTTTTTTATTTTATTTTTTCATCTCTCTATTCTTTTCCACTAATTATACCCTAAAATGAGGGGTAAGAGTTTCATGGTTCTAAAGTTAATTGATTAGTTCCACTGAAAAACTTTCTTTGTCAACTTCGTAACATTCTTTAAATGTCATCAAGAAAAAAAAATTAAAATCTTTATTTTTAACATGACCATGAAATATGGAAAAGATAAGGTATTAATCACTGTTTTCTACGAAGGATATGTTTTACAATTTTTTTTATTAGAAATAATCTTGAAGTGTTTATTAGAAATAATCTTGAAGTGAAAGTATTAAAATTAGACATGAGCTTAACTCAATATCAAAATTTAGTTGATAAAATAAGATTTGTCTCGATATTATATGTTCATGGTTGACTTGCTAATGTGAGATTTCTAATAGACTTTGATATCATAATGTGAGATTTCTAATAGACTTTGATATCATATTAATATTAAGCTTGAATCTAACTCAATTTTAAAAACTAGTTCATAGATCAATATTTGCCTCCATATTATATATTCATAGTTGATCTTACATCTAACTAATGTGGAATTTCTAATAAAAAAATTTAAATTTATTAATATCAATCTTAAAAGCTTTAACCTTTTACTTTTATTAGAACATTATATGTTCTTATTTATCCAAAAGATATAGAAAAATACTAAAAATATACTGGAATAACAAAATTATTTGTTATCTTATGAATGATCTTTTTCTTAAAATTTATTTTAAATTTATCACTTAGATGTCTACTATTTTTTAAGATCTTGTTTAAATTAGCAGGTATATTCATAAATTGGTAAGATACACATGGTAAGTTCGGCAACTTTGCCCTGAAATTTAATAATTTCATAAGATTATTGTTCCTTACTATAGTTTTCAGCATTTCTTAAAGATTCAGTGAACAAACTATTCTTTTCAAGTTGCTCTACGTTATTATCTTTGATATTCCAAACTTTTTTAGAATTGCAAAAAAAAGAATTTAGCACTGAACAAATACCTTTATCTTAGGTTGATGGGTTTGTTATCCACTTTCTGAGGCAACCCTTGTGGGCTTGTATCCCTTTGGCTTTACCTTTCTATCATGTATTATGCATGAAAAAAAATGGTAGCAACAAAAAAATAAAGTATCATTTCATGTGGATCTAGTTTCATGCATTAGCCTAGCCTTATCAACTCGATAGATTTGTTGTATTTAATCACCTTCTATTGTTTGTTGTGTTTGGCTATCTTGAATAGTGGGTTGACTTTGATTAGCCTCTATTGCTTGGTGTGTTTAGTTAATTAGGTCTAGGGGTGAGCAGATTAAAAATATCTAATCGAACCCATCTTATCTGAGCCTATTTTAAATAAAACGGATATAGCAAATCAAGTTAAATTAAATTCGGGTATGTTATAACGGTTTATCACAAGTTACTTTGGTTGGGTTCAGATATAATTTTTATTTATTGTTGGTAACCGACTCGATCAATAATATATATATATATATATATATATATATATATATATATTAATTTCAATATCTATAAAAATATAATTTAAAAAAACAACTTTGAAAGTAGTGAAATATGTCACTTCATCATCACGTTTTAAAAAAGGCCTGCCACACCTACACCAATGCACACTTCTTGCGCTGAAGATTTTAGTGGGAGCCTTGGGAAGCGAATCTCAAAATCATAAGGAAAAGGAAGGTGTGAAGGAGTCTTTGTTTTGAAATCTTTCTCTAACACTTTCTTTAGCGACGTGAATGATGTTGGTTTCCCACACTTTTCTCTCCAATCCCCTTCTTTATATCTTTGAGTGAAAAACAGAGAAAAAAATAGTAAAAGTTTAAAACTCTTCATCTTTGTTGTTTTGCTATCACTCTCCTGACGTTTCACGTTGCATTTTGCATTTTCACGTTTTCTTTCTCTCAGTTTCGTAAGTCCTCGACCCCTTTGGTCTACTATGTTTGAGTGTGGTCTTTCTTCTCACTTTTTTCTTTCTTGTTTCTCATTCCGGTTTCAATTTTTTCTAATTTTTAATGCTTTCCTTTTAGGTTTATGCTCTGTCTCTACTTTTTTATCTTTGGATTTCCTCACGTTTCTGTATGGGTTGGCTTTTTCAGTGTATCTTAGATCGCTGTTGTAATTTTGTAGTCTGGTTTGAAATTCAAATTCGACCTTAACCATCCAATTAAACCGAAAATTCATTATACCCACGTCCGATTAATCCAATGATACATACATATGGAATCAATCTTGTTATTAGTATCATTTAAACGGTTGAGCTTTTATCCATTCGAGCCGTCCGATGCTCACCCCTAATTAGGTTTGACCAGCCTATGAGATTTAGGCAAATCTCATTCACTCCTAATTAGGTTTGATCAGCATGCGAGATTTAGGCAAATCTCATTCACTTGTGTAGGCTGTCCCAGCTTAAAGATTACTCATGTTTTTTCATATTATTTTTTATACATAATTATACTATTGTTTTTTTAATTATATATATATATATTTAAGTTACATCAATTTTATAATTAAAAAATGTAATTAATTTAAAGTATTATAACTAAAATAATAAGATAAATATGTATAAAACTAAGTTATTTTACTTAAACTAAAAATAATAGGATTTACTTACTTTTTTATTAATTGGTACTTCTTTCTTGTAGTTGATGTTTATATTAGAGATTGAAATTTTTTTTTGTCTTCTTTGTACGTTAACTATTATCTTAACATCAAAAGGAGAGTGATTCATGTTGTAAGTTCACTAAAAAATCGTATTTATATACGTAAATATAGCATAGTGGAGTGAAACATTTTTTCATTTTTTTTAAGTAAAAATAAGGATAAAAGCAGTATATTATACTTTAACTTAAGGAACAAATAAGTTATTTAACTTGACAAATTATTAGTAAACAATCATCTTATGCAATGTATGAATGATATTATTCTATCATCATCACAAGTTTCTATGATAACAAACTCATGAATAATTGAGATTGTTGCGTCTTGTACCACAACAATGTTTACTAATTTAAAATTGATCATCCTTACAATATGCAAATGCAAATGTATGTAGGTCTAAACATCTTCATCGCTTTATTAAAATAATTGAGTATTAAGATTCAATTTCAAACATCTTCATCGCTTTATTAAAATAATTGAGTATTAAGATTCAATTTCAAATCACAGCGTGCCTTTGTCAACACTAAAATCATCATCATTATTTCACAATATTAAAACTACAGCAACCTTGGGTCATTGGATCACGTATCCCCTATGCTCGAAAGTGCTCGAAGGTCACGTATCCCCTATGCTCGAAAGTGCTCGAAGGTTTTCTATTACAATCTTACAAAACACTTATATGCACATTATGCATGCCAACTAATTGTTATAATTTTATTTTTATCTCACTTGAAAGTCTCGTCTTCTTCTCAAGATTTAGGATTTTATAATCCTCAATCAATTATTTTATTATTCAACTTAATATATATATATATATATATATATATATATATATCCAACATTTAATTATGTACGTTCTAATAAGTCAAACAAAGTTTTCAATCTCTAATAAACATTTCTTAAAACTTAAATTAACAATTTTATAGAAATTATTCTTAAAATTCTGAACTTAAATTATTATTAATAATTTTATTTTTCTCTAATTTATTAGAGAACCATTTAGAGAGAATGAAAGTTAATTATTCTCACTTTATCTAGTCATATAATAATCTAACGAGTTAATTTATAATAATTTTATAAATTAATTTCTAATATAAATTACTCTAATATTTTTATATTTTATTCTCTTATATTAAGATTCAAATATAAAGCTAACTATATTTTTTTATACGCTAAAATATATTCAAAGAAAGAAGTAATGACTATTATAAGGTATTAAATTTTGAATGTTTTTATAAAATAATAAATAATTTTTTTTATCAATTTTTTTAATTAAATATTTTTTTATATTTATTATGTGAGAATATATATGTATAATTTAAAATTTATTAAATGAAATCCTTTTTTAAAATCTTTTCTAACAGCGTCACATTTAAATATTATAATTTTTATAATTTATATAAAGGTATAAAACTTTATAATATCTACAAAAATATATGAACATAGTTTATAAATATATATTTTTAAGTACCTAAAATTTTATATTGTAATCTCACCTATAAATGAGAATCACATAGATAAAATTAATAATTTTTAATATATTATATTTTTTTAATATACTATATTTTTTAATATACTATCTCACATTAATTTAGATAATTTATCAATTTGATCCCTAATCAATCCAATCACCCGTCAATAATCATATTAAATTTTATCTAAAATTTAAATTTAAATATAATCAAATATAAATTTTAAACTATCATACAATTAGTAAAATTTTACTCTAGAACAAATAAACTCTAAAATTACTCATATAAATAATTAAATTCATCAAAAATTAAATTTAGATATAATTAAATTTAAATTTTAAATTTATCAAATAATTAATAAATTTTATTTTAAAATAAGAAAGTTTTATAACTACTCCTATATTTTAGTTAATCTTCTCTTCTTACCCAGAATTTAATCTGAATGATGTTGGATCAATTTAAGGAAACATTAATCTTTTGTTTTTAACAATGGGACATTTCATTTGCAGTTACCTTTATATCGTAGTTGTATGTGTAATGGTAACTTTATCCACCAAATGACAGTGTGCATGCTTTTATTATCGAATAATCCTAATTTTTTTTTATAAATTATTGTATTTTTTATTTTTTATTATATTATTATTTTATTAATATAATAATTTTTATTTTTTAAAAAATTAATAATTTTGGCTTAAAATAAAAAAGAAAAACAATCACTCCTAATTTTTCCCTCTATGTTTTTTCTATTTAAAAAAATTAAAATTAAATTGATATAAAAAAAATCAGTTACTTCTATCCTATTTTCCTATGAGGATGATGAGTAAACATAAAATATTTTTATCACCTCAATAAGAAGTAGTAGTATATTCATTGGATTCGAGCAAAGACAAACTCAAAGTAACCTTATCCACTTATTTTGGTCACGAAACCGTCCTCTGTGTGTAGAACAGATATTGGACGGTGAAAGGAGGGGTTGAAATATCTTTCTGGGTTCAACACATTTACGCCGCCACTCCCTTTCTCTCATGAAAAATGATAGCGCTTAAAGCCATTCACGCTTCCTTCGGTCCTGCAAATAGCGCTTATACACTGTACCCCACAAAACTCCCCAACACAATAAATTCTATTTTGTGCTTTTGCAAGTCTAACGACTCTGATTCTGAGGATCCCAAACCTGAAGGTGATGCTCACAACCAAGAGCTCTTAGCCCAAATGGCGATGCTTCAAACTCAAAAGGTTCGCCTCACTGATTTTTTGGATGAGAGATCTGCATATTTAACCCAATTTGTTGAAGAAGCCAACGCTGAATTTGACAAGATTGGAGAAGATGCCCGTAAAGGATTAGATGAAGCTAGTGCCAGAGTATGTACCCACCCTTCAACTTTTTAGTTAACCATGTTGATTTACAACAATCAAACAGTATTCTTCTTTACAAAATAGTCTCTATAACCCATTGCGTGTGAAACTGAATATCATGTTGCAACCTAAAGCTGAAATCCTTACATTATAAATTGTTAACCGTCACTTCATTTTTTGAACTTTTTACTAACTTTATAATGATTCATGTATTTTTAAAAAAATCTAGCTCCAATTTTTTGAATTTTTGTAGAATGATGAAAATAACATGTTTGAATGTAAAATTTTATGTAAATTATTTCAATTATTTATTATTAGATAAATTTTAATAATTTTCTATTTTTAAATTAACATAAAAGTTAAGAAAAAAATTTTAGTGGATCATGTTTACCAATGATTAGCTGTAGAATTTCACAACTTAATCTTCTAATCAATTAAATTTGGAAAGAAATGATGTAATTAAATTTAGAAAGAAAGGATCATACTTTACCAAAAGATCAATTTTTTCTTTTTAAATTTAATTAATTAAAAGATTAAATTTATCATAATCTAATTGGATGGTCTATATTTACATCTTAAGACAGTCATAAAGTAGTTTGGACGACTTTTAAATAGAATATTTAGTTTGTATTCCATTCTTAAAAATAATTGTTTAATTTTTTTAAAAAAGTAATAAAAAATATTTTTAAAATAAACTAATTTAAACATACACTAATATTAATTGTTGATTATCAGATAACAGCAAACATGGAGAGCCAGATGTTAGAATTTGAGGAATCTATTGAACTTAACAAACAAGAGATTCAGGAGAGTGAAAACAAAGTAGTGGAATTTGAAGATCAAATTGAGAAGGAGCAAAACGAGGGGTTATTCTTTCAGAACCTTGGGAAGAAGGCCCCTGTTGATAAAGCAATTGTCAAGGAGGAGGCGGAAAAGGTAAAAGATGTAGTAAGCAAAGAAAATGATGGCAGCAAAAGTAGGGAACTTGTTTACCTCTTCTTCATTGGCTTAGTGTCTTTTGGAATAGTTGATTCTATTACCTCATCCTCTGGTGCTGATTGGAAAAAAGCTGCAGTTCTTGGAGCTATTTTTGTGGCCTTATTCTCTCTGTTCACCAATGAACAGAGCAAGGACAACAACAAAGACTAACAATGAAAAGGAATATATCTCAAGTTCATGTTTTTGTTGTCATCATATAAGAAGTTTCTTGGGTGAAGACATTACGTAGCCCCAATGGAGAATTTACAACTTGGAACTCATGCATCAACCAGCTTTGTTTGGCCATCAACTACAATTTATATATTGGTGCTATCTCTATAGTTTCCAGAATTTGGCATGGTAACCATGAGATGATGCAGAAATGCAGACTTTCTTTTAATGTTGTGGTGTTGATACAGAAAATATATACATAGCTTTCATGTTCATCATTATCATCATCATGGGTATTACAAGTGCGTGTTTATAAGCAATTGTCTCTAAATCTTTCTATCATATAAACAAGTGAGAAACCGTACGAAGTCAAGGTCAATTCAGGTACCGCTTCAGGCAGATAACTATCCCACAAATCAAAACAACACTTGCCATATTTCTTCACCATTCCCGTATCGTACAGAAATTATAAATTCCAATCTTCCATTGTATTAAATAGAAACCATTATCCCCCCCTCCCCAAATGAAGTGTATCATGATATCCAACACTTAAATAATAAGTCATATGTCCAAAGTAACTAACCAACATTGTTGAAACTAGTTGAACATTTATATTAGTGAAATTTATTTAAATTTAAGCATATATAATATTATATATATATGTATTGTATTTAATATTTGTAGTTTTCAAAAGTGGTTATTTTAAAATATGTCTATTATATCAAGATGTGTCTAACACATTTAAAAACTTAATGAATTAGTTCATTTGCTATAAAGTAAAAAAAAATATAAAATCGAGTGAGTTTTTTAGATGGCGTCTTATTTGTAAAAATATTTTTTATTTATAAATATTATATTATTTTTATTTTTTAAATTTTGTATTTAAATAGCAAAAAAATAAATAAATAATAATATTGCATTTCTAGACCAACTTTCCATAAGAATGGAACTTCTATATAAAATTGACAAATTCCTTCTTCATTGCTTTCCTATGGTTTGTTAAGAAATTCATCAAATATAAAGTTTAGTTTTCTTTCAAATTCATTTTCCTTCCCTTCGTTTATCTTTATTGTTCCTCTATATAACTCCAAAATAATTATTGCAATTGGTTCTATTTTTGGAGGTTCAAATGATCATGCAACAAAGATTAAAAAGGGCACAACGCAAGGAACTTGATCAATTTAAAGACAACTAAGTGAAATAGAATCCACTTCAAGCTTCATTTCTAGGTAAGAGGAGGAGACTCAAGTAAAAATTTAGAAGTAGTCTAGAGTTTTTTTTCTTAACTTTACAATATAATTTAACAATTGATGTTATGAAGTTGTTAAAATTTCTTCATATATTATTTTAAGTCCATAACCGTTTATGAGGTTTTAGAAACTTTATTTTTATTTTTTTGGAAACTAAGAGTAACTGGGGTTTTTGGATGCTAAAATGATGTTCTAGAATTAAACATTCTCATATGTAATTTTTTATGTGTTAATATAGATGTGCTAGTGTAGATAAGACAATAGACGCGTTACTGTATACAAGACAGTAGACGAATTACTGTACAAGACAGTAGACGAATTACTGTACAAGACAGTAGACGAATTACTGTACAAGACAGTAGACATGTTATTGTAGATAAGAAAGTAGAAATGTTATTATATACAAGAGAATAGATGAAATACTATATATAAAACAGTAGATGTGTTACTATATACAAGATACTAGACAAGTTATTGTATACAAGATAGTAGACGAGTTACTAGATGAGACAATAGATGCATTATTGTAGACGAGACAGTAGACGTGTCATTGTAGACAAGACAATAGACATATTCTTATAGACATAATGGTAGATAAGACAACTACACATCAGATGATACGATCAGGCAAGACTACCTTAGACAAAACGATGTTATAGGCCAAATGATGTTACTTCAAACTAGAATGAGCTGCCTTAGAGAAAACATGACCACTTCATAGTAGACAAGATAATTGTAGACTATATGGTATGATCAGGAGATGTAACACCTGAATAATAAATTTTATTTTACGCTTAAGTCGTATTCACGATTTCATTATTAGACTGTTACTTCATGATGCAAAATTCTTTTAAGAAATTACTTATACTGAAAGTACGGTAAAATTTTTCTTTTGTTAAAAATGTTATTAGAAATGCGAGTCTCATCAATTTATTTGACTGGTTTCATGACATTCATTGTTATGTCAAGAAAATAGTAAAGTCAAAAGCCCGCATTCATTTATTACTAATACTGCATATTCGTATATTCACAAGTACTTATATAACACTATTTTATAGACATTATTATGTATACAATCCTATCAATTTAAAAGGTTAGTGTAAGGGAATTGACATCCTTTCATACATCACATATACATAATACATAACTACCATACATATTACCTGACTAATTACATAAATTTATATTTTTGGGTAAAACCAATGATCTACAACCACAGAACTCAGTCAACACTTCAGTAATGTGGGTCTCGAGGCTCCCACAAAAATCTTGTCCAAGGCATAGTAAGTGCCCTCTCCATACTCTTGATAAATGTTAAGGGGATGTGACATCGAGTAAGGAGAGTTGTGCTACAAGGACAAGATATGTGACGAGCTATAGTAGTGGATGAGGTCAGCGAATTACTTTCTCTCTCAGATGGTGAAGTCTATTCTACATTAGGAACTAGAGGAGCTTGATACCCGGGTGATGGAGGAAAACCCTGTTTGGATGAAAGACCTCAATGGGTATAACAAAGTCCGTAATAGACAAATCTGAGCTTAGTATGAAAGAAACAAAGATTTGTCTGTAGGATAAGTAGATCCTTATGTTTGCTTGGACAATTATTAGCAATCCATGAGCATTGACTGCTCAATTCACATTGTTAATTTTATAGAACACTACTACCGGCATGTATGACATTATCGAGGCACATAATTTAAGAAAGGCACATAATTTAGGAGATGGGAAATTTTTCTTAGTAAGTCTTTACCCTAAACTAGTGTTAATATTTTTAACTCAATCACTTCAGTTTAAGAAAGGTGACATGCACATAATTTCACTTATAAATTTCAATAAAATATTATCTAAAGTGGATTCTTTTCAATAGCAATAGAAATTAATTCTTGTACAAGCATACGTATCATACTGATCATTAAAATCATTCTTCTATTGAGATATTCATAAATTAAACCTCATACATTCTTTAGGTCACTTTTAATCATATTATAGATATTATTTTACTTTTAATTCATTCATGTCTTAGTTATAACTTATTCTTATGTCTTCTTCATCCTCTCGGTGATAACATCTAATTTATGCATATCATAACATTTAGTTAAACAATATCTTTTCACTGATCTACTACTCTACCTTCTATTCTTAGGACATGAGCTTATTCCTTGATGGTCATCACCATCATAATTATTGAAGACACAACACTTCATAATAGAAGGATTTCTGAAGACCTACGTCTTTTATAAAAGGACCTCTTGCCCTTTAAAATATGCACAAATCACATTAAGAGTAGTATTAAATTTTTACATAAGTTCTTCTTTAGTGATCTCTTAATTTATTTGATTATATTTTCAAATCTTCCAGATAACATGCATGCTCAAACAATCCAATGAATATGATATGCACATATAACATCCAATCCATTTAAATCTCACACATTTCATGACACAAAACACCATAAAACACCCTAAACCCTAAATCCTAATTAAAATTACTTGTTTATTCTTAATTCTAAATCTTTGGGCAACGTATAGTTTTTTTTTTTAAAAAAAATTTTCCATCTTGCTTTATCCATTGAGTTTTATGAGAAATCTCTCTTGTGAACTTAGCTCATTGATCCTTCTAAAATTATCTCTTAACCTTTCCTTTTCTCATAAGCTAAGTTTTCTCAATATTCTTAGGTTTAAGTTTGTGAAAAGATGAACCATGAATTTACTTGGTTGAATGGCCTATTTTGATTTAACTTACCTTATGTTCCTTAATTTAGGTATTTTATCAACACCAACTTATTCCAAACTTTAGTGGAGGTATTTTATACTTCTTGATTAATCTAATTAGCTAATTTAAATTGTTAAACTTGATTTGATTTGTTTATATCTTTATATATGAATCCATGTCCATTGATTTGAAATCCTTTTAGAAATCTTTAAACACCCACACTATCTTCTTAAAATTTATTAACTACTCTTATGGAATTTCCTATGTCTTGGAAAAATCATATTTATTGTTCCTAAAAACTTTATGGTCAATTTTTAATATATTTAAAAGGCGGTTCTTGTGAGATTATGACTTAGGTTGTTAGATGGATCTTGGTAATTTTAAAGGTTTTTCTCCTTAATTACCATGATTTAGTTGAATGGCTAAAATTTTAATCATCTTATTGTACTTAGACGAATTCATTCAATGCTTTAATGAAAATTTAAGCCCTTTTGTTATTTAATTTAGGGAACTTGGCTAAATGGACTTCTTGACCATTTAATGGTCCTTTTCACCATTTTCCCCTCTTAACTTGTAAATCTTAGTGTAGGATACTAAATTACACACTTTGCTTTTGGATCCATCAAGTTTTTGTCCTTGGTTCATGGTTTTGGTCATGATTATGAAGAATTTGAAATGTCTCATTCACCTTCTAAGTCCATAAGTCCAATCTTTGTCTTATAACCATAAAGATCCAATCTTTTTGAAGTAAAGTTTTAACTTTGTGACTTAGCTTTTAGAGTCCTTTTGAGTTATGATTATATTGGTCCAGATCTAAATTTTTATAAATATACAAGTACATGATTTGAACTTTTCATGAAGATAGAAACAACCTTACAACTTTGAAGAAAAAAGATCACACTACATTAATTATCAAGACAACCAAGTTGAGATCCATAATATTTATTCCAAGCTCTAATTATCCTCCACTTGAGCATCCTCCAACACTTAACAAAATCCTTCAAAATATTCCCAATACATTTAAAAGTCACTCTTAAGAAATTTTAACTAATTAAATTGTTTCAAAAGTTCCAAGAAGCATTTTAATCCATTAGTACTCCACCTTGGATTCCAAATATTATTTAAAAAATTAGTGATGCTTATTTTAAAAAGGTTAGGGAAGTTTTAAACAAAAAAATGTTCAATTAAGTTGGATGCATAAAATTTAGAGAGAGATCCACAAAAGAACAAGAAGAATAGACAAAAACACTTAATAAAAGGCTTAGAAAATATTTGAAGGTAGAATCCCTACTTGTTGTAGACTAGGGAAGAGGACTTGATGAATTTTGAGATGATGTTATGCTCCCTTGATGGTCCATCTGAATCCTTGTTGGAGATTAGTGTGGTTTGCTTACTTGTCTAAATTATAGCTTAAAACTAAAAGGTGGAAGTTTTAGCTTGTGTAAGTTTTTGGTCTTACGGAGATTTTAAGGTGAGGGTGAGGTTTATGTGGTTTGAGTGACTGTCTAGAGGAGTAATTTTTGAAGCAAATGGGTCACCTTGGTGCCTTATTGAATTCGACCAATTTGGGCCAAATAGGTATTAACTTCTTAACCAAGGGTATTTTGGTCCATTTACTTGTAATTTTTCTTATTAAATTTTATTATAAAATATAGATAATTATCCTTTAAGGCTAACCATGATTTTTTTCACCTAACCATAGTTAATGTAACCTAACTATAGTTAGTTTTTAACATAACCATTGTTAACTTAATCATGGTTAAATTTCCTCTCTTCTTATAACTATTTTTTGTCTTTGGTACACAAAAGCACGATGGATCCTTAGGGTCATAATATCACACCAATTCAGCTATAATTTTTGTGCAACATGATAAGTTCAAGTTACAAGTCTTTATACCCAACAATTTCTGGCCCTCCAAGGCTACTAAGAATATTTTGGTAATTTTTAAAAAATTCAAAAAAGTTTCTAAACCACATTTCTATGGTTTATAATTTGTATTATGTTGTTCCCAAGTCTTTTCTAAGTCATTTGATATTTTTTGAGAACAATTTAGCCCTTACAGGAACTAAGGCTATCCATGGGCGTTTTGACTGTTTTCAGTGGCGTTTTTGTTCTTTCTTGATTCCTGAATTTTCTCCATGATATTTTAACCATTTTTGATAAATAAGTTTCTATAATGTTTTCTAGCTTCTTGTTTTGATTTTCTTGCGCATTATCTATTGTTATCTCAATGTATTGGGTATTTTTGTCATTTTATAAGAAGATCCATAATTTCTATAAATTTTTGTTTCTATCCCTGTTTTCCCTCTTATTAATACAAGGTCATTAGTTATGAAGTTTATCATGCAAATTTTTGGTTTTACAGGAGACATGACCATATAAGACTATTCCAGACAAGCTAGTGTTATAGACTAGATGATGCTGCTACAGACTAGAATGGGCCGCCTTAGACCAAATACAACCATTTCATGTTAGACAAGATACTTGTAGACCATATGATATGATATGACCAAACAACATGATCAGACAAGTCGATGATGTAGGCCAATGATGTCTCTTTAGACCAGAGTGGGATGCCATAAATCAAACACAACCACTTCATATTAGACAAGACAATTGCATACCAGACAGTACAATCAGACGACGTGGTCAGACAAGACAATTGTAGTAGATAAGACGATATTGTTAAACGACCAGATGAGACTATTGTCTCAAGACATTCCTAAAATAGATTCCAAAGGTCTTCTAGAAAGAATGATATTTTTATAAAAAACTTTGGGAGATCAAGGAGTATAAGCTAAATATTTACTATGGAACATAATTAAATTAAAGACGATTAATTAATACACCTTGAGAGGGCTAACCCATGGATGGGTTGAAAAGTGATACAATCATGTAACTCTCATGGAGGAAAAAAATGATTTCAAAGTAATTATGTTTAATGATTGAACTACATCAATCATCGATGTGTGTGGATTGTTCTGAATAAGATGAATAAAGATATAGAGGTTAAGAACGTCATGTAATACCTTGGAGGCTATTAGTATAAGTTACGCTAAGTATGTGTGTGTGTGTGTGTGTGTGTGTGTGTGTGTATATATATATATATATATAGGGTTTAGGGTTTCATGATCCATTTACACTAGATGTCAAACTTTATCTCTTACACCAACTTAATAACCTTATATAGAATTCAAGATTCATTAATCTAACCATTGAATCATGTTATAATATCTTTTTGATCATATATCTCAAATTTCAAAGAATTTGGAAAAGTGTAGATATGTTATTCAACTATTGATATTACATATATTTAAATAATATATGAGCCCTTAAAATAAAGTCATTAGATGAAGCATCTATCTATTTTTGTTTTGTGTGAGATTTTATGTACATGATCTAATTGATAATAAATTTTAAATCAATGGTTGGATTGATGAATTTTTCATTCTATATAAGGTTTTTAAGTTGGTGTAAGTGCTAAAGTTTGACACATGGTGTCAATGGATCCTGGCTCTCTCTCTCTCTATATATATATATATATATATATATATATATATATATATATATATATATATATATATTGAATGGGAGAAGACAACAATAAAGTCTTGAGTTTAAGAAGAAGGCAAGGCCTTCAGTTAAGATGAGTAAAAGGTATAAAGTGATTAATTGTGATGCATCATATGCATAAAATATTATTAGTTTTGGAAATCATCAATATGATGGATAATTCGAGAGGCCCTTTAAGTAGGATAGATAGAAAATCTAAGGGTTGACTCATAAAAATACACCATAAATAATGAGAAATAGGAGTTTTTGAAGTCTAGAAGGTACGTTAGTTAGGTTTGAGCCTCTACAAATGACTCGAGTTACAACCTGTAATTAAGACTACTTTGGTCAAACTTAGCCATCTCGATAAGACACTGAAGATTATCATTGTCGGTTGACTAATTTTAGTTTCTCTTGATCAGAAAAGTGAAATTCAAAATGAGATGACGTGATTATGATGATGATGATTTGAATGTTGTCGTGGCACACTATTATTGTGGAAATTGGTTCCCAGTACCCCTCGTTGTTTTCATAATGTGATGATGTTGATTTTGGGCCTATATGCATTGCATATTGTAAGAATTACCAACTCTAGATTAGTGAGAATTATTGTAGTATAGGATGTAGTAGACCTCATCTTAAACCTTAGTTTGTCATCATATAAATGTTTGAAGAGAATGATAGAATAAGTACATGCATACATTGTATATGATGACTGTCTTTGCGAGTTTATTTTTACGATAGTTCTTTGTAAACATCAAAGAAATCATATGTTATTTATTTGGACCTTGAATTAGGTCGAGATGAGATATAGTAAGACCCATGTATTTGTGTATGAGTTTTATGGATTGTATGGCTTATAAAGTGAATGAAGGAATTATCATGTAATATAATGCATCCCATGCAGATGTCAAAGAACCTATATGTTGTCTATATACAAAATCATTTATAATCTACTCCTCCTATTCAAACTACTACTTGAAAGAAATGTCTCACTTCCTCTTCTGCTATTTTCTTAAACATGAAACTATGTTCTAGTAAATCCATGATGTGGACATCCCCATTGAGATGTAGAGATAAATTTTGACTTGGAATGGAAGTAAAGTCTTCTACTAAACCTTTGATGTAGGTCGTCCTTGCTAGATGCATATTTGGATGTTGATGTGAAGGAGGAAGGATAGTCAATCTTCCAAGGATATGAGAAACCATAAGAAAAATGAAGCTATGATGTGGATAATAAAAAGTTATTAGAAGTAATGGAGTTCCTGATCAGGATCCATATGGTCTAATCTCACGTTTCAAAGGTAAGTCTAGTATTTTCACATTAGCAACACCAACCTAGATCATCTACGTTCTTGAATAAATTGAAATCTACGTAGGTGGTTTAGGGGCTGTTACAGATTAAATTGATTCCATCTGGCTTCAAACTTTTTGAACTACCACAACTCCATATTATTTCTTTTATTTCCTCTTCCTTGAATTACCTGAATAAAAAATGATTTTTCTCCATAGAAAATATGTTAAATTACAACCCTTCCAAGATTTGACTTTCCCATTCATTTCCCCTAAAATATTGCTCAAAGTATTTTTTGATAGCACTTTAACTTTGTTAACCTCCTTAAATTTTTTCCCTTTAACAACCACATTATATATTGCATTTATTCACCATATAATGATAATACTTCAAAATTGAGTACCCATCCTTCGACCATGGCAATATAGATTTTTTTGATGTTCCATGCTACTCCTCCTACTTGCCACCTTCCACAACTACAGTTGAAGATCCTTTTTTGTTGAAACCTCATCTTTTGTTAACTTCTAACTTTCCCTTTCCAACTTAAGTTGTTGTATTTCCTTATTTAAAGATATTATTTTTCTATCCATATTTTCACAACTTGATTTATACCATTCTTTAAATATTTTCCTCAATGATTTTATTTTCTCCTTCAACACATATGCTCCTCTGCCTTTCGTCTCAGAGTTTTTTCAAGTTTCTTTTAGTAAATCCACAAATCATTCCTTCAATTTTTATTAATTCAATATCCTAATCTTGTGTTTGAATGAAACATTTCAAGAAATTTAAAATACTTAAAAATTTAAATGCTTTCCTTTTAAAAATTATTTATTTGGTTGATGAATTTTGAATTTATTAAATTTTAAAATTTTGTATTTAAAATTTTTTATTTATATAGTAATTTAATTTTCAATATATAGAAATTTTACTTTTGAATATTCATGAACTCTTAATTTTTGTCCCACAATTTTTATTCACTGAAAAATTTAGATATACAAATAAAATAATAATTCAACAATTGTATAGATTTAAAAGCATAACAAAATACAATTAAACCGTCTAATTATTAAAAATACTATATTCAAATATGAGAAAGACAAGAGAGTAACCATAGAGATGAGGAAAAAGGAAATAAAAGAGAGAGTAATTGGAAATATATGAGAGAGAGAAAGAAACAAGAGAAATAATAATGAGAAGAAACAATATCCAAAGCAAGTTGGAAGAGCTTGAAAACTTTTAAAATTTTATCTAATTTAGAGAAAATTTAAATTTAAATTTAAATTTTTTAAAATATTTTCTTAAAATTTTTGAAATATAAATTTCTTGAAAAATATTCAAAAAAAGATTTCAATATTTAAAATTTTAAATTCTATAAAAATTAATTTTATATTAATCCAAATACAAGGGAAATGATTTTGGACTCCTATTGTTATTATGCTTATTTTTGAATTTAAGTAAAATAAGACAGTGGTTATACGACACATATTGCAACCCCCATTATGCAAGGTTTACCCATCTACTAACCTTCAGAGAGTAAAAAACTTGTCTAGTTAACCCCATTGTCTTATTTGTACAAAGTGAATAGATCCATCAACTTCGTTTCTTCTACAAACTCGTTAAACCTATTAATACCACTCTTACATGCACCCTTTTGGGCACCTCTCCTTTCACTTGTTAAATCTCTTAATATCAATCTTACATACACCCTTTCGGACACCTCTCCTTTCACCTACTTTTACTACGTATTAGTATTCGACCCTGTATTGCATCATAAGCTTGAACAATTCTTTCCATAGCCATTTATTGTTGCAATCACACGCAACAAAGACATTCACTATAATGCATTGTATAATTTGACTCCCCTAATAACCTTTCATACCCAAATAATTTTCTCCGTCTAGCATAACTTCTATCTCAAAACATTCTAATTGCCATAGAATGAAGAGACCTCCTGGTGATGCCACAGATGGATTTGCATTCCAATACACCCTATCTTCACCTAATACCTTCTTGCATACATTTTTCTCTATTTCTGTTAATTTAGTCTTTTGCAGACACCATATGTCTAATTTTTGTTTTATAACAAGATCCCTTACTTCTCTTTTTATCATACTACCTCCCCAAGCCACGAATATTATATGAGACAATATTCATTTAAACAATTTTTCACCTTATCCACCAACTCATACAATTCCCTTTATTATTGTTGTAACACCCCAATTTTTCTATGATGAATGTTTGAAGATACAAATAATTTTTAGAGTGAAACTAGGTAGGATTAGAAGACAAAAACAAAGAAATTACAAAGGTTAGTGTAAATGACGAAAATGCTCCTGCACCCAGGCAATTCAAATGAGTTAGAGAAATGAAAACATAAGTAAGAGATATCCTAAAAGGATTATAAAATATCATGGATGGTTAAAAGTAGTGAGAAAAACTTATAAAACCAAAAAAAGACAAAAGCGCCCTCAGAAAATCTTGGAAATGACCAAAATACCCATAGAAGCTCTGCTTTTTGCACAAAGCTAGTTAGTTCCAAAAAAAAAATAGTAAATGACCTTAGATTAATATGAGAATGAACCAGTAAGTGTTAGAAATGTCAAAGAAATAATTTGGGAAATTTTCCAATAATGCTGAGAAAGATTGTGAAAATGCCCTTGGAAGGCTTGGAGGATAAGAAAGTGTGATAAGCAAACCAGGAGTGAACCCCATACTTACTTGCACGAAAATAAACATGTGGAAAACTTGGTGGTGAGTCACCAATTCCAAGTCAATCAAGTCTTGCATAAAAAGACAAAAGAAGAATAGTAAAAAGATTCTTTTAACCATGGTTAAGACTAATTAACTTGATTAATTAAAAGTAAATCATGTTTAGGATAAGTTACATATAATTAGAGGTAAAATCAGCCTAATTAACATTAATCTAAACCTAAAGTGACAATTTCTTGAATTTTGAATTATTTTGAAAAATAGGAAAATCCATGCAAAATTACCAAAATACCCCTAAGTGTAAAATTAATTCAAACTTCTCCTAGACTTAGACAAAACAACTAAGCAGCCTTGGGACCCCATTTTATTCAGTTTTTATACAGAAAAAACTTAGCCAAACTCTCTCAATTCTCTCTAAGTTCATTTTAACCCAAAGTACCCTAATCCCACACTTTAAACCTAAGTATCCATCTTTGAGACTTAAGTCAAATCAAGGCCATAGCCAAATCAAGGCCATAAACACCAAACCCCACATCTTCACTTGTCAAATGTGTGGAGAAAAAAAAAGAGGGGATCAAGGTAGCCATCACAACCCCATCACCACTTAGTAAAGTCTTCATCAAATAAGACCTTTCTACTTGTCTTTATAAGCTTTCAACCTATCTTTTTATGGTTTTCTTGTGAGGACTAAAAACTATATTTAAACCATTCAAAGTCAGCCCCACCAATTGTTGGTGATTTTTGAAAAAAAAACAAAGTTTGGTTGGTTTAAAGTGTTTCTAAGGCACTTAGAAGAAGTTTTATCAGTGAAATTTGTTTAAAATAATTTTTGAAGCTTTGATTAGTTTTAAGTGCTCATGAGCAAAATTTTTGAAGCATACTTGAAAGGAGATATGTGGATCTTGTAGTAGATCATGAGAATCTACTCTTTGTTGTATGGAAAAAGTTTTATGTTGCTTGTTTTTATGCTTAAATTTTAAAGTTGTAATTTTTCCACTTGTGGTGAACTTTTGTATGATCTCTGGACCAGATCTGAACTTTGGAACATAAGAGTTAAAAATTAAAATAAACCCTAAACCCTAAACCCTAAACTGATACTAAAGTAAAGGTTGGATTTTGAACCTAAAAATGACAATGACTTTTTATGGCACTTAAGACTCATGTAGTTTAGAACCTAAACTCTAGACTTGGATGAAATATGCATGGACCAAGGGCATAAGGTGTTGCAAGCGTATAATACCAAGAACCAAGGTTGTGTGAGGTGAAAGATTGGAAGAAATGACCTTGGCAAGCCAAGGGAGGCTTTCGGTCACCACACCATAAGTACAGATTAATTTGGCTAAAATTTCTTTAAGTGACTTAAACTCTGTAACTAGGTTTTAGATGGACTAAATCAACCCTTGAATAAAGTTAATTAGAGAAAAAATGGTTCAATAATCTCTACATATGCATTTGGCCACCCTAGAGTGATTTTTGTAAAAGAAAAAGGGGGTTTAAAAATTGATTAAGGGTGAGTTAACAATTTTCAGCAAGTAAGGAACTTAATCGAAGGCTTAATTAACATTAAAATTTACCAATTTTATAATATCCAATATAGATAAATTAAGGTAAATTTTATAACTAGTAATAGGTAAAAAATCCTAAAGAAGCATAAAATGGGTAACTAAAATTTAACCATGATCTAGGTAAAAGTAAAATGTGAATTTTATCCATTTCACTTAGTCTAGGTAAAAAGACCTAAAAATCCTTTAAACTAAGTCAAATATTAAGTTAACACTTAATCCCCAAGTAAAGGTCAACCTAAGTCAATTAGGGTTAAGGAATAGTCAACCTAAGTCAACTAGGGTTAAGAAAAGGAAACCCTAAACCTAGAAGGATGACATTCGGCCACTTTGTGGTTAAATAACTTAGGAGAGGTTTTAATTCCTAACTAGGTTTAATTAAGGATCCTTAACATGCAAACATAATGATGTAAACATGGTCACTGCGATAAGTAAAACAGATAGTCTAAACGATTATCTACAAGGAATGGAAGGTCCTATGATGAGAAATAGGACCAAGTGTATGAAACAAGCACTTGAAGGTCTCATTAAGGAAGTTCAAGCAAAAGACTACATGGATTCGAGCCCAATTCCAACATGGGTTAATTTATGTAGTCATATCATTGAATATCTTAAGTGACAAGATTTATGATTTGCTATAGATCGTATTAGGATTTGATATCTATTTACGAGTTTGTTATTTTAAATTAGTTGCGATTCCAATTCAAATCTAATTTGGATTTCTTCATATTTTTATCTTTTTTTTGGTAGGTTATTTATATAATAGGAGTTAGGGATTTAGTGAAAGGACAGATTATTGATGAATAATAGTATTTTCTCTTTGAGAGTTTTTCATCTCTGTGTGATTTGATTCCCTTGGTTCTTGGGCAAAGAACTACCATTGATAACGTTGGTTCTTCCGGCACGTGGCAGTAAGGGTCACCTTCCTCTTGATAACTTCAGTACTCTCCGGTAGGTCGCAGTTTGTGTCGGGTTCCTTATCTTGTCTTATCCTAATTCTCAAGATATTCCATTATCGTTTCCACATTCCGATTCATTCGCGTAGGGTGAATCATATAATTTGACATCATAGCTTCGACTCTTGGAATCAGGTGTCATTTATCCTTTGTTTTCTTTTAGTTGTGTCTCTTGTGTTCCACTATCCTTCTTATTTCCGTTTATCTTTTGCTTTAAGCCGTTTTTTCTATTACCTACCCCATAAATTTTCAAAAAAAAAAACTATCTCTTTATCTCTTGCAGTATTAAAATTCCTGTCTACCAAATATTTCGTAGATAAGTAAAAAAATTAAAAAAAAAAGAAGCAAAAAAAAGAGTTGTGATAGAAATTAAAAAAAAAAGTTGTGATAGAAATTTGAAGAAAAAAAAATTCAAGACAATTGATAAAAATAATAGTATTTATTCAATATGATTTTTTTTGAATTCTTATTTCTTTGACCAATATTCCTTACCTTATTCATCTTGTGTATATATGACTCTTTTGTTATCTATAGGAAAATCAACTTGTGAAGTTAGGTTCAAGGGCTTATAAGGAGAATTGAGAGGTAAAAGGCAAGAGTTGGTTAGAGCATTATAGAAAAAGCTAATTTGAGTGTAAACATGAGTGAAGAGCGTCAATATTGAGAGTAAACACTAAGGGAGTGATTGGTGAGGTTTTATTATTCTAATTTATTTATTTTATTCAATTTGCAGCATTGCCAACATGAGTGGTGAATTCCATCAAAATGAAATGGATCTAAAAATATTCATAAAATCAGTTCAAGATCAATTCCAACAATTGAACAGAAGGTTGGAGGATATGGAGGGTTGTTTGAGGAGGAGGTCTCTGGTTTCTCATAAAAGTAGTCCTCAAAGATTACTTCACCATGATGAAGAAGTAGATTGAGGGAAGAACTTAGAATCGGAGAGTGGATGATTTAAAGAAAGAAGACGATATCGAGAAGAAAAGGATAATAACTTGGGGAGTATTAAATTATCCCTTCCACCATTCCAAGGAAAGAATGAACCTGAAACTTATCTTGAGTGAGAGAAAAAAGTTGATCATGTGTTTGACTATCACAATTACTTGGAGAAGAAAAAGGAAAAACTAGCCACTGTATCTTTTAACAATTATGCTAATATTTGGTGGGATCAGTTTGTTCTTAATAGAAGGAGGTATGGGGAGAGACCTATACGAACGTGGGAAGAGATGAAAGTAGTCATGAGAAGAGGATTTGTACCAAGTCACTATCATAGGGACTTTCACCGAAAACTGCAAAGTCTTACTCAAGGTGCCATGAGTGTTGAAGATTATTATAAGGAGATGAAAATTGACATGATAAGGGCAAATGTAGAGGAGGATAGGGAAGCCACTATGGCAAGATTCATTGGAGGACTAAAAGGAGAGATAACTAATATGGTGGAACTACAACATTATGTAGAAATAGAGGAATTGCTTCATAAAGCTATCCAGGTAGAAAGACAACTCAAATCTAGAGCACTCACAAATATGTTTCTAGTTCATCATGGAAGTCTAATTGGTCCAATAAGAAAGAAGGTCATAAAACAACGGAGGAATCTCATGGAAAGTCAGCAGTACCTATTTCCAAAGATAAATTTGAAACTATCTCCTCTAATAAGTCAAGTCACATTCGTTGCTTTAAGTGTCAAGGTCTAGGACATATTGCTTCTCAATGTTCGAACTAGAGGATCACGATCATTCTTGACAGCGGAGAAGTGGAGAGTGTGAGCTCGGAGGAAGAAGAAATGCTGAAGTTGGAGGATTGTAGTGATGTGGAGGTAGCAGAGCCTGTGCATGGAGAAATCTTGGTCACAAGACGTGCATTGAGCATTCAACCAAAGGATGAAGGAGATTTAGAGCAAAGGGAGCATATATTTTATACCTGTTGTCATGTGAACAACAAGATATGTAGTATGATTATAGACAGTGACAGTTGCACCAACGTTGCTAGTAGAGAAATTAAACTTGCTTACTAAGAAGCATCCTAATCCTTAATGGCTACAATGGATGAATGATTGTGGGGATGTAAGGGTTAGTAAGCAAGTCTTGGTGTCCTTTTCTATAGGAAATTATAAGGATGCAGTGTTGTGTGACGTTGCCCCTATGCATGCTGGACACTTATTGTTAGGACGTCCTTGGTTATACGATAAGAAGGTTATGCACGATGGATTTAAAAATAGATATTCTCTTGTAATAGGTAATTCAACAATTGTATTGATCCCAATAAGGCTTGTTGAGACTTATTCTGACCAAATGAAAATTTCAAAAGTATGTAAAATGAGAGAAAAAGAATTAGAAAATCAAGAAAGAGAAAAGAGAGAAAATTGAGAGTGAAGAAAAAGTAGAAAGTTGAAAAAAGAGTGAGAATGAGAAGAAAGAAAAATCAAGAATTAAAGAAAAAGAAAAGAAAGTTTGTGTATTTGCTCACAAAAGGGAGGTCGAGAGTGTTTTGAGGGCAAAGGAACAAGTTCAAGGATATTTATTTTACTAACAATCATAATTCTTCTTTCCCTAGTGTGGTTGAATCTTTGTTGCAGGAATTTGATGATGTATTTCCTAAAGAACCACTAAAAGGTTTGCCCCCTATAAGAGACATTGAACACCAAATTGATTTTATTCCCAGCGCTACGATTCCAAATCGACTAGCTTATAGAACTAGTCCTGGAGAAGCCAAAGAGATTCAAAGGCAAGTAGAAGAGTTGATGCAGAAAGGCTATGTGAAGGAAAACCTTAGCTTGTGTGCGGTTCTTGTTATCTTGGTACCAAAGAAGGGTGGAACCTAGCGTATGTGTGTGGACTGTAGAGCTATCAACAAGATTATGGTAAAGTATCAATATCCTATTTCGAGGTTAGATGATTTACTAGATGAATGGTATGACTCTTGTTTGTTCTCTAAAATTGATTTAAAAAGTGGATATCACCAAATTCGTATGAAGGAGGATAATGAGTGGAAGACTGCTTTTAAAACAAAATATGGGTTATATGAGTGGGTTGTTCATACATCTACTTCTTTTTCACCTTTTGAGATTATATATGGATTTAATCCTTTATCACCTTTAGATGGAAAGCAAACGGCTGAATTTGTGCAAAAATTACATGCCAAGGTTCGCGCTAATATTGAGAAGAAGAATGAACATTATGCTCGATAAGCAAACAAAGGATGCACCAAGGTGGTCTTTGAACCTGGTGATTGGGTGTGGTTCACTTATGAAAGGAGCGGTTTCCAAGTCAAAGAAGTTCCAAATTAAATCCTAGAGGAGATGGTCCATTTCAAGTGATTCAAAGGATCAACGATAATGTTTACAAAATCGACCTTCCAAGTAGCTATGGTAATGTGAATGCCACTTTCAATGTTTCTGATTTATCCTTATTTGATACAGATGACCTTCAAGATTCGAGGATGAATCCTCTCGAAGAAGGAGGGTATGAACACCAAATTATGTCCGAGGGTTCAAAATCCAAAATAAATTATGATTTAGTCTAAAATGACTTAAAAGAAAAAAGAAAATCAAAAGCAAAGAATGAAACAAAAGAAAATATAAAAATATAGATATAGAATAAAATCAATATAGAAAAGTATAGATGAAAATGGTAAATAATTAAATAAGCAAGAAGAAGAAAAAACAAAAAAAGGAAAAAGAAATAAGAAGTAATAGATCAAAATAACAAAAAAAAAAGAGAAAAGAAAAAAGAAAAAATTTTGGGAAGGTAGGAGTTAGTTAGGTTAGTTAAAGTTAGTTAAGAAGTAGTTAGAATAAAAAAAATAAAGAACAAAAAAAAAAGAAGAAAGAAATAATAAGAAAAATGAAAAATACATAAATAAAAAATGTAAAATAAAAAGGAAAAGGAAAGAATAAATAAATAAATAATACTAAAAAATATAATAAAAATAAAAACAGAAAAACAGAAATCATAAATAAAAAAAAGAGAAAAAAGAAAAAGTCCCACCAATTTTGATCTACGAAAAGGGATTCAAATATGAAAAATGGGACTCAACATTGGGAAGATAGATTTTTGGCTCTCGCTGGGAAGAATTAAGAAGGAAGATGGAGATCTTTGGCTCTCGCTGGAGAGAATCAAGAACGAAGACGAAGGTTGATTGAATCTGAGCTCTTCTTTGCAAATTTTCCAGCAATTACAAAGGCTCGTAAAGGAAACTCATCCTCAAAACTTCCAGTTAAGAGCTTGATACTCCAATCTCCGTCGTTGTTTGGTTTATAACTCAAAGAAGAATTGATTGAAGTTGATTGTAATTGCATGACTAGGATGAACTAGCACATTTATGCTCCTGATTAGAATGCCTGATTCATTCCTCTTGTAAAGCGAATATAAGAGTATCAGTCGCTTCCATAACTGTTAGGTGAAATTGCAATTGAGTAAATAAACTCAACATCTGTGGAATCTCTTCAGAACCTTGGTCTAATTGGCCTTCAGTCTTCACTGTGTGAACCTTTATGACGTTAGCAAGAGAGGTATTAGAAACATAAATTTTGAGGCAGAGATCAGCCTCTGAATCTTGGCTTGAGATCCTCGGTAGTATAACATGTCATGTAGGAGTCCATGGGTTCAAATTCATTAAACTATGGGAGGAAATGTCTGCAAAGAAGTTTCTGTGATTCGATTATTTAGCTAAAGAATTTAATTTCAGAACCTTAAATCCTGTTAAGATCAGTAAGTGTCGAACTTGGATAACTACTGAGGTAAGGCTTCAAACCATAGAGCATGGTCAAGAAGGTGATAAAGACCAACTATGAGAAAACTTGAAATCTAGGATGCTAGTAATAGGTGACCATTTGGTTGAAATCTTAAAACTAAAAAAAGGTCTGTAGGACTCTACATGTTTATCCCTCTATTTCAGGTCTTATTTGGACAAATAAAAAACCTGTGAATAGCTTGAATTTAGTAGTATTAGTGTTACCTTCAAACAGGTAGGGTGGATGTGATGGAAGCATGTGCAAATTTTAATGAGAGAGATCAGAGGCCTAAGCTATGAAGCCTGGTCATCACCGAATCTGTGGCTCCAGGCACCCATGTTGTATAACAAAAATTAACCTCCTCTAACTGATTCCCATAAAGGTCCAGCTCTGTAGTCACTGATACTGCCAAACTGTCTTGACAAACCAGAATTGGAGAAACAAGTCATGGTTGTGAAAGGTCGATTGCAGCCGATTGCTAAGCCCATGTACAAAAACCCACCTCTCCATGGAGCACTTGCAGTTTCAGCTTGGGATCCAGAAATTAAGAAGTCATAGCATTGTTGTTTAGAGGGCCCTGCCACTACTATTATAGGGTCTTAATATTGGGGGATGTCCATCCTGCATGGTAGGAATGTAGGACAAGCCTTGGCTGCCAAAACCAGACTTGACCTATGGTAGGTAGCACCTTAAATGGACCAAAGCCAAACTGGAAGTGGTCACACAACTTTCCTCATACTTAGGCGAGAATGTGTTAAGGCGTATCGCGTGCAAAATAAAGCATTGCTAACAGCCTAACTCAAGTGGTGGGCACGCTGCCTAACGTCTCCAGGTTGCTGGTTTCGATTCTTTAAGGGACCATTTCTTCAAAAGAATTCCCTCACACACGGTTCCTTTTAAAAATTCCCTCATACATGGGTTCAGGCCATTAGGCAGCTACGGGCCCACTGTGAATGTGCTGCCAAGCTGATTGGGTTGCCCAAAATGGGCCAATTTCACTACAATTTGGGCCACCTTTAAATTCTTAATTGGGTCAGTCAAATTCAAATCAAAGTTGCATCCATTTTCCAATTTAAATTAAATTTAATTTTTCTCTGCATTTATTTTTGGAATCAAATTCTAATTTTTCTTATTTTGGGTCAAGCCCAATTCTTGTTTAATGAAATCAAATCCAGTTTTAAAATGCGAGTTAAGCCTAATTCCTTTTTCTAATTTCAAATCAAATTCATTTTAATTTGGGTTAAGCCCAATTTTCAATTTTCTTCCTATATGGGTCAAGCCCGCTTTTCAAATTTTCTTTCAAAAATATATTTCATTTTTATTAATTTGAGTCAAGCTCAATTCTCTTCTTTAATCATTTTCTTTTATTTTGGGTCAAACCCAATTCTTTTAATCTTAAAATTAAAGTCTCTTATTTTCTTAATTTGGGTCAAGCCCAATTCTTTTCTTAAATTCTAAATCATTCTCTTTTATTTTGGGTGAAGCCTAATTCTTTTAATCTTGAAATCAAAATCCAATTTTTCTTAATTTGGGTCAAGCCCCATTCTTTTCTTTAAATTTTAAATCAGTTTTCTTCTATTTTGGGTCAAACCCGATCATTTTAATTTTAAAATCAAAGTTTGATTTTCCTTAATTTGGGTCAAGTCCAACCCTCTTCCTTAATTTTAAATTAATTTTTTTTTTTTATTTTGGGTCAAGCCCAATCTCTTTAAATCTTGAAATCAAATTCAACTTGCATGTTGTCAAAATGTTTGTTTTTATTTTCTGAAATTTGTGTGAAGGATTCTAATACAGACAAGTAGTGTTCTCTACTCTATTGTATCTTAATTCGTGCGAAGTCTAAATACAACTTACAACGATTTGGATTTTTGTAAGCATGCAATTTCAGAAGATCTGTTTTCTTAACTTCATCTAAAATATTTATTTTCATTTTTTTTTTTAAATTTGTGCAACGGATTCTAATATAGACAAGTAGCGTTCTCTGCTGTACCGTATTTTAATTTGTGCGAATTCCAAATACTGCTTACGACGATTTGAAATTGGCAAGCATGTGATTTCAGAAAATCATTGATTTTACTAACTCTGTCTAAAATCTTTGTTTTCGTTTTTTCTAAAATTCATGCAACGGATTCTAATACGGACAAGTAGTATTCTCTATTATACCACATTTTAATTCGTATGGATTCCAGCATGACTTACAACGGCTTGGGTTCTACAAACACGTGATTTCAGAAAATCACTGTTTTCATTAACCTGTTCCAAAAATCAATTTTCCTTAAAATCACCCTTTTATTTTTCAAGAGATCAAGTCTCTTAACTAGAACTATGTAGCCTTGAATTTTCCATTGCACCAGGGAATACATAGGAGCAAGATCAAGTCCTGTCAAGCTATTTTCATAAAAACCTATTTATTTTATTTCTAAATTAAGGGGATCAAACAATTTTTCAAAAACATCAAAAATCGCACACTCAGTTTAAGGGTACGGTTCTTCAGAATGGGCGAGTAGGGTGCCTAACATCTTCCCTACTCGTAACCGACTCCCGAACCTAGATTCGTCCTCAAGTTAGGATTTTTCCAAATCTTTTTCCCTTAAATAAAAATTTGGTGGCGGCTCCACTAATCAAATAAATTCTTTTTTAAATTTTTAGCGAGTTCGTCATCTCATTGGAACAAGCACTTGAAGGTCTCATCAAGGAGGTTCAAGGAAAAGACTATGTGGATTCGAGCCCAATTCCAACATGGGTTAGTTTATGTAGTCATATCATTGAAGATCTTAAGTGATAAGATTTATGATTTGCTATAGATCGCATTAGGAATTGATATCTATTTATGAGTTAGTTATTTTCAATTAGTTGCAATTCAAATTACTATCTAATTAGGATTTCTTCTTATTTTTTATCTTTTTGTTAGGTTATCTATATAATAGGAGTTAGGGATTTAGTGAAAGGACAAATTATTGATGAATAATAGTATTTTCTCTTTGAGAGTTTTTCATCTCTGTGTGAGTTGATTCCTTTGGTTCTTGGGCAAAGAACTACCCTTGATAACATTGATTCTTCTGGCAGGTTGCGATAAGAGTCACTTTCCCCTTGATAACTTCGGTGCTCTCCGGCAGGTCGAGGTTTGTGTCAGGCTCCTTATCTTTTCTTATCCAAATTCTCAAGACGTTCCATTATCGTTTCCGCATTTCGATTCATTCACATAGGGTGAATCATATCATTAATTGATTAAAAGTGTGAAAAGGTCTTAAGATAGGTGTAAACACCCAATTATGTCCGAGGCCCATCCCCCTTCCGTTTTAGAATTAATCAGTAAATAAAAAATGAAAGAAAAAGAAATAAAAAGAAATATATAGTAAAATCAAATCAATAAACAAAAAACAAAAAAATAGAAAATAAGGAAAATAAAGAAAAGAGAACAAAATACAAAGCAAAGCAATAATTAAAATAAATAAGTTTTAAAAATGAATAAACGAACCAAAATCTAATAACAAAAAAAGAAAAAATATAGAAAAAACAGAATTAAATTTTTTTGAAATAAGAATAAAAAGCAGAAAACAAACAAAAAAAGAATATAAAAATAAAGGAAATTAGAAAAGAAAAATAAGATATGAAAGAAAATAAATAGAAGGAAAGTAGAAAAGAAAGAAGAAATTAATTAAAAATAAATAAATAACCAAAATAAATAAAGCAGAAAATAAAAAAAAAAGTAGAGAAAATTATAACGAAATCTATAAGTTAAGGAAAAAAAGATTTGAAAAAGAACTATAAAAAGCAGAGAAATAAATCTATAAGCTCTGGCTCCCCTTGGAATTTGTCTTCACTTCTCTCGTCCGGAGCCTCAGCAAGATTGAACAAGCGTCTCAGAGGCAGCTCAATCCCTGGCAATATCTCCGCTTCTTCGTTCTCCAATTTCAGGTGAGTTCAAAGTTATGTTATCGTCATTATCTTGCACCGTTCATGAGTAGAATCGGCAATATTCTTGAATGGAAAAGTAAATCAGTAGCAATCTAGTTTGAATCATTTATTGTGGTTTTCATTGCTTACTAGATTCGTTGCTAGTTTTGTTTTAGGCTGAAATTTTTAATGTTTAAAGAAGAATTAGTATTAAAGAAACAGAGGCATACAAATCGAGAATTGTGGTTCATCACCATGGGAGATCTGTAGATCGTCTGGATCGGAACCAAAATATTTAGTTCACGATGTGATTGAAGAGGAGACAAAGATCGGGAAAGGTTATGAAGTGTTTATGGCATATCTTGTCCTGATTAGAAGTGTTTAAAGGAATACTTGCTTCGGTTAGAGGAGGCTAAAAGGTAGGATAACAGGATTTTAGGTGTGAAACAAGAGCTTATTCTTCATAGAGCCCAGGAAGCTGGCTTCTCCTTCCACATAGTGCTCTGATCTACAACAAACTCACAGAGTTCAGGCGTAATCAACACAGAGGCAGGGGTATACTGTTCTACTACGTCATGCGCGTCTCAAAGTAGCATATGGCAAATGCTTAGAACGAATATCATGCTAGAAGGACCCAACAGATTCAGCACCCTTGACTCATCTATTAGAAGACGAAGTCACTCACTATGGAGTCACCCCTGTGTATGGTCGAATACCGAAGCGTGGAGGAGGATGCGAACGAAGGCAATTGCTACAGAGCTCAACACATGAACCACCTTACTTAGAGCGACCGAGGGCTTAGTGTTGCCTCAGCCAGGGAGGGCATGACCAGTGCATTCCGCTTACAGAATTATGAAGCCTTCTGCCTGATAACCTGTCCATACTAGCCAGTGTGGAGCTTTGGAAAACAAGGATATAATCGTAGCACGAACAAGATGGGTGCTCTTCTCTTCTAGTTCGGAATGATGGCACTACAAGGGAGAATATGGGTGATGCACATGCTGTAGTACGTCCCTTAATTTGAGGCCATAACAGGAAGGATGAAGCCACTCTAGTCTTTGATAAAGCTAACTAGATACACTAGGTAACGACCTTGAGAGCGTCAAAAATGGGTGACAACCACATCTGATATGAATATGCCTAGTTTCTTCGTTGGGGGGTTTGTTTTGCCTAAACAAATTTGGACAGCTATCGAGTCTCAAATGGCAGCATGGCCAAGTGGTTGAGCAGTCACGTATTTATAGCCACGTCTTAGGTTCGATCCCTACATGCGTCAAAATAGCTTTTTATCCTCTTCCATATGTGCATGGGCCAACTACCCCAATCAGGCATCTAAAGGTCCATATTCAAGCAAACCAAGAAGCTTAATATTGTGGATTAATACCAAGCCAAATTTCCACAAGTCTCAATATTGCATGCAAACCCAGGATTTCCCAATATTGCAAGCAGGTCCCCCAACTGTTAGAATTTGCAATTGGGCCCCTGAACTTCCCATATTTACAATTGGGCCCCTAATTTCCCATATTTACATTTTGACCCCAAACTTTTCAAAATTACATTTTTGACCCCCAAACTTTTCAAAATTACACTTTTGACCCCTCAACTCTTCATATTTACACTTTGACCCCTCAATTTCCCATATTTACAATAGGACCCCTCATTTCCCTTGTTTTCAATTAAATAAAATCTCACTTTTTCCTTCCTTAATCTTACGCAATGGGCCCTAAAAACGAACTGGTAGCTTTTTCTGCTATTCGTTGTTTAGAGGTCCGTATGGGTCCAAGTGCAGCCGTAGTTGTCTAGGGCCTTGTGCATATGTGGATTGGGATTGCCCCTCATTTTTCAATTAAATAGAAATCTCATTTTGCATTCCTTAATCTCATGCAACGGGCCCTAAAAACAAACTGGTAGCTTTTTCTACTGTTCGTTGTTTAGGAGTCCGTATGAGTCCAAGTGCAGCCGTAGTTGTCTTGGGCCTTGTGCATAGGTGGATTGGGATTGCACCCTCAAAATATTCTCAAAAAGACAACAATGCATTCGCTTTTCAATTTAAATTTCGTTCGAAGGTCAAGCCTTCATATCAAACCAGAACTACGTAAGCCTTGAATTTCCCATTTCACCAGGGAATACGTAGGAGCAGGATCAAGTCCTGTCAGGCTAACCTCCATCAAGTATTTATTTTCACACTAATTAAAGGGATCAAACAAGTTTCAAATAATCACACACTCAGTTTAAGGGTACCGTTCTTCGGAACGGGCGAGTGGGGTGCCTAACACCTTCCCCATTCGTAACTGACTCCTGAACTTCAAATCTCATCCTCGAGTCAGGGTTTTTTCCAAATCTTTTTCCCTTAAATAAAAATTTGGTGGCGACTCCACACATATCAAATAAATTCATTTTCAAAAATTTTAGCGAGTTCGTCGTCTCGTCGTAATTACGGTTGCGACAGATGGCGACTCCATTGGGGACCTTTAGAGAGTCAAGCCCACTTAAATTGAGTGTGTCATCTTGATCCCTTTTCCGTTTATTAGCACGATCCCTTTCTTATTTATTTGCACAATTTATTTTATTTTGTTTATCTATCTACCTGTTGTTTGTTTATTCTCTGTATAACCCTAGGATAGAGAAACAATAAACTGCTATATATCTATACAATTTCCCCAATTGCAGGTATCCCAAATATTTTTGTGCCCTCCACACATCATGCACACATTCATCTCATGAGTGGGGCCCTATACCTGGGTCTGAGTGCAACCTAGGATAGAGGGATCTAGTGGTGTCACTTTGGGGCCTACCTCTTGTTTGACTATCACGAAAATCCCAGCTAGAGTGCGTCCTATTCGTAATGCCCTACAACTGGTAGCTTTTTTCGCTGTTGTGGCAAGCATTATAGACTGAAACTTGGCTCTAGTAACCTTTTATACCTCAGGATTACAAACCACCTTTGGGAGGTTCATATAAAAGGCCATAGATCCTTAGGACAGGTAACCCACATAAGAAACAAGAAGGGCACACACACCCCTTTCAAGATACAAGGTTCACCGCTCACAGGCACTTCTTTGAACCAAACCATCCGAAGTAGCAAAAGGGGAGTTGAAAGATAAAATTGGGGGATACAAAAATAATAAAATCAAGAATCAAATCAAGATAAAAGTTAAGAAAAATCAAATAGAAGGAGAATAATTCCTAGGGAAAACTAGAAAAATAAATTTTGAAAATACTGAAAATATAAAATGAAAGAATATGAAATTTCAAAACATAAAAAACGTTTTCAGAAAATTTGTTGGTAAAACTAAAAAAGATGTTCAGACAAAAATAAAGATTTTTCTAGCAAAATAAAAAAGGAAAATATACTAAAATTCATAAAAAACATAAAATTGTTAAGAAATCAAGGGTGAATAAATAAAGCAACACTTATTTATTTTTAGAACCCTCAAAATTCTAATTTCTAAAAATTATTTGTGCATAGCATGCATGCATTCATTCATCTATTCATAAATTTATCAATGAAAGAAGGAGATTTTGAAAATCGTCCAACTCATACTCATAAAGCATTAACATTTTTATCATTCATGATTTTGCATCCAAATTGTTTCTCAAGGAAATTAAATTTAATTTTAACAGAAAAATTAGAGAAAGACAGCTTCCTCGACATCCTTATAGAATCAGATCACAATCAGGAATCATGGATGAGCTGGAAAGACAAAACGAGGAATTAAGAAACGAAGTCAAGACGCTGAAGGAACAGATGGCCAAGCTGATGGAGGTCATCCAACTGTAAAAAAAGAAGGGCCTTCCGGGAGAACCAAATGACTCATATCCTCCTAGCTCCACTCCACAAAACTCTTCACCATTAACCATGCCTCCTCCAACTGAAGGAGGTCATCATGGGTATCCTTATGGGCATGCACCCTCATACAACCAAACACAAGCCCAAACACAAACTCAAACACATAACCTACCTCTAAACACCACTCCACAAGCTTACCAAACAGCCGTTGGGGGAATACACCCTATGTTCACCCAAGGGCCTCACCCTGTGTACATACCATCTTCTTATCCCCACCACATGCCTAAGGAATACCCAAGCCATCCTTCGACTGATGATACAGAAAAGTGGAAGGGCCTAGAGGACAGAATCCGGGCAATCGAAGGGAGCGCTTACGAAGCCAGGGACGCAACCGATCTGTGCTTGGTCCCAAATGTGGTCATCCCTCCAAAATTCAAGGTTCCAGAATTTGAAAAGTATCAAGGAACTAGTTGCCCAAAGAACCACTTGGCCATGTACTGCAGGAAGATGTCTCCCCGCATGTACGACAATAAGCTGCTTGTCCATTTCTTTCAAGACAGCTTAACTGGGGCTGCTGCCAACTAGTATACACAGCTAGAGCGGACCCATATCCGTTCATGGAGGGACCTAGCTGATGCCTTTATGAAACAATACCAGTACAACACAGAGATGGCCTCCGATCGGACTCAGTTCCAGAATATGGCCAAGAAGGGAGAAGAGTCCTTCAAGAAGTACGCCCAACGCTGGCGAGAGTTGGCCGCTCAAGTACAACCTCCCTTATCCGAAAAGGAATTGGTCAGCATGTTCGTGGACACACTCCAAGATCCTTACTATGACAAGATGATTGACCGTGTAACTTCCAGCTTCTCCGATGTCGTCATCATTGGAGAAAGGATTGAAGGTGGCATGCGCCATGGAAAGATCACGCAAAAGCCTACAGGCGCAGTCAATGCTTCCAGTGGATTTGGGAAGAAGAAGATAGGCGAGACCTACAATGTGGCTTCTGGTCAAGGCCAATATACCCCACAGGTGGCACATTATGGTCTAGTTGGTTACCAACCACCACCTTACACACCCTACATACCATATCCTTACATTGCCGCCACCTACCAAACACCATACCCTCCTACTTACAACTATCCACCATAAACCCGATCACCAACACCATACATGGCCCAAACACAAACCATGAGCCAAAATCCTAACAAAGGCCAGAAAAAGGAGAAAAAGCCTGTCCAATTCGATCCTATTCCGATCCTATTCCGATCTCCTATACAGAGCTGCTACCTCACCTAATCCAAAACTCGCTGATTGTTCTTTTCCCTTTGAAGCCTCAGGAGCCACCATATCCTAATTGGCACAATCCAAATGCTAAGTGCGATTACCACGCATGATTCATTGGTCATTCTACCGAGGATTGTGTAGCACTAAAGTGTAAGGTGCAAAGCTTGATCGATGCAAAATGGCTGGATTTTGGGAAGCTTGCTCCTAACACAGAAAACAATCCATTGCCAAATTATGGGAATCCAGCAGCTAGCTGAAACAAGTCAAAGCAGCACAATAGGATGCATTGTATTGAGGAAATCATCCAAGATTTGTCATACTTTTCAAAGTCAATCTTTTGCAAATAAATCTCAATAAATACAAAATTTACATTTTTCATACTTCTTGAGCATGTGTTTTACCTTATCGACTTGTCTTCTTAAATTTACCATTCTTTCTATCGTTCAACCTGTTTCTTATCCTTACCCAAAAATAAATACCTGTTGGTGAAGATGTCATTGTCGTAATAAATAATTTTGAACGTCTTATTGATCAGACTTAAAGAGAAAATTAAATGAGGAAGCAAAATAAACAAAATCTAATCAAGGATTCTGAAACACCTTGCATTGTAATCCCCAAGGAACACTTCGGTCTAACAAAAAGCAATAAATATCCCGCTGGACTAAAGTTCGAATCCAGGCAAAATTTAGGGATACAAAACAGATCTACTGAATTGAAAATCAAAGCAGTCCAAGCAAGGCTCAATGAAAGATCAAGTCAAAATTCAAGAAAAAAAGAAAAGGAACCCGCTGGATTAAAAATCAAAGATGATCCAGGAAAAATCAGGGTCAAAAATTTCAAATAAAAAGAGAAAGGAAAAGACCTATTGGATTGCAATCAAAATAATCCAAGCAAAAGTAAGGTCAAAATTCAAAATAATGATCGACAAAGTCATAATCTAGAAAAGGTCTTGCTGGGTTGAATTACGGAAACAATTCAGGAAAAATTAGGATCAAAACAAGAGCCCGCTAGGTCAAAATCCTCAAAGGAGATCTAGGCAAAAGTTAGGGCACACAAACAACAGCCCGCTAGGTCAAAATCCTCAAAGGAGACCTAGGCAAAAGTTAGGGCACACAAACGAGAGCCCGCTAGGTCGAAAACCTCAAAGGTGACCTAGGCAAAAGTTAGGGCACACAAACAAAAGCCCGCTAGGTCAAAATCCTCAAAGGAGACCTAGGAAAAAGTTAGGGCACACAAACAGAAGCCCGCTAGGTCAAAAACCTCGAAGGTGACCTAGGAAAAAGTTAGGGCACTGAAGTAAGAGCTCGCTAGGTTGAAAACCTGTAAGGGTGGTCTAAGAAGAATCATGAAAAATAGAAGGCCTGCTGGGTTTGAAAATCCCAAAACTACCCAGGCAAAATTTAAGGTCAATCAAGAATCTGAGCACAATTCAAATGCTTCTGCTCCTCACAACTCCTAAAACTGGGGCAAAAATTTCGCCATTTCTCAAGTTTGGTTAATTTGGCAATCGAGATTATGAAAAGTAGCATTGGTATGCTTCACCAAAGGTGCCAGTTGGGCAATTAGAACTACCTCTCCATCCTTCTAAAACTGAGGAAAAATTTTACCATTTGCTTGAATTAACATTTTCCATAAAAAATGCCATTAGGGCAACTAAACCAACAGTCTTCGCCCTTTCAAATATACTACCTTCTCCCATTAAACCATTCAAAAACACTTTTGCATACCTCAAAGGTACACATGCTAAAAGAGATGCGAAAACTGTAAAAGATAAATAGATTAATTTTGAAAAGTCATGACGAGTCGGATGACTCCTCAACCTTTGCAACAGGGCACGATCACTCCCATAAAGTCATCCTCCTGCAAATCACGATGCCGCTCAAGAAAGGAAGAGTATGTCTCATACAATAATGCTGACCAGTGTTAGGTCTCAAGGACCTAGAAAGGAAATTCAAAATGGGTCCAAAAGTCAAAAGACAGGGTCAATCTAGCTCATCTTGAATCTTGATTTTCCTTATACCAACTATAAGGTTATTGGGGAAGGGGAAGAAGTAGAGTCAAAAACAAAAGTTTTCCAATCATCTCATGGCATGCATCACATGGCATCCATTCCATAAAAAAAAAAAAATCAATTCCAAACATCATTCAAAATATTGCATTCTTTTGCATTCATTTAAGCATTGTACATATCATTCCAAATCTTCTATGAAAAGTGGGTGTCAATCACCAAAACCCATCATAATTTAATCTCTAAATTGGGGCAAACGCTTGCGCAGAAAATTCTAAATTGAGGCAACTCTCACTTCTAGAAAAAGCAAGTCAAAATAAAAACTAGGGCATACGCTTGCCCACAAAATTCATCTTGAGGTCATCCTCAAATTCTGAGTCAAACTCAAACTGGGGCAAAAGCTTGCCCACAAAAAAAAAATCAATTTGGGGTCACCCTCAACTTCGAAGTCAAGCTCAAACTGGGGCAAATGCTTGCCCACACAAAAATTCAATTTGAGGACATCCTCAAATTCAGAATCAAGTCCGAACTGAGGCAAAATACTTGTCGTAAGTTCCTTCAAATCAAGACATCTCTCAGTTATCAAGAATTCTCTAAACTGGGGCGAAATGTCAGCCCAAGTTTTTTCAAGAGAATAATTATCAAGAGTTTAAGAACCCTAGATTTCAAGGCAAAATCAGCAAGCTATTCAAGTTATTTGAGATCAGGTAGCTTTCATCTTCCTTCACCTGCATTAACAGGTCATCTCGACTTTGCTTGTCTTCACAGGCCATCCTCAAGTTAGCTTAGAGCACTCTCTTACCTGCCTTAACAGGTCCTTTCTCTTCCTATTCTCCCACCTGTCTTCACTGGCCATTCTTTCAAATTAGTTCAGATCACTCACTCACATGTCCTAACAGGTCGCTTTCATCTTACCTACCTCAACAGGTTTCTTTTCAGTTCAAAGTGTATACCTGTCTTCACAGGTCCTTCCAGTCAATAACTGTCGTAACCGTGATTCCGACGAGACGACGAACTCGCTAAACTTTTGAAAATAGATTTGATTGTTATGTGTGGAGTCACCACCAAATTTTTATTTAAGGGAAAAATATTTGGAAAAAACCTTGACTCGGAGAAGAGATTTAGGTCCAGGAGTCGGTTACGAGTAAGGAAGGTGTTAGGCACCCCACTCGCCCCGTTCCGAAGAACGGTACCCTTAAACTGAGTGTATGATTTTTGAAAACTGTTTTGATCCCTTTAATTAATGTGAAATAAATAACATGATGGAGGTTAACCTGACAGAACTTGATCCTGCTCCTACGTATTCCCCGGTGCAATGGGAAACTCAAGGCTTACGTAGTTCTGGTTTGTGAAGGTCTGACCTTCGAAGGTGCTTGAATTCAAAAGTGAACATGTTGTTTTTGAAAATATGTGTTTGAAGGCTTGACCTTCGTGGTGTTTGAAAAGACATATTTGAAAATGGTTAGAGTGTTTTGAAAATATCTTAAAGAGAATCCTCAGTCCACATATGCACAGGGTCCAAGACAATTATGGCTGCACTGGGACCCATACGAATTCCTAAACACCGAACAGTAGAAAAAGCTACCAATTCGTGCTTAGGGTTCGTTGCGTGAAACTTTAAGGATTCTAAAATGAAGTTTTTATTTAAATTTTACAAAAGGATCCTCAGTCCACATATGCAAAGGGCCAAGACAACTATGGCTGCACTTGGGACCTATATGAATTCCTAAACACCGAACAGCAGAAAAAGCTACCAGTTCATGCCTAGGGTTCATTGCGTGAGACCTAGAACCAAAGAATTTTAATTTGAAAATAATTGAGAAGAGGATAAAGAGATGAATGAGCTTAAGTAAAAAAGGATTGGTGTTGAAATGAACTTGACTTTGAAATTTAAGGAAAAGGAAATAAACTCGATTTTTTTGGTTTGAGGAAAAAGAATTGGACTAGATTTTGACTTAAAGGAAGGCATTAGATTTGACTTGAACCAAAGTGACTTTGAATTAAATGAATTTTGAATTGAAATTTGAAGAAAGAATTAATTTTGATTTGGACTAAAAAAAGAATGAAAGCTTGAAATTTGAAGAGTAAAATTGATTTTGACTTGAAAGAAATGAAATTGAATTAAAATTGGAAAAAGAATTAATGTTACATTAACTTGATTTGATCCTTCTTAAATTGGAAGAAAAGGAGGAAATTAAACTAAACTTGATTTTAAGAAATGAAAAGGAGGAAATTAAACTAAACTTGATTTTAAGAAATTGAAAATCATTTGTATATTCGGTTTAATTAAATTATGAACTCAATGTTTTGGTATCTTTGGGATAGCCTTATGCAGATTTGAAATCCCAATTAATTGACCCAGGCTGGGCCACTAGCACGTGAGGTGTGTGTTGCATGCATGGAATCCTAATTAATTGACTTGAGCTAAGCCACTGACACATACATGGAAATTCTGAGATTAAAATTGTAAGGTGTGGGGGTTCGAACGCATGGTGCAACATCGTGCATGCAACAGGCTAACCATTATGGCGCACCCCCAATTAGGTTTTAATGCTCCTTCTTTTAATTAAATGCAATGCGAATCAGCTTATGGACGTGCATGGATTTTGGCTTGCATACACTAATCACCTTTGATTAGCAGCACTAGCCCATTCGGGATGTCACATGGGTATTTATAAATGGCCAAGCGATGCCTAGGCAAAAAATTGTCCATTATATTGGGCTACTAGTTTGGACACTATATTCTCTGAAGTTAACTTGACCATTCAGGAAGTACATGGACATGCGTATTTCACTTAGATTCTGTAATTTTGGGGCATGTTAAATTCATTGAGACATGCACATAAGAGACTTCCTTCACTACTCATATCTTCAAGTGTTGTGACCTAAGTTAACGAAGGGCACGTCGTCATTTTTTGCATGGCTTTTAAATCACCAAAATACATGATCGTAGTAATGAGAACTGAATCCAAGTTACATAAGTCACTTATAATGAGCTTGTCATGTGAACTAGGCAATCAGTTGACCATAACACTTCTGAATTTAATTAGGGACGGCGAAGGCAGGTTTAACGAGAATGAGCATGATCTAAGTCGTACGGGTGTACGTCATAGCAGTAGCCTCTTAAACCTAACCGTCCACCTGCACCAGGACCCCACTGCGTGGCGCCAATTTTTTGTCTTCTAAAGGTTCTTTCGGGTCAACAAATACCTCTGCCCTGGGCACACTCATTGCATCTTAGTTCTCATTTTGTGGGTGATTTACCTAAAGAAAACATAGGCCATGTTATTTGTGACCATTGCTCTGATTTATCAATAAACATACGTCCTTTTTGGGAGCTTTCCAAGCTAAGAGGGAAGGTGTATCGCTCCTTTCTGTATGACCCTTCATTTTGGCTAAGAATTGTTGGCGGACCCCACGCTTCTCCTGTCTTAACTTCTGCATGGCGTCTCGTTTCGTGTTGGGAAAGTCTATGTGCGGGGTGCCTCTCATCCTCTCATCACCAGAATTTGGTCACTGTAACGGCGTTCACACCATAGCAGAGCCATGCATACATATTATCAAACTATCACCATCTTTCAACACGTTCTAGTAGTTCGTCCATAATCCTTATGCAGCGTGCTCAAGGATAAACCTCGGGGTCTTCCATACATAAGCAGATTGTAGGTGATTTTAAAGGATTGAATGCCCTATGTTATCTCCAAGGTGTACTCTTAAGGATGTTGGTAAACCTGAGACTTTCCGGCGTTTTATATGGCCACAAGACCTAATTCTGCCTTACAGGACTCCTCTGGAGGAAGCTTGGTAACCCACTGTGTCTGTAACCAACCGACGAAGACACGGAGAAGGTATAATGACTACTTAGAATATCCCTCATGTTGATTCAGCCAGTGCAAGGAAAGACTATGCCTTATAATCAAGGAATGACTTCAAGTCTTGCTGCCGGATGTACTCTTCATGCTCATGCAAAGACGCAAGACATGGATGCAAAGACCTTATTTTGCTTACTAAGGATTGGAGATCTTTTCATACAAGTTTTTAATATGAAGACTTACCCAAATGCATGCAATTATTATCCATGGGTATTGTTACTATCATATTCATGCAATGACCATATTGATTTTTGATAGAAGATCGACAATTTCATTATGTAGACAAAAGAGATCTGAGCATCTTGGATGTTTACCTGAGTGGAACGGAGCTTACATAAGATTAATTCTTTAGAAAAAGGGAGATCCTTTCTTCCTCTGGTAGGAATGAACTTGATCCTTTTGAAAAGATTGACGAAGGCTTCCCGTTCCCTTCAACCACGTAGAGAGGGTCCAGACAATTGGGAGGACCAAGAGAAGTCAAAAGGAAAGCTCCTCCCAGAATTCTTCTTCCCCCTCCCCATTTTTTACAAGAGCTTCTTCAAGAACTCCCAAAAAGAACCCCTGATCTCCCCGCTTTTTGTCTCTTAAAAAAAGGTTCACCCCCTCCTCCTCCCTTTTCTTTTGCCTCCCTGCATGAGTTTTATGTGGAATCTAAGTCTAGAGCCCATGGACACTGTTGCAAAGTCTCTCTTCTAATTCTTTGGATCAGAGCTTCTCCCAAAATCGAATCAGCTAAATCCCCTCGACCCCTTCTAGAGAATGCTTGCGTGATTAATCTTCCCCCTTTTCCTCTTTTTCTTTCATTTATTTTCCGTTCATCTTCTGTTTTTCGTTTTCTGTTACTTTGTTTTTCTGTTTCCAATTTGTCTTACTTTTGTTTTTTGCTTTTTAAAAAAATTATTATTCTTTTTTAATTCTGTTTTTCTTTCTATTTTATATCCCTTAACTTATTTATTTTGTAATTTTGTATTTTTATCTTTTTTAGATTTTTATTATTTTACTTCCCTATTTTTCCTTTTATCTTCCTTTGTTATTTCTGTTTTTTATTATATTTTATTCATTTATTTTTACTTTTTAATTTCAGATTTTATTTTTTATTTCAATTCCTTTCTTCTTCTTGTTTCTTTTTTTATTTTTTTATTTTTATTTATTCTCCTATTTTCAGATTTAATTTATTATTATTATTTTTTATTTTAAATTTATTTATTTATTAAATTCTTTTTGTTTGTTTGCATTTATTTATTTTAATTAGTATTGGTTTCTTGATTAAATTTACTAATTGGGAGCCTCGGATATAATTGAGTGTTTACAATAACAGGATCAAGTCCCATTTACCTTCTGCCTGTCTCAACAGGTCATTCCCCCTCTATCTGTCTTCATAACCCATAACTTCAATTTAATTTTATCATTTCGCCTGTCTTAAACAGGCTCGCATTTTTCCTGGCAACAACAGGATTACATCAATTACATTTATCCAGGAACGCCCTGGATTTCGTTTGCATTCATCCTGTCAAGCAGGATTTCATGTTTAAAATTCTGCATACATCCTGTCAAGCAGGATTTCGTTTGCATTCATCCTGTCAAGCAGGATTTCATGTTTAAAATTCTGCATACATCCAGTCAAGCAGGATTTCGTTTGCATTCATCCTGTCGAGCAGGATTCCATATTTAAATTTCCGCATACATCTTGTCAAGTAGGATTTCGTTTGCATTCATCCTGTCGAGTAGGATTCCATATTTAAATTTCCGCATACATCCTGTCAAGCAGGATTTCGTTTGCATTCATCCTGTCAAGCAGGATTCCATGTTTAAATTTCCGCATACATCCTGTCAAGAAGGATTTCGTTTGCATTCATCTTGTCAAGAAGGATTCAATGTTTAAATTTCCGCATACATCCTGTCAAGCAGGATTTCATGTGCATTCATCCTGTCAAGCAGGATTCCACGTTTAAATTTTCGCATACATCCTGTCAAGCAGGATTTCGTTTGCATTCATCCTGTCAAGAAGGATTCAATGTTTAAATTTCCGCATACATCCTGTCAAGCAGGATTTCATGTGCATTCATCCTGTCAAGCAGGATTCCATGTGCATTCATCCTGTCAAGCAGGATTCCATGTTTAAATTTCCGCATACATCCTGTCAAGCAGGATTTCATTTGCATTTATCCTGTCAAGCAGGATTCCATGTTTAAATTTCTGCATACATCCCGTCAAGCAGGATTTCATTTGCATTTATCCTGTCAAGCAAGATTCCATGTTTAAATTTTCGCATACATCCTGTGAAGCAGGATTTCGTTTGCATTTATCCTGTCAACCAGGATTCCATGTTTAAATTTTTCCGCATACATCTTGTCAAGCAAGATTTCGTTGGCATTCATCCTGTCAAGGAGGATTTCATGTTTAAATTTCCGCATATATCTTGTCAAGCACTATTTCATGTGCATTCATCCTGTCAAGCAGGATTCCATGTTTAAATTTCCGCATACATCATGTTAAGCAGGATTTCGTTTGCATTCATCCTGTCAAGCAGGACTTCATATTTAAAATTCCGCATACATCCTGTCAAGCAGGATTTTGTTTGCATTCATCCTGTCGAGCAGGATTCCATGTTTAAATTTCCACATACATCCTGTCATGCAGGATTTCATTTGCGTTCATCCTGTCAAGAAGGTTTTCATTTGCATTCATCCTGTCGAGCACGATTCCATGTTTAAATTTCCGCACACATCCTGTCAGGCAGGATTTCGTTTGCATTTACCCTGTCAAGCAGGATTCTATGTTTAAATTTCTGCTTACATCCTGTCAAGCAGGATTTCATGTGCATTCATCCTGTCAAGCAGGATTCCATGTTTAAATTTTCGAATACATCTTGTCAAGCAGGATTTCATTTTCATTTATCCTGTCAAGCAGGATTCCATGTTTAAATTTCTGCATACATCTTGTTAAGCAGGATTTCGTGTGCATTCATCATGTCAAGCAGGATTCCATGTTTAAATTTCCGCATACATCCTATCAAGCAGGATTTCATTTGCATTTATCCTGTCAAAGCAGATTCCATGTTTAAATTTCTGCATACATCCTGTCAAGCAAGATTTCGTTTGCATTTACCGTGTCAAGCAGGATTCCATGTTTAAATTTCCGCATACATCCTATCAAGCAGGATTTCGTTTGCATTTATCCTATCAAGCAGGATTTCATGTTTAAATTTCCGCATACATCCTATCAAGCAGGATTTCGTTTGCATTTATCCTGTCAAGTAGGATTTCCTGTCTGAATTACTGCACTTATCTTGTCCAGCAGGTTTTCATGTGCATTCATCCTGTCAAGCAGGATTTCATGTCTAAATTTCTGCATTCATCCTGTCAAGTACGATCCCATTTGCATGTTCCTATCAAGCGGGACGTCAAGCATGTTTAAATTTCTGCATTTATCCCCTCAAGCAGGATCTCATTTGCATCTTCCTGTCAACAACGGGATTTTCATCAAATTTACATTTCTGCTTTCTTGGCCTATGATGTCAGACCTCCCTTCAATTTACATTTCGGCATTTTTGGCCTATAGTGTCAGGCCACCATTAGGTTCGCATTTCTGCATGTTTTTGGCCTATGATGTCAGGCCTCCTTCAAGCTTTTTTTTCTGCATTGTGGCCTATGCTGTGAGGCCACCTTGTACATATCTTACTTTTTAGTCCTTGCATGCTTTCCTGTCTTAAACAGGTCGTCTTCACTCTATTGAGCCCATCGTGACGGGCCATTCTCTTCTGCCTGGCCTGTTTAATAGGCCATCTCCATTACATTTTTTGCTTGTCCTAACAAGTCATCCTATTGCATTCCACGCCTGTCATAATAGGTACTCATTCATTCCATTTAGCCTAGTTAGGCTGTACATATCCTACCGGCACCTGAAGCCAGCAAGGTGATTTAATCACCATTCTCCAGGCATCCATAAGGTTCACTTTAAGCTCAAGGCTTCTAGTGTTGCTCTCGGACCTTCTTCAAAAAATCCCGCCTCGAACAAAATGTGTTCACGTCTTTACTCATTTCCTACCACGATAATTCCGAGAATCGTTTCTCACATTATCTGGTAGGAAAATGAGTAAAGAGGGGAAAATTGTAAACACCCAATTATGTCTGAGGCCCATCCCCCTTCCGTTTTAGAATTAATCAGTAAATAATGTAATGAAAGAAAAAGAAATAAAAAGAAATATATAGTAAAATCAAATCAATAAACAAAAAACAAAAAATAGAAAATAAGGAAAATAAAGAAAAGAGAACAAAATACAAAGCAAAGAAATAATTAAAATAAATAAGTTTTAAAAATGAATAAACAAACCAAAATCAAATAACAAAAAAAAAGAAAAAATATAGAAAAACAGAATTAAAATTTTTTGAAATAAGAATAAAAAGCAGAAAACAAAAAAAAAAGAGAATATAATAATAAAGGAAATTAGAAAAGGAAAATAAGATATGAAAGAAAATAAATAGAAGGAAAGTAGAAAATAAAAAAGAAATTAATTAAAAATAAATAAATAACCAAAATAAATAAAGCAGAAAATCAAAAAAAAAAAGAAGAGAAAATTAAAACGAAATCTATAAGTTAAGGCGAGAAAAGTTTTGAAAAAGAACTATAAAAAGCAGAGAAAGAAATTCTGGGGGGGATCGGATTTTGGAGAAGAAATAAAAGCTTTGGCTCCCCTTGGAATTGGTCTTCACTTCTCTCGTCCGGAGCCTCAGCAAGATTGAACAAGCGTCTCAGAGGCAGCTCAATCCCTGGCAATATCTCCGCTTCTTCGTTCTCCAATTTCAGGTGAGTTCAAAGTTATGTTATCGTCATTATCTTGAACTTTTCATGAGTAGAATCGGCAATATTCTTGAATGGAAAAGTAAATTAGTAGCAATCTAGTTTGAATCATTTACTGTGGTTTTCATTGCTTACTGGATTCGCTGCTAGTTTTGTTTTGGGCTAAAATTTGTAATGTTTAAAGAAGAATTAGTATTAAAGAAACAGAGGCATACAAATCAAGAATTGTGGTTCATCACCATGGGAGATCTTTAGATCGTCTGGATCGGAACCTAAATATTTAGTTCACGATGTGATTGAAGAGGAGACAAAGATCGGGAAAGGTTACGAAGAGTTTATGGCATATCTTGTCCTGATCAGAAGCGTTTAAAGGAATACTTGCTTCGGCTAGAGGAGGATAAAAGGTATGATCACAGGATTTTAGGTGTGAAAGAAGAGCTTATTCTTCATGGAGCCCAGGAAGCTGGCTTCTCCTTCCACGTAGTACTCATATCAACAACAAACTCTTAGAGTTTAGGCGTAATCAACACAGAGGCAGGGGTACTTTGTTCTACGACGTCATGCGCGTGTCAAAGTAGCATATAGCAAATGCTTAGAACGAATATCATGCTAGAAGGACCCAACAGATTCTGCACCCTTGACTCATTTATTAGAAGACGAAGTCACTCACTATGGAGTCACCCCTGTGCATGGTCGAATACCGAAGCGTGGAGGAGGATGCGAACGAAGGCAATTGCTACAGAGCTCAACACATGAACCACCTTACTTAGAGCGACCGAGGGCTTAGTGTTGCCTCAGCCAGGGAGGGCATGACCAGTGCATTCTGCTTACAGAATTATGGAGCCTTCCGCCTAATAACCTGTCCACACTAGCCAGTGTGGAGCTTTTGAAAACAAGGATATAATCGCAGCACGAACAAGATGGGTGCTCTTCTCTTCTGGTTCGGAACGATGGCGCTATAGGGGAGAATATGGGTGATGCACATGATGTAGTACGTCCCCTAATTTGAGGCCATAACAGGAAGGATGGAGCCACTCCAGTCTTTGATAAAGCTAACTGGATACACTAGGTAACAACCTTGTAGAGCGTCAAAAATGGGTGACAACCACATCTGATATAAATATGCCCAGTTTCTTCGTTGGGAGTTTCTTTTGCTTAAACAAATTTGGACGGCTATTGAGTCTCAAATGGCAACATGGCCAAGTGGTTGAGTAGTCACATGTTTATAGCCACGCCTTAGGTTCGATCCCTGCATGCGTTAAAACAACTTTTTATCCTCTCCTATATGTGCATGGGCCAACTACCCCAATCAGGCAAATAAAGGTCCATATTCAAGCAAACCAAGAAGCTTAATATTGTGGATTAATACCAAGCCAGCCCCCACAAGTCTCAATATTACATGCAAACCCAGGATTTCCCAATATTACAAGCAGGTCCCCAACTGTTAGAATTTACAATTGGGCACCTTAATATCCCATATTTACAATAGGGCCCCTCAATTTCCCATATTTACATTTTGACCCCCAAACTTTTCAAAATTACCACTTTTAACCCTCAACTCTTCATATTTACATTTTGACCCCTCAATTTCCCATATTTACAATAGGGCCCCTCATTTCGCTTGTTTTCAATTAAATAAAATCTCACTTTTGCCTTCCTTAATCTTACGCAATGGGCTCTAAAAACGAACTGGTAGCTTTTTCTGCTGTTAGTTGTTTAGAGGTCTGTATGGGTCCAAGTGCAGCCGTAGTTGTCTTGGGCCCTGTGCATATGTGGATTGGGATTGCCCCTCCTTTTTCAATTAAATAGAAATCTCATTTTGCATTCCTTAATCTCACGCAACAGGCCCTAAAATCGACCTGGTAGCTTTTTCTGTTGTTCGTTATTTAGGAGTCTGTATATGTCCAAGTGCAGTCGTAGTTGTCTTGGGCCCTGTGCATAGGTGGATTAGGATTGCACCCTCAAAATATTCTCAAAAAGATAACAATGCATTCGCTTTTCAATTTAAATTTCGTTCGAAGATCAAGCCTTCAAATCAAACCAGAACTACGTAAGCCTTGAATTTTCCATTGCACCGGGGAATACGTAGGAGCAAGATCAAGTCCTGTTAGGCTAACCTCCATCAAGAATTTATTTTCACACTAATTAAAGGGATCAAACAAGTTTCAAACAATCACACACTCAGTTTAAGGGTACCGTTCTTCGGAACGGGCGAGTGGGGTGCCTAGCACCTTCCCCATTCGTAACTGACTCCCGAACTTCGAATCTCATCCTCGAGTCAGGGTTTTTTCCAAATCTTTTTCCTTTAAATAAAAATTTGGTGGCAACTCCACATATATCAAATAAATTCATTTTCAAAAATTTTAGCGAGTTCGTCATTTCGTCGTAATTACGGTTACAACAATAGGTAATGGGTCCATTTGACCATTTTAGGTAAATGAATCTAGGTTAAGATGGAAATTATGGAACCCTAAGTCTAAGGAGTGGCATTCGGCCACCAGGAGTTTAATTAACTAAAGATGAGTTTTAATTCTTAACTAAGTCTAACTAATGATCCTAAACATGTAAGTATAATGTATTAAAAGTATAAGAAAGATAGGACTTAAGAAAATGGGTCATTCGGCCACCTTGGAGTAAATTAACCAAGGAGAAGAATTAATTCTTAGTTATCTTAACTAGACATCCTTTGACTTAAAACTAATAAGAATTGTAAAGGTTAAAAGAGTTATTTAGACCTAATCACAAAGGTAGTAAAAAGAAAGTTAAAAGTTAACATACTTCAAGACTAAATCTAAGTTTGTTTAAGAAAGGGGATTAGAACTTAAAATATGAAGTTAGAAGGTAGTTAAGTCATTCGGCCATGACAAACCAAAATAATGAGGAAGTTCTTAAAAGTTTCTAAGTTAGATAACAATTAATGAGTTAGTCTCTAAATAACATAAATCAATTCATAAGACAAGAGAAAAATGAACTAGCAGGTCTTAGGAACCGAGGAAGTTCTTAAAAGTTTCTAAGTTAGATAACAATTAATGAGTTAGTCTCTAAATAACATAAATCAATTCATAAGACAAGAGAAAAATGAACTAGCAGGTCTTAGGAACCTAGAGTTCACATTCAGTCGCTCTAGGTTAATTAAGAAAAAAAGTGTTTGAAATCTTAGCTTACATAACTTGAGAAACCTTATAATGTCAAAGGGAGAATTAAAAGTTCAAAAAAAGATAGACAAAGACATAAACCACCATTCAGCCATGTTCAAGTAAAATGTCCTAAATAAGTGAAAAATTTGTAAATAATTAACATTTAAACTTAGTCTAAGAAGGACAAATAATGTTAAAGGAAGAATTAAAAGTTCAAAAAAAGATAGACAAAAACATAAACCACCATCCAGCCATGTTCAAGTAAAATGTCCTAAATAAGTGAAAAATTTGTAAATACTTAACATTTAAACTTAGTATAAGAAGGACTTGTATAAGACTTGAACAATTAAGGAGCACATAAAATAAAAACTTAAAAGGTGCCATTTGGCTACCTAGAGCAAAATTCTAAGATGTAAAAATCTCATAAAACTAATGTTAATTTGAGAAAAGGAAAGGATGAGGAGCAACTTAGAAGGTTGAGAGAACTAAGTCCCTTGAGCGATTCAACATCAAAAACTGAATTGAAATTTTAGGTTAGATATGCATTTGTGATATATAATAATGCTATTTGATTTACCAATCAACTTGTATTAGTAATTGTGAATGCATACTATCTTTGTAAGATTGAATGATGAATGCTCATGAATAAGAAAGGATGATGTTATGTATGAGTATTGTTTATGTTGATGTTGAGATGGAATCCAAGATCTATATGTACATTTCATATTGGCTAAAAATTTGTTTAAGCATGCATGATTATTTGGAAGCCATTAAAATGAACTTAAAAAGATTAAGGGCTCACTAAAGCAAACGTTATGTGAAAACATAAGTCTACTCTCGTGTACTTTGGGCACACTAAATTCCAAAGGACACTTAGAGCTCTATTGAAGAGGAGGTAAAAGGGTTTCCTAGGAGATGTCAGGTTTTCCAAAATCCTTCTACTGGGAAGACATTGAGTCTTCACGTCTTACATGGTGGTGAAGATCACCTAGGAATGAGCTTATATCCTTAATTTGGAAGGATGTGGGAGTAGAACCAGTGAGAAGATATTTTTTGATATATTTAATGCATGTCTATGTTTAATAATTTTTCCCCATAGATGGTGAAATTAGTTCATAAGTGACCCAAAGAGTGGGCTAGAGAAATGATAAATACAAAGAAAAATAACAAAGAATAACGTTTAAGACATAGAATAATATGTATATTAAATAATATCTATATTGTGATCACAAAGTTTATGAATGTTAAGACAAATGTATATTTAATCACTAAGTTGTATGTTTATGAATAAAATTAACCCACTTTAGTGGAACATTTTTAAAGATTTAAAAATAATCTTATTTGCATGTAATGATTTTCTAAATAAAATGTAGTGGTTGGGATAAAAGTGATGACATTAAAATAGAGTAGAAATCCTACTGAGAAACTTAGTTTTCACCCCTACTTCTTCCACTTATTTCCTAGATGCCTTGGACGTTGTTCGTGATGGTAGAAATTCACGTACTTAAAGCATATGCGAGAAACTCTCTTGGAGAAGATTTACGTAACATGGTTATTATAAATTATTGGATGCAAGCATCCTAGACTAATATGTAGTAGTAAGCTAACTTATGTATACATTGTATTAGGATATGTAGAAGTTGATTATGTAAATTAAGGTCTGTAATAAATTGTATGGTAAGGTCTACGTGCCTAGAACTTATGAGATATGTCTATGGAATGTATAATTATGTTATGATCTGTATGGCATGAATGAACTATGTTTATTTGTTTCAATTCTAGTTAAGAGTCATAACGATAACTTAAATAATTCGAATCCTTCACCCTATGTACGCCCGTAGAATAGTTTAATTATTTGACTTACCACTAAGTACACTTTACGACGAGGCTCACAATTTATATCAAACACTTTTTTAAAAATATTACCATATTTTCATACAAGTATTTTCTAAAAAGAATTCTGCATCATGAGATAACAAATTAATAATGGAATTGAATGAACGACTTAAACATAAAATCGGTATTTATTTTTAGGTGTTATAGTTGCTCCTCTTTTCTCACCTTTTTTTTTATCTCCATGCTCCATCTTCCCCAACACGTTGGCTACTTGTTCCATTCCATCCCCAAAGTTAATGCCTAATTTTCCCCCTAAACTTCATGTACTCCAAAATTATCCCTAATAAATTTTAGTCTAAATGGAACCCAACGTGTCTCCCTAATGTTAAAGGTGCAGAAATAGTAGTACTTGTTGTGGAGATATGGTATGTACTAATTTCTTCCTTTCTTCACTGTTTCTTCAGCATCCTTCAAATTCTTCATGTCCCTTTCATATTCCTCAGGAATTGTCTAACATTCATATTCTATGTCAGCATTGAGATGAAGAATTTATCCCTTTCCTAGCCCAAAATCACCACTATGTTGTTCTTGTTGAATTTTTTTTTTCAAACTACACATTATCCTTTCCTTCTATATTTCTTATTTTATGTTTATTTTTGGAATTTTAATGAGTCCTAGTCAATAAGTTTTTGCTATTTTTTGGAATTGTTATTTGTTGTAAATTTGAATTAAGCAAATAAATCAATCTTCTCCCATTGCCTTCTTTCCTCTTGTCTTTATATTCCTTTGTTATGAAACCTACAATTGGTATTAGATCCTTATTCTTGACAAATCTGTGAGAAAAAAATATGAGTGTCTTTCAAGTGAGTTGAATGCCATCAAACACCATATTTCAACATCGAAATTTTAAGCATGAAAGAAGATTCAAGTTTCACAACAATGGCATCACATTTCTTCCATGGGGAAATTATTATATATGGGTAGTACGAATGAAAGCCTACCTAGATACTTTGAATCTATAGGAGGTTGTTGAAGAGGATTATGAAGTTTCTACACTATCTGAAAATCCTATAATGGCCCAAATCAAGAATCACAATGATAAAACAAATTAAAAAATCTAAGGCAAAGGTGTCTTTACAAAAGTTTCATCAACAATTTGTTACAAATACTGTCCCTAGTCAACTAAATCCATATGGGATTATCTCAAAGAAGAATATGATGAGACTCGAATCTAAGGCATGCGAGTGCTGAGTCTTGTTAGAGACATTGAATTGAAGAAGATGAAGGAGTAAGAGGCTTTTGAACATAGATACCAGAGAAATCACCATTCTGTTGATTTATACAGGAAATTAGCTATAATTATTATGTGATTAATGATTATTCTATCTTAACTCTTTTTAAAGAATTATTACTCAAGCAAAGAATCAGAATCTAGATAGATTTTGGGCCAAAAAGATTGCAAAAGGGGCATAAAAAGTTGTATGAATTGTAGAAAGTCAAAAATTCTCCTTAGAGAAAGCCAATACGGCTTATTGGCTAGAGTACGTGTTGGTGTGAAAACGTATAAAGGCAAGTGCACCTTATCGTTTTATGAAGTAAATAATGAGTAGAGTATCGTCTCCATAGGAATTTGGTTCAAATACTGAATTCCTACTAGTCCACTAATTGAACTCAGTTATGGGGTCACGTGGGCAACGCAAATTTAAGCGCGTAGGCAACACAAACAGAAATCAACAAGAATTCACAGAATCTGTCACAAATCTGGAACTCTGTCCAGTACGCAAAGAATACTTCAAAATAATATCTAAACTATCAAACACTCAACAACTGATATAAATGTGTAAGAATTCAAATTATGGAAGATGTTAGGGTTGGATTTCACCAAAACTTCCCCTATGTAACCTTTGATCATTACGTATATTCAAGATAAAATGTGGTTGAAGATTGAATTCACAATTATTGATTGAAGGTCAATCCCTTGACTCATCAATTCTTCACTCAAATTAGGAATCCTAATCCCTTAGCAATTCCTAATTTGACATGAGCCTTAAGTTCAAGAATTCAAACGATCTCACAATTGTAAACCTCTATCCCTAGAGCCTTCACAATTGTGTTATTCAATCCCAGTTCCAATTCTTAAACCAATTTCCCAATTGCGAAGAAGAATTTAGATTCAATTTATAAGTAGCCAAGTCATAAAAGCATTAAGCAAGGAGATGAATAATCAACGTTAAAGGAAAACAATCTTAAATAAATGCAAAATCTAGGTTACATAAGATCAGTTAAGGATTCATCCTTCCCCAACAGGAGCTCAGTTACACATAATGAAGAAGAAGAAAATAGAGGAAGAAGAGAAAGTCATGATCATGGCGGCACGCTGCAGATGCACTTCGTCTTCCATCCTAGGGTTCCTCCTTCGCCCAGAATAGAACCAGCGTATGGGGAAACGACAGCTCTATCCTCTAGGTCTGCGCTCTGGAGATAGATTAGTGGATAGAGTGAATGATGCCCTATTTTCGTTCTGTTCTGGGCTTTTTATAGCTACTGGTCTGTAGCGTCGCGTGTCCGACGCGGCCCAACTGCGTTGGCAATGCGGAACCCTGTAACAGATTGCAGAAATTAAAACACATCAGATTTATGATAATTTATCACCTAAAAGAATCTAAAACTGTATTTTCCATATTGTGCATGGGTTATTCAGTTTTATGTCATTTTCTCATGTTTTAATGGTGTTTTATGCTTCAATTACTTGCAATTACATTGAATTATGTTCCAAATAAGTGTCTTATTGGACACTAATCACAACCCCAAACTTTAACTCTTGTTTGTCCTCAAGCAAGCATTAAACTACAGGAACATAATTAATTCTAGATAACTCACAACATGCATATCATTTCCCTCAAGTGTATTTCACTCCCCTTCTTCACTCTAACTTGCATCAATCAAAATTTTCAGATTTATTTCAAAGACACTCCATCAAGCATTGAGAATACATGAAAAATAATTGCAGATTCAGAATATAGCATTAAATTGTGAGTAAAACAATGTTTATATTATGGTTACAGCAGTTTGCTATTAAGGAAACATGACCTAGACTTGCAACTCTCATAAGGTTAAGTGTTTCACTCTTTCTCTCAAGTGTTTGGGTTAGGTGTTTCTCTCTATGTCTCCAAATCAAAATTCCATTACCATAGGCTTGCCCCTATTCTCTATCTCTACCAATGAGTCGCATGCTTACATAAATCAAAAGGTCTTGTAATGGGTTGTAACGTGGCTTAGGTGAAAGGTGGGTGGACTTTGGGAAGTGGGTTTATTTAAGCCAAAGAAACTATGAGAGGGTTGGAGAATTAACTTTCCATTAGTTTGGAGATGGAAGATCACCCCATAGAAGTGTGTTCCTGTTTTCAATTTTTCTTTGCCCTATTCGGGTATTCGAATCCTTTTTTTTTTCTTTTTTTTTGTTTTTTTTTGTGTTTTTTTTGTGTGTGTGTGTGTTTTTTTTTTTTTGGAAACCCATTGCCACTTATATTGCTACTGACACCCTTAACCCCAAACTTAGAAATATTGCTTGTCCTCAAGCAACCCCAAACTTAGAAATGTTGCTTGTCCTCAAGCAACCTCAAACTTAGAATTGTTGTTTGTCCTCAAGAAATTCCAAACTTAGTGTAAAACTCAACCTCAGATACAAGCAACCTTCTCCTAGTTCCTTTGACTAGGCATATTCATGGTTTTTCACAATCTTGGCTGGAAATGAGATAATCAAACACAAAGAATTGGGTATAAGGCTCAAGGGGCTAAACAATGGACAAGAATGCAAGGTAGGTCATTTGGTCAAGTAGGTGCATATCAAAGAAGTGCCTTAATCCTGTTTATGCAAGCATGGGATACTGGATTTCAACTAAGAAACAGGGCAAGTTCTGGAATGAAATTCAATTTGTGACCATACACACACAAAAGAAATAAGTATTGAGGCCCAACCACTCACAGGCAATTTGTGCAAGCCTAGAACATGAATTACAATTTAATTGTTGCAAACCATAACAGAACAACAAAGTAATTCTCATTCAATCATGCTACATTCTGCATCATGCAATTGAACATTCAGGGACTGTGCAATCTCTCCATGCTGTGGAGAACGAAGTTCTATTACAATTGATGCTCATTGGAACGGGAAGAGGAATGATGTTAAAGGTTGATTTGAGTGTTGGGGTTGAAAAAAAACCCCTACATTGTGCTTATTCTGTGGATGAACTATGCATGAGTGTGCTCTGGTGATAAGATGAGTGAAAGTAGCAATGTGGTGCTTCACTCAGCCCAGATGCGTTGGCCACGCAAGGGTTAGTTGCGTTGGCAACGCAATTGGGCAGAATGCAGATTCATATGAATTCATTTTAAATTCTGCATAATTAATGTATCAGCATTCAAACAGCACTATAATAGTTTGAGTTAGATTTCACTCATTGATCTAATGCACAATTCACTATTTAAAACCATTTGGAAAGATCTCACCAAGTGGTTAGGTTAGCTATGGTCCTTGGTGTGGAACATATGTGTCAAGCTGTGAAATTCTAGGCATGTAACCTGTCATTTCTGTTGCTCCTGCTGGTCTAGACCTGCATAAATAGTCAACTGCATTGCTTTTATTTATTCTACTTAGTATTTACATATACTTTTCTCAATTTAAATTAAAATGAAAGGGAAAAACTAGTTTTTCAAGGGTTTCCTCCCTTGCAGCTCTTGTTTAATGTCCCTAGCTTGACAGTTTGAGATTCAGTCAAGTGACTGAAGGGTGCAGGTAGTCTTCTCCCTGCTGATTTCACCTCCATGATAGTGCTTGACACGTTGACCATTGACTTTGAAGCTTCTTTGGGACTGCATATCTTTAAGGGTGATGGCACCGTAAGTCGAAACTTCTTTAATCATAAAAGGGCCTGACCACTTGGACTTCAACTTTCCTGGAAACAGTTTAAACCTGGAATTGAACAGAAAACCAGGTTGTCCAGGTTCAAAGACTCTATGTTTGATCAAGTTGTCATGCCATTTCTTGGTCTTTGCCTTGTAGATCTTTTCATTTTCGTAGGCATTCAGGCAGAATTCCTCTAATTCATGCAGATGTAACAGTCGATTCTCTCTGGATGTGTTAGCATTGAAGTTGAGAAATCTGGTTGCCCAGTATGCCTTATGCTCAAGTTCCACAGGTAAGTGGCAGACTTTCCCAAAAACCAGCTGGTATAGCGACATACCAATGGGTGTTTCGAAAGCTGTTCTATAGGCCCAGAGTGCGTCATCTAACCTGTTTGCCCAGTCTGTCCTGGAATTGTTCACAGTCTTCTCCAGGATCCTCTTGATTTCTCTGTTGGAAACCTCAGCTTGACCGTTACTTTGTGGGTGATATGTTGTGGTAATTCTGTGCCTAACGCCATATTTGCTCAGGACTGCTTCTAGCTGCTTGTTACAGAAGTGTGTCCCTCCATCACTAATCAGAATGCGTGGGACACCAAATCTAGACAGAATGTGCTTCCTCAGAAATCTTATCACAGATTTAGCATCACATGTGTGTGTAGGGATAGCTTCCACCCATTTTGACAAATAGTCCACAGCTAGCAATATATACTCATAAGAGCAGGAGGCAGGGAATGGTCCCATGAAATCTATGCCCCACACATCAAACAGCTCCACTTCTAAGATGTTAGTGAGGGACATTATATCTCTTCTTGAAACATTTCCGCTGCGTTGGCAGGCATCGCATGCAACGGTAAAATCTTTGGCATCCTTGAATAGTGTAGGCCAAAAGAATCTGCTTTGCAGCACCTTGGCTGCTGTCCTTCTTCCATTGAAGTGGCCTCCATAGGCTGAGCTATGGCAGTGCCACAGGATGTCTCTTTGTTCTTCATATGGGACACACCTTCGGAGTAATCCATCCACACCTCGTTTGTACAGGAGGGGTTCATCCCACAGGTAAAATTTACTGTCATGGTACAGCTTCTTCCACTGTTGCCAGGACCATCCAACTGGGATAATCTGCGCAGCTTTGAAATTTTCCATGTCTGCATACCAAGGTGCAACAGTAATGGCTAACAGCTTCTCATCTGGAAATTCCTCGTTGATCAAAACTTTCTCATCTTCTATGATTTGCGTAGGCAACCTGGATAAGTGATCAGCTACACCATTGTCCTTGCCCTTTCGATCTTGGATTTCAAAATCGAACTCTTGGAGGAGTAGGATCCACCTGATCAGCCTCCATTTTGCCTCCTGTTTTGACAGCAAATGTTTCAAAGCAGCATGGTCAGTATACACAATTACCTTAGCACCAATTAAATATGACTTGAACTTGTCAAAAGCGTAGACAACGGCTAAGCGGCTCTTTTCAGTTGTTGTGTAGTTCAACTGTGCACTGTTCAGCACCTTGCTAGCGTAGTATACGACGTGTAGTTTCTTGTCCTTCCGCTGTCCTAACACAGCACCTACAGCAAAATCACTTGCATCACACATGAGTTCAAATGGGCGACTCCAGTCGGGGGCTGCAAGTATAGGTGCTGTGGTAAGCCGTTCTTTGAGTATGTTGAACGCCTTCCAACATGTATCATCAAATCTGAATTCAGCGTCTTTCATCAATAGGTCACATAATGGTTTAGATATTTTGGAAAAGTCCTTAATGAATCTCCTATAGAATCCAGCATGCCCAAGGAAACTTCTCACTCCTTTCTCATTTACAGGAGGAGGAAGTCTCTCAATGGCTTCAACCTTGGCTTTATCAACTTCTACACCCCTTGATGAGACCTTAGTCCCAACACAATTCTTTCTTGCACCATGAAGTGACATTTTCCCAATTGAGCACTAGGTTGGTTTCTTCGCATCGTTTCAGCACACAACACAGGTTACTCAGGCAATTGTCATAATCAGAGCCAAACACTGAGAAGTCATCCATGAAGACTTCAATAAAGTCCTCCACCATGTCAGAGAAGATGGCTAACATGCACCTTTGAAATGTGGCAGGTGCATTACACAATCCGAAAGGCATCCGACGATAAGCAAAGATTCCATACGGGCAAGTGAAGGCGGTTTTCTCTTGGTCCTTAGGATCCACCACAATCTGGTTGTAACCAGAGTATCCATCCAGAAAACAGTAGTAGGCATGCCCAGCCAGTGTTTCTAGCATCTGGTCCATGAATGGAAGAGGGAAGTGATCTTTTCTGGTGGACTCATTGAGTCTCCTGTAATCTATGCACATACGCCAACCAGTTACTGTCCTTGTAGGAATAAGTTCGTTCTTCTCATTAGGGATCACTGTTATCCCTCCTTTCTTAGGTACAACCTGATCTGGGCTGACCCAAGAGCTATCGAAGATTGGGTAGATAATACCTGCATCCAATAGCTTGAGGACCTCTTTCTTCACAACCTCTTTCATGGTTGGGTTAAGTCTTCTTTGGGGCTGTACTACAGGCTTAAAATCTTCCTCCACTAGGATTTTGTGCATGCAGAAGGAAGGACTTATTCCTTTTAGAGCTGAGATAGTCCATCCAATGGTAGACTTATGAGCTCTCAGAATCCTCAACAGTTTTTCCTCTTCTTGTTTATTGAGGGAATTGCTCACAATTACTGGAAACGTGTTCTTTTCCCCCAAGAAAGCATAACGGAGGTGAGATGGAAGCTGCTTCAGTTCTGTCTGTGGGCTGTCCACTTTTGCTTCCTCCTTTGGTAAACCTTCAGAGGGTTGTGAACTTCACTTCATGGAAGGATTAGCTTCAAGTGTGGCTATGCATTCTTCCACATCTTGGCTCTCTTTCTCTCTCTCCTGGCTCAGGCCTTTGGATTGCCAGAGTACTCCTTCAAGAATGGACTCACTATCCTGTTTTTCAAGAGGGACTAACAGTGGCGTTGCCAACGCGGTTACTAGCAACGTTGCCAACGTGTCCATCCTCATGCAATGTGGCTGTTCAGCAGGATGTTTCATAGCTTCAAACACATTGAACGTTACCTTTTCATCTTGCACTCTCAGCATTAGTTGCCCTTGCTGCACATCAATAAGTGCTCGTCTTGTGGCAAGGAATGGCCTTCCTAGGATCAATGGAATTTCAGCATCTTCCTCCATGTCCAACACCACAAAGTCAGCTGGGAATATGAATCTGTCTACCTTGACCAGGAGGTCTTCCACCACACCATATGGATATTTGATTGATCGATCAGCCAGTTGGAGGCACATCATGGTAGGCTTCACTTCCTCTATTTCCAGTTTCTTCATTATGGAAAGGGGCATCAAGTTGATGCTAGCTCCTAAGTCACATAATGCCTTTCCAATCTGCAAATTTCCAATGGTGCAAGGAATTGCAAAAGATCCTGGATCTTTCAGCTTTTGAGGCAGCTTCCTTTGAATGATGGCATTGCACTCTTCAGTAAGAGCTACGGTTTCATCTTCCTTAAGCTTCCTCTTCCTGGACAACAACTCCTTCATGAATTTCGCGTACGAAGGCATTTCTTCCAGTTCTTCAGCTAGTGGTATGTTGATATGCATTTTCCTGAATATATCTAGGAATCTAGAGAACTTTCTCTCTTCCTGCTATTTCTTTAGCCTTTGAGGAAATGGGACATTTGGCGTTGCCAACGTAGCTTTTTCTCTGTTGGCCACGGCTTCCTCAAACAATTGTTTTTTGCTTTTTCTTATTGGTCTGTCATGGTATTCTTTCTTCTGTTCTTCCTTCGCTGCTGGTTGTGGACTGATTGTTGGTTCTCCTCCAGATTGCGTTTCTGTATCAGTTCTGGATGGTTGGTCTGCTGGATCAGCAATATCATTGGGTTGTATGATTACGTTTTCTGTTGTCTTTGGTACTGTAGGCAGCCTTGGTTCTATCATCTTTCCACTCCTTGTTGTGATGGCATTGCATTGCTCCTTGGGATTCACTGTTGTGTCACTGGGAAAACTCCCAGCATTTCTTTCTGTGAGTTGTTTGGACAGTTGTCCCACTTGATTCTCCAAATTCTTGATGGATTCTTGAGTGGATTGCATAAATTGGTTGAGTATATTCCCCAAGTCTGCAGTGTTGTCCTGTGGTTGGTTCGTCTGCTGATGAGTGGACTGTTGCTGCACGTATTGCCCGGTCCTCCTAGAGTTGTTCTGGTTTCTGAAATTAGAATAATGAGAGTAAGAGTAAGGAGGATACCTAGGCCTTTGTGACTAGCTCATATAGTGCACTTGCTCCTGGCTGGAGGTTCCTGTTACGTCTATGTCACAGCATCCGTTTTCATGTTCTCCCCCACAAAAGTCACATTTCAAGACTTGTGCTAGTTGAGGGTTTCCTACGTTGAAGACCTATAACTATTTTGTCAAAGCCTCCAGCTGCTATGAGATCAGCTTGTTCTGAGCAAGTATTGCAGTTTGCGTGTCCAATTCCAGTACACCTCTCTTGGGAACGCTTCTGTCAGTTAGTGATTGATACTCGTTGGAAGCCATTATTTCAATCAGCTCCATGGCCTCCTCTGCAGTTTTAGTATTCAGGGATCCTCCTGCTGAGGCATCTATGATGAGTCTTGTGGCTGGCTTGACTCCATTGTAGAAAATATGAACTTGATGGACATCAGAGAAGCCATGGTGTGGACACTTCCGTAAGAGCTCCTTAAACCGCTCCCAAGCCTTATAGAGTGACTCTCCTTCCTTCTGACCGAAACAGGAGATCTCTCCTCTCAGCTTGTTGTATTTAGAGGGTGGGAAGCACTTCATGAGAAATTTGGATACCAATTCCTCCAAGGTAGTAATACTTCCTCTTGGTTGGGTTTGCAACCAATACTTGGCATGATCTCTTAAAGAAAAAGGGAATAATCTCAATCTGATCGCTTCGTCAGAGACACCATTCATCTTGATTGTGTCACATATTTGGAGAAAGCTTGAAAGGTGGAGGTTCGGGTCTTCCACTTCACTTCCTCCAAACTGGTCCTGTTCCACTAGATGGAGTAGGGCAGGTTTAATTTCAAAGTTGTTGGCAACGATTGGTGGTCTCACAATGCTAGCGCTGCAACCTGCAGAATTTGGGACTGCATATTCTCCCAACGTAATTCTCCTGTTAAGCTGGTGTTCCTCCATGATAGAGTGATCCACAGGGTTTTCTTTGCTGGTCCCTTGCAGTCTCTGTTGCTCTTGTTGCTCCTTTCGTAACCTTGTTTCCCTTCGGTTTCTTCTTGCGAGCTTTTCAATCTCAGGTTCAAAGATCAATTCCTGTTCTTGTTTACCTCGCATAAACAAGTTAAACAAGATTAAACCGAAGAAAGAATCAGTATGCAACAGATTCAGAAATATAAAACAGAATTGCTCAATCTAGTGTATTCGTAGTAATTTTCAATATTGAAAAACAAATCCCCGGCAACGGCGCCAAAAACTTGTTGGTGTGAAAACGTATGAAGGCAAGTGCACCTTATCGTTTTATGAAGTAAAGAATGAGTAGAGTACCGCCTCCACAGGGATTTGGTTCAAACACTGAATTCCTACTAGTCCACTAATTGAACTCAATTATGGGGTCACGTAGGCAACGCAAATTTAAGCGCATAGGCAACACAAACAGAAATCAACAAGAATTCAAAGAATCTGTCACAAATATGGAACTCTGTCCAGTACGCAAAGAATACTTCAAAATAATATCTAAACTATCAAACACTCAACAACTGATATAAATGTGTAAGAATTCAAATTATGGAAGATGTTAGGGTTGGATTTCACCAAAACTTCCCCTATGTAACATTTGATCATTACGTATATTCAAGATAAAATGTGGTTGAAGATCGAATTCATAATTATTGATTGAAGGTCAATCCCTTGACTCATCAATTCTTCACTCAAATTATGAATCCTAATCCCTTAGCAATTCCTAATTTGACATGAGCCTTAAGTTCAAGAATTCAAACGATCTCACAATTGCAAACCTCTATCCCTAGAGCCTTCACAATTGTGTTATTCAATCCCAGTTCCAATTCTTAAACCAATTTCCCAATTGCGAAGAAGAATTTAGATTCAATTTATAAGTGGTCAAGTCATAAAAGCATTAAGCAAAGAGATGAATAATCAACGTTAAAGGAAAACAATCTTAAATAAATGCAAAATCTAGGTTACATAAGATCAGTTAAGGATTCATCCTTCCCCAACAGGAGCTCAGTTACACATAATGAAGAAGAAGAAAACAGAGGAAGAAGAGAAAGTCATGATCATGGCAGCACGCTGCAGATGCACTTCGTCTTCCATCCTTGGGTTCCTCCTTCGCCCAGAATAGAACCAGCGTATGGGGAAACGACGACTCTATCCTCTAGATCTGCGCTCTGGAGATAGATTAGTGGATAGAGTGAATGATGCCCTATTTTCGTTCTGTTCTGGGCTTTTTATAGCTACTGGTCTGTAGCGTCGCGTGTCCAACGCGGCCCAACTGTGTTGGCAATACGGAACCCTGTAACAGATTGTAGAAATTAAAACACATCAGATTTATGATAATTTATCATCCAAAAGACTCTAAAACTGTATTTTCCATATTGTGCATGGGTTATTCAGTTTTATGTCATTTTCTCATGTTTTAATGGTGTTTTATGCTTCAATTACTTGCAATTACATTGAATTATGTTCCAAATAAGTGTCTTATTGGACACTTATCAGTACGCCTTCATAATAGACCAGGATTTTTGACATGGTCATGTAAACCTAAGCATGGTCATGCCAATCCTGAGAGGCACAAAAAATTATCCAAGTCAGTCCTAGTGATGCATAAAAGGATCCCACTCAACCTTGATAATGCTGCACGTGTCCTCAAGCAGGTGTGACGATTGAAGAGACAACTTTGGTCAACCCGGTTTGCAACAAAGATAACCCTAATCCATGCCTATAAAATGGAGGCTATGCTTTATGAGAAAGACACACCACCACCACCTTTACACATTTCAAATACCTTTTACCTACACCTCACATGAGGTCGTAGACCTCACACCTATTTCCCCTCATTTCTCATCTCAATTTCATGATTCATACTTTTTATTCTGGCAATCCTCCGTGGGATTTTGGTGGAAGAAATTCCTATATAGTCAAGTTACAAAGCCTCTTGCTAGCCTTGCTGGCATTACAATTTTGTATTTCTTATCTTAGGATTAGCATTATGAATAATTTTATTTGGTTAACATGTTCTTATTTGACTTCTTTTGCTATACGTAACTAACCCCAAATCTGCGGGCTTTGATGTAACCTTGTTATGAATGGTTACATGGTTCCTTATCTAATTATGTTGCTTTATTATGTTTAATCCCTTAATGAAAATTAGCTGCTCTTGTTTATCTCTAAGTTGGTTGGAGGCTAGACGATCATACCATTCTCCAATTTACAAAACTATAAGGTAACTAAGTCTATAGGTTTTAGAGAATCAATCAAAATCCTAGACTTCTAATTGGTTATTAACTTAGCACAGTCCTTTATGTTTCTCTTAACTATTTACCATGCATGATCATTGGGGGTAGTACTTAGGAGAAATATAACACCTTAAAAATGAATATTGATATTATTCTTAGGTCGTTCATTCAATTCTATTATTAGTTTGTTATCTCATGATGCATAATTCTTTAGAAAAGATTTATTAGAGAAAATATGATAATTTTTTTTAAACTGTTGGTTATAAATTGTGAGCTTTGTTGATATAACATGCATGTCAGTAAAAAAATTACTAGACATTCTTGTGTGTATATAGAATATTATGAATACGTATTATTTACATTGCTCCATTTATCAGTTAATTCATAGTAACCAATTATACATAACTTGTCCATACAACACATAACATCACACAACTATACAATCCATTTAGTTATTCAAGCAGTCTTAGGCACTAAGGCCTTATCATACACTTTATTACATGCCATAATTTACATACCACATTTACATACATGTTTACTACATACTATAATACATATGTTATACATACATAGCATACTACTACTTATTAATATATAGGATGCTTGCATCCAACTATTCACAAAAATATACATTATTAGTACGGCTTCCTGACTTCTCTTTCCTTAAAACGAACTGAGAGATCAGCGAACCTCTACAAGCCTAATGATGGAAATGCTCCATCCACATGTTCGGGTCCAATTACATAAACATTTCGTCTATCATCTCTTGCTAGGCCTGAAAAGGATAGGGCATCGGATACAATAAGCTTCCCTACGAAGACCATAGGTGAGACGATTTATGGTAATGTGATGGGGTTTGAGGATCAGTCTCCCCTTTGAAGAAGAGGATTCTTCAACAGTGTCTATCTGATGCCTACAGTAGCCATGAGGGGGGTGGAAATACTCCATCAGGGTGGAACGCCTTCAAGGGAATACCAAATCTCGTGGTTGTAAATTTCAGGCTTAGAACTTCAATGTTGAACAGATGACCTAGCGAGAAGTAGATCTTGACGTTGACTTGTGTCATGATTAGGAGACCATGTAGGTTCACCGACCAATCAACATTACTAATATCAACATAAGCCACCATTATCGCAAATGACATCGTTGTCTAGGAGAAAAGTGGGAAGAGAAGGAGTGAAAAATTAAGTTTCTTAGTAGTTTTCTACTCTACCTCTAGTGTCATCACTTCTATCCTAGTCACTTTAGTTTATTAGAAAAATTATGGCATGCATATAAGATTTCTTTTAATCATTTAAAAACATCCTACTGAAGTGGGTTATTTTTATACAAAAACAAATCTATTGCATGGGCATATATCTGGCTTAAACTTCATAAATTTGGGATCACAATAAAGATATTATTTGACTCATAAATTGTTCTATGTCTTAAACTTTATCTCTGTCATTATTCTATTCCACAATTTCGGGAAATTTAAATCATATTCCTCAACTTCGAGGAAATTTATAAACATAAACATACATAAAAAGATTAGTCAAACAATATCTTCCCATTAAGCCTACTACTCTATCTTCTACTACTAAGGATATGAGTTCATTCCTATATGATCATCACCATCTTATAATGGGTGAAGAACCCTTTTGTCTTCATTGTAGAAGGATTTTTGAAGAACCCTTTTGTCTCCTACGAGAACCCTTTCCCCTCCTCTTTAGTAGAGCTCTAGGTACCCTCTAGATATGATATGCACAAGGCAGATTAATAGTAGATTAACTTTTCACATAAGTTTGCTTTAGTGATCCCTTAAACCCTTTAGGTTCATTTTAATGGCTTCCAGATAATTATGCATGCTCAAACAATATTCAGCCAATATGATATACACATTTAGATCTCAACCTTTCTTTTTCTCAAAGTTCACGAGTTTCATATGAGTTTTACAATTTAGAAGTTCTTCACTTAGGTGGCTGAATGGAACCTTTTAAATTTTTATTCTTTGTACTCTTCAATTTTGCAAGTCTTGTGCATAACCTACTTATACTAAGTTCAAATATTATGGTCGAGTGATTTCCCATGCCCTTGCTAAGTTTCTTTTAAACTTTTAATTCTTTATTTTTACATTATAAGACTTAAGTTAGCTAAACCAAGTTTTCAATCTCATTACTTCCTATTTAACTTGGAGTGGCAGAATGTGAATTCTTGGTTCCTAAGGCTTTCTAGTTTATTTTTCCTTGTCTTATGAGTTTATTTTTACTAATTGAAGACTAATTCATTTAAACCTAACTTAGAAATTTTTGAGACTTCTTATCCATCCTTATAAGGCATGATGGAACAGCTTAGTAATTATGTCTAAATGGGTTCCTTAACCTATATAAGACTTACTTCCAATTTTACTCTCTTCTAGTTATAGACCAAGGATGTTTAGTTCATGTTAGTTAAGAATTAAATCTCCTTCCAGATTAATTTGTCCTAAAGTGGTCGAATGGTCCCTTAGCTAATGTCATAACCTTCTTACACTTTTAATACCTTATACTTATATGCCAAAGATCCTTAATTAAACATAGTTTAGAATTAAAACTCCTTTTTAGTTAATTAATCACATGTGGTTGAATGCCACTTCTAAGACTTAGGGTACCAAATTTTCATCCCTAATTGACCTAGGTTGACCAATTTTTCTAAATAAAGTTTAGGCTACAAGCTTAGCCAAGTTTAGTTAATTTTTAGGTCTTTTTCTCTAATTCTAAAAGTCATGGTCGAAAGCCACTCCTCTCCTCCACTTAATCTAGGGTTCATTTGTAGCTACCAATTTATTCCTTTAAAATCCTAGATTAAGTGTTAACTAGCTACCAATTTATTCCTTTAAAATCCTAGATTAAGTGTTAACTATGGACTTCACCTTAGTTTCTCTAGTTTGTTATTATGAACTTAGTCAGTGTTAGGTGTTACTTATACCTTTAATTAATCCATTTACTTAATAAAAACTCTTAATATACCATCAACCCATTTTAAGCTTATGTTTCCCTTAAGTTGCACTAGGGTGGTTGAATGCACACCAAGTGATTTTTAGGACCTAGTTACATGGTTTATATTACTTCTAAAAATTTTAAGAAGTTTTATCCTTAAGTTTGCAAGTATGGTCCAATGCATACCTTGACCTTCCAAGGTCACTTTTTCAAACTTTCTTCTCGTAAAATCATGGTTCCAACTTTTGCTTAGTAGTTTTTAGACCATGCCCAAAGTAAGCTTTTGGGACCTATAAAATAATTTTACATCCATGGATTCATATTTGGACATAATAATACTTAAGTCCACCATAAGAAGAAAAAAAAACAACTTTCAACTTTAAGCATAAAAACATGCAAGATAGAATTTTTTTTCAAGCAACAAAGTGTAGATCCTCAAGGTCTACTCTAAGATCCATCTATCTCCTAACATGACCACTGCAAAAATTTTGCTCATGACTTCTCAAAACTGCCCAAAGTTTTAAAATGGCTTTTAAAAGAATTTTCACCGACTAATTTCTTCTAAATTACTTAGAAGCACTTTAAACTAACCAAACTTTATTTTATTTCTCAAAAAATACTAAACAATGATGATGCACATTTGGAACCGTTCAAAGGCAGCCTTGACCCCTCATAAGTCCAAGCAAAAGGATATATATGAATTTTAGAGAAAAGATTCACAAAAGAAAGAAAACAAACCATAAAAGTAAGGTTAAAGTTTAAAAAGACAAAGTAGAAAATCCTACTTGATGGTAACTTAGAAAATCCCCCTTGGCTAGTCCACAAGATTTCCTTAGTAAAAGTGGTGGAGTTTAGTAAGGCCTGATTTTAGCTTAAATCTCAAAGATGAAAACTTAGACTTGAGGTAAAAGGTTAGGATTTTTTGGACTTAGTTATACTTGGAGAGATTTTAGAGAGTTTGCTAAATGTTTTAGGGAGTAAAATCTAAGCAAAAGTAAGTTTGGATTAATTTTCAGTTAGAGGTATTTTAGTAATTTTGCATAGATTTTCTATTTTTCAAAATAATTTAAAATTTAAGGAATTATCCTTTTAGACTTTGATTAATGTTAATGAGGCTGAGTTTATCATTAATCATATTTATCTTACCCTTAGTATGGTTAACTTTTAATTAATCAAGGTTAATTAGCCTTAACCATGGTTAAATTAATCGTAGTATTAATTATTTTTATCTTTTATGGGTATATTTAAGTTAACTTAACCTGGTGACTCACCACCATGGTTTCCACATGGGAAATTTCATGCAACCCATGTGGGGCCCACTCTTGGCATTTTCCTTCACACTTTTTTTCCCACCCATCCTTTCAAGGGCATTTTCATAATTTTTCTATGTATTGTTAGAAAATTCTAAAATTATTCCTCTAAAAATTCTAACACGTTTTGGTTCATTCCTAATTTTATCTAAGGTTGTTTGATATTTTTCTAGGAAGTGACTAGCTCTATGCAGAAAAGCAGAGCTTTCTAGGAATGTTTTCGAAGTTTCCGAAGGGAATTTTCATCCTTTCCTTGTATCTAAGTTTTTCTATTTACTTTTGGTCATTCTTGATGTTCTCCAATCCTTTAGAATTTATTTTACTCTTGTTTTACATTCCTCTGCTGCTTTATTTTTGTTGTCCAGGTGCATGGGCATTTTCATCATATGCACCAAACTTTCTAATTTCTTTGTTTTTGGTTCCTAATCCTACCTAGTTTCATTCTAGGAATTATTTTTGGCTTCAAGAATTTATTATATAAATTTGGGGCTGTTACAATAAACATTATTACTATTGCATGATCATTGAATAGTAATAACATTATAATGGTTGATTAGTAATTGATGTTTAAATTATTCGTAAAGAAATTTGGGGATAAAAACATATAAAGCTATATGAGGATCCAAAGTTTCATACTTATCCATAACTTCACATTTGTGCTCTCCATTTTTATTTTTATTTATTTATGTTTTATTATTCTTATTCCTTACACTCTTAATAAACCCCTCTTTTGGTGAGATCAAAAGTTGAAATTTGAACTTCTCTATAAATTGTTGGCATAGTCTTTATGAGATCAACATTGAAGGTCTCAAATACCTCATTTCTAAACGATGGATATACTTTCCCATGGATAAAACTTAACCTACATTTTTACAATCACATTTTGCATGCATCATTAAGATTGCTTAATTCTAAATTTAATGATTCTTGTATTGTTGAAAAAATTCTACTTATTATACCTAAAAGATTTGACGCTACCAAAATCACGTTGGAAAATACCAAGGATCTATCCAAGACCACCTTGGCGAGTTTTTTGAATTCTATGCACGCACAAGAAGAACAAAGGGTTGTGAGAGAAAAAGGATTTATTGAGGAAGTCTTGTATGCTAAATATGAAGTTGGTGGGAGAAACAAAAATAAAAAGTACAAGAACCAATAAGAAAATGGAGGTTTTGTTAGCAATAAAAGTAAATCAAGAAGCTCAAAGGGAAAATATCCTCCTTGTAAGCATGGCAATAAGACAGGTCATTCTCCATTCAAATATTGGACAAGGCCCAATGCTAAGTGCACCAAGTGTAATCAACTTGGGCATGAAACTATCATCTTTAAGAACTGAACCCAGAGACAAGAAGGAGCTAAGATATCTAAGGACGAGGAGGATGATAAAATTTTTATGGCAACCTATTTTTCCAACAATATTTCATGCAAACCTTAGCTGATTGATAGTGGATGCACCAATCACATGACTCATGATAAGGAGATCTTTAAGGAATTGAATCCCTCTAAAATTTCAAACGTCAAAATAGGTCATGGAAGTTATGTTCTTGCAAAAGGAATAAGAACCATTTTCATTAAGACATATTGAAGTACTAAAACAATTTTTGATATGTTATATGTACCTAACTTAGACCAGGATTTGTTAAGTGTTGGTTAGCTACTAGAAAAAAAAAGGTTCAAAGTATTTCTTTTTAAGATGGTTACTACTTGATCAAAGATGCTATAGGAAAACATTTTTTCAAGTAAAGATGAGAGGCAAAAGCATTTTACTAGATTCAGGTCAGGATGAGCATGTAGTTTTTTGAATAAAAGAAATTGTTGCTGATTTCTGGAATAAGACGCTTAGACATTATCACTATCAAGGACATATAAAAATGAAAAAAAAAAGAAATTCTAAGAGACTTACCTGATTTTGAATTAATCTCTACAAATTGTCATGTTTGTCAATATGGAAAGCAAAATAGACTTCCACTCTCAACAACCATTTAAAGAGCAACAAAAAAGTTGCAGTTAATTCACACCGATGTAAGCATTTTTTGGAAGTTCAAAACAAATGTGAAAAATGAAAGTGACTGCAAAGTCCAAACTGTAAGGTACGATAATGGCATGGAGTACAGCTCACATAAGTTCAATTCCTTTTATGAAGAAGTTGGAATTGAATGCCAATTTATAGGTCCTAATACTCCAGCGCAAAATGGAGTCAGTGAGAAAAAAATAAATTTATTATTGAGATGACCAAATGCATGTTGTATGAAAAGGATTGGCTAAAGAAATTTTGGGCAAAAGCAGCAAGTATAGTTGTTTTCGACAATATAGCCTTCCCACAAAGGAAATAAAAAATAAAACTCCTTTAGAAGCATGGCATGGATACAAACCTTCAATGATTTTTATTAAAGTGTTAGGTTGCCTTTGTTTTTACCAATGTTCCATAGGTTAAATAAGATAAAGTAGAAAAAAAGGTTGTCCTAGGAACTTTCATTCGATATAGTACAAATTCAAAGGCTTATAAAGTTCTCCAACCAAAAAACTACAACTATAACCATTAGTAGAGATGTGCATTTCATTAAAAATGAAAATAAGAACTAGGAAGATTCAAAGACTTCCATGTCAAAGTCAAGCTCATGACTAGAAGAAAGGGAAGATGATCCACTAGTTAGAAGCACTCAATTGATCTTTAAAATATATTAGAGATGCATTGTTGCAATATGTGAACCTATTAATCCTAAAAAATCTCATAAAGATTTAAATTAGAAGAATGCAATGAAGGAGGAGCTATTTATGATCGAGAAAAACAAATTGTGAGCTTGTTGATAAACCTCAAGGTAGAAAGGTAATTGGGATAGAATGGGTATTTAAAATAAAGCTAAATATTGATGATTTAATCAACAACCATAAATCAAGGCTTGTAGTTAAGGGGTATGCAAAATTTTTTAACACATTTGCCCCTAGTTGCCAGACTTGATACAACTAGGTTACTTCTTACTATTTCTACACAACTTAGATGGAAAATGTATCAGATGAATGTCAAATCAACGTTCCTTAATAAAATCCTAGAAGAAAAAGTTTATGTTAAGATACCTAAAGGTTAAATAAAGCTCTTAATGGCCTAAAACAAGCTCAAAGAGATTGATATAGTCGAATAGATGATTATTTTCTTGGTTTTGGTTTTAAAAGTAATTTTTAGAATTCACACTTTATGTTAAAATAAATAACAATGAGATTCTTGTTGTTTCTCTTTAGATGGATGACCTTTTTATTACAGAGAGTAGTGAAAATTTTATTGATGAGTTTAAACTAGATGTGATGCATACTTTTGAAATGTTTGATCTTAGTTTTTTTATCTTAGTTTGATGACATGCTTTCTTGGAATGAAGATCAATCAAAGAAAATACTTGGTTTTCATTTGCAAAAAAAAAAAGTATGCAAAAGGAGATATACTAAAAAATTCATAATAGAGGACTCTATAGAGATAAGTACTGAAATGAACCAAAAGGAGAAACTAAGTAAAGACGATGGAGATGCAAAAAAATGAAAGATACTTTAGAAGTCTTATTGGATGTTTGATGTATCTTACAACAATAACTCCTGATATATTGTATGTTGTCAATATTTTGTCAAGATTCATGTATTGCCCAAATAAAATGCATGTAAAGGCAGCAAAAAGAGTTATCACGTACTTAAAAAAAAAAAACCATTAACAATGGAGGTAAGTTTCAAAAAAATCAAACTAACCAAAAAACTGAAGTTGTTTGGGTACTCTAACAGCGATTGAGATGGTTACTTGGATGATACAAAGAGTACTTAGGGATATTGTTCTAGTCTTGGCTCAAGAATTTTCTCATGGTGTTAAGAAAAAATGTATTGTACTTAATCAACTGTAGAAGCAGAATTTGTTGCAATAATAACATCAATAAACCAAACTTTGTGGTAGATCAAAGGTACTGAAGTACTTGTGAACAATCAAGCTGCAACTATAATTTCTCACAATCCTCTGTTTCATGGGAAAACTAAGCACTTCAATATCAAAATTTTCTTCTTGAGAAAGGTGCAAAAAGATGGAGATATATTTCTCGTCTACTGAGACAGAAGACTAGCTGGCTAATATATTAACAAAGTCTTTGTCAATCAACAAATTCAAGCTTATCAGAGAAAAACTTAGAGTTTGTAATTCTTAAAACAAGGAATATTGTAATTTTTTTTAACTACGCATTATTTTTAATTTTTCTCATCTTTTTTATTTTCTTCAATTTTGAATGAGTCTTAATCAATAAGTTGTTGCTATTTTTTTGGAGTTGTTATTTGTTTTTCTTTTTAGTTTATTCTTAGCTCTGTATATGTAAATTTAATGAAGCAAATAAATCAATATTCTCTCGATGCCTTCTTTACTCTTGTCTCTATATTCCTCCATCCTAAAACCTGCAGTTCTCCATTTGGTTGTTTATAATAATTCAAAATAGACTAATTCTCTACTAGTGCTAACATTACAAGGAATATATTTTTATTTGGCATATTGGTATACATCACATACAACATTATTTCCAACAACAATATTCGAACAAATATGCCTTAGAGTAGTCATTCAGCTAGATGAAGTTTACAACATGGATTTTATCTCAATTCAATAAATAATTTAGTTTGTTTCTACAATTACACCTGAACTAGTCATCCTTAATTGCCAATCCTAAATAATGCATCCTTTAGTACTAAATGACAGAACAATTAGATACATATACCAATTTATAGATAGATATTAGATTAGCCATAAAATGTGGTAAGTGTAACATATTTTTCAAATTAAAGGAGTCATTTATTTCCAGTATTAGAGATTTCAACCATAACAAAATTTCCATTTGATAATATGACCATCAAAGGTTTTGATAACCTGATGTAGTCTTTAAAATTTTTAGATTATTGCTTATATGATCTGACATGCCAGAGTCTATGATCCAAGTATCTACATCAATAAGAGTATGTAGAGAGTGATTATCTTTGTTGTTTTCCTTGATATGGATTTAATTGGCACTACGAGTTAATTGAGCAAAATTACCTTTAATAAGTTTTAAAATACTCATGTTCTCTGCCATACCTGTTTCACATAATACAATATTTGTATTATGTGGCCTCTTGAAATTGTGATCAAGAGGAAAACCATGCTTCTTGTAGAAAACCATCTACTGTGTGCTCATTTCAACCATAATATGTATAAGTTTCACCATTATTAGTGCCATGATTGCCAAAAAAATTTCTACCTATTCTGTATGACCTATCATCTACTACATTAATCATGACAAGTGTTTTTTCTATAAGGACTAATCCACTTTGTCTCTCATGCTAAATACCATTGAAAAAATCTTACTTATTGGAGGTAAGGGATTAAGAAGCAAGATTTAGGACTTCACAACACTAAAATGTTCATTCAATTAGTCCAAGAATATGATGGCATAATCTTGGCCACGATACTTCTTGAAATTTCTCATGGCATCACATTGGCATTTAACTATTGCATATGCATTTTACAATTGGTTGTAGTTTTCAAGCTCTTCCCATAAGACCTTTAGCTTTGTGAAGTATCTTGTGGTAGAAAGAGTTTTCAGTTTGAAAATGTGAAGTTCTTGCTGTAGTTTAGAGATACGTATCAAATCACATTGCTGAAATATATCCCACAAGTCGTGCCAAATTTTGCTAGTAGAATCCATGTATGTTATGCATTAACAAATATATTGAGAAACTGAGTTCAACAACCATGAAATAACCAAATTGTTGTAGTGCCCCCAAGACTTGAATATTAGGTCAAACTGATTTGGCATAGGTAAAGAGCCATCCAAGAACTTAAAATTTTTCCTCATAAATCATGAATCTTTTTACAAATTTACAGCAAGAATGATAATTGTTTCCATTGAGAATTAGATTAGACATTGACACGGATAGATTTTTGTAATAGCCGCAATTTCTCTTGATAGAATCCCTAAGTAACAAATGTTCTCTTGATAGAATCCCTAAGTAACAAATGTTCATTAGAAGGAAATAAAGTAGAGATAAGAACAAAAGCTCACAGAATTAGAGAATTTTTAGTAAATGACAAAAATGTTCCAACACTAGGATAACACAAATAAATGTGAAGGTAACCCAGAATAAAAGTGTAAAGACATTCTAAAGATTTAGAATATATCAATGACTGTTAGAAAGTTATAAGAAAATAATAGAAACAAAGAGAGAACACAAAAATGTCATCAGAAATGCCCTCAAAAAGCTCTATCTTCTATAAGGGCTAAATTATTCCCAAAAAATGGAAAATATTATAAGAATGATTTAGGAACAAACCAATAAGTGTTAGAAACATCGGAAGAATAGTTTGAGAACTTTCTGGAAAATTCTTAGAAAATTACCAAAATGATCCTTGAAGGTCGAAGGGCAAGAAAATGCAAAGTAGAAGCCGAGACTTAAAACTTATCCATTGTCCATGAAATTGGTATATGGAAAATGAGGTGATGACTCATCCCATGATTCATCACACCATTTATGGCATGTAAGACAAAAGTAAGTATTAATGAGGAAAGATAAAATTAACCTTGGTTAAAGTAAATTAACATTCATTAATTAAAATTAATCATACTTACAATAAATTAACATTGGTTCCTGTTAAATTCAGGTTGATTAGTGTTAAATTAATGTTAAAGGATAATTTCTTATATTTAAATTAATTTGAAAAATAGAAATTACATGTAAATGGACCAAAATGCCCTTAATTGGGAATTTAATTCCCAATGCCCTAAAGTGGCAGAATTTGATCTAAGGCTAAGGTAAAACACCCTAATTATTAATACCGCTTTTTCACTTAAGCATTCATTCATTTCCATATTAGTTTGTTATCTCATGATCCATAATTCATTTTAGAAAATACTTGTATGAAAATACAGTAATTTTTTTTTTAAAAAAAACTATTTGATATAAACTACAAACCTCGTCGATAAAACGTACGTAGCGGTAAAATAAATTGCTAGATGAATTATGCACTCGTTCAAAACGATAAGAGTATCAATTTCTTATATTATTCTTTTTTATTTTTAATTTTCATATACACAATTAACATAAATTGAACATGACAAACATATAATAACATAATTATACATACCATTTCATACGACACATAAGTCTTAGGCACGTGACCTTATCATAAAATTATTACAAACCATAATTTATAACCTTGATACTATGTGTATAAATTAAATTTACATAACATACTATATAATACTAATTCTCATACTAGGATGCTTGCATCCAACTATATACAACATGTACATTATTGGTATGTCATCAAACTCTTCTGCTTCCTCAATGAAACGGGGAGACCCACAAACCTCTACTGGCCTATTGATAGAAATAGTCCATCCACATGTTCGGTTCCAACAACATATACGTTTCGTCTGGAATCTCTTGGTAGGCTTGAAAGGGGTAAGCATCGATTGCGAAAAGCTTCCATGTGAGGACCATATGTGTGATAGACTGTGGTAGTGGGATGGGGTCTACGGAATTGGTTTCCTTTTTGAGGAAGAGAAATATACTACAAGAGCTTCCCACTGCCTCCGATTACCGCGTGGGGTAGGAAACACTATCAGGGTGAAAAGCCTCTAGGGGTATAGCAAATCCAGTGGTCGAGAAGTTCGGGCTTAGAACTTCCGAAATAAATAGATGCCAAAGAGAGAAGTAGATGCGAACATTGGCTTGTGTCATGATCAGTAATCTGTGGGGGTTTGCGATCTAATCAACATTACTAATATCGATGAATACTACTGCCGTCACAAAAGACATTAGTGTCATATGGGAAGAAAGTGGAAGAAGTAGAGGTGAAAAACTAAGTTTCTCAGTAGGTTTTCTACTCTATTCTAATGTCATCACCTTTATCCCAGCCACTTCAGTTTATTTAGAAAATCATTACATGCAAATAAGACTATTTTTAAATCTTTGAAAAGATTCCACTGAAATGGGTTGATTTTATTCATAAGCATGCAACTCAAAGATTAAACATGCATTTTTCCTAACATTCATAAACTTTGGGATCACGATTAAGATATCATTTGACATACATATTACTCTATGTCTTAAACTTTATTCTTTGTTATTTCTCTTTATCATTTCTCTAGTCCACTCCTTAGAGACACATGTGAATTTGATTCCACCATATTTGGGGAAAATAATTAGACATAGACATGCATTAAATTGATCAAACAACATATTCTAATTGACTTTACTTCCACCTCCTACTTCTAAGGATATGAGCCTATTCCTAGGTGTCACCATCACATAAGGTATGAAGGACTCAATGCCTTCACTGTAGAAGGATTTTGGAGAAACCTTTGTCTCCTAGGAGAAACCTTTGACTCCTCTTCAGTAAGACTATGAGTGCCATATGGAATTGGTGTGCACAAAGTACACGAGAGTAGACTTACATTTTCACATAAGATTTGCTTTAGTGATCTCTTAATCTCTTTAAGTTCATTTTAACGGCTTCCAAATAATCATGCATGCTCAAACAAATTTCCAACCAATACGGAATACACATAGATTTTAGATTCTATCTTAACATCAACATAAACAATACTCATACGTAACATCATCCTTTCTTACTCATGAGCATTCATCATTCAATCTTACATAAATAATGTGCATTCACAATTAGTGATACAAGTTGATTGGTAAATCACATAACATTATTACATATCACAAATACATATTCAACCTAATAATTTAATTCTATTTTTTATGTTGAATCACTCAAGGGACTTAATTCACTCAACCTTCTAAGTTTCTCCTCATCCTTTCCTTTTCTCAATTTCACATTAATTTCATGAAACTTTTACATTTTAGAACTTTTCTCTAGGTGGCCGAATGGCAACCTTTTAAGTTTTTACTCTTTGTGCTCTTCAATTATTCAAGTCTTATGCAAGTCCTATTTATACTAAGTTCAAATATTAAGCGTTTACAAATTTTTAACTTAATTAGGACATTTTATTTGAACATGGTTGGAAGATGGTTTATGTCTTTGTCTAACTTCTTTTGAAATTTTAATTCTTCTTTAACATTATAAGGCTTCTTAAGTTACCTAAACTAAGATTTTAAACTTTTTTTCTTCTTAATTAACTTAGAGTGGCCGAATGTGAACTCTAGGTTCCTAAGTTGTTCTAGTTCATTTTCTCTTGTCTTATGAGTTGATTTAGGCATTTAAAGAGTAACTCATTAATTTCTATCTAGATTAGAAACTTTTAGAACTTCCTTATTATTTTGATATATCATAGCCGAATTACTTAACTACCTTCTAACTTCATATTTAAGGTTTAATCACCTTAAACATGCTTAGACTTAGTCTTGAAGTATGTTAACTTTTGACTTCCTCTTTACTACATTAGTGGTTAAGCCTAAATAACTCTTTAACCTTTGCAATTCCTTTTCATTTTAAACCAAAGGATGTCTAGTTAAGGTAATTAGGAATTAATTCTTCTCTTGGGTCAATTTACTCCAAGGTGGTCGAATGACCTATTTTTTTAAATCCTATCTTCCTTACACTTTTAATACTTTCTACTTACATGTTTATGATCATTAATTAGTCCTAGTTGAGGACTAAAACTCATCTTTAGTTAATTAAATTCATGGTGGCTGAATGTCACTCCTTAGACTTAGGGTTCCACAATTTCCTTCTTAACCTTAGATTCATTTAGCTAAAGTGATCAATTGGTTCCTTTACCTATCTTAAGACTTAATCATACTTTTAATCAATTATGTTTGCATGTGAAGGGTCCTAAATTAAACCTAGTTAGGAATTAAAACCTATCCTAAGTTATTTAACCACAAAGTGGCCAAATGCTACTTTTCTAGGTTTAGGGTTTCCTTTACTTAATCCTAGTTGACTTAGGTTGACCATTCTTTAACCTTAGTTGACTTAGGTTGATATTCTTTAACCCTAGTTGACTTAGGCTAACCATTCTTTAACCTTAGTTGACTCTTAGGTTGACCTTTACTTGGAGATAAAGTTTTTACTTCACATTTGACTTAGTCTAAAGGGTTTTTAAGTATTTTTACCTAGACTAAGTGAGATGGCCAATAATCACTTTTACTTTTATTTAGGTCATGGTTAAATTTTAGTTACCCTTTTTATGCTTCTTCGAAATTTTTACCAATTACTAGTTATAGACTTTATCTTAATTTACCTATGTTGAATATTTTGAAATTGGTCACTTTTAATTTTAATTAAGCTTTCCATCAAGTTAGTTACTTACTAAAAATTGTTAATTCACCCTTAATCAATTTTTAAACCCATTTTTACTAAAATCACTCTAGGGCGGCCGAATGCACACCTAGAGGTTTTTGAACCATTTTTTCTCTAATGAACTTCATCCAAAAGTTTTTTTAGTCCATTTAAAATCTAATTATAGAGTTTAATTCACCTAGAGAAATTTTAGCCAAATTAATCTTTGCTTACCGTGTGGTGGCCGAAAGCCTCACTTAGTTTGCCAAGGTTATTTCTTCCAAACTTTCACTTCACACAACCTTGATTCTTTGGTGTTGTGCACTTGCAGCACCTTATGCCCTTGGTCCATGCATATTTCCTCCAAGTCCAGAGCTTAAGTTCTTAACAACATGAGTCTTGAGTGCTATACAAAGTCTTTGCCATTTTTAGGTTAAAAAATCCAACCTTTACTTTAGTAGCTTGTTAGCCTTTGCCCAAAGTGAGCTTTTGGAACTTATTACATAAATTTATTTCACTTTTTAACACTTATGTTCAAAGGTTCATATCTGGTCTAGAGATCATACAAAAGTTCACCACAAGTGGAAAAATTACAACTTTAAAACTTAAGCATAAAACAAGCATAAAAACAAGCAACATAACACTTTTTCTATACAACAAAGGGTAGATTCTTATGATCTACTCCAAGATCCATATATCTCCTTTCAACTATACTTTAAAAAATTTTCCCATGAGTACTTAAAATTGATCAAAGCTTCGAAAATGATTTTTAAATAAATTCCGCTGATTAGATTTCTTATATGTGCCTTAGAAATACTTTAAACCAACCAAACTTTTGTTTTTATTTTCAAAAATCATTAAAAATTGGTGGGGGTGATTTTGAACAGTTAAAATACAATTTTAAGCACTCACAAGTGAAAACAAAAGGAGATGTACATATTTTAGAGAAAATATCCATAAAAAAACCTAAACAAACCATAAAAAGACAAGTTGAAAGCATAAAAAGACAAGTACAAAGGTCCTACTTGATAAAGACTTTACTAAGTGGTGGTGAGGCTATGATGGCTGCCTTGGTCCCCCTTTGGTGGTCCACCACATTTGACAAGTGTAGATGGTGGGACTTAGTGTTTAGAGTCTTGATTTGGCTTAAGTCTCCAAGAGTCTTGATTTGGCTTAAGTCTCAAAGATGGAGACTCAAACTTAAAGTGTGGGATTAGGGTGCTTTGGATTAAGATGAACTTAGAGAGAATGGACAGAGTTTGGCTAAGTGTTTTCTCTATAAAAACTAAAGAAAATGGGGTCCCAAAGGTGGTTAGTAGGTTCGGTCACTTAGGGGTAAGTTTGGGATATTTTTACACTTAGGGATATTTAGTAATTTTGTATGAATTTTCCTATTTTCCAAAATAATTCAAATTTGAAGGAATTATTCCTTTAGGTTTAGATTAATGTTAATTAGGCTGAGTTTACCTCTAATTTTGTTTAACTTAGCCTAAACATGGTTTAATTTTAATTAACCAAGATTAATTAATCTTAACTATAGTTAAAAAACTTTTTACTATTTATCTTTTTTCTTTTATGCAAGACTTGATTGACTTGGAGTTGGTGACTCATCACTAGATTTTCCACATCTTTATTTTTGTGCAAGTGTATAGCCCTCTCTTGCCTTGTTTATTACATTTTCTTACTCTCTTAGCCTTATATAGGCATTTTCATAATTTTTGTCATTGCCAGAAAATTTTCCAAATTATTCCCCTGACTTTTCTAACATTTTTTGGTTTGTTCCCATGTTAATCTAAGGTCATTTACTATTTTTCTGGGAACTAATTAGCTCTATGCAAAAAGTTAAGCTCCAAGGGGTATTTTGGTTTTTTTTCAAGGTTTTTCTGAGGGCATTTTCATCCCTTCTTGGTTTTCTACGTCTTCCTCACTATTTTTAACTATCTATGATGTTTTATAATCCTTTTAGGATATCTGTCACTTATGTTTTCATTTCTATGGCTCATTATTTGAGTTGCTCAAATGCAAGGGAATTTTGATCATTTGAACCTAACTTTCTAATTCCTCTATTTTTGGCTCCTAATCCTACTTAGTTTTACTCTAGGAATTATTTGTAGCTTCAAACATTCATCATCGAAAAATTGGGATGTTACATAAGGAGGTCATTTGATTCATTATAAACCTTCTAAACACTCAAACAAATTCTCTAAACTCACCCAAAATTCCAACTTCTCTCAAAATACTAAAACCTACACTGAACTTGAACTTCCATATTTGAAGTTTAAGTTATAACAAGACAAACCAACAAAGCTCCACCACTATCACTAGGAGCTTTCATGTGGACCACCAAGGATGAGGGAACCAAATTAAAAAGGCCCACAAAATCTTTATAAAAGTCTTCAATAAGTAGGGTTTTTATCATACACTTTTTCTCAGTTTTTAATTATGTGTTTATGACTTGTTTTTCTTCTATTTTTATTGTATTTTTCTCTAAGTTTGATGGATACCACTTTCTTGAGTTTTATGGAGTTCAAAACTGCCATTAATGGTTAAAAAGGAGCATTACCAAATATTTAGTGATTTTTGGAAGTTAAAAGAAAATTTTATGGATTAAAGTGCTTCTTGTAACCTTTGGAACAATTTAATCAGTTAAAATTTCTTTAAAGTGATTTCTTTGAAGTTTGGGCAGATTTGAAATTTTTTGTGAAAGGTTTTAAGATGCTAAAAGCAATAGAAGGATAGATATTGGAGTAGATTTAGTAGATCTCCACTTGGTTGTCTTGAAAAAATGCTTTCTTTATGGTCTTTATGTTCAAAGTTGTAAGCTTACTTATGTGTACTCTTAAAAGCTTTAATCTTGAACTTGGACTTTGATAAAATTTTAGATGTGGACCCATATGATAATAACCCTAAAAGTCATAAAAGTTTAAGTCACAAAACTTGGATTTTAAAACTAGTAAGAGAAAAGGTAGACTTATGGAGTAAAAGTTGAAAAAGACACTTAAGATCTTCCATGATCATGACCAAATTTATGGAGTAAGGACAAATCTTGATGGTCCCAAAGCATAAGATGCAACCAAGTGCTAAATTCATGACATAAAGGTCAAATAAGAAGAAATTGAGAAAAATATCCTTACTTGGACATATGGTGGATTCAGCCACTCTCCATTAAATTAAGGGAACTTGAGTTTAAAATTTTAATTAAGATATAATGAGGAGTCTAACCATGTAGAAGAAAGGAATTATAAGTTTGAAAAAACTTGATTATGGTTTGGGTAACCATTAGACCATACATAGGTAAACTTTGTAAAAGTAAGTTAAAATCTTGTTAAGACTTAAAAATGAACTCAAATATGCATAAGGTGGTGACTAGAAATCAACTATAAAGTTCGGGGAGTATGAAAAATCACTCAGCCATGCCTACCAAGTAAGAAGAAAATGTCTTAAAAGTATTTAAGTTGGTGTAATTTAATAGTTTAAGTCCAAACTAGTGTAAATTATCTTCTAATGTAAGAAAAGCCCACATAGGTCAAAAATTGGATTAAATTAGATGGACTAAATTAATACTTCATCCCAAACAAAACTTCTTGCCTTGTGTGATTAGTAATTATCTATATTCTTTCATAATGTTTTCCCACAATCTTAATATTCTTTTCATTCCTCTTGTAACAACAAATGTTCACCTTCAACTTGTAAATGATGATCCATATTAGATGTTTTGAATTGGGCAAATCCAAACATCTTCCCTTGTACATTCATTTTTCTTGGAATGAAAACATTGCCTCTTCTTCCCAACATAGGAATACCTTCCATGAATACTCTTTACTACTCCTCTGATATCTTCCCACAAGTCCTAGTCCTCTTAGTGTCGTAATATCATTTTCGTACATCTGCTGATCCAATCCTCTTGCTTAGGGATGGAAGTGAATAAGGTCGTTCGACAGGGACCTACAGCTCGGCTCGTTTAAAGCCTAGCTTGGCTCAGCTTGTTTAATAAATAGACAGGCCCAAGCTTGTTAAAAATCCTTTTTAGATAAACAAGTCAAGCCTAGGCTTATAAAAAAAGCCTATTTAACCTATTCAGGGGCCTATTTATATTTATATATTATATATTATTATATATTTATATTTATATTATATTTTATTTACATAATATTAATATATATATATATATATATATATATATATATGTTTACTTGGAATGAAAACATTGCCTCTTCTTCCCAACATAGGAATACCTTCCATGAATACTCTTTACTACTCCTCTGATCTCTTCCCACAAGTCCTAGTCCTCTTAGTGTCGTAATATCCTTTTGTACATCTGTTGATCCAATCCTCTTGCTTAGGGATGGAAGTGAATAAGGTCGTTTGACAGGGACCTACGGCTCGACTCGTTTAAAGCCTAGCTTGACTCAACTTGTTTAATAAATAGACAGGCTCAGACTTGTTAAAAAGCCTTTTTAGATAAACAAGTCAGGCTTAGGCTTATAAAAAAGTCTATTTAACCTATTCAAGGGCCTATTTATATTTATATATTATATATTATATATTTATATTTATTTTATATTTTATTTACATAATATTAATATATATATATATATGTTTTAGGCCTATTTAATGACCTTTTTATCTTGTAAACTTTAAGTTTGCAAGCCTTTTTAATCAATTATTTATATAGGTTTTAAGTTTATGTATTGATCTTTTTTGTAATATAGGCTTTTAAACAGACTTGTAGACCTTATACGCTTTAAATCAGGCCAGGTCTTGACAGAAAAAAAAAATCCTTTAACAGGTAACAGGTAGCTCAGGCCTCAAAATTTTTAAACAGGTCAGACTTAAACACTCAAAGTCTAACTCGGCTCGTCCTACTTCTATCCCTACTCTTGCTCTCTCTTCTTGGTCTTGTCATAGTCCATTTTTGACCGTTCACATTTCACTCAACTCCTTCATGTGTTTCGTGCTCTTTCTCTATTCTTTTTAAAATATATTATTCTCATTCATCCAATATCTTGATAGGTTTAAATGATATGGATGGCTATCAACCATCTAAGAATAATTGGTGATCCAATTCATTAAATTTTATTAGATAAATTGATACAATTGTCCCATTAATATAACACAACTCAAACTAATGTGGTGTGTAAAAATTTTCATTGTTTTTTATCATTTTTTTCACCGTTCAGGTTTTTTTTTAATATATTTTTTAATTTTTTAAAAAAAGTTTATAGTTTTAATTTTAACATTTTATTCTTAAAATAAAAATTTTGATCTCTTATTTTTAAAATAATCTACTTTTAATTTTTAAAGTAATATTCGATACAAGGTATTATAGATCATGATATTATACAATATTTTATATATCATTGATAAGAAACTAAAAATAATATATTTTAAAAAATAAAAGATTAAAATCAATTGTTTTAAAAATAAGATTTCAAAATTTTAGAAGAATTAAAAAAAATCATTATTATTTTTAATGATTTGATATTTTATGAGAAGTGTAAGAAAAATGAGACACTAACAAAGCCTAATACGACAGCAGAGTGCGTTAAAATTGGAAGTCACCACTTTGGGGGTAAAATTTAATTCCAAATCCAGCCTGACCCATGACAACACAACTTTAACCTTATATGTAACTAGTATCATGGTTCCATGAACCAAAGCCTATTTACCTCACCTTTAATGGGAGGAGTTTATTTATCCTTCCTTCTGATACGTCAATGAGTCAATATGTTTAACATACAGTAATCGTGGTCATGCCTGCTAGATCAAGATATTTGAACAAAGAATTGCAGAAGCACAGTTAACTAGTTCATCAAGTCATTCAGATGAACTTTCTAGGACAATTCAGCATGAAGGACTAATGCATAAATATTCGAGAAAGACAAGAAAAACATCCATAACAACACCCCCTCCTTTTGGTTAAGGTACACAACATCTCCAATGGGAAACATGACCAAAAAGGGCCTCAACCTCAGCAGGCAAACAGGATTGCAAAAAACATAATTCATTTTTGTCATTAGGCTCTCACCAAAACTCTCATTTCCCATACAAAACCCATTAGCTGATGTAATCAACAAGCAAAAAGAGAAAGTAGGTGATAAAGCATTATTTTAACCTATTTAGATCCTAGAAGCATCAAGTTGAAGCACCTTAATTAATCACAAGATGTTGTTTGTTTGTAAGCCATTTTATGAGATGTGAACCCAAAATCTAAACTTCCATAATCATATTAAGTCAAAAGATTAACTCAGTTCTTCTGCAACTTCATTGCATACCACTGCAAAGCATAGCCTAAAGATTAAAGTCCATGGATTACAATTTTGTGCATTACTGAAGCTGATATCACAACCTGAGGGCATGTCAATCTTGCTTTCTTATTCAACACACTAAATATGATAATTTCTATTTCCTATTCTGCATTTCCCTCGTATAATGATCACTACATTTTTCTGCTCTGCATAGTCTATGAGTATATTATGGGATATAGCGGATGGATAGCAACTTTTCATGCTAATTTCCCTTCAAAGAATCGAATATTATGGTCAAATTTTCAATCCCCTACTACACATGGCTTCAATTTACAACTAACAACTCAATACCTCTTCATGTCCTTATAAACACTTTTAGATCCATCCAAATTTCCTGCACCACTCAACTAAATGAATCTGATAACTACAATCAAATGGATCGTGCTTTCTTTTATTTTTCCTCTTCCTGTCCCATATCTCAAAAATCTCATTGAACTTGCTACCTTTTTCACATTGGTTCATAAGTTACAACATTTGGATAAACTGATTTCCCTGCAATAAACTCTCCCACATTTCATAAGCCTTCAAATTTTTCAGGAGATTTGAGTTATAGGAATACAGATTAGGCAGTGGAAGAAGATTGAAATGAATACAATTCCATGAAAATCCCTTTCCTCAATTTTCTTGAATAATGGTTATTTATAATAATATTAATATTTATTTTTTTATTATTTAAAAATATAATTTTTATTTAATTTTTAATTAATAATTATTTATTTATTTATTTATTTTTAATAATCCACATCGAAGAATTAAAATAAAGTGAGTTAACTTATTTTTGCAACAATTTTTTAAAAATTTAAAACTTAAAATAAAAACTAAATTTAGTTTCTAAACAACTTAAAGTTAAAAACTAAAAATTACACCAAACAAAATCTTAAATATATAGCACTTGTTTTGTATCAAAACAACTATTGAGGCAATGAGTTATGAGAGGCCCAACACACACCTAAGTGTTACTTGTTCATCGGAATTGTTTTTTACACCCTTCACTTTACTTTTTGCACCCTCTCTTTCATGTGAAAAGGTAAAATTATCCTTATATATTTAACTTTCGAAACTGTAAATTCAGGAGATTTGGATTTCTTTCCGGAAACATGTATCCGAAAAGTAAATTGTACGGTGTTCATTAGATCCGGAAAGGTGTATCCGGAATGAAAATATGAATTTTCGAAATCTTGCTTAAAACAAGTGTGAATATATGTTCTGGAAATATGTTTCCGTAACGCAGTAAATGAATTTCCGGATGTTCCGGAAACACGTTTCCGTAATGAAACGAATGAATTTCCGGAAACGTGTATTTGGAAGGTAAATTGTACAATGTTCATTAGATAGGAAATATGTATCCGGAATAAAAATATGAATTTTTGAAATCTTGCATGAAGCAAGTGTGAATATATGTTCCGGAAACACATTTTCGTAATGAAATAAATGAATTTTCGGAAACGTTTATTTGGAAGATTTTTTTCGAAATAAATTTAATTACTCTTCGGATAAGTATTTCTGGAAGTTTAATAAATCTATTCCGGAAAAGTATTTCCGGAAGTTCAATTCATTCCGAAAAATCATTTCCGAAAACTTATTAAATTCATTTCAAATAATAGAAATAAAGGATAATTTTGATATTTAATTTTATCAAAAATAAAAAAAATATAAAAAGTAAAAATTAAAAATGGGATGAAAAAACAACTCCCTTATTCACACCTTTCACCCTAACTATAACTAATCCAAGTCATTAGTTCACACCCTTCATCCTAGTTTTATAGCTATGGGACCCAAAGCCATGTTGAATTTATTTCATGGGAACGCTTTGATATCATGGCAGTAATTTATCCATATCTAAATCCAATATAACGGACATCTAATATAAAAAACATGCGTCATTCTGTCAAAAACACACTTTTCATAGTGTTAAATTGTTAGAGTATTTTTGTAAGTATCATACCTCCCCTTACTTGAAATTCCAAGTATTCTCACCTACATCAAGGAAAGATAGATCTAATGAACCCTATTTATTGGGACAGTCAACTAGACCAACATTAGTTACATTTGTTACAAAAACTTCCATATTAATAGAAATGGAAAAGCCATTTGCTATTAACAATTAATAAGAATCACTTTAGACAAAGTTAGAAAATAAAAAAGTATTCAAGTAAAACAGATTAAACATTTTGCACATATCAAAATCAATAATTAAACTCTTAGAGTGTCGGTAAATTGGTAGGAATTAAAACTTCCAGCAAAAGAATTAAGTGTAACTGAAACAAGCCCTATGATGAAGGAAAGATAAACGTAAAACCGCTGACAATTGGCTTTCAAGTTTCAATCTGGACCTGGTAAAGTTAGACATGCCATTCAAGCATGACCCTCTTTATTTATTCAAAAAGGTTTTTCTTACATTTTTTACGCTATCCCACACCCCTTCTTATTAATTTTTTATTTTATTTTTTCTCCCGCAATTTGCTTTCTTTATCACCGAACTTTCATTGGAGCAAGGAGTAACATGTGGAGATGTTTTCGTCCCCACTTTTTTGACTTGTGTAGCAAACGCGGTGATAATGGAGCTTTACAAATTGTATTGAAAAGAGAGAAAGCACAAATACAACACTTGGTAATTGAAATGGGGACGGATTTTATTCCTTCAATATCATGGTGGGACATATATGGATCTTACTTATTGTGACCAACAATCATTAATTTCTAATTTCTGTCTAGATGACGGGATTTGGGTTTCAAAAGTGCTTCTTTTTTGGACTTAATTGCTCACTGCTTTCATAGTTTGCTAAGGTTCACGTAAAATAAATTCCTCACTTGCTACACTGCTCACTCTTTTCTTTAACACGGCCAATCTTTATTACATTAAACTATGAATACGCCGTAAGTTAAGAGTTTTGAAAATTTTATAACAAATTTATGTTATAATATCAAATACAAGGATCAAACGCGCATTAATGTGATTGAACAAATACACATATATCGAAATAAATAACAAATATATAAACAACTTTGTTATGCAAAGGAAAAAAATTACTTTGAGGAATAAAATAATATTTTTTAACAATAGTAATTTTAAAATTGTGTAAAAGGGTAATTTAATTTTTAGATATTTTTCTACAAGATACAAGTTATTTTAATTTAATTACAATTGAATGAAAAAAAATTAAAATAACTAGCATTAATTTCAGGTTTTTTATTTTAAAAACTATTTTCAAAGTAACTTCTCAAAATAATCATAAAAATATTTAAAATAATAAAAAAAATTCTTTATTATTTTAAAAATTATTAACAAAATACTATTAATATTTATAAGTAAACCTTTCCATTATAAAAATGATTTTGTTAAGAAACATAAACAAGCATTAGGAGTCATTTGGCATGCATATATTTTTTTATTTTCAGAACTTATATTTTCTGATAATTTTATAAATATAAATGGTATACCTAAAATATTTCTGAGAACGTTAAATAAGTTTTGTTCTGTTCACACGAATGTTAACCTTCTTAAAAATATTCATGTTTGATTTTTTTAAGATTTGTAAAATCAAACGAATCACTGAACTGTTTAAAATATTGGTTATAGATTTAATGGTCTAATTATAATTAAATCATTATTAAATTTATATTAATTAAATATTATTTTTAAAATATTTATAATATATAATATAAAAAAATATAAAAATATATAATAGTATAATTTATAATTCTACATGATTGAAAATTGAAAATTACATACCATTTAAAATTTATAAATTTCTCGCACATATAATACTAAATAAAATATAACATAATTCTAATTTTTGTTTTACAAAATATTGATTTAAACAACATCAATTTTACATAATTTTTTATTTTATTAGTTTTTTTTTTACTAATTTTGCTAGTTTGTTACCAGATAATTAATTTTGTGGTACAAATAATTTTAAAAAATAATTAGTTTAATTTTTTATCCAATTGATCGATTTTGATTTAGTTTGATTTAATTTTTAAAATATTTTATCCTATCCAACATAGTTGATGAGCAATTCAAGGATAATTATATTTTTTCTGGTTCCGATGCATTTTTACACCCACCATGTTGCTTATTAGTATAGGATTGGATCGAATTATCCAATCCAAAGAACAATGATATTATTTAGAGTTAGATTTTGACTTGCAAAAATTATCTTAAATCTACGTGTTGTTTATTAGTGTTCGTTTTAATTTAAAGTTAGATAGAATTGCTTATATATTTTGAGATACCTATATAAATCAACCTAAATTATATATATATATATATATATATATATATATATATATATATATATATATAAAAGAGTTAGATTTATTGATATTAAATATTAAATTTTAATTTATATTAATTTAATAATTTTATATAAAATATAAAATTTATTAATAAACTATGTTATAATATACAGTAGATTATGTATATTAAATTTTAAAAAATTTAAAAATTTAAAGATATATTATTTAATTATTGATATTTATATATATTTAAATAATATATGAGTCTGTTAAAATAAATCATGAAATAAAATATTTATTAATTTTTATTTTATATAAAAAATTTTATATACATAATTTATTTAATATTATAACATGATTTAAAATTAAATTAATAAATTTTATATTTTATATACTGCATGAATAATGAGATGAAAACACAAAAAGAATATTAAAATAAAAAAATTATATTTATACTATCAAAATATATTACCATTCATAATAAATGAAGAAAACAAAATAAAAAATATATAATAAAATAGATGATGTAAGGATTAAAATGGAAAAAAATAATATTTTATATATTATAATATAATTTTATTTATATATATAATGTGTTCTCGTAAAATTTTATTAAAAATAAAAATATAATTATATTTTATATTATAAACAAATTATCTTCTTCATAAAAATATTGAATTCTCAGCCACTTCTATAAAAAGGTTTTTGTTGGAAAGATACTTAAACGATTGATAGAAAAGTTAGATGCCTAGAAATATTTTTAAAAAAAAAACAGTACTACTGATAGGAATTAACATTTTTAAGTTAAGATTCATAAAAACAATATCTTTTTTACTAAATACTTTTTTAAAGTCACAATATCCAAGGGTGCAAATTAAATTTAAAGTAAATTTTTAATATTCTCAAAAAAAGTTATTACTAGCTTTTAGAAATTACTCGTTCGTAATAGAATTTACCAATTTTTTATTGAACATCTAAAACTTTTATTCAACTGCAGTGATACTCTTACATATAAAAAAGGTTTATACCTTTTTATACTTTTAATATTATGGTTAAGCATTTTTTAGAAAAATTTCGACGATTTACATCCAAATATAATCAATTAAAAGTCACTTTTTAATATGTAAGAAAAAAAAATTATGCAATATGATTATTTTTTATAAATAATTTTTTATGATAGTACAATAATCATAAAATTACATAGGAATTAGGTCTTGGAAGGAAACAAGTGAAAGGATACTTTTTAATAACTATTTTCTAATTTAATAAATTTTTAAAATAAAAATAAATTAATAAATTAATACAAATTCAACAACATCTTAATCTCTTGTATATTTTTATGAAGATTATATAATTTTTTTTTCTTCAAAACATAATATCCAAATACATCTTAAGGTTAAGCTCCTATTGTATTGACGCTAAAAATCAATTTTCATATATTATAATAAAAAAACTTTTTTTTTATGTAAATCTATGATTGAAATCAATTTGAATATATATCCCAGTTATATTTAACAGGTAAAAATATTTTTCTAAAATTAAAAAACAGACGGCCCTATGTTTTATTATCCTCATTACACTATTTAAAAATAAAACAAAAAATATCTGAAGTTCATTTGAGTTTTACTCGTGAAAGCACATTAAAATATACCAACTAGAATTATATTATTTTGAGCTTAGGTACACTTTTATATAACATTAATGACTTGACGTGAATAAACATAAGATTAATTATCTTTTCAGGTTTTGTAAATTATGATTAAATTTAATTTTGATTTTTGAAATTTTTTTATTAATTTTTGTTTTCATAAATTTTAAAATTTTGAAAATAACTTTAATTTCTACTTTATAATGATATAAGATGTATCTAATTATATGCTGATAATTATTATAAGGTAACAATTACAAAAGTTTTAAAATTTATTGAAAAATAAAATAAAATTTAACTAGATGTAAAAAATGAATAAATAACATAATTTACCCGTAGACATAATGCAGAAGTGAATTACGAGGGTGGACCGACAAATCTGATATAAGCAATTATTTACTAAGAACCGACCCATATATTCTGCATCATTTGCCTTTTCCTGTAGTTCTCGAAGGTCGGCAATTCTCTTCTTAGAAAACTAATTTGGGGCACCAAAATCTGCATGCCTCAATCTGTGCATGTCTAGAGAAGAAATCGAGTCCCAAGTAATAATATTCTATTACAAAAAGAATCTCAACTGTACAAGCTCTAAAATGTTGTCTTTTGATCTAAATTTTTAATAATGATCTGATTTGGGTTTTATAAGCAAAATTCTGGGTAACTGATGCACAGTGAATAATTACAAAGAGCGGTTAATTGCAATATTTTATGAATAAAAGAACAAAGGAGGGAAGTATCTGCTATGCTTTCTATACTAAAAAAAATCTTTGCACATAGGCAAAATATATCAACCATCAAGCTTCAGTTGACGTTGACCTAACATATCAGAGGCATTAATATTCCTCTAGTTTCAAGTCAATCAGTAACTCCAACACAGAATCTGCAAAATTGTTCTTCTTTTACAAACATGGAGGGCCACCTTTCTGCACTCTTATCCCTATATATTCTTTTACTGATGTCTTGTTCCTGTTAACTCCCTCCTTATGTCCACACACAGTTCATTGTCTTGGTAACCCAAATGCAAGGTCTATTCAGTTCGTGTTTGGATTGTGGCATTAAACTGACATAAGTGCATTTGAGATCCATAAGCTACTCTTAATAGCGTAAAAAAAAGGTGGCTCCAAGGATACCATAGGTAGAACCCCACAACAATTAGAGGTCCATTATCCACATTAGTGAAAAAATATTTTAATTTATTCATAATGGTTTCGGTGGCTTCAATATACTGTAACTTCTCATACCTTGCTACAGAAAGGTCAAAAAGTGTTAAATCCACCTTTGGCGAGTAGATCTCTTTACTAGAGAAATTTTCAAAGCTCTAATTTTTTGCTTCTAGTCACACCAGTCTCTAGTGGACATAGATACATTAATATGAGTTGATGTTTTATGAGGGCCATGGTCTGAGGTAAGTCACATGTAATAAAGTTTGATTAATTGATGCCAAGGGAAAAAAGATAGACCCACAACTATCTTGTACTCAAAACTACAACTCATGACAAAGAGCAATAGCAGGTGGCACGAGCCCACCTTGTAACCACTTTTGCAGGTATATATAACATGCCAAAAATTCAAGTTAAATTGCTATAAGCTTTCCAACCTTACACCAATCAGCAAAGCTTTTGCAGCATAAAGACAGAAAAAGAAACCATATCAAGTCCAAAGAGAAAACATATTTTGTGTGGCGCCATAAATCTAGCCACATGTCCTACTCTTTTTTTGGCAAAATAAAGAAAATAACGGGTTGAAGGATGAGATTTAAGCCACTATTCACTAACAAGAGCATAGAGTGAAAGAAGAAACACTGAGAACTCCTGTTGTTAAGAGTAAATTGAAGAAGCATGCTAATCACTGTAAAAGAAAAATGCAGGGTGCTTTATCCAACCAACCATCAAGAATAATACATAGGGACGTGTGGTTTACACAACAAATGCACAGCAAAATTAACAACATCAAACCAAAAGAACACCTTATGGACCTTCCATGTTAATACAATCCAAGCACACTTCTTGCAATAGAATGTGCCTGGTTCGACCTACTTTTCACAGAACCATTTCTACGGCTACCTCTCATGGGAGTCAAGTAGAACCGCAAGAGACCATTATCAATGTTGTTAGGAGAGTATCTTGCACTTCTGTTCCTTTCCAACACAAACTCATCCTTACCCTTCTTTCCATGCCCATTACCCAGAACACCATTCCTCCTAAAATTGCCAAATGACCCACCATTACCAATACTTTGAGCATTTCTCCAACTCACACTGCTATTGCTCCTAAACACCCTGCCATTAAAACCACCACCTCTACCATCTCCACCGCGATCACCTCTCAACTCCTGCCACGACTCAGAGAAGGACCGTTCCATCCCATTCATCCTACTATATCTATCATCATCCTCGTCCTTGTTCCCACTACGTCGGTGAATAAAGCCCCAAATGCTCCACCTCCACCGCCTTGATTTCTTTGACCCTTTCTGGTTGCCATTTCCAATCACACTCATATCAAAAGTTTCGGAACAGCAATCCTCCCTCATCGAATTTGAGCTCAAATCTCGATCATGAAATCCCATTCTAACACCTTGCACATAATCAACACCAGCAGGGGTGACTTTAGCATTGACGCTACTCCCATTATTACCAATGCTGCCACTTGAAACAGATTTCAACTCATCGATCTCCAAAGTAACACTCTTTCTAACTGAATTGGACCTATCAAGACTCTTCCTTCTCCTGGATGCTGAATCAGAATAATATTCTCTAGTCTGTGTAGTCCCACCAGGCACAGAATCCTCCTCATTCGCCGGCTCCTCCACCGGAATTTGTGTATCAGTCCTCACAACATGATGCACCGGAGCATCCTCCACCACGGACAACATCGTCGGCATCCTCGGGAAACCTGATCTTCCGATCAAATACCCATCCCACGAAGCCCGTGGCTCCTCCAGCGAGTACCTTGGGTCGTCGAACGACATCCGGCCGGCGTCGAGTGAGAACCTGCCTGCATCAAGCGAAAATCTCGGATCGGTGTCACAGGACCGCCGGCCGAACCCGTAATCGGCGATCTCTGACTGTGTATCCCTGAATTGCCTTCCAATCGGCTTTTCCACCGGTAGCGTACCGTTACGCCGCTTCTTCGTCTTCTGCTTCTGCCTCCATTTTTGCAACTTCTTGCTGAAAACCGAAGCCGCGGACCAGAAGCTTCCAGCGATTTCCTTAAGGTCCCTCGGTTTCTTCGCTTGCGAGGAATCTAGATCTATGTGGTCCTTCATTGTCTTCAACTCTTCTTCCTCTTCCTCTTCCTCTTCCTCTTCTTCAACAACAACAGGAACACCTTCTTCTTCTTTCACTTCTTCTTCTTCTTCAACAATTTCGTTCACATTGCACACATTGGGTTCCTCCAAAACCCTAATTTCGTCTTCTTCTTCCTCTTCAACTTGTGCTTGCTCTTTATGCCTGTCTTTATCTTTATCTTTATGTTCCTCCTCAACCCTCTCTGTTTCCTTTGAGGAATGAAGTTCAAGCTCGGGCTCAACGACACGTGGAGGCTCGTCGTTTTTGGTTTTTAGCGCGTGTCTTTCGTTGCTGTTGGTGTTATCTTGGTTGAAGAGGTTCCAGAGAGTGCTACGGACTCTGACGTCGCAGGACTTACGTTGGGGCTCGAAGGCTCCAGAGAAGGGTTCGTTCTTGGAGGCAGAGAAGGACTTGGTGCGGCGGAGCTCCGGTTGCCGGAAAATGGCTTTAAGGGCGGCGGCGGCGGTGGGGGGTTTGCGGGCGGAGGAGAAGGAAGAAGAGGGGTTGTTGTTGTTGTTTGGGTCTAGAAGGGCGAGTCGCTCGCAGAGGCATGAGGGACAAAAGCCGGTGAAGTGTTCTTCCGGGTGGCGGTGGCAGGAGGTGGAGGGTCGGTGAGGTTGTGGCGGTTGGGGTGGGGGATTCATAACCGGAAATGAAGTGTGAAAGATTGTGTCTTGGTCATGTTATGGAAGAGAGTAACGAGAAAGAAAAAAGAATGAATGAGTGAAGAGAGTCTGATTTGTCTGTGTGTGGGGATGACAGAGAAAGAAAGAGAATGAGAAAGAGAAAGAATTATGATAGTGAAAGGTTGCAGGTTGGTGGAACTGTTTGCTTCTTAGGAACAGCGAAAAACAAAACCGGCGTGAAACAATATTAAGGTTTATGCTTCCTACGGGTACAATAATAATTATAATATGTAAATTCATGAAATAGAATAAAAAGTATCATTTTATTATTTCAAAATATAACATATATATATATATATATATTCCTGTCATTGCTAACAAAATTGTGAAAGGAATACGTAGGGTCAAGTGTAATATATGAATATGTCTGTGTACTGAAGTCTAAGTATAATTTGAAACATAAATATTGTAATACTTTTTAATTAAATTTTTAATAATTAAGTCTTTGTTTATTTTGAATTATCACCAATGTGAATGATAAAATTGCATCAGTTTAGATATGAAATTTTAAAATTACTATTTTTGTCACTCACAAAGGGTTATTTGAGGTGGTGTAAATGCTTAAGAAAATAGAATATAAATTTTTATTCTCAAAGTACCAAAATAAATAGAGTAAAAATTTAGGATAATGTATATTATTATCTATTTCATCTTTTTTTTTTCCTCCCACACGCATAAAGTAAAATTACTAAAATTTACGGGTGGTTATTTTTTATATAGATAATTATCCTCTAAAATATCCTCTCATTGAATAATTATTAAAGTAATAGTATTAGCATTTTCTCTCACCTGGGTTCCTTTCCATTTTGTTTGTGTTGCTGCTTTTACTTTAGGTGTGAAGTGCGGAGTTCTATGAGGTCAGAACTTGTCACTATTTACAGCAAATAAACAATGAGAGGTTGTTTTTTTTTTTCCTAAAGGTGATGGGGATTGGGGATTGTGCCTTTTGTTGTATGATTTTTGTTTTCCTTTTCTAGGACTATTTATTGATCATAAATTCAAAGAATTTTAGCTATTAATCAAACACCTCTTCCTGTTTTATTTTTTCTAGATAGATCTAATAGCAACTCGAATCAATTCAGAAACCAATAAATGTATTGAAACATGTCTTGCTAACTTCCGAAAATTATTTGCCAGAAATTTGGTTTTTAAAATAACAAAAAATTAATTAAAATATATTGATAATAAAAAAATTTATACTAATATTTAATTATATATTATTATATTATAAATATTATTAAATTTTATAATAATTATTTTAAAAATTATATCTATCATAATTTTTAATTAATTGATAATATAAAAATTTTACATTGATAAAATATAAAAATTAAACTCCAACAAAAATTGGCAAATTTTGTAAAATAACCAATTAACCTTAAAAGGGATTTTTTCATCATTTACATAAAATTAATTCCTCAAAACAGACTTCTATAATGCTATACTTATACTTCATTATAAGTTTCTGCATATTATATTTTAATCTTAATTTATCTTAAAATGTAAACAATAGACTCTTCAATGTGACGCTCTTTCACTTTTGGATTTTGATTTGGTTCATTATAATTTAATTCTTTTTGAAATTATCTTTCCATAATATGTGAATACTTTATTAAAATCTATGCCTTTCTAACTAATAAATATGATACTCCAAACTGACTTCTTAATGACTTGACTATACATAACCAAATGACAGCATAAAATGAATTTTATATAATAATGACATATATAGTTATTAGAATTTATACAGGAGAGTGCCTATCAACATTAATGCTTCAAATATATATATATATATATATATATATATATATAATTATTGTTTCATATTCACAATTTTTTCTTAACAAAACACTACTAGTTGTTCGGAACACAAAAATACTACTACTATTTTGCTATGATGATATATAATCCATTGATTGTAGTTCATAGATGTGCTATAAATAGGACAGGGACTGCAATAAAATGTTAAATGTAAACAAAATAATAACATGCCTTTTTGGTAATAAAGATTTAAAAGAACAAAGGCAAAAATCATAAAAACATAAATTAAGAATTATTTTCTAGCAGGGATTTTTTTTTTTTTTTTTGAGGTCCCCTTATGGTACATGGATGGACCAGTTGTACAATCTTTAGATAGAGCCATTTGTACTATGTAATTCAATGCAGGCTTGATAAAAATAAAAATGGAGAATGTATTGTATTCTTTCCATTAATTTCTTTTTTCTTTGTTTCCAACTCACTCCTTCAGCTTCATAATAGTACCATCTTATTTATCCCAATATAATTTTGTTATTGATTTCACATTTATAACAAGACGATCCAATTAAAGATTTGAGTTGTCTTTCTTTTTCGGGACCATATTTTTGTCTGGTCACCAAGTGCACGAGCACACAAATAATCATAAAAACAGTATATGACCAGACCACACCATCTCATAGGACATTAGGAGCAGCAAAATGCTAATACATCACAATCTTATCAATAGGCCTAACCAAATCAAGGTGATCTTTGTCTTTTCTTCATTTCTCACCAAGTTCCAACAACACCAATACCATACTAGTACCACTAACACAAGAGTTACAAGGCACCCTCTAATTCATGTTGCACATGCCTTTCTTTTCTCTTTGTATACCCCTTATTAAAGTTATTTTTATTTCTTCATCGTAATATTTTTCCCCCTTTTTTTCTTGTTTCATGGGGATGCTTTCGATTTTCAAAGATTCCTGTCGAGAGAAAAAGTGAAAGTAAATCACGCCATCACAATGAGGTTTCGAGAGAGAGAAGGAAAGAGGGCTCCTTCTACCTGATTCCCCACTGCCCTTTCTCACATTTCGCTGTCTTAGCTTTCTTTTTCTTTCCTTTTCTTTTTCCTTTATTTTTTCCTTCTGTCTTTTACTTTCGTTTCCCCCCTTTTTCTTTTTCCTGTTTCAAGTTTCTTTTTTTCTTTTCGGCTCTCTACTGTCCAAACATAAACTGCAAACTAAATCCTAATTAGTATGGTTTTCCCACTTGGCTCTACTCTGTAAGCAAACAAATTATTTAGGATGGTTTAATGCTTGTTTGGAAACATGACATTACCAATGGAGGTTAACCCAAGGTGATACTTTTTTCCCTTTCATGAAATTGCATTGAATGTGTTTTGATAACAATCAAATATAGTTTCAAGAGTTACCAAACTTTGGAAGTTGTATGTTTTTTTTTAAAAAAAAAAAAAGGAAAGGCAATCTTTTTATTTTTAATTTAATTGTTTTTTATAATTAGAAAATAAAATATGGATTGGTATAAACGTAATGTCTCATTTTTTTTTAGTTATTTTTATAATAATATAACTCAAAATATATATAAAAAATTGTCTTATGTTTTTTTTCTCTCTCTAAAATCTCATTCCTAAATATATCCTTAGAACTGTAGTTTGTAAACTATGTATTAATTCAAGCTCATCCCCTAAACTATGTTTTAGTTCAGTGGAAAAATATCTAACTTTTACTTTTTACTTTTATGTAAATTATGGTTTTTATAATAAAAATAATAAAATTTAAATTTAAAATAATTTCATATAAATTATTTAAAGTCCTAATTGTAAATTATGGTTTTTATACTAAAAATAATAAATATAAATATAAAATATTTCATATAAATTATTTAAACTCCTAATTGCAAATTATGGTTTGAAACATAAAATGATACCGGCTAAAAAAAACAGTGTTGTTATTTAGTTTGAACTTGTTTTGTGCAAACCTGGGATGAATACACGTGGTTGATGTTATTGTGGGAGAAAAGATGAAAATCACAGTGAGAATATGTGTTAATAAACTTTATCCAATCAGATTTCAAAATTTCTTTTGTACGAATTCGTATTCATAAAGAGGATTTTTTGTTAAAAAAAATAAATTGGAGTTTGTACCCTAAAATCCGAACTCTCACTTATTGATTTGCCCAAACACGAATAAGTAACCATTCCCACTTAAGAGAAAAATCAATAAAAAATTTTAAAATAAATAAATGGATATGAATGAGAAGAGGAAGGAGATCTACTCTAAAACGGTGTCGTTTAGGTCATTACATTATTTATATGGAAGATACAAAGCATATGGAGAAACTGGCATGGTGGCAGTGTTTGGTTGTGTTAGTATCTCTGGCATTGGCAAAGATGTTTTGCCTTATGTGGGTGGAAGAATGAGACATAAGGTAGGGATTGGGGTTTAGTGTGGTTTGCCTTTATACATTTGGCAAGAAAGGGTACGTAGGAGAGTATTATAAAGACTAGACAAATTAATGGACCAAGTTCACACTCTCATAGACAAAAATGGTATCCTTCAAAGCATAATGTGAACGGTCTCAAATTCCCCTTGAACATCAATTTCAAAAGCGATGCATGCTTTATCCATAAAAGCTCTAGCTTCTTCCCAAATGCCAAACTCATCCATGTCAACTTTTGGCATCCCAAAATTTCTTACCTAATTCTTTCTAACCACATTTTAAGATTATATAGTATCAAAATTACATGATACCTCATGTTAAATTTAATAAAATAATATTTTAAATATTTTTTATTACAAAATTAATCAATTTAATCATTATTTTATTTTATTATTATATAATTTTACATAATCTAAATATTTATAAATATATAATTTATTAAAATTTCATTTGGAAGTCAAAATAAAAGAGATATGATAGGATAATTCATTCTATTCTATTTTATTTATAATGTTTGTTATCATAATTTGTCCTATTAAATTATCATTTTTTATTTTTATAGTTTAAATTCTTATTTTTAAAGAACGTTAAGTTTAAAAATTATTAGATATAATATTTTTTTTATTTTTCTTCTTACCATTAGCATGTATTCTCTTTAATATTTTATGAAAAATGTTTTACTTAATTTTAAAATATAATTATAAAATTTTAAAAAATTATTTTATCTTAATTATGATTTATTGAAAAATAATTTTTTTTAATTTTTTAATTTTTGTTGTAAAGAATATATTTTTAAAATTATTATAATTTTAAATATTTGTATATGTTTCTATTGAAAAGTAAAAATAAAAATTATATTAATTTTTGTAAAATAAAAAAGATAATTTTTTATTTTAATATAAAATATATCATAATTATTATTTATTCATCCCAATCATTGAATAAAATAACATAATGGTATGAATTTTGTTATTCATCAAATATAAGATACGATGAGAGTCTATCCTACATTTAAAATTCTTATATTGTCTTATGTTTTAATCAACTTTCATATTTTATTTTTCTTTATCTTATTTGGACCACCAAACAAAGTCTGATAATTATTTACATATATTTTAAATAATGTATCTTGTATTAAAATAAAGTGAAATAACAAATCATTAATTTATTTTTAAATTATCTAAAATTTTGAAGATTTGATCTATTATATGAATAGTTTAAATAAAATAATTGAATTGATTAAATTTTTTCATAAAATTTTTTTAAAACTCCATTAAATTTAACATCTAATGTCGTTTACCCTAATCATATTATATATATATATATATATATATATATATATATATTATAGATGTCACGTGAAGTAAAACAATATACTTCATAAATTTTTCTTTAAAAAATTATTAATTCAACTGTTTAGTTATATAACATTATTACGAGAATTATGTATAATTTTACATAATTTAAATATCATAAATAAATGATGCAGATGAATGGTCGAAACAAGTTAGTTTAAACTCTTTTAAAGAATTTTTTTTTGTAAACAAATAGACTTGTTCAAAGAAGGCGTAAATAAACTTGTTCAAGATACAGTTATATAAAATTTATTCTAACCTAAATTGAGCTGAATCATATCCATACTTTTGTTTTGGTTAGAGATAGCTAGAGTTGTCAAGGAAGTTTGGAATTATAATTTGAGCTCAATAACATCTTTATTCTTATGATCAGTTTGTAACATAGGTTAACTAAGTTGACTAAAGTCTAGTTAATTCCACAGGTAAGCAACTCCTAAGAAACAATCTCCATATATTTTCAAACTAATTGTATTCAAAGAAATGAATGAATGGGTGGAAGTTTATTTTGCTGCAAAAATTAAGAATTGAGAGGAAAAATTTGGTTTTAGTTTTTTTATCGAACTTTAACAAGTCAAGGCTTATCAACCATATGACATTTTCAATATTTGAGTTCCTGTTTCTTGTATTCAAAGATTATGTTAGAATATATGAAAAATATTTTATTATATTTTAGATTATTCTTTAAGATTAGTTTCTCTACTTTTATTTTCTCTTAGGATTAGTTGTTGTATTCCTTGTCTTATCATAATTTAATTTATTAATTAATAGGATTATGATTAATATAAATAAAAATTAATATTCTATACCTGAGAGCACAAGGTAACATCCCATCATATAATGTCTTGATTAACATCAATTCTCTTTTATCACTTCCTCCCTCTATACCTAAAACAACATTATTTCAACATGGTATTATACTATTCTCCATGACCTGTTATCATTATCCTGTTGTTGAATTTCCTAAAATATGAAGCTCTTTTTAGTCCAAAAGATACCATAATTTTGTGTAATGCAATATTTTTGCCAATCTTCATTGCCTTACTGCTGATAACCTTTCTACTAACCTTCATTATTACTTTCCATTGTTCCCATTTCTATTCCACCACTGAAATTGCTGCTTGTGCTATTTTCTAACTGAAAATCCTACCATTGTTCCTATGCATCATCTTGTCCCTAGTTTTTCTTCTTCTTTTTTTCACCATTGTTACATGAACAATGTTATGCTTGCTTCCTAGTCTAGATCTCCATCATTGCTACTCTAATCACCAGTGCCAAACTCTTCTGACAAGCCTCAAGCCATTGTCACTAATTGGATCATTGTTGCACATGCCTTTATGCACTCTCTTCCTGCCATGTCTGCTTCATGCAACCCCTATTTTGTTTCGACCCCTCGTGGCATCTCCAACATGCCTTAACATCCATGCTTCGCCTTGAATTTTTTTTTCTGGCATGTTTCAAATACTCTCCAACCATAGTCATTTGTCACTCTGAAACTTATGTTTCTCTATGTTTTTCTGTCGTGTTTCTTAAGATTAGAAATCAAGTTGGCCCAACAACTTTTCCAAAGATACGAGTCTGACCACAAAAATTATCCTGACTTTTGTAATATTACCTGAAATATCGATTGGTCCCATGACTCTTCTAAAGACATCAGTTTTGTCTCGCGATTTTCTTAGAGATATAACCTTGAGCTGCAAGTTTTCTAGAAAAATTAGTCTAAAGTCATAACATTACTAACAGTATCAACTCATTCTATGATAGTTTCAGAAAATCATCCTAGTGTTTTTATTTCATCTCAAATTGTTCATTAATTTTTACATAGAATATATTTGGAAAAATTAACTTAAAGCTGAAAAACAAAATAAAGTTGATAAGCTAACAGGTTGATTTGAAAATCTTGATAAATTTTAGCTATTAAAATAACATACAAATGTGAGATGATAAATAAAAATATAATTAATTAATACATTAAAATTTGATAACTATAATGCTTTCTTTTTAATTAAATATATATATATATATATATATATATTAAAATTTGATTAGATAAACTTTATTTATTTAAAAACTAGAAATATTTATTTTAAATTTTTTTATAAAATGATTTTTGAAAAAAGTAATTATTTATCATTTTAATTTTTTATCAATAAATATCAAATATTTTAATTGTTGAATAATAATATAATAATTCTAATAAATAAAAAATAATTCAAAGTATAATATCTGATAACAATATGAAAGATAAATATATTAAAATTAATAATATTATTGTAAAAGAATGAGATAGTAGACTTAAAAAATAAATGGATAAGTGAAAGATAAAATGATAAAAATATATAAATAAAAAATAAAAAAATATTTTAATTAAGAGTTAAAAATTTTAAAAATTACTTCAAATATTATTTTAAAAAATATTATTAACTATTTAAACATGTTAATAATTATTAAAAACAATTATTTTATTATATAAAATTAAAATATTTTAACAAACCTTTTAGTTAGGATATGTATTACCAAAACTTCTCCTCCAAACATTAGTAGTCTCATGAATTTTTCAGTAATAAAAATTTAATTTTGTAACTTTTCCAAAAAATTAATCTAGCTCCATAATATTATCAAAAGTATCAATTCATGCAATAATCTCAAAATCATCTTCATCTTCCCATTTCACTCTCAGATTATATCTCTAATTTTAATATAATGGATTTATTTGTAATAAGTTTAAAGCTTAGTAAACTTTAACTTGAGGCAAAATGTTAAAATATATGAAAATATTCAAAAATATCTTATGGTATCTTAAATTATTTTTTAGCATTAGTTTTGTTATTTTCTATCTCTTAGAATTGGATATCATGTTTCTTTATCTAATCATGTCTTGTTTTCTTAATTAATTAATATTATAATTTGCAAAAATAACAGTTAGTACTCTATAAATGCTGAAAAAAGACATCATAACATATTTCTTCTTCTATGTATTTAAAATAACATAATTATGACACGTTTAAGTAGACCACTAAACTCGATTTGTAAGATGTTTTTGAATAAAAAAATGTTTTATTTTTTATTTTAAATTTTAATTATAAAAATATCATTTTATATTTATTTTATTTTTTATTTTTAAAATTTTATATAAAAAACAAATTATTTTTTACTTTTTAAATAAAATTTTAAAAATAAAAAATAAAAAGATAATAATTTTATAAATAAAAAAATATTTTCAGAAATCAAACGATGCCTAACTTTGTTAAGTATAATTTAAATGATATAAATTCGAAATGTCTCCACATTCATATTGGGTTGGTTATTAAAGCTTTGATCCCGAAATCTAGTTATATACCTTTAATTTTGTTATGTAACTTTATTTTTGTTTCTTCTCCTTTTTTTAACTTCTCATCTTCCTGATCTCTAGATTTTGTTTCTTACTTATGAAGTTCTTCTCTTTTCCATTTTTAAACGAACACAACAGTGCTACAATGGTCTACATTTGTGATACTGAATGTGAATACACACACAAAAGCAATAAAAAAAGGAAGAAAATATACATAATAATTAAAATAAAAAAGAAAAAACGATTGCGATACAAATTGTGTTGTTCTAGTACAATTTGAACATGGATTTGGAACTTTACAAATTCTTACTTGAAACATCTCTTTATTTATTGTCAACTATCATTTCTCTATATATGCTTGAAATTGAAATGTAATTCTTTGAATTCTTCACTATACTCATTTCTCGTGCTTTATAACTCTCATTCCAAAGTGATTTTCTCCCTTCTCTACCTTAAAGTTCCTACAAACAAACAAAAAAATTAGCCTGAATACTGCAAAATTTGAACACAAAACACATGTATTAAACATTCAAACATTAAATATTAAAGAGTAATTAAAAGTTCATTAAAAAAAACTATGTTTCAAGTAAAATTAGAAAGTGTTCACAATCATTTTGTGTAAATTATTCATCTAGTTTGTTATACTGAGCAACAACTTTCAAAATAGTCTTCACAATACGAGTAAAGTTTGGGAGAGTTAGCCGTGATTCTTATATAGAATATCATGAACCCTAGGATAAATGTGTGAAATGTATAACTTAGTGAGGAACCAACTAATGGCAAGAATTAAAACAATACCAAGATAGCAAAATCATAAATGAATTTTCAAGTTCTATAAAATGTAATCCGCATTCCAAATAGCATACATATATATAATCTACATAATAAATAACATATTTTTCCTAATCTATAGTTGTGGCGTACATTAACATTTTTCCTAATAAATAACACCTCTAGGTTTTTATGAGGAATGGTTAACACATAACATCCTCTCAAAATTCTTTTAGAAAAATTTCCAATATTTCAAAACCATAATATCATATAATTTAATAAAAGTGTCCGAAATACAATTGGATATATAATTTGTTAATGCATCGTTCATGTATCTCAGATGAAGATCTTGTTGGATCCAACTTGAAACTTCTGAAGTATTTTAAGGGTCATGCAAATATATTTCTTGAGCTCTATGTTAATCATCTAAAGGTTAAAGTGACAGAAAACACTTACTTTTACTGCTATGCTATATATTGTCTTAAGCTAAAGGCTGGCATGCATCCTAGTTTTCCCACAATCTTAGAGAAAATCAATGCAAGGAGACTTGAGACAACGTTTATTTGTCGGTGTGTGTGTATATATATATATAAAATAACTTTTAATGCTATACAACATTTAACAATTTAACTATTAATTTCAAAATATTTCCGAAAAATTAATGCTAATAAAATTTAATATAAAATAAAAATTAATAAATATTTTATTATAAAATTTTATTTTAACATCTAATATGTTATTTAAATATATATAAATATCAATATTTAAATAACATATTTATAAATATTTAAATTATTTAAAATTTGATATAAATAATTTTAAATATTTTATAACATATTTTTAAGATGAATGTTGTATTTTATAAAAAAATTAAATTAATAAAAATATTAAATTTAATAATTGGTATTAACATATTCTTATATATATATATTATAATTTTTAATTAATTATTAATATAAAAATTTATATTAATAATATATTAAAATTAATTTTTATTTTAAACTGTAATTTATAGTGTCTTTTAGTAAAGATTGAATATAATATACAATAGATAAATTAGACTTAAATTTTGAATTTATTTTAATAGACATATTTAATAAGATAACTATAATTAAAATATATTTACAATATAAAATTATATTATTGTACATTATCATAATAATAAAATTATTAATTTTTTTTAAAATTATATCTATTATGATTTATGATTGTCAATTAATTGAGTATAAATTTTATATGTTAATAAAATATTGAATTTAAAATTTTAAAATATTTAATTTTAATTTTACGTTTCAATTTCAGTTTTTATTTTTTTGTGAAATATCCCTATATTTATGTAATTTCGTATGCCTATAAGATCAAAATTATATAAAAAAAAAATTGTCGTAGACCAACTCGTAATTAAATCAATTGCTTCGGGTAGTTGTAACACGATTCTCAAGCCATCTCATTCTTCATGTTTCATCGTGTCACACTAATTCAGGATGACCCAAAATAAATTTAATAAGTTAAAATTTAAGAATTATATATAATATATTTTAAGGGTGGATTTAAATTAGATTTCAACCATTCTAATGCGGTTTAGTGTCTTGTTTTCTTTAAAAATTTATATTTTTAATGAATATATAATAATAATTTTTTAATTTAATTACTAATATTTTGCATAGCATGATATTATATTTACATTAAAATTATTTATTTTAAAATTTAGATATAAGATATATTTTAATTTTTAATTTTATATTTCATTAATTCTATAATTTAATAATACATAATGTAGTATGGATATATTATGTCAATAAATCATATAATTTAATTATATATAATGTACTATAGATATATTATGTCAATAAATCAAATTAATTCTATCTTTTTTTATATATTATCAAATTTTAGTTGGGTTCATGTTTTGAGGAGAGATATATTTTGCAATGTTAAAGTGTGGTCTCACTTCCAAATTTATGGTCTAACCTCCATAGGTTACTTTTCGAGACAAAACTTACAAATTTCTTTTGTAATAAAATCTTTAAAATAAGTTAAAAGGTTATCTTAATATAAATTAATATATCTAAACTTATGTATGAATTAACAAACTTAAACATTTAAATAGAATAAATATGCAATCTTTAAATATTGTATTAATATTAATATTATTTACTTAAATAAATCTACCTAGTAAGATTAAAAATCTTTTTGAATAGCTTGAAATTTATTTATTTTTAACTAAATAAAATTTTGAAAAGTTTGCTTTAATATAAACTAAGTTATAGACATCCGACAAATAGCTTAACTTATTTTATTTTTAAATTAAAATAATTAATTCTATCAAAATTTTAATAAAATAAAAATAAAGATAAAGTTATTCCAACTTCTCCCATAAGTCTCCTATCTCTCACAATGGAATTATGAATATTCTAGAAGGTTAGCCTTGATAAGGGCCAACGTATTATGAATATAGTTAAGGTGTATTACACAGCCCAATTATAGTTACCATATAGACGCATGTATGCTGTTCTTTTATTGTTTTCATTCTTCAGAAAAATATACTAGCTTTTGAAACCTTTTTAAATATTTATCTTTAGACTCCACCCTAAAACGAACCGAACTAAGTTTTCTATTTTTAATAAGATCAATTGGATCCAATAATATTTTTTAATGTAATTGTATGCAAGTAGAAAAAGTCCTCTGAACTTTGTTAGAGCCATTAATTCTTAGCAATAACGTATCCCTGTTATGGAGTATTTTTAAATTAGAATTTAAAAGCATTGAAATTAGTCTAATGATAAAGAGTAAAAATTAAAATAATTTTATATAAAATTTTAAAGTAGAATCTTATTATTGTTAAAAAAATTAGAATCCAGAGAATATAAATTGGTCGGAATCAGATCATCAAAGTTTATTTCGAAAACAAATTAAGCTTCAGTGATCTTCTATAATAAAATTTACAGTTTGGATAAATTAAATGGTAAGATCCTGAAAAGAATTTCATGCATTCCTTTTTATATGCATGATGGTGTATGTGGAATTATCACAAAGTGTTACCTGACCTTTCCGAAAGCGGATCCAATATGTATGATTGATGAGTTATATAAATGATATATATATATATATATATATATTAAACTAAAAGTAGATCAACTCTACCACTTTGCGTCGATTTCTTTATCTTCACTTCTCTCTATCTCTACTATGTAACAGTACTGATCCATTGCTTTCAACACACTTTTTTTAACAACGGGATGCATATTTGTATTTGTGTTCTGTTCATAATCGGAGTAAAATTAGTTAAATTAGTTTTTAGAATACGTTAAATTAATTTTCAGAATAGTTTAAATTAATTTATTATTAATTATTTTAATTTGATAAAAAATAATTAAAAAACTAATATAATTAATAAATTTGAAAATGTTATTACTATTTTTTTATTTGGAAATTACATCTCAGTTGTTGTCTCTTCTTAATCTAACTATGCCTGAAGCATATCAGAATATTTTACGTGTTCAAAATGTAAAGTATGTTATTTAATATTAATATTTAAATAATATATTAAATGTTTTAAAAAATTATATAATAAAATATTTATTATTTTTTATTTTATATAAAATTTTATAAATATTATTCACCTGATAAAAATTTATAAATTAATGAATAAATTGATAAATTTTATATTCTCAAAAATTATTAGATTAGTATAAATATTATGTTTAATATAAGTGTCAACGAATCTAATATTAATATTAATATATATATATATATATCAGATTATTTTAAAATAATTTATATTAAAAATTATTTTGTTCAATATCATTTTTAAATAATTAAATTTTATTAATATAACCGTTAAATTAATAAATTTTATTATATAAATTATATTTATAAAATTTTTATAAAATATAATACTTTATTAAATAAATTCAAATTAATACATATTAAAAAAATATTATTATTTAAAATATAATTTTTTTTAAAATTTTATAAAATTTAATAAACATAATTTACATAATAAAATCTATTAATTTAATAGCTAAATTGATAAATTCAACCATTTTAAAAAAATATTAAATAACATAATTTTTAATATAATTTATTTTTAAAATAATTTAATCTCTTTTTTTTTTTTCTTTATATAAATATAAATATATATATATATATATATATTTATTTTATTTCTTTCTAAAGTACTCGTACTACCTTCTTAACAAAATTACCACCAATCCATCTTTATAGATACAAAGTCTTTTCATTGTTTTTCTTATCTACTAACCTAACATATATTATTTACTTAAAGTAAAGATCAAAATATTACAACTTCAAATAATTTAAATTTAAAATTTTTAAAATACTAACTTTTCCAACACTAAATATTATTTGAATATAATAGTAAATGTATAAATATTAAATTAATTTTTTATAAATAATTATATTTTAAAATATTCCTATTTTAAATTTATCTAATATTATAAATAATATAGACATTTAAGCATGCTTCTGTCAAGAATTTGAAAAAAAAGCCACACTATCTATTATTAAATAATGCTCATAAAATAATCGTTCATTTACATTCTTTTGGAATCAATCATTTTTTTAATTGTAGATTTGCACAAATTATATTGCTTTTACCTTGAGGAAACAAAAATAAAAAGCAATCTTTAACTAAATATCATACTTTCCTTATACACAATCCTTTGAAAGAAAATTCTCGTATTAATATATTTTTTTATATTTTAAAAACAGTAATGATTAATTTTTTTAAAATTTTATATATAAAATTTAACCTATTTAAAAATAGTAACAATTAAGATAATTAAATTATGTGTAATTACTTTTCAAATTTTACTTAAAAAGAAATTTATTAATAGTTTTCTAAATAATATTAATGCAACATCTTAAAAAATAGTTAAAAATTGTTCTCTAAAATAATTTTTAATCAGACTCCAATTTTTTTATATGTTGTGAAAATTTATAATATTTTTTTTAATTTTTTTTGGCTCATGCTTTTTTATTTCCTTCTTCTTCTTCTGAAATATGCGTTCCTTTGTGTTCATCTTCACACGCACGTAAACCCAGTTAGAAAACATCTTGTCATAATTTAAGCAAAACTTTAATAAAACCTTTTTTAAAACTTTATGTATTAGCAGTGATTATCAACTGAAAACTAAAATTATCTACGGAGAAAAGGAAGATATCTTGAAATTGATTAGTAAAACATAATAGATATATAAAATAATATACAAGTTTAATGCAATTTACATTAACTCAAGAATTAATTTACATTTTCAATTTTAAAATTGTGATTTAGAAATTAAAGCTCACTAATTATAATAGTAAAAGGTTACAATTAAGAAAACATTTAAAATATCACAGTTCAAAACTTTGTGTAACTAAAGTGGTTTATATTTTGTAAAAAAAAAAATTATTTTTATTTTTATTTACAAAAATATTATTTTTTATATTTTTAAAATTTTATATCAAAAATAGTAAAAATATAAAAATAATTTTCTATTTATATTATTTATGTATAAAATGTTAAAGATAAAAACAAATTTCAAATAAACCTTCTTAAGTTCAATTCCTAACGATCATTCATTAAAAGATAAGATGGTATTCAAATTGATAACCATTCAGGATATGCACTCAATGATAGATTTTACTTGAAGTGAGATCCAAACAAAAGCTATATATTACTACGTTGTACATGTAGGAATTCAATTCTTGAATTTGTTATAATTATTTCAAAAAATATGTTCCTACCGGAAGATTTATGGTGTCTCTATTTGATCAAATTGAATCCTCCTATCAAATTGAGGCCTTCTATTTATTAAATTAATTAAAAAATTAATAATAATTTAAATAATAAATAATTATTAAAGTTAATAAAAACAAAAACAAAAGAAAACAAAAAGACAGATAAATAAAGAAACACATAATAGAGTAAATAAATAAATAAAACACAAGAGTAGAAAATAAAAATAAAAAGAAAGTAATAAAAAATAAAAAATCTAAAAAATATAAAAGTACAAAAATTAATAATCGAATTATTAAAAGATTAATAATAAAAAAAGAAAAATAAAAAAATTTTAGAAAAAGATAAAAAATAAAATTAATAAAAACAAAAAAAGAATTAATAAAAACAAAAAAACAAAATTAATAAAAATAAAAAACAGAATTAATAAAAACAAAAAAATAAAAAATAGAATTAATTAAAAACAGAAAAACTAAATTAAAAACAGAAAAATTAAACTAAAAACAAAAACAAAATAGGAAAAAAGGAAATAAAAACGGAATTGAAAACAGAATGGAAAAAAAGATTGAAAAGAGAAAGAAAAAATGAGGGAAGAAACAGAATTAAAAGGAGAAGGGGCTCCACTGCAAGAAAGGAGGGATCAGCTTAAGTGTTTCTAAAGAGGGCGGGCTCTGGATTGGTTAAAAAAAAAAGAGGGCATGCATGCAAGGGGGAGCAGAATGATTCGAGGAGTTCTCTTCACTTCTTGCCATGGATGAGGCTTCTTCCTGAAGAGGAATACACGTTGGAGGCACCTACCTAGAGAGGTTTTGGCCAAGATAAGAGAGATGCAAATTGGGGAGCATAAGGAAGAGATTCGGACGTTCTATTAACTCCATAATAGGTTTGTCACTTTGCTTTCTTGAACCAAGGACCTCGCTTTGATCAATTTGATTTATGCTCCAGCAATAATTGTATGAGAACCTGAGTTGTTGATATATTCTGATGATAATCAAGATATAGTCTGGCTGTATTTCGGTCTTGATCTCTGTTAAATTTTGTTGTGAAATTTGATTTCGATTCAATGAGAAACTGATGATACAATTAGGAACGGATATGTAAATCTCACTTCTTTGATTCGAACATGGAAATATGACTCCGAAAGTTCTTTATCTCCTCCCAGACCACTGTAGTTTCTATAAAAATCAAATTGAGTCTGTACCTTGGTTCGGATTGGTGGATCGTGGAGGATTGTGTTCGAATACGATGGTAGGAAAGGGTTATGATGGAATCCTAGTGAATACTGTTAGCCCCATTACAGGCACCAGGGCTGGTAACGAAGGTTATCCTGGCATGAGCCATGAATCCACCAGTCCATGCAAAAAGCTGAGGAAAGCTGCTAGTTCCGATAGACCCTTGTGGACGCTACTCTTACTTAGAGGCATTAGAAAGGTGATACACAAGCCTTCATGTAAAGGCAGGCCAAAGAGGCAAACGTCTCAATCAAGGGAGAATTGGTTGACGACTCCATAAACCCAAGGATCAGTTCGGTTGTTGGAATATGTTCGTAGCAGCAAGACTCATCAATTTTCCTCTTGGTTTCGTTCTGGTGTAACGCTACCGTAAAAAGTCACCATGGTCTGCAGAATCAGAATTATCTTGACTCGAAAGGGTACAACTAGAAATTAGAGGGTTCGGTTACAGAGTTGGTTTCTCCACTGATCCTGAGGCCATACCAATTCATCAGGATAGGAATACCCCGTTGGAGAATCTCCTGTTATGGTACCTGTGGATATGACCACCACGTGGTAGGATGCTGGTTGTGGACATGGCAGAATGGTGCATAAATTTATAGTTTCATATGGATCACATTGATACAGGGGACGTGGAGTTGAGTTGTGTATTAAACCAAGCTACCCGAATGCGGTTGATGTATAAATGACAGGTAAATGCATGAGAGGTGACGGGAGCCAAAAGGCTGTGAATGTAGACAAGCAGGAGCCTTTCTTCTATTCGGGACTATAGTGCAAAATGGATTTGCTAAGATACTGGTCATATCCTCTGTTCAATATCAATCTTTATCAGCATACTTTGCCTTCGGGTAGGAGGAAATCTATCGGTCAGGCTTAACAAGTCTATGAGTATCATTCACCAAGTTGATGGCAATCATCGCGCTCCTTTCACATGTCCTTGCAAGTCTGCATGGGGTCAAGAAATGAGCACCTACCTCTGCATGGTCTAGATACATAACCTGAGTTGGGTGCCTGAGCTACATACAGGCGCACCTTTAGTATAAATGCACACCAACTTCACTGACTTGGCGTTAAGCAAAAATGGCATTGAAGGGAGGCTGTGCATAAGTCATACAGTTTCTGGCTTATGAGGGTGCTTTCAACTCTAGTCATAATTGTTGGGGCAGCAAGACCATGTGAACGAGAATGCCAAGTTAATAACAAGGGCCCAAGCAAAAAAGAAGCCTAGAAGTCATGGCTAAGTGCTCAAGTATTTGAGAGGCAATAGTGTCTCATGCCTCTTTAGGAGTAGAGTCCACAAAAGGATGAGAATTTCATTGAATTCGGACGCTGCATCAGAACTACCATAGGGAGGGGCTAAACGATCTCGACGCTCACATATATGGTTTAGGTCGTCTTCACTCCTTATTAATTCTGAGTAATGAGCTACACTTCCTGGCCATGGGATTCTATAAAATGGAGCCATGCAGGTCCATGCACACGCGGGATTACGTCACAATGGTTAAGGGAAGTCGGGTGGGTCCCCATGGCATTTTGAAGAAATACTATTTTAGCATTGGCTGCATGCCAAGCAGCAGTGGCACTCAGAGTCACCTACAGGCCTTTGGTACTCAAAGTGGGGCCAACTTTGGCTAACAAGAGTAGGCCCACCAGCAAATCTCGTTCGATAACAAAAGAAGCGGGCCGTCCTCATATACATGTGCATGTTAACGGGACGCAAGCTATAAAGTTTGGATAGCTCAAGTGGCTGAGCACATGGTCCACAATCCTATGTTTGCGTGGTCGAGTCCCACAACCTGCAACTTATTTTGATTTTCCCTTAACTACCCATGCGCTCTAAATCTCTTGCGTGATCTAAATCTCTTCTAACATTTGTTTTCCCTTATATTTAGTCCGTTTCAAATTTAAACTTAATTCTTTTTCTTCAAAATTCTAATTAAATTCCTTTTTCTTCAAGATTTGAGTCAAAATTCTTCCTATTCAAAATCAATTACAACCCCTTTTTTCAAGTTGCCAAAATCAAGTCAAGTTCCTTTTAAATCAAGTACATTTTAAATTAAGTTCATTTTAAATCAAGTTCCTTTTAAATCAAAATTCATTTTAAATTGAGTTCATTTTAAATTAAGTTCATTTTAAATCTATTCATTTTAAATCAAGTTCGCTTTAAATCAAACTCGTTTCAAAATCAAGCTCATTTCAAACTGAGTCCATTTTATTTTTGAATCAAGCCCAAGTCATTTCTCATTCTTATTATTTTCAAATTAAATTTATTTTAGGAACCCCTAATCTCACGCAATGAGCTCTAAATGGGAAACCGACGGTTTCACTGCTGTTCAATATTTAGAGAGTCGCAGCCTTAGTTACCTTAGACCTTGTGCATGTGTGGACTAAGCGTTCCTCTTAGATAATAAAATATTTCAAAAATATCCTTTGGGAATCATAAGTCTCACGCGATGAGCTCTAAATGGGAAACTGGTGGTTTCACTACTGTTCGATATTTAGAGATTCATATAGGCCCCAGTTGGTTTCACTACTGTTCGATATTTAGAGATTCATATAGGCCCCAGTGCAACCTTAGATGCCTTGGACCTTGTGCACATATGGACTGAAAGTTCCTCTTAAACAGTAAAATCTTTCAAAAATAGTGTCCCTCAAATTCTTTACTTCCGAAGGTCAAGCCTTCAAACCATAACTACGTAAGCCTTGAGTTTCCCATTGCACCAGGGAATACGCAGGAGTAGGGTCAAGTCCTGTCAAGCTATCTTCCATCAAACTATTTATTTTTATTCTAAATTAAAGGGATCAAACAATTTTCAAAAATCACACACTCAGTTTAAGGGTACCATTCATCGGAACGGGCGAATAAGGTGCCTAACACCTTTCCTACTCGTAACCGACTCCCGAACCTAAATCTCTTCCTCAAGTTAGGGTTTTTTCCAAATCTTTTTCCCTTAAACAAAAATTTGGCAGCGACTCCACATAATAAAATATAAAATTCTATTTTCAAAATTTTAGCGAATCCGTTGTCTCGTCGTAATTACGGTTGCGACATATAGTAACATTAATTAGATATGAAAATTTTCATTGCTAATCCGTGGCTAATTTATACTAATGTTATCTAGCTATAGATTAGCGACAAAATAAAGACGAAATTTTCTCACAATAAATTTTTTTTGTTAATTTGCGATAAAGAATATTTTGTCACAAATACGTTGTAATCTTTTAGATAGCGATTGAAAATCAGTTGTTACGGTAGTCGCTAATCTGATGTTATTGTTCACCAACAATATTTTACATATCTGTTGCAATTTTGCTTGATATTATCCTTTGCTAATCTGTCACTAATGTGTAGTAGTTTTTTAGTGCTAATCTATAGTAAATCTATTACTAATGTATGTTCGTTTTCCGTTGGTAATCCATCGCAAATTCGTCCATAATGTTTTTTTATCGCTAATCTATCTCAAATGTATCCTTATTATCTTGTCATTTTTCATCGCTAATGTGTTGTCAATTCCTCGCCAATATTTTTTTTTGTCGCTATTCCACCACAAGTCTTTCCTTAATATATCATTTTTGGTAATGATTTTTTTATTTGAATCCGAAATATTTTTTATCTTATAATCATTTATATCATACATTTTAAAATGTATAAAATAATCTCAATCAATCACAATTCGTGTTTAAAAAGTTTGGTACTAATTATAGTCCAAACCAAAAGTTAAATAGAAATATCCATCAATAAAAGTAATTATGAAACTAATACACAACAACCAAAATATTGATGTCTATCTCGTTAGTCTAAGTTGAGATCATCTTCTTGATTTGTTTGATCCTCCTCTTAAGGTACTTGGCCTTATGATGATGTTTCACTAGATGGAATACTTCGTGCTTCAAAGTCAAGAATCTTGGATAATAGAGGGACCAACTGTGTCTGTACAAATGATGACAAAGCTGCATTTACAACTGTGTAATTTGTAGCTTTGTCAAAGGTGATGCACCAGAGGGAGCTGTGGCCTAAAACGACGATGAAACATATGTACTATCTTTAGTACTAATAACATCTAAACCATTCGAGTACCATGTACTCTTCATTTTTTGTTGGGATTTGCAACATCTAGCCATACATCCTCATCAATCATGGGATAGATTGAACTATCTTCTCCATATTTATCTTCTATAGCATTATCATAAGATTCCTAAATTAATAGATGAAGGAAATATTAGTAATAGATCCATTAATAATATTGAAAATTTATAATAAATGATGATTAGTATGACATTTATATAACACACATGATAGTTGCATACTTAAAAACTATGATAAAAATATTATTATGATGGTTAGAGTTAATAATGTGATAAATGTTTGTAACCATCTAGGCATACATGCAAATTTGATATAGATAATTAAAGAATAAAAAAAACAAAGTGGAATATAATCCCAATAAGAAGGAAACCAAACATACGTAACTGTGAAGTAAGAAACTTTCACTTAACTATGTTTTTTATAATATCTAGTTCAAACAAATGAAGCAAGAAAAGTTGAATAAAAAGTATACAATCATTTGTTATGCAAAGTAACACATGAACATCAACATTTAACAAAAATTCATCCAAAATTTGTTATGCAATCGTTTGAATAATAACTTAGAATAACTGTGACCTAAATTTAAAGACACTTAGAACAAAATTTCTTGACTGCTGAGACACTTATTCTCCTGTCTTTTTCTATGAGTGTGATCATATAATTCTCTGAAAGAAACATGATGCTTCGATTTTGTCTCCTACAATAACATATGTGTTTCATATCATATACATGTGAAGATATGTAAATAATATGAAAATAACAGACACATTACCAATTTTTTCTTATGTTCATTGAAGTTTATCGAACCTCCGATGTGTAACATAGAATCAGGAATAGATGCCTTATTCCTTCTTCCTGCCTCAAATTTCTATTTCCATTTTAACCAAATGTCAACCAAACCATCCCAAACTTCTACTTTCATTTCTTTCAAACCATTCCATTTAAGCTCAACATAATTACTTGAATTTACTTTTTTAAAGGCTGCTTCTCTAGCCTTTGCCAAAAGATTTGGGTAATGATCTCCACATGTTCTTTCACAAACAGTTCTAGCTATGCTAAGATCGCATGAAGTTGTGAATTTATATTTATCCTACATTAGTATAATATAAAAAAAATTATTTTAAGATAAATATATGATACATAACAGTACTAGAAACACGATTACTTACCTTAAAGTCATTAAATAATGAATCTTTTACATCCTTAGGATAATGTTTCCATTTGTTTGAGGAAATTAACATTCTCAGTAAAATGTCCTTTGTAATATCACAAGTTATCCAAGATGGGACAAATCTCCTCCTAATAATCCAGCAACATAAGAAAATTATTTAAAATACAATTTAATATAATAAAACATTAAATTTATTACCATTTATGATTTTTTAACTGCATCCACAGATATAATTGGCCTCCTATTAGTTTCAAGATGTGATTCAATAATCGAAGGCACCATGGTTGGGTCATTAGAGAAGGCTAGATTAATTGAGCTAAGGACAAGAGTTGGTTGTACATTCCGCAAGCCACCAATAAGGGTTGGGATAATAGTACATTGGTCACCAATAAGGTTTAGGATAGCAACTGAAGTAGCATCTATGATAGGTTTATGTAGACAATAATAAACATGTTATGTTTAGATATAAGAATTAGTATATAATAAACATTTGTGATATCAATACCTGATGAACGTGGAGAATGTTCAAGTGGTGGAGAACCATGTGTGGTTGTGAAGGTTGAGATTAATTATTACCTCTTCCCCGACCACGTCCACCTCTACCTCTAATTATCATGATGAATATCTACATATTTTATTTCAACTATGTTAGAAAATCATATATTTTAAAACTATGATAAAAAAACATGTCAAAATATAAATTATATTTCATTATTTATACCATTAAAATTCAATTAATAATAATCAATCATCACTAGTTGACTCTGAATCATATAGTTTCTCATCTTCATCCATGGAGTTATTACTCAAAGTATCTTCATTTTCATTAATGAATTGATCATCATCCAAATTTAATATGAAGGTCATTAATGTTTATGTCTTCCATTAGGGCATGAGCATCAAACAATGATATTGGTTCATCTTCTATAACCATATTAGGTGTTTTTATAGATTCATCATCTTAATAATAATCATTATTTAACATTGGCCTATTTGGATCATCATCTTCAAAATTTAATATTTCAACTAGAAAGAGTCTTGATCTAATCTTACAAGCTTCCCATCTTTCATTGCTAAATCTACTCCTGCTTTGTGGATGTTTTGTGTAATACACTTGTTGTACTTGTTCAGCTAATACAAATGGTTCATTTGAACAAATTTTTGACTTATATTTGATAACAATCAACTTATATCTCTCATCAATATTTACCCCATTAATTAATTGGATCAAACCAATAACATAGTAAAAGGAACACTTTGTTTTTATTTCCAAAGTATGATAATTGCAATATCTCCTCAATAATACCATAATAGTCTAAGTCACTCTCTCCATATATATATTTCCTCTAACACAAACCCTATACTATTCATGATAGTTTTATTCAAACCATAACTCTTAGTATGGAATCTATACCTATTAACTATTAAACCATGATAAGAAGTGATGGACTTCAATGGACCATGACTTATCTCTTGAATCATACAGTCCTCAACTCCACATATAATCACCTGTAAGTCATTACAAAAATAAAAGATACTTTTAAATTTAAAATAATAAATATTAATTTTTATGATATATGCAACTATGAATAAAACGTGACTCACTAGATGCTTAACCATCCGTTGAAGCCTTTATTTTGAACTTCCAATATTTGAACCTTAAAGATATTAGAATTTTCTTCCTTTAGATCATTCTCAAATTTCCTAATACATATAAGAAATACAATGACTATTCCTGAATATAAAATAATACTTCCCAAATTCACAAGGTAATAAGCAAACTTATTGGGGATAAGGTTCCATCTCTTTGCAATTCATAAGCACATATGTCTCAGCAATTTGAAGTTCTTCATTAGTTAAAATTCCTTTTTTGACCTTTTCCAATTGGACGACATGGATCCTGAAAATAAATAGGCGTTCATCAATCATATATCCAGCTCCATCATTATTCTGAGGAACTTGAGTTCGCCTTGTTTGTATACTTGGATCAAAATACATGAAAACAAAACTTGATATTTCTTCTAAAATATATGCTTCACAAATAGATCCTTTAACCTTTGTCTTATTTCAAACCTTCCTTTTCAAGTATATCATACACCACTCAAACGGACACATCCACCTATATCTACTAGTCCTCCAACCATAACTTCATAGGCACTAAAAAAAATATTTTTTTAGCGATTCTTTTTAGGCAATCAATAAAAACTGTTAAAAAAAATTATAATCTCTAGAATTTTAGATAAATGTAAAATATATATATATATATATATATATATGACAATTTAAATTTATTTTTTATGGGTTTTAACCCCCACAAAAATATTTATAAGAATATAATTTTATTTTTCAAAATCATCATATTATTTATTTTGCTCTTGTCTAAGATTTTCCCCTATTTTCTCTCGCTCTTGTATTCTTCTTTGTTCTCCTCTCTTGTATGCTCTCATATACTTCATTTCAGATTATAAATGGTGGATAGATTCATCTCATGTTCAACCTGTTGATAGCCTCCCCCACCTCACTCGGAGCTTGTTTCTAATTCAGATTCTCTTCAATCCTTTGAGATACAGTACTCGTTCCAAACCCCAAACCATTCTTGCATTGCATGAGTTCTTATTTATGTTCTTTTAACATTTGTTCTGTTATGATGGAGTGGGGTAAACCACATAAGACAATAAGAGTGTATACACAGATGATATAAGTTATCTGTAACCTGAAATGGAAAATAATTTTTATTGATTTTCCTCTTCCTTTTTCCGATTTTCTTTCGTTTCTTAATTTATCGACACCCAAACCAGCTTTTACAACTTTCATTTCCATTCTGTGGATTTTTTGGTACCTCAAACCATGAAAGTTCTCGACAACTCAGAATCTACCGTTCAACATGTACAAAATTCCTCATATTCTTTCATTTCAATTTCTAAATATTGTCTCAATCTAGTGCTGCACCTAATCCCTTAGAAGTTAAGACTTTAAATCCTAAAAGGCTTTAATCTATGACCCGTAGATAATTTTGATATTTGATGAAATTTTTGTGCATTCATTCATTGTCCAATAAACTTTACTCATTTGGTTTATTGTTCAATGATATTATATTGAAATTAGTTAAGCATTTTTGCTAGACTTGGGATGGAATATGTGATTTATAGCTAGAAGTTATCCGGATTCGTTTATAAGTTGAGTGATATAGTACATAGTCTGTACCTTTGAATAGTTTACATAGATTCTTATTTCTAAGGTGTAAAGGTGTGGATAATTGATACTATTGTCATCATTGTTTCACACATTTTGTATATTCGAGTGGATGAAATTACAATGTAGGTGGAATCAGAAAACTGGAAGTTAAGGACACTTCAAACTTGCCTTTGGTGGCTGAGAATGCAGATCAAATGGAGTCTGACCCTTAGATTAACCATAAGGTTAACAACAATTGATACTGTTCCTTTTATTTTTATTCCCTATTATTTTATAGATGCTGCATTTATTCTTGAATAAATTTCTGATGTTGATTTATGAGTCTAAGAAGTTAGAAATGCTCGAACTTGAAAAGCAGGAAACAATAGGATTTATGGGCCTTATAATATTTCTTGAAATAAAGTTGAAAACTAACTTGAATTATAAGTGTTGATAATATTGTGTAGTTATGGTTTTGGAATAAAATAAATTAGTAGTTATGGAGTTATAATTGTGTAATAAAATGAATTAGTAGCTCATAATATTTGTGGAGATGTTACGTATAACTCTTGGGCTCCTAGAATTATTGTGTAACCTTTAGTCTCCTAGAATTAGTTTTTACTGACTATTTTATCTATAAATTGATGTATTGTATTACTTATGAATACAAGAAAGAAATACAAAAAGAATTACTTTTCTTCCTCACATATATTTTTCCTCTAGAATACCACCAACAAAGTGGTATCAGAGCTGTAGATCCCTGCAGCTAGTACAAAAAAAAAGTGAAAAGTCATGGCTTCCGCAAATACTTCAACAGTATCAAACAACACCATTTATAGCAATGTTCAAGTTCCTTTATTTGAAGGAGAAAATTATGATTTTTGGGCCATGAAAATGGAGACACTGTTCACTTCCTTAAATGTCTTACATTTAATCAAAACAGAAGATGCACAACCAACAACTACAATTGTTTCTATGATTGTTAAAAATGAAGAGCTGAGGAAAAAGAAAATTGTAGATGCTAAAGTTCTTGAGATGATTCAAAGAGGAGTCTCTCTTACAATATTCCCAAGGATCATGAGGGCAAAGATGTCCAAGGAAGCATCGGATATTCTACAACAAGAATTTGAAGGGGATTCTAAAGTGAAACTTGTGAAACTTGTGAAACTTCAATCTCTTAAAATAGATTTTGAAAATGAAAAAATGAAAGAAAATGAAAGCTTGAATGAGTATCATAATCGATTGTCGGAGTTGGTGAATCAAATGAAGTCACATGGAGATAAAATTGATGATCGTAGAGTTGTTAATAAACTTTTTTGATTAGTTTATCTGAAAAGTTTGATCCAATGGTAGCTATTATTGAAGAAAAAAAGGACTTATCAACCATGACCGTTCAAGGGTTGATGGGTTCATTGAAATCGTATGAGCAAAGATTGTTATGACGTATTGAAACAACCGTCGAAAATGCGTTTCAATCTAAGCTCACTATTGACCCCAAAAATGTTAAGAATAATTTTTCAGGTCAAAATAAAGGTGAGTCTTCTAGGGGTGGCAGACATGGAAGAGGTCGAGGAAGAGGAAGAAACTCTCATGGAAGAGGTGGAAGAAGCTATTTTGGAGGACAAGAAAATGATGGTGGATCAAACAAATGGTGCAAAATTTGTAAGAAGAATAATCATGATGAGAAAGATTGCTAGAACAAAGGAAAACCTCAATGCTACACTTGCAAGAGGTTTGACCATTTACAGAAAGATTGTCGCTTTGGCAACCAAAAACAAGCTGCATTTACTGAAGCCGAAAATAGTGGAAGAAGCAATGAAGGAAACCTTTTCTTTGCTTGTCAAAAGGCATTTGAAGAGGAGAAAAATTTATGGTACTTGGATAGTGATTGTAGCAATCATATGACAGGAGATAAAAATGCTTTTCTTGACATAGATTCTTCATTTAGCTCAAATGTTAAATTGGGCAATGAAGAGTATGTTAAGGTTGAAGGAAAAGGAAGCATTAGAGTTATAACAAAGCAAGGTAACAAAGCTATTCATGACATTCTCTATGTTCCGGCACTTGATGAAAATTTTCTTAGCATTGGACAACTTTTGGAGCATGATTATTCTCTTAAATTTGATAATCGAGAGTGCATAATTTTTTACTCTAAAGGCAATCTTGTTGTGATTTTTAAAATGAACAATAATAGAAGTTTTCCTCTCCTTTTCAAATATGACAAAAATTTCAGCATGATGGCTAGAGAAACACTTGACTCTAGTTTGTGGCACAAAAGACTTGGGCACTTGAACTATAATAGCCTCAAGTTACTCTCTCAAAAGAATATGGTGTACGGGTTGCCAACAATTGAAGAAAAATCTAGCGTATGTGAAAGATGTGTACTTGGCAAGCATCATCGTCAACCATTCCCAAAGGAAGGAGCATGGAGAGCCAAACAAATGTTGGAGTTGGTACATACCGATGTGTGTGGACCTACGAGTACCTTATCTCATGCAAAAAATAGGGATTTCATTTTATTTATTGATGATTTGAGTCGCATGACATGGGTGTATTTTATGAGGCAAAAATCTGAAGTCTTTGTAATATTTAAAAAATTTAAAGCGTTTGTTGAGAAGCAAAGTGGCAGGTTCATAAAAATTTTGAGAAGTGACAGGGGAAAGGAGTACACCTCCAATCAATTTGAAAAATTTTGTGAAGATGAAGGAGTGGAAAGACAGTTGACCGTTGGCTATACACCTAAACAAAATGGAGTGTCAGAAAGGAAGAACCAGACCGTGATGGAGATGGCCAAGTCCATGATGTTCGAGAAAGGGATACCAAAAGAATTTTGGTCTGAAGCAAAGAACATTCTGGGAAGAAGATGTACCTGTTGAATAAATGTCCAACAAAAGCCGTATGGAACAAGACACCATTTAAAGCTTGGAGTGGAAGGAAACCTTCGGTAAACCACCTTAAAATTTTTGGGTGTGTTTGCTATGCTCAAGTTCCAAAGGAGAAGAGGATAAAGCTTGAAGAAACAAGTGAGAAGTGTGTCTTTATTGGCTATAGTTCTATATCAAAGGACTATAGACTTTACAACTTGAAAAGCATGAAGGTGATTATAAGCCGTGATGTTGTGTTTGATGAGAAGGATTCTTGAAGCTGGCAAGAAAATAAAGTTGAGCATGAAACTGTCTCAGTTCCAATCTTACAACAAAATGTAGCAGCTAAAAATGATCAATCAACCCCCTCAACACCAAACTCTCCATCCTCCCCAAGTTCTCCATCCTCAACATCAAGTTCTCCCCCATCATCTCCAGACTCAACTCCAATAAAAGTTAAAAGTTTAATTGATATCTATTCTAGATGCAACTATTGCATTGTAGAACCAAAATTTTTTGAAGAAGCAATGAAAGAAGATGTTTGGAGGAATGCTATGCAAGAAGAGGTAGATGCAATTGAGAAGAACAAAACATGGCAACTAGTTGAAAAGCCAAATGATAAAGAAGCTATTGGTGTAAAGTGGGTGTACAAAGTGAAACATAATCTAGATGGTTCACTCCAAAAAACCAAGGCTAGATTGGTGGTGAAAGGGTACGCACAACAGCCTGGAATAGATTACAATGAGACTTTTGCACCTGTTGCTCGGTTGGATACCATTAGAGCCATTATAGCATTGGCCGCTCAAAAGGGTTGGAGTTTATACCAACTTGATGTAAAATCAGCATTCTTGAATGGAGAATTGAAGGAAGAAGTTTATGTGCAACAACCTCAAGGCTTTGTGATTAAAGGCCAAAAGGAGAAGGTGTACAAATTGAAGAAAGCTCTCTATGGGTTAAAACAAGCCCCTAGATCATGGTACAGTGAGATTGATAGCTACTTCATGGAGAAAGGAATTCAGAAAAGCAAAAGTGAGCCTATTTTGTATGTCAAGCATCAAGGTAAGGTTGATATACTTATTGTAGCTCTTTATGTTGATAATTTGGTTTATACGAGTAATAACAAAAGGATGATTGAATATTTTAAAAGGGATATGATGGAAAAATATGAGATGAGTGATCTTGGTTTGTTGCATTATTTTCTTGGTATTGAAATTTATCAAGATGAGTTTGGTGTGTTTATTTGTCAAAAAAAATATGCTGAAAAATTCTGAAGAAGTTTGGAATGCTTGGTTGTAAACCTGTTGATACTCCTTTGGTGGTGAATGAAAAGTTTTAAAAAGAAGATGGTGGAAGATTGATAGATGCAAGTGTGTATAGAAGTTTGAATGTAAATTTGTTTTATCTTACTGCTACGAGGCCTGATTTAATGTATGCTACTAGTTTACTCTCAAGATTCATGAGTAATCCAAGTCATTTACATCTTGGAGCAGCAAAAAGAGTGCTAAGGTATATTACAGGCACGATGAAGTACGGAATCAGATTTGAAAAAATTACAGAGTTAAAATTAAAAGGCTTTTGTGATAGTGATTGGGCAGGAAATGTTGATGATATGAAGAGTACTTTAGGTTATATGTTTTTCCTTGGTTCTGGTTCAATTTCTTGGTGTTCAAAAAAACAAGAAACTGTGGCACAATCTTCAGCAGAAGTAGAGTATCTAACAGCTGGATTAGTTACTCAACAAATAGGGCTTAGAAAAATTATGGAAGACATTGGAGAAAAACAAGAGGAGAGTATGCACCTTTATTGTGATAATAATTCTACTATTGCTATGGTGAAAAATCCAGTCTTTCATAGTCGAACAAGACATATCAATATAAAGCATCATTTCATAAGAGAAGTAATTAAAAGAGGTGAGATGATGCTGGTGTTTTGTAGTTCACAAGAGCAACTAGCTAACATTTTTACTAAAGCACTGCCAAGAGGAAAATTCCAGCAAATTAGAGAAGCATTGGGAGTTAAGGAACAACACATTAAGGGGGAATATGTTGATAATAATGTGTAGTTATGATTTTGGAATAAAATAAATTAGTAGTTATGGAGTTATAATTGTGTAATAAAATGAATTAGTAGCTCATAATATTTGTGGAGATGTTATGTATAACTCTTGGGCTCCTAGAATTATTGTGTAACCTTTAGTCTCCTAGAATTATTTTGTAGTAACTATTTTATCTATAAATTGATATATTGTATGACTTATAAATACAAGAAAAAATACAAAAAGAATTACTTTTCTTTCTCACATATATTTTTTTATTAGAATACCATCAACAATAAGATGTATCATTTGAACTAAGCTTCAGAATAAAATCGCCTAACATCGAGTGTGGATTACAGTATATTTACTGGGTTAGTGATTGCATTGCAGCGAAAGAATGAAAAATGACTCAATCACTCAACCACTTTTGTTTCTGATGTGTTAATGCTAAACTTTGACATTCCTTTGTTCTAATTTAATTTTAAAATTGATTTGTTATGGTTTTTCAAGAAAAAAATATCTTTCAATTTATCAAAACCTGAAGATCTAGAATACAATAAAAACTTTTATATACATATTTATTATTGGTGAATGGCCAAATGGTGAGACTCCATTGCATCATGCAGCTAAAAAGGACCTTGAAAATACTATTAAGTTACTTCTTTCACATGGAGGTGTTGTTAAGTGTCTCCAATCAACAAAGATATAACTATTTACATTCATTAAATTTTATAAACTCGAATAAATTTTATTTATATGGGATTTTCTATTCAACTTTTTAGCCAATCCTTTAGTGTTGAATGATGATTGTCTAACTGCTCTCGAGGTTGCTAGGGCCAACGAAAAAATAGCAATGTGATTCGTGCCATTGAGGTACAAAACTTTTGTAATGTAACAATGTCAATTAGTTGCTCTATGAAGTTGAATAGGCTCTCGATGATATATTGTATGACTTATAAATATAAGAAAAAATACAAAAAAGAATTACTTTTCTTTCTCACATATATTTTTTTATTAGAATACCATCAACAATAAGATGTATCATTTGAACTAAGCTTCAGAATAAAATCGCCTAACATCGAGTGTGGATTACAGTATATTTACTGGGTTAGTGATTGCATTGCAGCGAAAGAATGAAAAATGACTCAATCACTCAACCACTTTTGTTTCTGATGTGTTAATGTTAAACTTTGACATTCCTTTGTTCTAATTTAATTTTAAAATTGATTTGTTATGGTTTTTCAAGAAAAAAATATCTTTCAATTTATCAAAACCTGAAGATCTAGAATACAATAAAAACTTTTATATACATATTTATTATTGGTGAATGGCCAAATGGTGAGACTCCATTGTATCATGCAGCTAAAAAGGACCTTGAAAATACTATTAAGTTACTTCTTTCACATGGAGGTGTTGTTAAGTGTCTCCAATCAGCAAAGATATAACTATTTACATTCATTAAATTTTATAAACTCGAATAAATTTTATTTATATGGGATTTTCTATTCAACTTTTTAGCCAATCCTTTAGTGTTGAATGATGATTGTCTAACTACTCTTGAGGTTGCTAGGGCCAACGAAAAAATAGCAATGTGATTCGTGCCATTGAGGTACAAAACTTTTGTAATGTAACAATGTCAATTAGTTGCTCTATGAAGTTGAATAGGCTCAATTATTTCTTTTTCTTCTCTTTAATATGATACCTGAAGCATTGGAATAGGAACATTGAAATAGTTTTAATTAACAGTATATGTTTGCACTTAAAATTAACACAAGACTTGAGCTAATGTTTTAATAACATTCATTTTTTGTTATATTCTTTACTTATTATCTATATTTTCATGTCTTTTCTAAATTAACTAATTAAATGAGCAGGATATACAACCACGTACAGTTATTGCTATGTGAAAGGCCAATTTACAAGAACTGGAGATTCACCGGTCTGATCGTCGGTGGCAATTATGGATTACACTTCTAGTAATCTCTTCTACTGAGTTTCTCCCTCCTTTCTTATTTGTCTTCATTCTTGTTTTAATCACTCATCCCTTAACTTGGTATTTATATTTGTTATTAACATTACTAGAAAGTGATAGATATACATGTGTATTTAAAAGAAAAATTAATGGAGTAAAAGGGGTCAAAGTTAAAGGAAGGTGGGAAAAGAATTGGGACGTGGGTATTTAGTAACTTAGCAATCTAAATAATTGGGGCGTAGAATGGATTAGGTGCCGTAACAAGATTTTTTTCAGTTTAATTTATTTTTAGCTTTTATGTAATAATTTATTTGACAAATAAGTTAAATCTAAACTATAGAAGAGTATTTAATGCAATATATTAAATTCTAAAGTTTGAAAAAAGTTATTTAAAAAACTAATTCAAATTATCTATTTACTAATTTAAACATTTATAATATATATTATTTTTAATAAATTTGTTTAAAAATTAATTTTTATACATCGTATCATATTTTTAATTTTATTATAATTTAAAATTTTAAATATTTAAAGTTACGGGTGGACCCTATGTCCATGACAAGATAATTTTGATATAGTTAAATGTACTAAAATTTAATTAAAATTTTTATTTATTTATAACTAAATGTATTTTTTAAAAAAATTTAAAAATTAAATTTCAAATAATATTTATAAAAATATAATTATATTTTTATATATAAGCATGGACAAGAAGTGTTTTTTCACTTTTATATATAGAAGACATAATTCTAAGTCATTTTTCAATTTTTTCTTAATCATGGACGAGAAGTATTATATATAAGCATGGTTGAACTCATTATGCAAGTTTTCGTTTTGAATCAATACTAAGGATTTGACTTCCTCTGATGTAAAAGAATATTATGGTTGAATCCATTATGTAGAACCAATCAAGTATTAGATTTGTTCCTATCTGTGTTTTCTAAACTTATGATTAGGGAGACAAGGTTAGAGAATTGCTTGAAAGTGGCTGAGACTCGTTGCAGCTACTTGAGTATTCCTTTCCATTAGATTTTGTGCTAAGGATGAAAACTATAAATTTTGTTATTTAAAAATTAGCAGTTTGTATATTTTACATTACTTTTTTTATGTAAAAATACAATACTATTAGTGTAAAATTAATATATACATATTTATTATTTTTTATAATTAAATAATATTTGTATTAAGTTATAATTTTTATTCATAAGTAAGAGTTTTAGTAAATTTTATTTTCAATTAATATAAGATTTTGAATTGAAGGGCTTTTATATTCTTTTTAGTGATATTCATATATAATTAAACATATATCTAGTTTGATATGTAAATATTGGAAGTGAAGCTTTCATTCATAAAAATAAAAATAAAAATATTATTTATATATAAACATATAAATTCAGATTAACTTAATTATATTATTATATTAGCACTTTAATGTTAGAAAATTAATTATTATATAACCATTAATCATAAATGAAAAAGTTAAGGTTATATGATTATTATTTTTAATGGTCATTTGTTTATATTAATTAAAAAAAGTATTTAAAATTAACTATTTGAGATAAACATGTTGTATTAAATAAAATATTTTATTTATTTATATTTGTTGTAATTTTTAATCATTACTAAATAAATTTATAATTTTGATTTATTTTATCCATAGTTAAAAAAATTATCAAAATTTATTAACAACACATGAATTAATGATTCTGAATATAATTAAAATTGTTATTAATGATTCTGAATATAATTAAAATTGTTAGAATTAAATCAATCATTTTTAGTAGCTCTGTTGTCGGTTAAGATAAAACCGTTAGAAACTATTTATGATATTCGCAGTATTGATGTTTTTAAAAAATGCTGATAATAAATTTTTTAGCGATTTTTAATCGTAAAAAAATTATATTTTTTTATTTTTTATTTTTGTAATGAGGATAGATGTACAATTAAATGTTTTATCAAGTTAAAGAATACGGGAGCAAAAATCTTTTCCAACTTACAAACTATTTCAACAATGAAAAAGTTTAAATTCTTTATAAAAGAAGTACATATTTCAATAACGTATATTTATTTAAAGAATAAGCTCAATTCTATTAAAGCTTTTCATATAGGCTTTGGAAACATATCATAAAATGCTAAAGGATAAAATTTTACATAAAAATATGATAGTTATGACTTTTCATCCCATATATTTTTCCATCATCTATATTAATGCAATGTGAAATATTTGACACATATCTATCAGGAAATTTCAATTGTTTAACTTATTCACAGAGTCTTTCTCTGACTTGTGTTCAAGTCATATGTCACCTTTGATTTTTACGTTTTTCACTCTCAACCATTAACTCTAAGTTAGGCTATTTACAAATCTTCTTTAAATTTTCTCTTGCATTTGCATTATCTTTTGTCTTGCCTTTGATGTCCATGATAATGTTAAAGATATTGTGAAAGACATTCTTCTCAATGTGTATGACATCCAAATTATGTCATATTAAATTAGTGGACTAATAAGACAATTCCCAAAATATACTTTCCTTGAACCAATTGTGTTTTTGACCAAAGCCATGTTCTTTCGGCAAACCTTGCTTCCAACCACATGTAAGTACTTGAAGATGATTTACCTTTTGTAAGATATCTATCCCTCTCAATTGTTGTGGTGGCAATTAATTTTCCAATGTTGATTTCTTAAAAGAGTACATATCATGATGAAATTGATGATCAATAGGTAGATATTGTCGATGACAATCAAACCAACAAGGTTTCTTACCATGATCCAACCTAAATGCTTTAGTATGTCCTATACAATGGGGACAAGCAAGATTTCCTTGAGTACTCCACCCAGATAACATCCCATAAGCAGAACAATCATTTATTGTCCATAACAATGTTGCTTTCACCATGAAATTTTGCTTCTTCCATAAATCAAAAGTATTTATCCCATCATTCCAGAATATCTTTAAGTCATCAATCAAGGGTTTTAAGTAGAGATCAATAAATTTGCCATGTGACTTTGGTCTAGGAATCATTAAACTGAGGAATATGTATTCCCTTCTTATACACATACCGGGAGGAAGATTATATGTTAGGACAAAAACAGGCCAACATGAATATGGAGTAGTTGAATTACCAAATGGGTTGAACCCATCTGAACAAAGGCCAAGCCTAATATTTTGATGGTCATGTGCGAATGTTGGATGGTCTTGGTCAAATTTTTTCCAAGCCTTAGCATCAGTTGGATGTGTGATCACTGATTCATCTTGACGCACACTATCCACATGCCAATGCATATATTTTGCAGTCTTTTTTTGATATAAAGAGACGTTGAAGTCTTGGAATAATAGGAAAATATCTCAAGACTATGGCACATCCTTTTAATACGTTGAACTTCTTCCATTTAGCTTATATCATGGATGTTTACATATTAAGAAAAATTTCTTATTAATATTTTCCTTGTAATATAGTATACAATGTTTAGGACATGCATCTATTTTCTCATATCCTAATCCTAACTCATTAACCATTCTCTTGGACTTATAAAAGTTTTCGTGTAACCTTTTAGACTATGGAAACATGCTCTTGATGATCACAATCATTCAATCATAAAAACTCTCACTCATGTTGAATTCAGATTTTAGATTAAGAAGTTGTGCCACAACTAATAATTTTGTATGTTTATTGCAACCATCCCATAAAGGCTCATCAACATCTTTTAACAAGTTATAAAACTTCGAAGTTGATGGATTTGGATCTTATTCACAGTCTTAAGGTTCAACATTTAATCTCTCTCCTGCAACATCTATAACCATATCTATATAAGGATTTCTATTGTCCTTATCATGGTCTTGGGAAACAAATATTGAACCAAAACTTGTCCATCTTTACTCACCATGAAGGGTCCAATTTGTATAACCTTCTATAAATCCATAGCAATACAAGTGTTTTTCTACCCAAAATAATTCCTCTCTATTATGATTCCTGCATCTTGAACATGGACATGAAATGCGACCTAATACATTAGTAATACTCAAGTCTCCTCTAACAACCTCAATGAAGTCATCTGCTCTATTCTTGAACTCTTCACTTACACAAGTAGTGTAATATTTTCCTCGTAACATCCAACTTCGATCAAGTCTCATGATTAATGTATTTTATTTAACATAAATGTACAATTATTCCTAAATGAATCATTTTCTTTTTTTAGTATGACACTACCCAAAAATAAATAAAAATAATCTTTCTAATACAAATAACTCATAAATAAAATATAAATATAATTTATTATGTAGAAGTAAGTTAGATAATTTTAAAACTAACCTCTATAACGAATAACAATATCTCTTATTCTAAAAGATTGAAAAATATTTAAGTTCTTCAATTTCTTTACACAACAAAATATTAATATGTAATATTTAAATAAAGAAAGGATATAAATGTTAATTAAAAGATAAGAATACAATCCATGATATAGTATATCAAATTACATATAACAATATAACAAGTAAAAAGAATATTAAAAAATAATTGTGTAATGTATATTATGTGTGTTCATTGTAATGATTAAAATTAAACTAAAAATATATTATATAATCAAAACATGCAAAGCTAGTAACAAAAATAAATTTTTAAAATAAAAAAATATGAAATAAATAAGAGATACATGTTACCAAAAAGTTATTAATGTATATTAGATGGTAATTTTTTCATGATATGTCACTTTTTAAATCTTTCTTCTACGAAATAGTTACTTCCCATTTGACTTAATTTTAAGTAAATATAAAATGTGTATACCAATTAATAAAAATAATTGACTTTTGAAAACTACATTTAATTACATAATCACATGTTTTGAAATATATTGAAATATATTTTCCGTTATATGATTTATCAATAACATATACACCTCATTGGTATAATGGAAAAATATTCCTTATTCAATTAAAAATTATCCTTTTTCTTATATCAATTGTTAGTAGTTTAGAATATAAAATAAAATAAATAATATAAAATAAAAATATAATTGAATTATTATAGTAATATACTGCAAAGTTAATATTTTCTTTATATAATTGCATCCATTAAAAATAATTATAAATTATAAAAAAATATTTATCCATGAATTATAAATTATGAAAGACAGTAACTATTCATAAAAGTGAGATTAGTCATATTTAATAATACTAAAAAGAGTAGCTAATAATTTATGATGGCTTAACCACATGGACATGCCTTGGTCTATGTTGGTTGGTTGGGCCCCGTTAGGATGGCTTAAACCTATGGTCCTGACAAACGCTTCTACTATCCATGTTCAGTCCAATATCGATGTTGAACCCCATGCCCTTTTAAATTCAATTAATGTAAAAAGCTCCTAGACTACAAACTACAATATTTATTTATTTATTTATTTTTATTGGAATTTAGTAGAAATGAGAATAGACAATCCAGCACCAATAGTTGGGTATGGAAGCAGAAAATCTGAAAAGGAAGGTAAGAAGAGGAGTGGTAAGCTGTGAAGTTGAATGAGTAGAACAAGAATGTGAAGAAAGAATAAGATAGATAGATAATGGGCATGGAGACTATGAAATTGAAAACAGTTCCATCATCTTGTTCATTAGCATTAATCTTAGGACTGCTTGACGTATAACCCTAGAGAACCCCTATCAACCAACTCCAATATCAAGGAAAAGGGAAGATAATATATTATTCTCACAGTAAAATCCAAACTTGTTGAACCCAACTAGTGATGTAAATAATTTCTAAAACTTAAAATTATTACATATGTAAAAGAAAGAAAGAGAGCTTAATAAATGGAAAACCATGAATGGAAATAAAAAATAAAGGAGAAGTAAACAAATATCTTATTAAAGATGCAACAAAATATGATTAGTAAGAGTGGAATTAGACAAATACCATTAATGATTAGAGTAAAAACAACATTGGAGTGTAAAGAACCATAGCTGAAAAGAAACCTTTAGAGAAAGGGCAAGAGAAAAAGTTGTGAGGGTTTTGGAGGTAAGAGGATGAAGGACGAGATTGAGTTTTGGATTAGAGGTTATTAATGGAGACAATGTACATTTTGGAGGCAATACAGAGTTAGAGGATGGACAAGAGACACAGTAACAATGAGAAGGGATGGATGAAAGGTACCGCTTGAGAGGGAAGATAAAAAGTTAAGGGGGAGAATGAAAAAGAAAAAAAGAATTATTAAAGAAAATATTCTAAAATTTCGCAAGGGATCAAGTACAAATTTTTCCTTCCTAATATTATCTTAATAAATCATTTCTTATTATATTCTTAGCGAGAATTTTTTTCTCGTTAGTCTCTTACTAATTTTGTAAGGATTTTTTTTCTGCCAATTTCTCCTAATTTCTAACTATAATTTTATGGACAAATTTTTAAATAATTTTTTCTATGATCTTTTGCAGTAGCTATTCCTTCGTTGTTGTCTCGTTATTTAGTTATAGATCAGCAAAATTATTTTTTTTTCGCTAATCTCTATTTTTCTTGTAGTGTAATGTCCATATTTATATTTAGCACTCCTTTCTTTTCAAAATTATATATACTTTTTTTTTTTAAAATATGTCATTTTGAAAACATAAGATCCATTTAAAAAAAATTTCATTCTTATCCTCATTTAATAATTGTCTCAATAATTAATACAAAACTATCTTAATTAACTAAATTAAATTCAAGAAGATCAAATAAGGATATTTTAATTAAGATATATTATAAAATTTTACATCAATTAATTATTTTTTTAATTTATTTTACATTAGTTTAAGAATAGTTTTGAAATGAAGACAATATTATAATTACTATTGGCTTGGAAGTTGCACTGTTTTTTTTTTTGTGATAACTTGATTGAATGATCATTAATTATCTTTAATATTCTACTGAGTCAATGGAGATAAGGTAAGGTACCCATGGATGTCGATTTGGAATGTAATTTGGTACTTTTGAGTTATTAAAAATGAAAATATTTTCAAGCTTCAACCTTACGATTTTACTCATTGAATTTGATCAAAGATTAAATCATGGAATTAATTAGCTTGTAGCAAAGATTAATAATAAAGCTCCTAATTAACATGGCCAGCATTATTGAGTATTATAGTTTTGCTGAATGCACTAAAAAAAAATTAGATTTTTTATGGATTTTTTTATAGTTATATAAATTGACATTAAATATATTGAATTAATATAAAATATATTAAATTATAATGGTTATGTCATTTAAATTATTACTAAAATGATTTTTAATAAATAATTTCTGATGAATATAGATATTTGTTAAAAACAGATTTGTTGGAAGTTAAAATTGTTATCATTTATCTTTTAAAATCATACTAAAATAACTTATTTTTTGGTAATGGGATCTCAAGTTTTTTTTATTAATTTATATCTAAGTTTGATTTGTTTTAGAATAGAAGGTATATGTTACTGCTCTTGATTTATTATAGTTAGTGTTGATTTGATGATTTAGGTTTAATCTTTTAGAGAATAATGGATTAAATATTTTTATTATTATATATTTTTAAAATATTTTATTTTTTATAATATCATATATTATATTGTAACTTTATTTTTATATTTTATTTTATTTTATATATTTTTAAATATAAAATAATATTTTTCATAGTAATAAATTTATTTATTTTTTAAAATCAAAAAGAGAACATCCAAATATTCATGTAAAAGAGAACATGGTATGTTGAGGAGAAGAGTGGAAAGAATGACACATAAATTTATTAGAGAAAAACTACTAAAAAAAGATTACAAGCGATATATATATATATATATATATATATATATATATATATATATATATATATATATATATATATATATATATATATATATATATATATATATATATATATATATATATATATATATATGTGTGTGTGTGAGACTTATATATAACTGTACATAGAACTAAACTAGATCAACAAAATAACAAGCTAGACTAACTGGTGAAAAACTAATTGAGTAAATAAATAATTGTTAGTTATATCAGTCCTATATAAGTCAATAACCCCTCCTCAAGCTAGAAAGAAAAGATTTAATGTTCGCAGCTTGAAAGCAAAGATTGAAAAATTTTCAGAATAAGAAGTTTGGTCAGAATATTCACAATTTGCATCTAGGAAGAGATGAGGAGAAGATGAATCAAGTTGAATTGAACTTTCTCGTGAACTATATGGCAATCAATCTCAATATGTTTCATTTACTCGTGAAACACAAGATTAGTACCCATGTTGAATGCATATTAGTTATTAGAGAACAACTAAACCAAAAGATTATTGTTTAGTTCAAAATAGTGGAGAAGATAACTAGTCATTATGCTTCACAAGTGGCATGTGCCAGAGCTTAGTACTCAACTTCAAATGATGATTTGGACACAGTAGTTTATTTTTTGCTTCTTCATGAGCTAAGGGACCTCCAAAGGAAGAAACAAAACCTTGTGACAAACCTGTGAGTATTAGGAGAAGCTCTCCAATTTGAATGGCTAAATAAACTTAATTAAAGCTGTCATTTAGAGGAAAAATAATCCTTTTCCTGAACTTTATTTGATGTATTTGAGAATCCTAAGAGTAGCTTTGTGATGATTAGTGGTTGGATTATCTAGATACTGATTTAATCTACTCATTGCATATGTGATATCTGGCCTTGTATGTGTCAAATATATCACTTTTTCAGTGATCCTTCTATAAGAAAGAACATTAGAATAAAGAGCTCCTAAGTGTTGATGGATTCTGATAGTATAATCCATGGGGCAACTGCAAGGCTTTGATCTAAGTTGACCAATCTCTTGAAGAAGATCCAAAGCATATTTTCTCTGATACTTAGAAATACCCTATGGAGATCTTCCTATTTTATCTTAGCTCACCAAGATTCTTGATGCCGAATTTTTTATCAAGAACCATTTTGATATGTTAAATTTCATTGGAATCACTACCTAGAACTATCAAATCATCTACATAGACAAGAATGGTTGTGAGGTTTGCTTAAGTCTTCTTGGTAAACAAGGAATAGTTAGCTCTACACTAACGATATCTTCATGAAATAAGAATCCTTGTAAGTTTTAAATTTCATTGCTTGTTTTCTTGTTTCAAGTCATATAAAGATTTTTTAAGCTGCAAACTGGAGAAGAGTGATGCAGTTGAATACCTGGTGCAGAGAATAGTGATGCAAGTGAATACCTAGTGGGGGACTCATATTAACTTCCTCATGCATGTCTCAATGTAAAAATGAAATGTTCACGTCCAACGGGTGAAGTTCTCAATCATAAATAGATGCGAGGGTCAACAATACTCTATCAGTGGTCATTTTAACTATTGGACTAAAGGTTTCCAAGTAATCAATCCTTCTATTTGGGTAAATCCTTTTGAAAACTAACTTGACTTTTTATATCTCTCCACATTCCCTATTGCAATTGCTTTATTTTAAAAATCCATTTGCATCTAACAACTTTCTTTCCTAGAGGTAAGGTAGTGAATGTCCAAGTTTGATTTTGCTCTAGAACAGTTAATTCAGCTTTGATTACAGCATTCCAACAATCATGTTTGATTGTCTTGTGGAATGAATATGGTTCAAAGACAAAGGAGATAGTCAAAGAGTAGTGCTTGTGTGAATTAGATAATGAATTGTAAGAAAGAAAACACAAGATAAGGTACCTAAAAAATATGGATGAAGTTGTAGAGACTGAAGTAGTCAATGTCCAATGGTAATCTAGTAAATAAAATGGTGGTATTTTGATTCTCTAGGATTTTCTTGTAGGAAATTGGCGATTGGGTTGAAGTTCATATATCCTATTATTGCTTTCCTCTACCATATTTATATCAAGGAAAGGATCATCAAATGGTTGAGGAGGTTGATTTAGCATAACATGAGTGTGTTTGCTTCAACATTGTTAGAGGTGGTGTTGTATGAGGGAAAGACCTTTTCATAAAATATAATATTTTCAGAAATGAAAGTTTTCCTATTTTTTGAATCATACAAGATGTATCCTACGATTCTAGTTTTAAATCCTAGGAAAGGGCATCTCCTAGCTCTTAGGATCCAATTTCATTCTTTGAGAGGTAAGGGTTGAAACAAAACACAAACAAGCAAAGATTTTTATATCTAGTAGATCATCATGCATGTTTGTAAACATTCAATTATGTTTGAGGCCCCTCATTTTTAAAATTAAGTAAGTAAATAGTGAATTAATTAAGAAACCATTAATAACTTAAAATAAATAAATATTAAAGTTAAGAGAAATAATAAACAGAAAAGTAAACATCAAGATCAATAAACAAGAAAACAAAATTCGAAAAATAGAAAAAATAAATAAAAACAAAACCAATAAAATTTATGAAAATAGAACAAAAGGAAAAATAATAAAGAATAAAAAATAATATATATATATATGAATAAGCAAAATAACGAAAACAAATTAAAACAAAAAAAAGAAGAAAAATAGAATATAATAACAAAACAAAAAATATATAATAAAATTAATAATAAAGAAAAAAGAAGAAAATAAAAAAAAAAGATAAATATATTAAAAACAGAAAATAAAAAATAAAATAAAAAACACAAACAAACAGCAAAGAGAAATAAAAGATAAATGAATAATAAGAAATTAAATAAAGAAAAAACAAAATCTGAAGAAATGATAAAGAAAAAATAAAAAATAAAAAATAAAAATAATAAAATAGTAATAACAGAATCAACTAAATGATAAACAAAAAAAACTAAATTAATAAACGAAAAAAAAACAGAAAACAAAGAAAAGAAAATAGAAAGAAAACGAAAGGGGTGGGGGGGATAAGGCCACCATGGTCATCGAGAAGTTGAGATTCTGAGAAGGTTCAGATGGGCTTCTTCACTTGGTGCAAAGAAAGATTAGAAAGATAGAGGCTATCATCCTCTCTAGCACCAGAAGCAGCAAAGGCTCAACATCAAAGCTTCTTTAGCCAAAGGAAGATCCTAAAAAGGACAGATCATCTCTACAAGATTTCCACTATAAGGAGGAGAGGGAGCTCTTTGGCTAGCTCTGGAACTTTTTGGCGAAGAATGAATCCAAGAAGCTCAATCTTGGTTGCGCCCAGGGACCCACTCTAAGACGTCCCTGCATGGGTATAGCAAACTAACTGCCTGCAGTTCTTGAAGACCTTAAGAACATTCTCCGATGTTAAGAAACGGGGAGGAAGAATTCGCTTCCTATTCAGGTTTGAGCTCAGTTTCTCTATCATTTTTCAAGAAGAACTTCAAGGCACCATAGAAGGAAGATTAGCATCGTTAGAAATTTGCTTCATCCAAGTTAGTGTCATCTTCATTCTATACGCTTGAAATCAATGTGGATCGCGATGTGTTCGGCAGAGATTACTACTTTCTTATCTATGAGCATAAACTGAATTCAAGATCCTTGAGAAAGTGCTAGAACGAATGCGCATCAAGATCTTTATTTTCTAGTCGATTTTAGCACATGCTTAGTGATGCTATGGCCTTAAAACAAAGATTGGATTCCTGATAAATTATAGAAAATGTCATAGTGTCAACCACGGTACGCATGCCCTATTTTGCATCGTATAGCTGGATGGGGACGAGTAACTTGTATTAGGATTAGTCTGAGAATTTGTGCATGTATAATGCATTGTTATGACTACAAGCTGTGGAATCCTGGGTCTCATGCAAAATTGGTTTCCTGCCTCATTGGCAAGCTTGTAAACCTCCAATGGCGTTGAACAGAATTAGAGTGTTGATCATTACACCTGCAATAATGGCGGTCGAGGCAAGTATAGGTAGGAGCCATTCTTACACAGTCGTCGTTCATGAGAGTACAGGCTAGGATCGTCTACAACATGAGGTGGTCATGGTGTGTTCGGTTAACCTAAGTTGGTGGTAAGACCCAAGACAGCATGAAGGGTACACACTCAAGTCTAGCACACCAAAGCTCTTAACTATGTGGGCTTCCTAACATGCAAAGAACGGGCCCCCGAATCTGCGTTAACCCCCTGAGAACGCCACGATTCACGCCATGATAAAATGATGGAGTTCTGTGATTCTGCCATATAAAGGACCTCCAAACCAACTTGGTTGTACTTTGTAGGTTTCCTTTTGATGTGTTCTACTTCTTGAGTGTGGTCGGTTTGTCGTTAATCCGGTTAAGATGTGATGCTGCAAGTATATTGGAAGGGCAGTCTATGTGATTCGGGACGGTTGGACGATGAAGCCAAAGCAGGTGAGGGGCGTACGTATGCTGGGACCCGATCCCAAAGTGAAAAGCTAAGCCCAGGAGCTGCTTCCCTAACGTGCATACATGTACGGAGAAGCTTGATCTCGAAGTGCATGTGCATTGTTTAGGACGTCCTCACTCTTCATTGGTTCTGGCTTTGCTAAACTTCCATCAAATTCATGAGCGTCATGCACTAACGGTAGCCTAGTTCAGTGAGATAGCTCAATGCGTCCAGCCTATTCAACCTGGTCTCATGGATGCTTCTGTGGGGTTCCTAAGTAGTTTTGACAAATGGGCAACCCATACAAATGGAGAAGAAGAACCTCCAAAACAGTACATGGTGAGAAGGCTTGAGCTACACTCTATAGTAAGGAATAACGAATGATAAAGCTCAAGTCTAATCCACAGTTAATTCCCTGCATGAGCATGTAAATTTTCAATGGCCCCATGTAAATCCTATGTACCTTGAAAGATATCTTAAAAATTAATTAAAGGTGCCAAACTCTCAGGCGAAGGCTTGGCCCAGTTGGTAAGCGCAACGCTCGTTCACTTAAGGAGCGTAAGTTTAAATCCCATTGGTGACTTTTGCCATAAATAGCCATTAAATGCTGGTTCCCTATATGAAAATGGAGAGGCGGAATCATACCCAACAGGTAGGTGTGACCAAGTGGTGTTGCTGATGAATCGCCATCCCCAGGACACGGGTTCGAACAGTCCAATCAAGCCATGTGAGCCATTGAATTCAGCCTCCATTTTGGGTATTTTTTTATCTAGTTGATCAAATTCTGACCTAATTTAAATACAATTTAAGTTCTTTTTCTCCCAAAATTAAATTCCTTTTCTCAAATGCAAACCCAATCAAAATTCAAATTAATTCTTTTTTTTCAAAATTCACATTAAATTCCCTTTTCAAAATTCAAATTAATTCTTTTTCTTCAAAATTCACAGTAAATTCTTCTTCTCCAAAATTCAAATTAATTCTTTTCCTCTCAAGTTTCCAAAACAAATTCAATTCCTTTTCTCAAACCCAACCCAAGTTTAAATTCTTTCTCTCTCAAGTTTCCAAAACAAATGCAATACATTTCCCTAAATCAAACTTTCAATCGAATCCATTTCAAACCAAGTCCATTTCAAATCAAGTCAAGTTCAAAGGCTCAAGTTCAAGTCAAGTTCATTTCCTTTTAATTGAAGTCAAGCTTAATCCATTCCTTCAAATTGAAAAATTAAATTTGTTTTAATTCAAATCAAGTCCAATTTTTTTCCTCAAATCAAATTGAGTTTAATGCTTTTCTTCAAATGAAAACAAGTTTAAATTCGTTTCCTTAAACTCAAAACTAAGTTTAATTCTTTCACTTCAAATCAAGTTCTATTAATCAAGTCCCGATTCTTTCTTTTTTATTCTCTTTTTTTAAAATCAAATTCTTTAATTCTAGGTCTCATGCAATGAACTCTAAGCACAAACTGGTAGCTTTTTCTGCTGTTCGATGCTTAGGAATTCATATGGGTCCGAGTGCAGTCGTAGTTGTTTTGGACCCTGTGCATATGTGGACCAAGAATTCTTTTGTAAATAAATTCAATAAAAAAACTTCATTTTAGAATCCCTAAGTCTCATGCGATGAACCTTAAGCATGAACTGGTAGCTTTTTCTGCTGTTCGATACTTAGGGACTCATATGGATCTCAGTGCAGCCGTAGTTGTCTTGGATCTTGTGCATATGTGGACTAAGGATTCTCCTTAAAATATTTTTCAAAGCAACATGTTCATTTTCAATTACTCCGTTTCAAGCACTTTCGAAGGTCAAGCCTTCAAGTCAAACCAGAACTACGTAAGCCTTGAGTTTCTCATTGCACCGGGGAATACATAGGCGCAGAATCAAGTCATGTCAGGATAACCTCCATCAAGTTATTTATTTTCACATTAATTAAGGGATCAAACATTTTCAAAAATCATACACTCAGTTTAAGGATACCGTTCTTCGGAACAGGCGAGTGGGATACCTAACACCTTCCCCACTTGTAACTGACTCCCGAACTTAGAATTTCATCCTCAAGTCAGGGTTTTTCCAAGTATTTTCCCTTAAATAAAAATTTGGTGGCGACTCCACATTAATCCAAATAAAATTCTATTTTTAAAATTTTAGCGAGTTTATCGTCTCGTCGTCATTACGGTTGCGACAATGTTTTGATTAGAGGATTGATTATTTAGAAATTTTGTAGGTAGTCTATTATTTAAATGGACAACATGATTAACGATATAGTTCCTGAAAATTTTAGGTGATTTGGATTGATACATGAGAGACCTATCAACATCAAGAATGTGTTGGTATTTTCTCTCAACCACTCAATTTTGCTATGGAGCTTCTACACATGATGGTTGATGATATTTATACCTTCCAATTCATATTCCATTATTATTCTTAATGGTTTTTATGGTTTTGTTATGTTGAGTCTCTATTAAAGAGACAATTTTCTTATTAAGACCAATTCTTTTGATTTTTGTTTCATGACAAGAATCTAAGTATATATAGATTTATCTTCAATAATTGTTAAAAATTATTTGTGGCCAAAAATAGATGGGATTACAAGGGTCCTTAAATACCTATATTTACCAGGTCAAACAAATCAGTTGAAATAGTGTAACTATTATAAAAAGGAAGTCTCTTTTGTTTTGTCAAGTAATAAACCTCATAAGATTTTGCAATCTTATTACATTGAATGAAAGGAAAGAAACTCTACATACCAATTATTTTATCATGAGACAAATGATCTAATCTCAAGTTTCACATATCAATATCATAAGTGTAAAAATTATTCACACAATTCTTTAAAAAAAATTGACTAATCTTAAGAAGTCATTATATGAAGTCTGTTTTTAGGTTAGCTATACCAATAATGATCATAGTATTACAATTTTGAATCTGAGTACCAAAATCAGAAAAGATCATTTTACACTGTAATAACTTGATTAATTGTGAAACCAATATAAGGTTTGAAATTGAAATTGTGCATATAAACTAAATCTGTTAAGTAGAGTATATTTAATAGAAAAATCATTCCAAAAATGTTAGCATGGACCTGATTACCATCTGGAAGTCTAATAGAAACAAGATTATTTTTTGTATGGCATTTGAAAATTTTTAAAAAGTAAGATACATGATCTATAACTCATGTATCTATGATCCAGGAGCTAAAGTAATCAACATTAGATAAGATATTGATCATATATGTGACTTTGGTTATAGATTGAACGTTTCACATATTTACTATTTGATTTACGGTATGAGAGTTCTCATTTTCTGATTATTGCAGCAATGCAAGTAAAGCCTTATGCTGGTCTGGACATTCTTATACTTTCAGTTGCATCCTTGTGAGAGATGATGTTTTGATTATCATCATCCATCTTCTTCTTTATTCATATAGAAATTATTTACATTGTCTTCCTTCTTATAATGAGGTAGGTAACCATGCTTTTGTAACATGTGTCCACTGTGCGTCTCAATTTGCCACAATAAGAGCAAACTTTTGAGCTTTGTCCTATACCAAATTGTCTTTGCCACCAGCATTTATATTATGGTTTCTTGGTCCTTTTTATTTGAATTTTCCTCTTCCACCTTCACCATTGGTTATGATGGCCGAAAATTGTGAATTCTCTCATTAACTATTCCCATTTTCTTCCCTTACTAAATTAATATGGATAAGATCTTGTTCAATCAGGATGACGGATCCATCAACATTATTTATGATTGAACGGAAGAATATTGATCGTTTAGACCTTTAGAAATCAAATAACATAGTCATTCTCCTTGTATTACTTGACTGTGGAAATTAGAGCACATGCATATTGAATCTAACACGTACAATCAAGAATTAGCCTAAAATTATTCAATTATTACCATAAACTCTTAAAATTATTCAATTATTACATAAACTCTTAAAATTATTAAATTATTATCATAAACTCTTCAAATGAATGGAATAGATTGTAGCTGTTAAGACTTCTTATCTCATTGAATATAATTCTTCTTGTAATTTAGAAATAAAAAAATATCTTCATGATAATATCTTTCTTGTAAATCATTTCATATCTCCATGGCCATTTCTATCCACAACATGGTATACATGATAAAGTCATCCACTAAATGATGAATCCAAGATAATATTAGAGTGTTGCATTTTTTCAGTGAAAGCATGTGGGGTTTCCATCCTCTGGTTTTAATAATGAACCATTGAGAATGACAAGTTTGTTTTTCAATCAGAGTGCCATAGATATAACTCTAATCCATGGATGATAATTTCCTCCAATCAATCAATTTAAAACAAGTGAGACTTATGAATTTTTATTTGTATGAAGAAAAACTAAATTTAAAGGATCTATAATTTAATTTGTCATAATTCACAAATCAAAATACTTAATTTTTGAAATTCAAGAAGTTACCAAAAGAAGATACAAAATAATTGTGTAATAGAAAGAGACAATAAGAAAAAATTTATATTTGTGAAGTTTTTAATCCTATTAAAAAGGATTTTGATACCATATAAAAGGATACGATGTATTTATAGAAAAATAAAAAAAATGACATATAAATTTATTGAAATAAAAACAATTATTACTAATATCAATATATGTAAGATTTACATAAAACTATATAAAAAATTAGACTAGATCAACATAATAACAAACTAAGCTAACTGATTAAAAACTAAATAAATAGATAGTTTTAGTTATATTAATCTTATATAAATCCGTAACATTTTCCCTTGTAAATGATTCACGTATTAGAACTTCACTATCACAGAAAAGACTTACTAAAGGGTGTAAAGGGCTAATAGGTTTAGGAAATATGAGAATGCCGAGTTTTTTGACATTACATTTGACTCAAAACTGTATCAAGTTCATTTTTTCCCCTTTTTGGCTTGTAGACCTTATCTAACTTATTAACTTTATCATTCGCCATTAATTTTCCAACAAAGAATCACAATTTGCGATCTACTAGAAAGGAGATGCTAATAATGTCTACGCATCCATAAAAGGATCGGCTCCGGATCATCCTATACGAGTTTAATCTTAACTATACTTTATTTTTGAATCGCAGTTTTTTTTTTATTATTTCATTATGATTTTATTCCACATATCTGTAATTCAATAAAGTTTCTAAATGCTTTCTTAGGGTTTGATTGAATAAAGTTTTTCACTTTTCATATAAAAAGATATCCTGAGCCCAGACTTTGTTCCTTACTATAACCACGTGAAATTGAGTTGGCCTCATGATAGTGTGGTATGTGCAACGGTAAGGTTATCTACATAGCTGTTTTTATGGATTTTTTGGGAATCATACTTATGCCTCGTTTTGTTTTAAACTCAATTATAATTCCTATTTTCTGAAACCATGATTATTGTGATACATCTCTTATCTAGAGCTGTATAATACTATTATAAATTATTAATTATTATATTTTAAAATAATTTTTATAATACTTATTTAAACATATATTTATTATAATTTTTAATTAAATTATATAATTTTTTATCATAACAAGATATTAAATTCAAACTCTTCTTTTAAAATAAATAATTATTCTGAAATTGATAACAGTTGCATATTATCTTGGCAATCAATGCAATAATGTACATATAGACGCGCGTGCGCATCCAATCCATAGATCTCACTGATGATTGTTAAGGCCATTATATCCAATCATGTTGTCCAAATATACGTTTGGGTAATTATTGTCCATAATAACACAAACTATTTGCACCAAATTGGTTACCCGTTGGGGTGAGAACAAATCCGGGGATGCTGTTATTATTAATTAATTAAATAATATCTTAAATCCAAGTTATAAGATAATTAATATAAAAAATTTATAATTAAATAAATAATAATAATTATTATTATTATGTTAAAATAAATAAGAAGAACAACGTAACTGTATAAGTATCCATGCCTAAAATGTGTAAAACCAAATAAAAAGGAAGCAAAAGCAAGAAACCTCATCATTACAAAGGAAAATTTGATGCAAAAGCACAACTGCATCAACAGTTCTTTGCCCCCACAAAATTACACATCACACGTATATAAAGCAGAGGTTTTTAATTAGTTTTTGTGAATAAAATACCGACGCAGAAAATGATAGGCTACTTTATTAAACAAAGCCTCCATCTTGGGGCAACATGTCCGTGCAAATCTTCTTTCACATTATGCCATTTTTTTCCCCATGAATTATTTTGGCAATATTTTTATTTAAATTATAAATATTCTTTACTAAAAATAATTTTATTTTTAAATTATATAAGATTAATATAGAAGGTAACTTTTTTTTTTCAAATTTATAACACAATTGTATTTTTAAAATTTCAATTTAAGATCTCTAATTAAATGAATTAATTTCTACCAATTGATTTATGTGATTTGACAACATTTATTTGATCACATGAAAACAACAATAATATTTAATCATATGTAGTCAAATAATGGGTAACATAATAGATAATAAACCAACTTTTTTGCCGCGCTAATCACGTCCATGTTCATCTAACTCATCGATGGTCTCGATTGAAGGGTGGTCTTACAAAAACGTTTGATTGGAGATTCATCTTCCTCTCGAATTACTAGGTCCTATGCAATTTCCTTAACCTTTATATACGGTCCCCAAGACAGTGTGCATGAAATGGCCACAATAGTACAATTTTTTTTTTTAAAAAATCAATGTTGCACATCCTATTTTATTTAAATTCATCCAAGAAATAGTTACAAAAAAAAAAAAGTGCTATAAGATAGATGTTGTGATGTACACAAAAGGGAATATAGGAAGAAAAAAGAGATAAAAAGTAAAACAAAAGAGAAAATAACTATATGGTTATAAATAATTGTTTTATAATTAAATTGCACAAGGTAATTCTAGAGAGAGAATGTATAATTCTATGGTATTATGGAATGAAGAAATCTTCCAACAGATAGTTTGTTCATAATATATGTTTGTTTTTTTATAAAATAAGATTGTAGGTTTGAATTGTATGTATGAAAACATTTTTATTAAAAAAGTTAACCTACTATAACATAGATGTTCTTAATTCACATAAAATTGTTTTTGATAAAAAAATATTTGCAACGAAACAGAACAAAAAAAAAAAGAGGAATCTCAATAATGTTAAATTTGCATGTTACTAAAGCAAGACAAAAGAGGCTGATACATACAAGAGATATTAAGGGATACATTCTTATGGATTTACGAAATATTCCAATAAAGATTAGTTTAGTTTAGTTTTTTGTTCGAAGTATAGATCTAACAACAACATTTACCTCCCTTGAAAAAAGGGGAAAAAAGTGAGAAACAATAAAAGGAACACACAAAAAAAAATCCAAAGAGTGAAGAGATAAAATGTGTTTGGTTTGTAATTTTTTTATTTTTTATTTTCACTTTTATTTTAAAAAATACCAATTTTTTATTTTTAAATTTTTATATAATAAACAATAAAAATAGAAAATAAAAATAAAAAATAATTCTTTTCTTATTTTACTATTTTCTATATAAAACTTAAAAAATAAAACTTTTATAAATATAAATAAAAACATTTTTCCAATCCAAATTTCATAAAATGGCCAGTAATTTACATATTTTTTTATTTTTAAATTTGACAATTTGCATGAATGGATAGAGAAAAGATGATTTCATTTTTTTTTTTTTTTCCTTTTCGGCGCGCGGCCACTTTTGCTGTTCAATGCTAAAGTGGATAAACTGTTGCAATAAATAAAAAAGGGTTCCCACATGGAGGACTATAAGCTGTAAAATATTAAAGAACTATGAAGATAGTTAAATTAAGCTTGATCCCATTCTAATCTTGAATTCTTGATCAACCAAGTTATCCATGAACCTTTATCAGGTATTTTACATAATAATTAAGTGTATATTTAGAATAAAGTTACTTATATATAGCGAAGGAATTTCTAATAATATAGTAAGAGTATAAAAAATGAAAAAGACAAAGACGTAATTTGAATTGTAATTTTTTGGTGTAATATTTAATAATATTTATACATATTATAGTATATTTATTTAGACACATTCTATTTTTAATTTTATAGTAATTTTAATCACCATCAATATTTAATAAAATACAAAAAAGTATTTATAACGACACAAAGTTAAAACAAAATGATGTATCCATACGAATACAATGTACCCAGATGGACAAATGTCATTTTCCTTTTTAGTGAACCTTGCTGATGTAAACTTTAGCATTAGCCAAACCAACAACACTAAATGACACGGGAATAATAATTTGGTGAAATTTGATTAGTGGGCTTAATGTAAAAATAGAGAGAGGGAAAAAAATAGGGATGATGGAATCTCTAAATTTACTAAGAAGAAATGACTTATTTTTTTTTCTTTTCATAATTTATGAATTTTTAATTCCTGTTAGAAGGAAAAGAATTGAAGGAGAAGAATTTTTTATGTTTATTTTTATTTTAATATTTAAATTGTTAAAAAAAGAAAAAATATGTTAATAAACAATAACATAATAAAATTAAAAAATTTAATTTAATTTTTTTAATTAATATAAATAAAACGTGTATTGTAAATTTATTTGCTCCCATCCTTTTATTATTCATTTAAATAAGAAGAGTTTTGTTTTCTCATATTTCTATATATTCATTAAGAGAACTTATTTTCTCATAAAGCTTAATGGCAATGAAGCTTTTCTTCCTCTCTCAACCCATTCTTTCTCGCTCCCTTCTCTCCCTCTCTCACACACCCTCGTCTCCATCAATTGGGAATAGCGTGGTACCATTAATTATCAGATTCGTAAGCGAAGGTACTAATTAATTAATCTACTTAAGGTTAATTCCCATTCTTTGAGCTTTATATACCTCCTACGGGTTAATTAAATGACATTGAGTTTTGTATTGCAATGAATGTTAGTATGAAGAAGTTTATTTTAATATCAGTTTTACAAAAAATAGTAACCGTTTTAATTTTGGATGGTATCCGTCGTATATAATTAAATATAAATTTATGTTAATTTAATATATTGCTATTAATTTATACCATTGTAAAAAAAATAATAGTAAAAAATAATTTTTTTAAAATATGTATAGTATAAATTCATTATTCATGGTAACAACCAGTAATAAACCTAAATTTTTTATACTTTTCATTAAGCTCTCGTTACTATAAAATATTTTTGGATAAATATAAATTTATTAAAAATTTAATAAAAATTAAACCTGTCATTATTTATTTTTATTTTGTATTACATCTTGAACAAGAGATATTGCGGTCTGTGTTTTTTCATTCTGTGTACTTCAAGATTGATTGATATTAGAAGAATATGAACATGCTTTTGATTTGGTCGACTGTAAATCAAGTCCTCATATGTGATAAAGATGCTAATTTGAGAGGTCTACTAATGTGATTGATATTAGTAATCTATAAACCAGAAACCATAGAATTTAATGACCGATTAAGTCTTGTTTGGTGGAGCAGTTTTTGTTTTGAAAAAAATGAAAAAAAATAAATACATTATGGAGGTGGCACACATGAGAAAGATTAGTGCAGGTTTCATTTAATTCCGAACATATTGTGAAGGGTATAGTGTAGGCTTTTACAAATAACATTTTTATTTGTGAATTAAAGAAAATAAAATAAAATAAAGATATGGTTGAATAGATACAAAATTATTTAAAAAAAATTATAAATATTGATGTAAGCATGTAATATGATGAAAAATTAAAAAAAAAATTATTAACTATTTTTATTAAGATTTTTTTTTCAATATTTTTGTAAATTTCAAAATATCAATTTTTTTTAAAAAATTGGACACATATTTAATATGGTTAATTATTCATATTTAATGTTAATCAAATGTAATATAATTTAATAAAAATTTATACTTAAAAATAAAATTTTTAAAATTTTATTAAAATTTTTTTTATAAAATTTTTTATACTTTATTTATGATTTTAAAAAAATTATTTTTATTTAAATTATTTTATTTTATTAATTTTTATTTAAAAAATTTACAGAAATTTTTATTCAATATTTTAAAATTTATAACTTGTTATAAAATTGAATTTTGATTTATAAAAATTATTTAAATATTAAAAAATTAAAATAATATTTTATTTTTACTTTTTTTAAATATATTTTTTCAATATTTCTTTCTTTCTTTCTCTTTCTATATATACTTAATTAATTAAATATAATTAAATTTAATTTTTAAATTTTTAAAATTAACTTATATCTCTATATCTATCTTTATATATATATATATATATATATATATATATATATATATACTTAACTAAATTTATTTAATTTTTTTTAATTTTTAAAAATAATATTAAAATTTAAATTAATAATTTTTAAATAATTTTTAATTTTTTAAATAATAATTAAAATTTCTGTCCCTACCTCTCTTTTTTTCTTTTTCTATTTTTTTATTTATCTATCTTCTTATCTATCTATCTTTTTATATATTTATCTATTTTATATCTCTTTCTTTTTAATAATTATTTTTTAAAAATTAAAAAGAAAATTTTAAATAAATTTAATTAAAAAATAGATTTAATTTAATTTTTATAATTTAAAAATTAAATTTTAAGTATATTTCATTAAATAAGTATATATTCTATTTATTTTTATTTTTTATGTATATATTTTTAAATATTTTTTCTTTTTTTCTTTATATATATAAAGAAAGAAAAAGTAAAAATATTAAAAAATATATTAAAAAATAAAATAAATAGAAATAAAATATTGTTTTAATTTTTTAATATTTAAATAATTTTTATAAATTAAAATTTAATTTTATAGCAAGTTATAAATTTTAAAAAAATTGAATATCTGTGGATTTTTAAATAAAAATTAATAAAATAAAATAAAATAAATAAAAATACTTTTTTAAAAAATTATAAATAAAATATAAAAATTTTACAGAAATAATCTTTTAACAAAATTTTAAATTTTTTTCAATTACAAAGTTTTATAAATTATATTACATTTAATCAACATTGATGTAAATAATTATATTAAATATATGTCAATTTTTTATGAAAAAATTTGATATTCTTAAATTTAAAAAATACCAAAAAAAAAAACACCTTTTATCATTCTAATACACGTGAATGTTATTTTAGACCAAATACATTTTAAGTTTTCGTCACTTTTCATAAGCTTTAACCTACAAATTATAAGCCGTATATCTCCATCACCCACCGTGTAATTAATTTTTTTTTTCTTTTAATTATTAGCTCCAAAATAATAAAACACTAAAAGAATTGACTGCTTAGTCGTACGAGTTAAGAAACTCTCAAATTGAATAACAAATATTTGTTATTTTTACAAAGGCTGATGGGTGATGGGACTCAAAGTGAATGAAGAAGGTTATTGCAATAGGATCTATATATATATTCTCTTATATTTAAAACGTGAAAATGTATTTTTTTCTCTCACTATTTCAATAAATTTTACTTGGTGTCTTCTACAATAATAATAATAATAATAATAATAATAATAATAATAATAATAATTAATGGGTCAAATTACATTAGTGAAAAATATCAAAATCCAATATTCAATTCAATTAGATTGGATTTTAAACTTTTAAACCTAATGTAACTTAATTACCTGAACCAAACTGCTTAATTTTGATTGGGCAGATTAATCGGATATTCTTTACCCAGATCAGGAGATAACCTGGGGCGATTTAAAGTCAATGGCGTGAGATCTGAACTCAAAAACATTACTTTGACATATGTACTTTATTAACGGGTGCAAATTTGACCCAAAGATTTGGAATCATAGTAAACAAACTTAAAAATCATGACATGCGCTTAGAATATCACCACTCACCGCCTCCAAGCTAAACAAACTCACCACACCACCCACCCACCCTTGTTCTCATAGTGAGCCAACTGCTTCATCTATGTTTCGTTCCCCTCTGTTGCTGCGTTCTAACACTTTTCCCGTTTCTCTTGGCCTTGTTTGTTTCTTGCAATTACTAAAAAGAAAGTGTTAGTATATATATGTTAAAAATGACGTATTGTTATAGTTTCAGAACACGAATAAAAGACGTTCGTATACGTAAAATAAATAAGTTTATATAGGCTTACAACAAAGGTGCAGATTTTACCTTTTAATATATTATATTTTTTAAATTAATAAACATTGTTAAAAAAATAGAAATAACAGCTTAAAAATTAGAAAACGAAATTCTTTTATTTAAAAATAATAATAATTATTATTATTATAACACTCTTTAATTTTGCTTCTTATTTACTTTTGTTTCAGACTTCATAATTAACGCTATTTGTAGTATTTTAAGTGACAAACAAAATATTTTAAAAATTAATAGACAAATAAAAAGAAAAAGGACTCGAGGACAAATATACTTAATATATTTTTAAAAACTTTTTTATATTTTTTAATGGTATAACTTTCTTTTTCCAAAAGTCACATGTTTTCATGTATGTTAATAAAAAACGGTGAAATTTAATAATTAGAAGGAGGATAAATTTGAGGAAATTTCTTTCCACAAAATTATTTGGAATAGTTTTTAAATTTTTCTATCAATTTTACTTGAAAGAAACACATAAAAAAAATCCATTAAAAACCAATTAGAATGTGTTGATGAAAATTTTATAAAAAAAATGCTAGAAATTTTTTAAAACATCCCTTATAGCCTTAAATAATTTTAAATTAACTAAAATATTTTTTCTAATTTTTTTTTCATAATATTTTAATTCTTTCAAAAATTAAAGTTTAATAAAATTTAAAATATACATAAATTTTATTTTCTCTTCCAAATTACTTCTCAAATAGTAATAAATTTTTTTATTCTTTTGATCAAATCAAACTTAACTTGAAATTATATATATATATATATATATATATTCACATAATAAAGAAAGGTTGTCTTTTTTAAAATTAATGTTCAATTCATAAAAAGAAAAAGCTCACATCTCTTTTTTTTAAAATTTTTTAAACTTAAATTACTTTCAATTTATCTAATTATTTTTAAAATAAACTTAAAATTTATTTTTTATAATGGTAAGGAACATTTAAGAATTAATTATTTTTTTAAAAAAATATATTATTTTTTCATCTTTTTTGTTAGACAGAGTTTATGCATAAAAAAAAATTTATTTTCTTTCTTCAATTTATAATTTTAATTGGTTCAATACTAATTTATATTAGTTCTTTTTGTTACAAATTGTTTAGAAAGTATTTTTAGATAAAATTTTTGAATTTTTCTCTCTTCACATTTTAAAGGTACCTCAACTTAGTAAAAATAAAAATTATTCATGTAATTGTAAAATTTAATGATAGAATTTAAGTTTTTCTAACTTAATTTAAGTATATTTGTTGAAATTGACCAAAATTTTTAAAAAAATTACTTTAAGAGTATAATTTAGTTATCTCTTTTATTTTAATATTTAATTATTAAATTAATTGTGTTAAAATAATCTTTGATGATGACATGAATATTTATAAGTTAAAAAAATTAAATAAATCATATATATTAACATTAAGAGTTAAATTTAAACTAAAATAATTTATAAAAATAATTTAACTATAATTTGAATTGAGCAAAATATAATAATTAAATTTAAAGAAATTCTAAAAATATTAGTTGTGTTTATAATTTATAAAAACTATACATAATTTATATATTATAATTATTTGAAAATTTCCTGTTGTAAAAATTTTGAAGTAAAATTTTAATTTTTAAAATATATTTAATATTACATATTGTGTTATTATAAAGTTTAAGGATACTTAACTATATAAAAATTATTATGTTTGGTTAGATAGAAAACTGGACCATAAATATTAGAATAAAAAATCATCAATAAAAATAATAATTTTTTAAATATAAATGTTATATAATGTATATAATTTTTTTATAATTAAAAATTTAAATATATATCATTTGTTATATTTTTAATTGTTAAAAAATTTATATGATAAATAAATATATTGTTTATATATTTTTGTATTTATAGTATAGCGTGTAAAATTTACAAAATTTAAGTAAATAAAATTATTTTAAATATATTATTTAATATATTTTTGTATTTTTAGTATAGCGTGTGAAACTCATAAAATTTGGGTAAAGAAAATTATCTAAAATACGAGTTGTCCGTGATTAAAGATTTGTGTGCGTATCTTCATCATGTTTATGGTAATATATATATATATATATATATATATATATATATATATATATATATATATATATATATATATATATATATAACTTTTTATATAAAAATAAAATATTATTTTATTAAAATTAATAAAATATTTAATATATTATTTATTTTTTAAACATGTATAAGATTAAATATTTAAATTGATAAAATAAAAAATAAATAAATATTTTATTATTGTAAAATTTATAATAGAATAACAATATAAAACATAATAATTAATATATTTAAAAATATATTTATATTTTTATAATTAGGATAAAAATATTGTTAATTATTTTATAAAAAATTTAAATTAATAAAATTATTATTATTTTATATATAAATGTGATTAATTTAATTAATAATAATTTAATTAAAATAATAAATAATTATAATTTTTTATTTTTATTAAATCTTTTAAAATTTTAAAAAATACAACGTATGAGTTGATCCATTTTATTTAGAATTTAAAAAAAGCTTATAATTTAATTTAGAATTATATAAAAATAACTAAGTATCAAACCATTTCATTTATTTAACTTATTTAAATAACTGAAAAAAATTATTTATTAAAATTTTAATATTAGATATGTTTTTGATAGTTTAATTTTTTAATAAAAAGTAAATTTTTAGTATAAATATAATTTTATATAATAAATAAAATATATTATACTAACAAATATTTTTGTTAATATTATAAAATATAAGAATATAGCATAAATACATTATATTAATTCTTAAATTAAATAAATTATTTATTTATATAGATTTTAAAAATTTATACTAATAATTTAATTTTTTATAAAATATATAATAAAATTAATCTTAATATTTGATATTTTTGTTAATAAATATTTTTTAATAAATAGTCAATAATTAATAATTATAATTTAATTTAAAATAAATTTAATAATTTTAAATTATTTTTTAAACATATAAATTTTTTAAATTATGTATTATTTTTTAATATTAACAATTAATTTTTTATTTTTACATAAACTTTATTCATCATCATTATTTTAATACTAAATCACTTTTATCTGTTAATAAATTATTGCTTTTGTAATGAATTACCCTTTATAAGGTTAACGATAATTTAAAATAAAAAATTAAAATTATTGTTTCCGATGGATAGACTTTTAAATTTATGAATATTTAATTTTTTTAAATTATTAAAAAAAATTAAAAAAATATAATAAAATAAAAAAATATAAATTTTACATTAGATATAATTTAAAATTTAAAATATGTAAATCCGTCATTCTCCTATATAAGGTGTAATTCCCACATAAGATAGGAGAAACTTTTACAATCTCGTTTTCTTATGTAAGAAGATACTCTACATAAGAAAAAAGATAAAACACGGGTTGGAAACTTTGTGTTTGGAAGTATGATTCAAAATGTAAGCTTATCATATATAATTCTTTTTATTTCTTTATGAATAATTTTCTATGTTTTTGGAGTACATAAAAGAAAATAGGTAAGTCCATATAATCTTTATTTTAAGAGGAAAGTTTGGGAGTTATTTTAGAACCTTTCTAGATAAATGCATGTAATACTTCAAATTTCTACGATAAACTTTATAACTCATAAAATTATACTAACAAGAGGGAAAAAAATAAAGATAGAAACAAAAATTTAGATAAATTAAAATTTATTTTATTAACTAACAAATATACCCTTACATTGAGATAACAACAGATGATCAGTTCGAAACAAAAAGCTAGAAAATATTCTAAAAACTTAGAACTCATCAATCATGGTTAGAATATCACCAATAAAATTTTGGAATGAAGAAAGAATGAAAACGTTGTTGAAAATGCTCAAAACACCCATGAAGAGTCCTAACTTCTATAAGGGATAAAGTGTTTCCAAAAATATAGCAAATGACTTAGAAAAACTAAAGAATGACTCAATAAGGATTAGAAACCTTAGAAATACAGTTTAGAATGTTTTTAAAATTTTTTTTTTTGAAAAATGACCAAAATATTCTTAGTTGGCTAGGAAGGCTAGAAACTGCTAAGCATAGACTTGTAACTTGAGCTTATCATGTTGCATGAAAATTTTAGCTGATTTGGTGTGTGCCATTATGGTTCTAACCAGTCATCATGCTTTAGTGTACAAAAAAAACAAAAGATATTTATGAGGAGAGAGAAAATTTAATCATGGTTAAATCAAAAACTAACTATAGTTAGGTTACATCAACTATAATTAGGTTAAATAAATCATGGTTAAGATTTTAAAGGATAATTATCCATATTTTATAATTAAATTTTAAAAAGAAAATCACAAGTGAATGGACTAAATTACCTTTAGTTAAGAATTTATTACCCAAGAAGCCATACATGGCTGAATTTCATTAAGGGCCAAGGAAGCATGTTTTTCTTTCAAAAACACTTCTCTAAACATTCACTTAGGATCCCACAAATCAAACTTTCACTTTCAAGCATCCTTGAATCAAAATTTAATCAAGTTAATATTCTACCTTTGGAGTCTAAATTTTGATCTAACTAAAGAAACAAGACCCCATCATCCCTCATCAAGGATTTGTATGGACCACTAAGGGAGGATAAAATCATCTAAAAATCATCAAGTCCTTTTCTCTATTCTCCAAAAAATAGGGATGTCTGCCTTCACAATTTTTCTAAGTCTTTTATTAAGTGTTTTGGCCTATTCTTCTTGTTTTTTTGTGAATCTCTCTCTAAACTTTATGAATCCAACTTATTTGAGCATTTTCTTGCTTAAAACTGTCCTACCCTTTTTTAAAATAAGCATAACTAAGTTTTTAAATAATTTTTAGAAGTCAAGGTGGAGTTTTCATGGATTACAACACTTCTTGGAGTTTCTAGAACAATTTAATCCGTTAAAATTTCTTAAGAGCGATTTTTTAAATGTCTTGGGCAGATTTGAAAGATTATGTTAAATATTGGAAAATGACCAAGTGGAGGATAATTAAATATTGGAGTAGATCTTGTGGATCTCAACTTTTTTATCCTGGAAAATGATGTTGGATAGTATTTTTATTTAAAGTTGCAAGCTTATTTCTATCTTCATGAAAAGTTCAAATTTTGAACTTGATCTTGATAAAATATTCAAATCTGGACCAATATAATCATAATCAAAAAGATTAAAAAAACTAAGTCACAAATTTAAAACTTTACTTTGAAAAATTAGATCTTTATGGTCAGAAGACAAAGAATGGACTTATGAACTTAGAAGGTGAAGTAGATATTTCAAATTCTTCATAATCATGACTAAGACCATAAATCAAGGACAAAAATTTGATGAATTCAAAATCAAAGTGTGTAATTTAGTGTCCTAAACTAATATTCACAAGTTAAAGAAGAAAAATTGGTTAACAGGACCATTAAATGGTTAAGAAGTTCATTCGACCAAGTCTCCTAAATTAAGGGACAAAAGAGCTTAAATTTTCATTAAGGCATGAAATGAATCTCTCTAATTACAAGAAGATGACTAAAATTTTAATAAATAGATCTTAATAATTTAAGAGGCCATTCAGCCAAGTCATGGTAATTAAGGAGAAAAACCTTAAAAATTATCAAGATAAACCCATCTAACAACCTAAGTCATAATCTCACAAGAACCACCTTTCAAAGATATGAAAAATTAACCATAAAACCTTAGGAATTATAAGGTAAGATTCATCGAAGACTTAGGAAATTTTATAAAAGTGGTTAATAAATGTTAGTGTGAATAGTGTGGCTATTTAAAGATTTCTAAGAGAATTTCAAATAAATGGACATAGTTTCATAAATAAAGATACAAACAAGTCAAATCAAGTTTAATAATTTAAATTAGCTAATTAGATTAATAATCAAGAAGTATAAAATTATCTTCACTAAAGTTTCAAATAAAGTGATTGTTCATAAAATACCTAAATTAAGGAATACAAGGTAAAATAAACCAAAATACGTCATTTGGCCAATTAAATCTATAGTTCATCTTTTCACAAACTTAAACCAAAGAATATTGAGAAAACCTAAATTTTTGAAAAATGAAAGGTTGAGAGATAATTTAAAAGGATGAGTGAATTAAATTCTCATGAGAAATTCCTCATAAATCTCAAAAAGATACAACAAGATGGAAAATTTTTAGAAAAGGCTATATGCTGTCCAATGATTTGGAATTAAGCATAAATAAGAAACTTTTATTAGGAGATGAATTTTTATTTAAATAATTATTCTATGTTATCATATTGCTTCTTGAGTATATAGATTCATACATAAAGTATACTAAATATTCTCTTGAATAATTTGGTAAAATGATGTGATTTAAGGTGTTTTATGTCGATGAAATATATGAGAATTAAATGGATTAAAGGCTATATGTGCATACTATTTTGGCTAGATTGTTTGAGTATACATGTTACCTATAATATTTAAAATGGAATCTAATAAATGAAAATATCACTAAAGAAGAACTTACGTAAAAATTTAATACTACTCTTAATGTGTTCTACGTACACTGAGAAAGGCGAGAGGTCCTTCTATGAGAAGACGTAGGTCTTTAGAAATCCTTCTATTATAAAACACTAAGTCTTGAATAATTATGATGGTGACGACTATTAAGATATGAACTTATATCCTAAGAATAATAGGTAGAGTAGTAGATAAGTGAAAAAATATTGTTTGAATAAATGTTATGATATGTCCAAATTAGAAATTATCACCAAGAGGATGAAGAATAAATGAGAAAAATTTATGATTAAGACATAAATTAAGTAAAGATCAAATAATATCTATAATACGATGAAAGTGATCTCAAGAATGCATGGAGTTTAATTTATGAATATCCCAATAGAATAATAATTTTAAAGATCAATATGATATACATGCTTATACAAGAATTAAATTTTATTGCAAATAAATAGAACCAACTTCAGATAAGATCTTTTTGAAATTTATAAATGAAATTATATGTATGTCACATTTTTCAATAAATTGAAGTGGTTAGGTTAAAAATATTGATACTAGTTTTAGGGTAGAGACCTACTCAAAAATTTTAGGTGTTGTTTGGTTTGTGAAGACATTTTTTGTTTTCACTTTTGTTTACAAAAATGTCATCTTATTTTTATTTTGTTTTCTGTTTTCAAAATTTTATATTGAAAAGTGAAAATAAAAAACAACTATTTTTTTTTGTTTTTCAATGTTTCCGTTACAACATGTTAAAAATAGAAAATATAAAATAGAAATAGAAAATAGAAAACGTTCTCTAAAACTAAACATCATCTTAATTTCTCATCCCCTACCATCATTTTCTTTTCTAGACCCTAATAATGTAGTTCGTAGCGAATGTACAAATTTATTTCTCCTATAAACAAATTTATATTAACTTAAAAATATTTATTTAATCTCTTAAATATATACATATATGATATTAAAAAAATTAAAAAAATATTTAAATAAAAATTATTAAAGAAATAAATATTTACAAGTTAATAAAAAGTAAGATAAGCACCTTACATAAATTTTAGATAAGATAAGAAAAACAATAAAATAAATATCTATAAATGAGTGATAAAATTAATAAAAAAATATTTACAAAATTTTAGTTTGTACAAATAATTTGTACTTACGTATTTCGAAGTATAACAAGAATTCAAAGATAACGTAGTTCTAATCAATTAATTTTTTTAAAGAAAAATTTTGTTGAGAAAACAAATTAAAAATATCTTGAAAAAATTTTGTTTAAATTAGATTTAAGAAATATGGTTATTTACATTAAAAGAACCATTTTATTAAAATATTAAAATCTAAAAAAGGAATTTGATAAAAGCTTAATTTTTTGTGAAATTAATTACAAATTTTTAATAAAGTAAGAAGGTATATTCTATTACTATTTTTTATTTTTAATGTTTTAAATCTATATATGTATAGATAATTGCACTATAAATTTTTACAATTTCAAAAATATGCTATAGTAGATGCACTATACATACAAATTCAATTTATTACATGAGATTTAAAATTAAATTATTTTTAAATAATAAAAGGCTTAATTAAACTTTCTAAATTAAGAAAAGATCCTAAATCCATATTTGTTGAAATTTAAGATAATGTGATGATGGAAATATTACACATCAAAATTTTAAATTTATTATATGACATTTTAAATTATTTAATAAATAAAAATATTTATTTAAAATATTATAATAATAAATAAATAATTAAGTACATAAAGAAAGCTAAAGAAAAAAAGATAAAAAATAAAATATAAAATAAAATACAATCCCAAAATATAAAAATATAATTATTATTTTCTATCATTTGTTATTAATAATATTAAATTCTATTATTATTATATAATATACTGTTATTAAATACTATATTATATTTGATATATGATTACAGTATATCATATGTGATTATCATGCAATGTACGTTTATATAAAATTGAAATAAAAGATAAAAACTACACAATGCAATATATATAAAAGATAAAAAATAAAAAAAATAAAGATAAAATCAAGTTATGATATTAACATATTACTATATAATGGGTTATATTTTGTATGTTCTAATATATATATATATATATATATAATTAATACTGTGCATACTATATTGATGCTTTGTTTTTGTGTGTATGGTGCTTCTTGTGATTAAGATTGTGAGAGAAGATCAACATTGTGTGAGAGAGAAATTAAAGAGAGAATGCATGGGTGATTAGAATAAATAGAATATGGAAATAGTAAAAGGGAGAAAAACCTTAACTCTAGTGAGAATATGTTGGTATATAGTGGACTTATGAATTGAAAAGGGTTGTGACAAGAGGGTGAGAATAAGAGGAAAATTATTCATCCCTTTTGATTGTGTGTGTATGGAATTATGGGTGTGGTGCTCTTTTCATGGATGATATAGAAGGAAAAAGAGTGAAATCATGTGAAAGTTGGAGAGGAGAAAAAAATAAATGTTCTTTTTTTTAAAGATCTAAAAACATCTCATTAATTGTATTTTTTTTTTGTATTTTTCTTAATTTTTGCTTTTATTTTTAGTCAACAATTGACTAGTTATAAAATTCAACTTTTGAGTTTATAGCTTTTATCATTTACTATTTATTATTATTATTATTATTATTATTATTATTATTATTATTATTATTATTATTATTATTATTATTATTATTATTATTATTATTATTATTATTATTATTATTTAGTCTTTTAAATAAAGAGGATAAAATTAGATGTTAATAGTACCATTTTAAAATTATTATACCTTTAGATTATAAATTAAGTAGCATATAAATGTTTAAAAACTTGAAAAATTAAAAATTCAAAAGTAAAGGTAGGAGAGAACAAGAAAAAAAAGCAAAAAATAATGAAAAAAATTAAAGAAGAAAAGTTATAAACCCATTATTTTACTCGAAAAGATATGAATATAAAAACTTAAATATAATATAAAATTATTTATATTTTCTTTCTTTTTTTCTATGTCTCACTTTGTTCTTATAAAGCTATAATACAATCAAAATAAAAAAAAAAAATTAATTTTTAAGTGTAATTAAATTTTTAGTGAAATTTGAAAGTTATAAGTAAACTTATGGTAATGTATAGTCAAAAAAAACAAAATGATAATGATTGAAATCCTCTAACACTTAAGATATATGGTTTGATAAGTGATCATTTTTTATTTTAAACTTTATTTTCAAAAATTGAGATTTTTGTTGGATTATAAATTAATTATTTTTTATGAATTCTCTTTTGCATGTACCATAAAACTTAAGATTTCTTTATCTTATTTTTAGGTTCATTCTCATTCCCCTATAAGTTTGACGAGGGTAATAAACCATATTTTATTGATTTATGAGTGAAAAAATAGGCTATATTTTATGACAGCTCCCTAAATTACCTACAAATATTTCTACACAATCAAGCCAGAGGTGATTTAGGTTGATATTTCTAAGATAGGAATACATGATTTACCTAGGTTCCCTTGTTTAACTTCTCTTCTGTACAAATAGCCTTTCCTTGTTATTGTTCTTTGTGGTTATAGAGTATGAAAACTATGATCCATCCTCTCCGTCGATGACCACCTTAATGTTAAGAGAGTACAATCTAGAGTGCAGTTTCAGTATGGTATTGATAGCCACTTACAAAGACGACAATAGAGGAAGAGCGAGATATTTCATTCAAGTAAAATTTGACTAAGACTACTGTGTAATATTACTATTTAATATACCAAATATAGAAGTTTCTTGAACAATCATAAGGAACTATCACAAAATCAATCTTAGTATACATTGTATGCATAAGATTATTCCATCATCTTCTTCACCAATCATACACATCCATAAACCTCGTACCCAAATGCACGGGTCATATTATTTCTTATACAAACTTGATTTTTTAGGTCTAAACAAGCAACACATATGTTTACAAACAACTATCATAACATTAACTTATAAATACAATTGTCGTATGCAATGTATGCATGTATTTACTCTATCATTCTCTTTGAAAATTTCTATGATGATAGACTCATGATTAGGCTGAGGTCTACTGAGTTTCATACCATAATAATCCTCATTAATTTGGAGTTGGTCTTCCCCACAATATGAACATGCATGTGAGTTCAAAATATCATCACTACTTTATCAAAACCATAAAGGACATCGAGATCCAATTTTTACAATGTCAAATGCCCTTAACAATGCTCAAATACTCATCATCGTTTCATAAAACCAAAAAATTGATCAATCAGTAATGATAATCGTCATGATCTCGTCAAGATGGATAAATCTGACCAGAGGAGTGTTGACTATAGGGAGCAATCCCAAGTGTAACACCCTCAATTTTACTACTATAGCATTTTACTATTTTTGTCTTTGTTGTTTACATTGTTTGAGATTTATTCAACAACTAGGTATAATTTTTAGATATTAATAAGAGAGAAATGAGAAGTCATTCCTTTATACAAAATTGAATGGAATAATGTTTTTAGTGTTTTTTATTATGTTTTTATACCAAAACTGTGAACCTTGAAAAATTATTTGTTCGAAGGTGTTGTACTAATAAGCTAAAAGGGGAATATGATTTTTTTAAAAATATAAGGAGGGATAGTTAGAGATTACTTCTTTGACAAAGTTGATTATTATTTTACTAATTTTTCTATGATTTTTAATGGTAAAATTGATAATTTTGAAAAATATCTGTTAAGGACTTTTCTTAAGTGTTTGATAACTAGATGAAATTTTTAAGAGTAAAAATAATAAGAATTATCAATTGGTTTTTTAGACAAAATTTTTTAGAATAATTTTATAAATATTTTTATAATTTTTAACTATAAAATGAGAACCTAGAAAAGTGTCTGTTACGAATTTTTTTTCATTATCTAATAACTAAATATAACTTTTTGGAATATAAAAAATAAGAATTATAAGTTTATCCTTTGGAAAAATTTGATTATAATTTTTTTAAAAAATATCTATGATTTTTAATTAGAAAATTGACAACTTCAAAAATTACTTGTTTGGAAAAGCTTTTTAGAAAGCTTCTCATTTTAACAAAAACCAATATTTTTCCCTTTGTGTCTAGCAGTCAAGCACGACTAACCACCCCTCCCTTTTGCTCTTCATGCTCCTATTCTTTTTGTTCATAAGAAATTCAACCAAAAACTAACCTGTTTTGGTTGTTTTTTCTCCTTCAAAACTAAATCTTACATCAAGGTTAGTTTCCTCCTTTATTTCTCCTTGTCTTTACTCTATTTCTCACATTTATGGTTGGATGAATAGTTTATGAATAATGAATCCAAGATTTATCCTCCATTTTTATATGATTTCTTAGCTCCTTTTGGTTCCTATTTGTTGTATACTAAGTGTTTGTGCTTCTATTGACTTTGGGCTTGAATTTCTTTCTTTAAAAAAAATTGTTTATTCTCCATTTTTAATCTTAAACTCAAATGAACAGTTCCATGAATATTATCCAAAACTAAAATCCTCATTTTTGTATGATTTTTAAGTTTCGTTTGGTTTTTAATTGTTATACATTAATTATTTATGCCTTGAACAACCTTGGAACCACTTTGTGAGAGAAAAAATTTGGAGAAAACCCTCTTGGAAGAGCTAGGATAGTGACAAACTCTTTCCTTAGTAAGGGGAGGAGAAATTTGGATCTTAAGAATGTGAAATCAAGTAGTTAAGTATCAGTAACACAATTTGAATAATGGATGTTTGTTTGATGGTTGATCTTTGAATTATGCTTTGATATGTAATAAATGCGATATTAGTTACACTTGAAAATTCTAAGTATTTTGATTATACTTAGATGATGTTTAATTGTTCTTGAATTCATTGATAATGATTGGATGTGGAGTAGGAATTTGCATGCTCGGTTGCATAACATTTAGTTGGGCCAAAGAAATTAGTGTTAATGGACATTGAGGGAAGTTAAATTATGTGAATGTGATAATTTATGAATATAATATGGTTTGATGATGTTTCATGGATGTTGTGAAGAATGATGTGGTTTAGTGATGTGCATGGATGTTGTGAAGAATGTGATAGTGTGAGAAATAATAAGAGTGTTAAATTTGATCTTTCAAGGGAGGTCATCTAAAAGAATCAAAGAAAACACACACTTGTACTTTTTAACTATAAGTTGTTAAACCTATTTTCTCTTATATTCAAGGTTAGTAGTACTTTATAAAATTTAATCAAACTTCCAAAAATACTTTACTTTTTAGAGGTAATTTTTTCTCAAAAGGTCCATTTCTTTTAAATATGTTTTATTGGAGAAATCAAAATAGAAAAGTCTGTCCAAAGAATCTTTTTCTTTCTAAAATTTTAAGTTAAATAAGTTATGTTCAAATTGTTTTGAAATATGGATTTTGGTACAATACTTTTAATCCTTATTTTTATAAGTTTCGTTTGAATTTTATGAGTATTTCTTGTACTTGAAAAAGAAAATTTATTCTTATGCTTCTAGAATATAACCTTGAAAAATTAAATAAGGAGTAACTTTCTTCAAACTTTAAGTTTGATGAGTTATGTTTAGCTAATTTTGTGATGTGGATCTTTGACACATGACTCATAATCTTTTTTTCCTTTATAAATTCTTCCTAAATATTACGAGCATTTCTTGTATTTTTAAAAAGAATATTTATCTTTATATTTTTCTAGAAAGACGATTTTATAAAAGAATGAAAGGAGGGTTTAAGATCTTAGTAGATTTTTTCTAGTAAGTATCATTCTAACAAGACTTTATATGAAAGCACTTCCTTGATCCAATAAGAATTCAAAAGCATACTTCACTAATTTATTTCACTAATAATTTCCTTTACTAAAATTTTGTAAGCTTAGATATACTCTAAGGAGAGATATATAATATGTAATATGTAAAATTGTAAAGAGTACGTATAGGAGGAAGAACATGGATGTGTTAAGAATGATTCTGAGTGATTAAAGGGAGCATATAATAAATGTATGTGTAAAATTAATATTTTGTGCAAATGACCTATGTTTTGGGAAAATGATCAATCTGTTTGTTGATGATCAATGTTATGTGACAATAGTTAATATTGTGAGTTATTCAAAGAGAACACTCCATGAATTCTTGAAGAGAATTCTTAAATGATTCTTGTAAATATAAAATATCATTGTAAATGCATGAGAGTCCGAATATAGAAAGGAATCTACCGAAGGATGTTTAGGTGAATCCTGTATATATTAGCCTCATGGAGTTAGGTATGCCTGGGTACAGATAGAGGTCCATATGAAATTTTACAAGAATTGTGGTAAGAAGTGAGAAATTATTGGAGGATTATGGTTATAGAAAATGTGTATCTGAATGAGCATATAGAATGACATAATATGAATGTATAGTCATTTGACTTTGGCATGCATTGCATATACATTATGAGTAAAGTGAGTTGGGAAGTAACGAGGGAAATGCTAAGAATTCAAAAGGGCCGACTTTGAGAAACTTGAGGGTTAATGGTTGAGTGTGATGGCCTACATAGGAACTAGGGTATTTCCCTAGTGTTGGGGCTATCATAACCAAAACTCGACTTTCTTGACTTATCCTAAGGACTATCATGGTCGGTGAGTTGATTTCCATTAATTGTTGTATGGAAAGAATTGATTTCTAGGTATTGTTGTGTGGGTAAATACCTTAATAGTCTAAATTGATTTGATAATTTGCAGTATAAGGCTGTAGGATATTCAAGATCCTAACAACTTCCTAGAGTGTTAGATTTGGGCTCGCATGCATGGCATAAAGTTGATAATAAACCAAAGATTTCACAAGATTCAATATAGGATGGGACACATTGAGTCTTTGAAGAATTTTAGGGTTTACCATTAGATATTCACACATCGTATGGGCATTGCATTTGTTATAAGACTATATTGTAACTATGATGTGGTTAGAATGCAAGTGGTGTTGTGATTGAAATCATCTGTAGGTCATATAAGCTTGAATGAATCAAAATGTGAAAACGATAATGGAATGTCTTGAGAATTAGGATATGATGAGATAAAGGAATCAAGTCACATAGAGATGAAAACTCTTAAAGATAAAAAAATATTATTCATCAAAATATACCTTTTCATTGAATCCTAACTCCTATTATATAGATAACTCAATCTGGTAAAAAGATAACAAATATGAAATCCTAATTAGATTACAATTTGATTTGCAATTAATTTAAAACAAATAACTTGTAAATAAATATCAAATTCTAATGCAATCTATAGAAAATTATAAACTTTATCACTTAAGATCTTCAATAATATGACTACATAAATTAATGCATGCTGGAATTGGGTTTGGATCCATGTAGTCCTTTTCTTGAACTTCCTTGATAAGACCTTGAAGTGCTTGTTCCATATGTTTAATCATATTTCTCGTCATAAGATCTTTCATTCTTTGTAGTGAATCTTTTAGATGATCTCTTTTTCTTAACGTGGTGCTCACATTCACATCATTCCCTCCTTCTCCGAGAGAATTCGTCCTCGAATCTTAAAGGTAACTTGTATCAAATAAGGATAAATCAGAAACATTGAAAGTGGCACTCACATTACCATAGCTACTCAGAAGGTCAATTTTATAGGCATTATCGTTGATCCTTTCAATCATTGAAATGGACCATCTCCTCTAGGATGTAGTTTGGTACTTCTTTGACTTGGAAACCACTCCTTTCGCAAGTGAACCTACACACAATCACCAGGTTCAAAGATCACCTTGGTGCGTCCTTTGTTTGTCTACCGAGAATAATTTTCATTCTTCTTTTCAATATTAACATGAACCTTGACATGTAATTTCTGCACAAATTCAGTCTTTTGCTTTCCATTCAAATTAAGAGAGTCATTAGTAGGAAATGATAATACATCTAAAGGAGATGAAGGATTAAATCCAAAATACAATTTCAAAAGGTGAAAAGGAAGTATATGTATGAACAATCCTATTATATGCAAATTTGACAAGAGGAAAACAATTCTCTTAATCTTTTAAATTCTTTTGAATTATAGTACGTAAAAAGGTGCTTAAAATTCTATTCACAACTTCAGTTTGTCCATCTGTTTATGGATGAGTCATAGTAGAGAATAACAATTTAGCATCTAACTTACCCCATAAGGTTCTTCAAAAGTAACTTAAGAAATTTAACATCCTAATCACTTATAATAGTTTTAGGTAAGCAATGTAAACGTACAATTTCTTTGAAAAATAAGTCAGCAATATGAGTGGCACCATTAGTTTTAGAACAAGCAATAAAATGTGTCATTTTGCTAAACCCATCTACAACGACAAAAATACAATCTTTTCCTTTGAAGTCCTAGGCATCCCTAGTACAATATCCATAGAATATTAGTCTAGGGATATTTAAAAACAAGTAAGGGTGTATACAAGTCATGAGACATTACCTTAAATTTTACTTGGAAGCAAGTAATACATTTTTCACAAATAAGTTTAACATCATGCTTCATTTTTGGCCAAAAAAATGTTCATGTAAAACATCATAAGATTTTTTAATGCCAAAGTGTCCCATTAATCCTCCCCCATGATCCTCTCTAATAAGCATTTCCCTTATACTACACTTAGATACACACAATTTATTTTTCTAAAATAAATATCCATCTTGCCTAAAATAGTCTTCAAAACCATGGTTAGAACATGCTTCCCACAATTATCCAAATTCAACATCATCAACATACATGGATTTTAGTAATTCAAATGCAAGTAATTTGGTTTGTAAGGTTGTAAGTAATACATACCTTCATGACAGAGCATCAACTATAATGTTTTCCTTTCCCTTTTTATACTTGATAATATAAGGAAACATCTCAATAAATTCTAGGGACTTGGCATGTCTTTTGTTGAGCTTACCTTGGAACTTTTAAAACTTCAAGATGAGGTGATCAGAATGGATAACAAATTCCCTCGACCAAAGGTAATGTTGCCAAGTTTGTAAGGCCCTCACCAAGGCATAGAGCTCTTTATCATAGGTTGGATAGTTGAGTATCGTTCCACTAAGTTTCTCACTAAAATAGGCCACAAGTTTGGAATCCTGCATTAAAATAGCTTCTATACCCATTCTAGAAGCATCATGTTCAATCTGAAAAACTTTATAAAAAGTAGATAAATTTAACATAGGGGAATTGGTTAACTTATCCTTTAGCAAATTAAAAGCTTGTTCATGTTTCTTATCCCATTTAAAATTAGCATTCTTTTTAACAAGTTCATTTAAAGGGGCAGCTATAGAACTAAAATTTTGTACAAACCTCCTATAAAAACTTGCTAAACCATGGAAGCTCATTACCTCATAAGCATTTGTAGGCGTGGACCATTCTCTAAATGCCTTAAATTTTTCTTCACTAACACTAACTCCATAAGAACTTACAATAAATCCTTAGAAGATAACTTATTCCATACAAAAAGTGTACTTTTCAAGATTAGATGCAATTCATGGCTTTGTAAGGCAGTACACACCACATGTAAGTGATCTAAGTGGTCATGCATTATCTTACTATATATTAAAATATCATCAAAATAAACAACAAATTCTCCAATAAAAGTTCGCAGGACATGATGCATTAATCTCATAAAGGTACTCAATGTATTAGAAAGACCAAATGGCATGACAATCCATTCATATAACGCATATTTTGTTTTAAAAGTAGTCTTTCACTCATCATCCTCCTTCATACGAATTTGGTGATATCTACTTTTTAAATCAATTTTAGAGAATAAACAAGAGTCATACAGTTCATCTAGTAAATCATCTGAACTCAGAATAGGATATTGATACTTTACCGTAATCTTGTTGATGGCTCTATAGTCCATGCACATGCACCAGGTCTCATCCTTCTTTGGTACCAAGATAACAAGAACCACACACGGGCTAAGACTTTCCCTCACACAACCTTTCGACATCAACTCCTATACTTGCCTTTGAATCTCCTTTGCCTCTTCAGGACTAGTTCTATAGGCTGGTCAATTTGGAATCACAGTGTCAGGGATAAAATCAATTTGGTGTTTAATATCTCTTATAGGAGGCAAACATTTTGGTGGCTTTTCAGGAAACATCATTAAATTCCTGCAGCAAAGATTCAACCACACTAGGAAAAGAAGAGTTGTGATTGTTAGTAAAATAAATATCCTTGTACATGAGTACAAGAACCTACTCCTTTTCCCTCAAAACACTCTCGACCTCCCCTTTGTGAGCAAATACACAAACTTTCTTTTCTTTTTATTTATTTTTTGATTTTCTCCTTTTTCTTCACTCTTAATTTTCTCTCTCTTTCCTCCTTCTTGATTTTCCAATTCTTTTTATCTTATTTTAAATTCTTCTGAAATTTTTATTTGGTCAGAATAAGCCTCAATAGACCTTAATGGGATCAACATAATTGTTCAATTACCAACTACAAGAGAATATCTATTTTTAAATCCATAGTACATAACCTTCTTATTGTATTGCCAAGGACGTCTTAACAATAAGTGTCCAACTTGCATAGGGGAAACATCACACAACATTGCATCCTTATAATTCCTTATAGAAAAGGACACCAAGACTTGCTTACTAACCCTTACATTCCCTCAATCATTCATCTATTGCAGCCATAAGGATTAGGATGTTTCTTAGTAGGCAAGTTTAATTTCTCCACTAGCAAGATACTAGCAATGTTGGTGCAACTGCCACTGCCTATAATCATAATATATACCTTGTTGCTCACATGACAACAAGTATAAAAGATATGTTCTATTTGCTCTGAATCTCCTTCATCCTTTGGTTGAATACTCAATGCACGTCTTATGACCAAAATGTTTCCATGCACAGGTTCTGCTACCTCCACATCACTACAGTCTTTCAACTTCCACATTTGTTCTTCCTCTAAGCTCACACTCTCCACTTCGCCGTTGTTAAGAATGGTCATGGTCTTCTAGTTTGGACATTGAGAAGCAATGTGTCCTAGATCTTAACATTTAAAGCAACGAATGTGACTTGACTTATAAGAGGATTTAGTTTCAAATTTACCTTTGAAAATAGGTACTGCTTACTTTCCCTAAGATTCCTCATTTGGTTTAGGACCTTCCTTCTTGTTGGACCAATTAGATTTCCATGATGAACTAGAAGCATATTTGTAAGCGCTCCTAGATTTGAGTTGTCTTTCCACCTGAATAGTTTTATGAAGCAATTTCTCCATCTCCATATAATGTTGTAGTTCCACTACATCAACTATCTCTCCTTTTAGTCCTCTAATGAATCTTGCCATAGTGGCTTATCTATCCTTCTCCACATTGGCTCTTATCGTGCAATTTCCATCTCCTTGTATCTTTAACACTTATGGTACCTTGAGTAAGACTTTGCAATTTTCAATGCAAGTCCTTATGATAGTAACTTGACATAAATCTTCTTCTCATGGCTACTTTCATCTCTTTCCACGTTCGGATAGGTCTCTCTCCATACCTCCTCCTATTAAGCATAAACTGATCCCACCAAATATTAGCATAATCGTAAAAAGATATAGTAGATAGTTTTACCTTTTTCTCCTTCAAGTAATTATGATAGTTAAATACATGCTCCATTTTTCTCTCCCACTCAAGATAAGTTTCAGGTTCATTCTTTTCTTAGAATGGTGGAAAGGATAATTTCATACTCTCCAAGTTGTTGTCCTTTTCTTCTCGATATCGTCTTCTTTATTTGAAACTTTCACTGTCTTATTCTAAGTTCTCCTCTTAATCTGCTTCTTCATCATGGTGAAACACTCTTTGGAGACTATTTTGATGAGAAACCCGAGACCTCCTTCTCGACCATCCCTCCATATCCTCCAACCTCCTATTCTAATGTTGGAATTGATCTTGAACTAATTTTATGAACATTTTAAGATCCATTTCATTTTGATGGAGTTCACCACTCATGTTGGCAATGCTGCATATTGAACAAAATAAATAAATTATTATATAAAACTCCACCAATCACTCTCTTAGTGTTTACCCTCAATATTGAGACTCTTCACTTGTGTTTATACTCTCGAATTGACTTTTTCTATAATGCTCTCATCGACCCTTACCTTTTACCTCTCAATTCTTCTTATGAACCCTTGAACCAAGAACTTCACAAGTTGATTTTCTGACAAATAATGAAAGAGACACGGATACACAAGATGAATGGGGGGTGAGGAATAATAATCAAAGAAATAAGAACTCAAATATTATATTGAACGAAGATTAAGTTTTTTTTTATCAAATTGTCTTGAATTTTTTTTTTTGAATTTCTATCATAACTTTCTTCTTCTTCTTCTTCTTTCCTTTTTTTCACTTATTTATGAAATATTTGGTAAACAGGAACTTTAATGCTGCAAGAAACAAATATATGCTTATTTTTTTTTTTAGAATTTATGGGGTAATAAAAGAAAAAACAGGCTAAATCAGAAGATGAATGGGAACAAGAAAGATAGTGGAAAACAAGAGAGACACGAATAAGATAAAACCAATGATAGATGATACCTAATTCCAAGAGTCAGAACTCTGATGCCAAATGATAAGATTCACCTTACGTGAATGAATCAAAATGCAGAAAAGATAATGGAACATGTTAAGAATCAGGATATGATGAGATAAAGAAATCCGACACAAACTGTGACCTGTTGGAGAGCATCAAAGTTATCAAAAAGAACGTGACCCTTACCACGACTTGCCAGAAGAACAAATGTTAGTAAGGATAGTTCTTTGCCTAAGAACCAAGGCAATCAACTCACACATAGATGAAAACTCTTAAAGAGAAAAAAGTATTATTCATCAAAATCTATCTTTTCACCGAATCCTTAACTCCTATGATATAAATAACCTAATCTAGTAAAAAGATAACAAATATGAAATCCTAATTAGATTTCAATTTGATTTGCAATTAATTTAAAACAAATAACTTGTAAATAAAAATCAAATCCTAAAGCGATCTATAATAAATCATAAACCTTATCACTTAAGATCTTCAATACTATGGCTAAGTTCAAGAATTGAAGATCGAATTCACAATTATTAATTGAAGATCAATCCCTTGACTCATCAATACTTCACTCAAATTAGGAATCCTAATCCCTTAGTAATTCCTAATTTGAGTAAGCCTTAAGTTTAAGAATTCAAACAATCTCACAATCGCGAATCTCTATCCCTAGAGCCTTCACAATTATGTTATTCAATTTCAGTTCCAATTCTAAAACCAATTTCCCAATTGCAAAGAAGAATTTTGATTCGATCTATAAGTGGCCAAGTTATAGAAACTTTAAGCAAAGAGATGGATAATCAAATTTAAGGAAAATTAATCTTGAATACATATAACGTATTCGGGTTACATAAGTTCGGTAATGGATTCCTCTTGCCCTAATAGAAATCTAGTTACACAGGATGATAAAGAAAGGAAACAGAGTAGAGGGAGGAAGTCAAAAGCATGACGACACGCTACAGTTTCCCTTCGTCCTCAAGCATAGGGTTCCTCCTCACCCAGAACAGAACCAGCGTCCGGGAGGGTGGTGGTGCTGTTCTCTACGGTTGTGTTTAGGAGATAGATCAGTGGATAGAATGATTGATGATTGATGATGCCCTGTTTTCGTTCTGTTCTGGGTTTTTATAGTTTCTGTTCTGTTACGTAGAGTGTCCAACGCGTCTGTGCTTGCCTTGCCAACGCGATGCGAGTAACAGAATGCTTCCTTTTCTTCAAATCTTCATGTGATCCACGCAATTGTGGTTGCGTTGGTAACGTGGAACCCTGTAACAGGCTGCAGAAATTAAAACACATCATATTTATAAGAATTTAACGCCTAGAAGGTTTTAAAACTGCATTTTCCAGATTATGCATGGGTTACTCAATTTTCTATCATTTTCTCATGCTTTAATGGTGTTTTATGCTTCAATTACTTGCAATTATATCAAATTATATATTAAATAAGTGTCATTTTGGGCACTTATTACAACCCCAAACTTGAACTCTTGCTTGTCCTCAAGCAAGCATTAAGCTACAGGAAAACAATTAATTCTAAACAACTCACAGCATGCATATCATTTCCCTAAAGTGTATTTCACTTCCCCTCTTCAATCCGACTTGCATCACTCAAGTATCCTCTTACCTATTTCAATGTTAATTTCAGTGAGCTGTGAGGGATCGATTAGAACTTTTGCAAAGATAGAAAACAATATGAGAGTAATGATTTAGGATAGCATTAGGACTATGACTTCAACAACTTCAAGGAAGATAACATGGTCTAAACATATCACATAGTCAAGTGTCTCACTCTTTCACTCAAGTGTTTAAGGTTGTCTCTCAATGTCATCAAGCTCAGACTCCATTACCATATGCTTGCTCATATTCTCTATTTCCATCAGAATTTCACATGCATACAGAAATAAGAGGTCTTATTTTGGGTTGTAGCGTGGTTTGGGTAGGGGTGGATGTGATTTTGGGAAGGTGGCTTACAAGAATCAAAGAATTAAGAACAGTTGGCTTGTCTCATTTATGATTACTAATTCCCTTTATGCTTGTTTTTTCTATACTTTTTTCTTTCTTGTTACACTTTTCTCTTCTTCTTTTTTTTCAGATTTTTATTTTTCTATTCTTAGTTGTTCCTTTTCAGTGATGTAAGTGGGTACCCCACAACCCCAAACTTAGAATGTTGCTTGTCCTCAAGCAACCCTAAACTTAGGCGCAAACTTATTCTCTAAAGAAAGCAATTGTTTTCTAATTCTTTGATTGGGTAACTTCATAGTTTTTCTGCTTTGTTTGAGATGAGTTAATTACATAGAAATGGATTATCAGGCTTAAGGGGTTGTGCAAGGGATAGATCTACGTTAGGTAGGTCATTTGGTCAAGTGGGTGCATGCAAGAAGGTGCCTCCATCATGTTTATGCAGCATGTGATAATTAATGTCAATTAAGAAAATGGGCAAGTTCTGAAATGTACCATCACCTGTGACTTAAACACATAAAACAGATGTGCTGTATGGGCTCAAGTGCTCACGATGCGTTGGCTACAAGCTTAAATCATGCATCTTAACAATTTCATTATCAATACCATAGCAAAATGATTTCCAGTTTTTAATCACTCATGTTGTGTTTACTCAGGAAATTTGTTCAATCTACTCATTACTCAACCAATATGCATAGTATGTAACTGATTCAATTTTAGTTATTAGTGCAAGGTCAAGAAAACTCCCTGTACTCTGCATGTCCCGTAGTGTTTTAGTTAGCAGTCCTGTGTTATGTTTATAGCCCAGCGTGCGTTGGCAACGCGTTATGCCCTGTGTCTTGCTGTGACTGTGTGCAACAGTTCTGTTATATTCCAATCCTTTCACCTGCTGCATGGTCTTACTGTGGGTTAGTGATGTGTGCACGTGGTTTTGGGTGGTACTCAGTGTGTGCAGTACGTAGACAATTCACGTAGGCAATGCACTCTGTTAGAACCAAAATTTTCAGACAAAATTTCCAGCAGTTCAGAATTTAAATTTCATAACCCAGTAATTACATAATAGGGATCAGACTTCCTCTGCTACCAGATTATCCTAAAAATCTCAAAAGAAAACTAAGTCCTAACAAAAAGAAAAGAGAAAAATATTTTATTCAATGGAGAAAAGATCTCGAGATAGCAGCTGCTCAATCTTCGTCCATGTCCTCTCATCCTGTAGGCTCATCATCACTTTCACTGTCCTCAAGGTCGATCCACTACAGGATCTGCTCTTCGGAAATATCGGAGAGGTCTTCGTCAATCAATCCCACATGCTTCCCAATTTTGTTAAGAAACTATTGGTTCATCCTCATCCCGATATGGACCTTTCACAGGTTCCTCTGCAGCATTTCTACCTGTGCTCCTATGCGGCGGTTGAAGGCCTGCTGGGCTATTAATAGCTCCCTCTGCTCGGTCAATAGTTCATATATCTTGGGTTGCAGAGGTGGACCAGGCTCCCTGCGCGATGGTGGTTCCTGCTCTGTAAGTATGTGACGCTCGATGTATGTCTTATTGAGCGTTGCCTGTAGAGGGACCTTGGTGCACCCATCAACACTGACCCCTTGGGCCTGACACAAAGCTGTGATCAGGCTTGGGTATCCTAGGGAGGCCTTGGGTTTAGCAGCAATCTCCTCTATTTCTTGGAAATTATGCCCAGGTCTAATGGTCCCGGTTTCATAATCACCCAGACTAGTACGACCCTCTTCTTGGCAAGGTCATTTGAGTGGAGCAGGGGCAAAAGATTGGACTGCATGAAGGTGCACCAAATCTTCACTGTGGGTACCAAGTCGGCCTTCCGCAGCGATTTCCCATCTCCTGACTTGTCCTTTTTTCTTGTCCCACCTTGCTCCGGGAAAGCACAGCACCTGTAGTGAACTTTTCTTGTTCACCGGGATGTCCTTCAGCTTGCTGTACTGACAGCTTCTCCTAGGAATGTTGACCTCCAACAATTCATTGATTACTTGGGGCTTGAATGAAATGGTTTTACCCCTCAGGTAGGAGGTAAACCTTGGTTCTGTCCTCGTCAGCACTAGTTTGGAGTAAAACTCCTTGGTAATTTCTTCATAGCCTTCACCGGTCAGGTTGCACAGCTTGTGCCATTTCCTATTTTCAATCTCTTCCGTAATCACAGGGAACTCCCCCACGCGTAGGTCGATATTTCTATCCCCCACCACCGAGCTTTCTTTAAGTTTGTCAAATTACTCCTCATTTTCTGCAAATTTGAAGCGATGGTTATCGTTGGCTCTCGACTTCCCACGGAGGGCTGCAGCCAGCGTTGTCTTTATGCGTATATTCCTTGAGGATGATGCCATTTTGCAGAAAACAACAGTTAGTAGATAAACCTTATGTTGTAGCAGACTTAGCTGTGTTTAACAGGTATGCATGGATGAGTGTAGGGTTGAAAAACCCCTAAAATTAGTCATTGCACAATCCATTAATAGTTCAAATTAAATCGGTCCCCTGTTTCAGTGGATTGATTCCCTATGAAGAATCAATGCATGCATGTTCAGGCTTTATCTTTGGTGCTCTTCTCAGTATGCATCTTTGGGAGCACTCACCTTTATAGGGTTTAACACATTCTTCATTCACAGAATCACAATGAGTAAGGTAGAGATGAAAAAGAAGGGCATACCTTACTTATCTTGTAGTTGAAGAGGTGAGGAAACCACTTTTTGAGTGGGAGACGAGGAGGAAGGGTGAGTGGGAGTTTTTTTTTTTTTTAAGGTACTTGAGTGAGTGAGAGTTACTTACCTGGCCTATTTATACATGGTGTGCGTGGGCTACGAAGGGTCAGGTGCGTTGGGAATAGATTAGGTTAAAATACCTGAGTCCCACTGACTTGTGACATTGCATTGGCTACGCAACCCTAGCCATGTTGGCAACGTAGTCTTGTATACTTCTCACACTTCCAACTTAACAACCCCAAACTTGATTTTTGTTGGCCATCCATTTGACTTACCTTGAGCTTGCAATTTGTTTTCTGGATGGAACCTCCCAACTATGATTCCTACGTCAGAATCTGTTCTCTTGATCTTGGCATTGTGGTTCTGAATGGCTCTTGAAATTAGTTCTCGTTGGTTACACAAGTCAAACAGTTTGTAGGGTCTGTTGTAGTATAAAGTGATGCTAAGTTGAAAGGGGAGCAGGGTACATACCTGGAGATGCTTGCAGTTATGGGGTGGAGGAACGTTTTGTGTGAACAAAGTCTGAAGAGTTTGCAGTGAGGAATTTCAAATGAATTTGGTGGGAGTTACAGTTACCTGAGTGCCTTTTTACATTCAAGTCTGTGGGATACAAAGAGTCAGGCGTGTGGGCAACATGCCTGGGGTATTAATACTGTCCTAAATGCATGTGGGCCACATTGGCCACTATTTTGATTACTCCTTGGGCCACTTTCTGCTGTGACTTTGCGTTGAACACGCGGTTGCAGTTGCATTGGCAACGCAAATCAAAACGAATTACTGAACTACAATTTGTACACTTACTAACCTGGTTTCTATTGGCTATGCACTTCAACTTACCTCCAATACATAACTCAGGATAGATTGCAGAACCTTAGGATTCTGCAGCATGTTCTTGAGTTCTTCAACCAAATTGCAAGCTGCAGGGGCAGCTGAGATATACATCACACACCAGTAGCACTCAGTCTTTGTCTTGGGCGTCCCTGGAGAAGATATTGTGTGCTAGGATTGGTCTGACACCCCATGATCCAGGCCCAGATTCTGCTCCTTTGCTGCATAACCATTCTGTTGGACACGCAAATTTGCCTCCATTAGTTACGCAGATCAAAACAGCAAACTTAACCTGCTAAAACAACATTGTTTAGCAACAAATGGTTCTGCAACAGAACTTAGCTATGCTTCAAACTTGTAACCTGCATAGACATTCAACCGTACTGCTTTTAATCACTCCATTTGGTATTTATATATATATTTTTCTCAAAAATTAACATAGGGAAAAAAAACTAGATTCCAAGGGTTGCCTCCCTTACAGCGCTTGTTTAATGTCCCTAGCTTGACATTTTGAGTTTCAGTCTGTTGACTGAAGGGTGCAGGTGGTCTTCTCCTTGCTAATTTCACCTCTATGATAATGCTTGACACGCTAACCATTGACTTTGAAGCTTCTTTGGGACTGCATGTCTTCAAGGGTGAAGGCACCAGAATCTAAAACTTCCTTAATAATAAAAGGACCTGACCACTTGGACCTTAGCTTTCCTGGAAACAGTTTGAACCTAGAGTTAAATAGCAAAACCAGTTGTCCAGGTTCAAATGCTCTGTGTTTGATCAACTTGTCATGCATTGCTTGGTCTTTGCCTTGTAAATCTATGCATTTTCATAGGCGTTGAGGCGAAATTCCTCTAGTTCATATAGCTGTAACAGTCTATCCTCTCTGGCTGCGTTTGCATCGAAGTTGATAAATCAGGTTGCCCAGTATGCTTTATGCTCAAGATCAACAGGCAGGTGGCATACTTTCCCAAAAGCCAGTTGGTATGGAGACATACCAATAAGAGTTTTGAAAGCTGTTCTGTAAGCCCATAGTGCGTCATCTAGCCTGTTAGCCCAATCTGTCCTGGAGCTGTTCACAACCTTTTCCAAGATCCTCTTTATTTCCCTATTGGAAACCTCAGCTTGGCCGTTACTCTGTGGGTGATATGTTATGGTAACTCTGTGCCTAACACCATATGGTAATTATCATTTTAGTACTCAACAATAAGTCGAGACCAATTGCAAGTAACCTATCTCATATCTATTATGACCTTAATAAACTTAGTTATGGATTCTTTATGAATTAAAAATATTCCCTTAACAATTTATCTACAGAGGTTGAACTTAGGTCATATTCTTAAGTCATGAAGATTGTTCAATGCTTCAAAACCAGGTTTATGCACTCAAGTATTACCTATATTTAAAACGAAATCAATACTATAACATACATATCACCTAACAAAGCAAAGGTACAAAGAATTCTTTGTTCAAGCTAACACAAGCAAACTTTCACATAAATACCTCACAGTCAACACAACAATGGTAGAGTAGTGGTCGAGCGATGTCTGAGTGATAGTTGAGCGAAGGCACGGCGGTAGCCAAATAAAAAGCTTGCAAAATATAGAAAATAACCAACATGAATGTAAATTTCAACTATAATAACAGAAGGAGATGGATAAATAATGAAAAAGACGATGAAGGTTGCTCATACCTTAGGGTGCACGACGACGACTTTGAGCGGAGGCAATATTCACAACAGCGATGAAGACCACCAACACGAACGTAATGACGGAGTGCAACGATGAGCAACAACGATGACAACAATGGCTAAGACGTAAACGAAAACAAAGAGAAAAAGTTAAGATGAGAAATTAGGGATTTAGATAATGAGGTTAAAGTACTTTCTACATCGGTTGTTTTGAGAACCGATGTAGAAAGTTCACATTTATTTACAAAAATGTCACCGTATTTTTATTTACATTGGTTCATAACCAACCGATGTAAACTCCTATTATAAAAAGGTTATTTTTCTACTAGTGATTGTGAATAGAAATTGGAAGAAAAAAAAGAATAACTTTTATATGATAATAGATTTCAAATGTTTTTATAAAATAGAAAATAATTCAATTTTTTCACCAAACTCTTCAAATGAATACTTCCTTATACCTATTATATGGAAATATATTTGTATAGTTTAAAAATTATTAAATGGTGTTCCTTTTTAGAAGCTTTTTCTAACAATTCTAAATTTAAGGATCATAAATTTTAAAATTTATATAAAATCATACATTTATAATACTTATAAAAATTAATGAACATAGTCCACAAATACACATTGTTGAACATCTAAAAATTTATATCCAAAGTCTTACGTATAAATAAGAACCACACAAATAAAATTTAGAATTTCATTATATTTTCTCAGTATACAATTTTACATCAATTTAAATAATTATTTAATTCAATCTCATTATCTTACTTATATCTTTAACTAATTAAATTATCAATTAGTAATCAATTCAATCCAACAATTAAATTTAAACATAATCAAATATAATTTTTAAATTTTTAAATAATAAATAAATTTTAATTTTAGATCTAAGAGAGATCGAAAACTAATTTTATAATCTCCTTGAAATTAAAGTTGGATGTAATCTTTAATTTTATGAATGTTCTTACTTGATTAATCTTTCCATTCCAGTACTTCTCCTTATAACTTTTAGTCCACCATGGCTTCAAAATATTGGGGATCTTATTGAGGAGAATAGAAGAAAAGCTTATGCAAATAACTTCTAATCTATTCTAGTTTTCTACTTCAATATTCATTCAACATTCCTTTATACAAGTGATCAAAATTATTGGAAGGGTTTTATTATTGCTTAAGAACCATAGACTTTAGATAGAGAAATTATAGACAAGGAGATGGAGAAAGAAGAATTTGAACCCAAGTGCCACTTAAAGAAAAACAGCTTAGCTTAAATATTTAATCTTTGAGTGCTTTTCCTTCTACATTTCCAAAGCCAAATTTCAATGGCTAAAATCTAAGGAAAAGTGGTTACCATCTGTAATTACAAGTGGATGCATGTAAGTTTTTTTTTTTTTAATAAAAATTAAGTTATTATAAATTTTATGTATAATTACTAATGTAACCTTCATCTTTAAATTAGGTGAAATTTTATTTGTGATTTTTTTTTAATTTTATTTATAAAAATATCAAATTTTTATTTTGTTTTCTATTTTCAACATTCTATATAAAAAATTAATAAAAAGTTATTTTTTATTTTTATTTTATTTTCACTATTTTTAATTCAAAACTATGAAAAAAGAAAACTAAATGAAATACAATGGCATTTGGTAAATAATAAAGTAAAAATAGAATATGAAAACAAAATAATCACTTTAATTTCACTTATTTTATCAAGAATGGAAATCTAACCCATGGACCTAAACTGAAGTGAAATTTGCCTTAAAATAGGCAAATGTAATATAATGAATATAGAAAAGGTGAAAACATAGTAAGAAAGCTAGCTTAGCTTAAGAATTCATCATAGTCATTCAAAGGTTGGAACCGTTATGTTTTCTCTATCCAACATATTTATGCGAAGTTGGTAGAATAAAAAAGTGACGTTTCGATATGACCATGCAGATAAGAGAATACAACCAAGTGAGCACACTTATATAGATCTAGCACAACCAAAAGGTGAGGTATTTTTTAATATGGTTATATATATTTAAGCATGATTTTTTTTAGTCAGGTGAGCATACCAACGAAACCATCAAAAGATGTGAGAGATATTTTGAACACAAGTGTGCAGACTTGATCATGACCGTGTAAGAGTGACAAGCTCAAATTTAAAAAGAGAAACATAAATTAAAATAAAAACTCCTTCCCTTATTTATAAAAGGATAGTAAAGGTACCTATGAAAAAAATATCATCTTGAACTTGAAGAAACAATTTCATGTTGCTCTTTCCCATTCTCAACTCTAAACCTTTTATATGATCTCTTTTTGTATAACCTTTATCAAATAAATTGTATTATAATTTTTTTATTCTCTTAATATTTTTAGATTATGAATTTTTTTAAATTAGTTTTTAATTTTATAATTTTTATTATGTATAACTAATTTTCATACCATAAGATTTTTATAGATGATTTAACTAATAGAACGTTTGCTTTTTTTTAAAAAAATGTTTCTTTTCATAGTGGTGTTCATCCTATCATTTTATCTTTAATTTTAACAATTAATCAAACTCGATAAGTTTTAGATAATCAAATAAAAAATGATTATACTATTTAGTTCACATAATCAAAATATAATTTAAATGTAGAATTTTTAAATCTAAATTTTATGTTCTTAATCAATTATTTAGATAAGTTGTATTTTTTTAATTAATTATCTTACATAATTATTAGAGAAGATAATTATAAAAAAAATTATTATTAGTCAATAGTAAAAGTAGAATAAATGATTAAATTTTCTTAACATAATTCTTGAGATAATAAAAAATAAAAATTAAGTAAAATTAGTATCCTAATTTTTCTATTAATATCTAATTTATAAACTTATTTGTACATATTAATTTTTTTATATTATGATAATTACTAAGCATATGTAAATTTGATTGAAATAGTTACATTTTCCTTCTCTTACAAAAGAATTGATTTACAACATATCTTCTAAGTTTTTATTGATGTCCAATTTTAAAATATAAAATATTTTTTTAATAATTCCAATCTCATTTAGAGAGATAAAAAATTTGTGGGTATCATCAAATTTTTTTAGTAGATGAACTTTAATATATATATATATATAATATGTTAAATTTTAATTTTAGTTTTATATTTAATTTATATTTTATTTAATCTTTTAACTTATTTTTTCCATTTAATTTTATTTTTAATTTTAATTTAATTCTTAACTTAATTCGTAACTTAATTTAATTTCACTCTATTTCTCAATGTAATAAATTTTTCTAAATAATAATATTTTAGAATGAATTTACACTCTTTATATTTTATTATCAAGACATCATTCAAAATTCCTATATCATTATTAAAAATCTCTTCAATTATCTAAAAACCATTTTCTAGTTTTTTTCCATTTTAAAAATTTAATAATCACTTTATCATTGACCAAATATTCGATATCTATCATTGATATTATTAATTAAATAAAAATTTAAAAATGAAGTAAAATTAAAGGAAAAGTTTAGCACAAAAAAATTTAGATAACTAGATGTATTTAATTTTTTAAATTAAATCAAAATTAAATTAAAAGATTAAATTGACAAGAAGGTTACAAAAATTAAACCAGAACTTAAATTAAATTTAGAATACAAAAATTAGCAATCTATTCTAAAGAAAATAATCCTAATGCAATGTTGGAGCAATATTATTCTAAAAAATATTTTAAACTTTGATGAAAAAGAAAAACAAATTATACTACCACCTCTTAATTTTATTCAATTTGTACATAACATCTTTTTTATTCATCTACCTTTAATTATTGAAGGATATTCACACTCTGTACCTGTGGAATCTAAACATTGTTCAAAGTTGTTACAAATTCAAATGAAAATATATGCCAAAAATATGGATACCAAAAAGTGTAGCTTGATGATAAAAAGGATGATCTCATGGAAAGATCCACTAGCATGATAGTAATTAAAGATGATGTGTATGTTAATGACGTTGGTCATAATGTTAATATAAATGTGAATTCCAAAAGTATACATGATAATGTTACAGATGATGTGTGTCATTCTGACGAGGTTTACATAGGAAAAGATTGGAAAATTTGTTTAAGTGATTATGATGATATTTAAAATCATGGTGGAGAGCACGTACTGTTATCTAATAAAAAAAGGACAATGGCTCAATAGTCTTAAATGACAAGCAAGATGAACAATTGTAATTAAGGGATACACAAGATCATGAGATTTCTACTAGGTTTCATTTTTTATGGCTTATCAAACAGATAAAGAAAAAAAAAACTTAAGGAATTCTTTCACTAGAAAAGGAATAACATTAGTAAAAAGGGATTATCCTGTGTTGGTGCAAAGGAGGTTACTCAATGTCTAAAGAAATAATTAGTAGAGAATTATGATCTACAATCATGGAAATTTAATCATAAGAGATTATTTTTATGATTTAATCGACTGCAGATGTTGTTGTGATGATATTATTCTATTAAGAATATCTTTGTTGGTTGATTTGAAAATTTTTTACGGTTAGCTAATTTGTTATTTCATAGTTTGAAAACTTTCATGCAGCAGAAAAAGATGGAGAAAGAAAAACACAATGCAAGATTAAGGAACATTTGAATGATGTTGAAAAAAGTATATTATGATGTTTAAAATTTTACTTAACAATGTTATTAAACGATATCCAATCAAATGGATGACTGTAGGTTATAACAAAGACAGTATATCATTTAAAATTTGAATAAAATTAAAGAAGTAGTATTACAATTTTCTAAACAGTAAGTTTCAATTTAATGAAAACAAATAAAAAATTTTATTATAGAACGTTAGGAAATACACTAAATTATTAAATAAATAATTTTTTTAACTATAATTCATTTATTTCCTTTATTAAGAAAATATATTTTGAATAGATGAAAGAATAAATTTAAAAACCTTTTAAAAAGTTAAATAAATTTGGGGAAAAAAATTACTCAAAATATTATTTTTGTAAACTTAAGAAGATAATTTCTAAAAAACTGAAAAAATATTCATAACTTTTTTTGAAAAGTATTTAAACTCACTTTTATTTATTTATTTATTTTCCTTATCAATATTTTTTGCTAGGGATGGAAAAAATTTTCCCGAACCCGATTTAACTGAAGGCTCAGATGCTAGAATGGGTAAGGTCATTATTGGATACATTTTGATGAAAAAGAATAGATAGAGATGGTTTTATTTAGACGGGTTGGACGGAAGATATACCACCTAAACCAACTCAATGTTATCTGACGTGTACTATTATTATTATTATTATTATTATTATTATTATTATTATTATTATTATTATTTATTTATTTATTTATTTATTTATTTATTTATTAAGATTGAAAGAAGTGGGAAGAGTGAAGTTCACCTAGGCCTGGTCCAATATTAATTCAATTTTAAATTTGAATAGGCAAGAGAAACCGTAATCTACTCTTGGTTCACTAATCGCTAATTAATCTTGTGTCGCTTTCATTCTCGTGCCTTCTCTTTTTTTCTCAAGTCTTAGACCCTAACTCTGTTTCCTAGTTTTATAGGGTTTGGTTTTTTTTTTGTAATATTAGGTTTTTCAATCTCCCTCTTCCTTTTTATTTGTGATTTGTGAGTGGTTCACTTGTCTCAGTATTTTTTTAAAATTTTTTGAACTATAAAGTTTTTATATTATTCTTTCTTCTCATATTTGTTCACATCATTATTGTATATATAATCTTTTTATCTGGTCTTTGTTTGTATTTTCTCTTCATACAGGTTTTACATGTTTTAAAATTTTATTTTGATTATTGATTAAATTTTTACTTTTAAAAATGTACTTTTTTTTTTTTATGATTTTGTTGCTATTATAATTTTACATTATTCTTCTTTCATATTTAGTTATCTCATCGTTATATATATCGATACTCTTTTTTGATCTTTGCATGTATCTTCTTTGTGAAGGTAATGTTTGTTTAGAGTTTGGTTTTTATTATTTATTAATATATTTTTTAAAATTTTAACCTTTTTTATGTTTTTGTTGCTACTAATTTTTTATATTATTATTTTCTTATACTTTCTTAATTTATTGTTATATATATTAATCCTTTTTTTTTCTTTACTTGTATCTTCTCTTTAATAAAATAATGCTTGTTTTAAGATATGGTTTTGATTACTGATTAATGTTTATTTTAAAAAAAAATTAGACTTTTTTATGTTGCATGTGCCTTGATTTGTACTTCCACTTCACATGATTTGATTGACTTTGATATTGAAAAATAAAGGGCATAAAGCCTAAAGGTACATTTTTATTTTTTATTTTTTAATTAAAATTTATTTATTTGTTTAATATTTAATTGGTTTCTATGTTTTAATCTTATTATTATTTTTTTTTATATGGCTCCTAAAGGTTCATTTGTGTCTAACAAATATTAGATGTTGGGGAAGACCAAACTAATAAATGAGTTAAGATTTGGTCTTTATCAGGTTCTATTAATTTTTTAGTGATATTTATATATTTTGATTTAAGCAATAATGAAAATATGATTCAATTGATTTTTGATTTAATCAATAATAAAAATGATGATTTGACTAAAATTGATTTATGTTCTTGAATTATATTTTGTTCATTTTGAATTTTTTATAAGGCTAATGCATATTTAACAATGATGTTTATAAAGATGAAATTTTGTTATAATGTTTCTCCTCTTTCTTTTCTTTGTAATCAATAAAGTTGTCTGGTTGAAATTATATGATGTATAATTTTTTTTGTTATTTTTTTTTATAATGGAATTTTTTTAAGACTAATGAAACTATCTTTTACTAAGATCTACGAAGCTATTTTTTTATATTTGTTATCAAAGATATTTTTGTGATCAATGATGTAATATGATTAATGATATCTATATGATCAATAATGCCCTTCTTTTGTATATGATAAGTTTATTACGATTGAAACTGAAGTTTTTTCTTTTTTATTATCATTGATTAATGAATTTTCTCCTGTATATGATACTTGTTGCTTAAAATTAAACTATTTTTTTGTCTCTCTTATTCTCTTTTAACTAATATCACTATTTTTTTTTTACTCAAAGTGAACTATTTTTTATAAGATCATTTACCATGTATCTTATTCCTTTTTTTCTTTGACTAAGAATGATTTTAATTTTCTTTTTTTTTATTATGATGAAATCTGTCTTGGGAAGCTCCAGAGATGGGAATGGTTTTAATTTTTCCTCTCCTTTGATGGTACTATTTTTTTTTCTAAAGCTCTTTGGCTGATAATGATTTTAATATCTTTTTTATATGAATATATTAATCATTGTTTTGTGATTTTTTGTTGAGAATTTTTTAATCCCCTTCTTCATTAATATTATTATCTATTTTGTGATACTTAATCTAACATTTTTTTTAATCTTCATTTCTTTTATACTAATTTTTGTTCTATGTTACTATAAGGTTGGAAATGATTTGAATGTTCTTCTTATCTAAGTGTGCTGATCTTTATTTTTTGATGGTTGATATGAAAATTTTTTAATCTTTCTATTCTCTAATACTACTCTCTAAACATAAGTCCTTACAAAATTTAACATAATCTTAAGATTTAGACTTGATAGTAGTTTGCTACGACTTTTTCATTCTAACAATATGAAGTAGCTTAATCAACATCTTCTCACCTCAAATACTAAACAACTATCAATTACAGATGTTGGTGAAAATCAACAAACAACAAACTTCAACCCTCCTTCAAATAAAGTTGTTGTATCTTAACAAATTCAATCATTCCTTAAAAACAATAGAAAAGGAAAGTCAAATGCAAATGGAACTAGATCCCATCATATGTTTTGGACCACTTCAACAGATTACATGTAACTAAAGTTGTTACACCTAAAAATACATATAAATATTGTAATAAAAGTTCCTAAACTCACCCTAAGATCTATGGAACATCTAACATGTGTTCCCAACTCATATGTTTCCTAAAATGCACTCATGCTATCACCAATAACCCTAGTTAATCTTGTTCTTTGGGTCTACTAAGAGTGGAGAGGGTGCAAATTTATGCAAATTTACAAGTTGTTAGTCAAATGTTCAATCTAGAGACTTGTTGGAAAGCCCTTGCCATGTTTTTCATCCTTAATAAGCATCCTTTTAAAATTGTAAATGGTGAAGGATTCAAACTTCTTTACAAGTAGTTGTAGCTCCAATTTATCCACTTTCTAGATACGCTATAGCCAAAGATTGCTATCATCTTTATCTATATGAAAAAAATCATATTAAAGTCATTTTTAGGTCCAATAATAGTAGGGTTTTCCTAACAGCTGATGCTACACTTTTGTCCAAAATTTGAATTATTTAACATTGATTGCACATTTTATTGATAGTGAGTAAAACTATAAAAAAAATCGTTAATTTTTCAATAGTTCCCAACCATAAAAAATTAAAAATATGTTTACAATTACTATCGACAATGCATCTTCCAATGATATGGTTATTGCTTTGCTAGAAAAAAAAAACTTAATTCTTTCAATGCTTTAATTCTAAATTGGGAGTTTTTCACATGGATGTTATGCTCACATCCTTAACTTGGTGGTAGTGATGGGCTAAAGGACTTGCTTACCTTAATATCAAACATTAGAAATGTTGTTAGATCCTCACCCCAAAGATTTACAAAATTTAAAGAATATATTGCCTACTCCAAGATTTTACGTAGGAAACTAGTGTGTCTTGATGGTACCTAGTGGGTGGTACTCCATGTATCAAATGTTAAAGTCAGATAAAAAATACCAACTTGTGTTTGAAAAATTAGTGTTTTAGGAGCCTAGTTTAAGGGAATACTTTGGGCTAACAACCTTACCATCTAATTTTGATTGGGAGAATGCTAGGATATTTATAAATTTTTGAAATTTTTTTTATGGTGTAACTAAAATATTTTTAGCCTCTATTCATGTAATCATTCATGCTACATTCCATCAATTTGCATTGATATATTATGAGTTGAATCAAGCTTTCATGAACCTAAATACCATTTTTGCAATCATGGATTTGAAATGAAAAAAAAAAAAATGTTAAGTACTGGGAGTTAGGATATTCATATAAACAAACTTCTTTATTTTAGTGTCACTCTTGATCATAGGTTTAAGTTAAAGTATGTTGAGTGATCCTTTGCTAACATGTATTAAATGACATTGATTTTTCAAATAAGTTATCTTTTAGTGTGAAATTGAATCTCTCTAGATTGTACCATTGGTATGTTGTTCTCCATGATGAGCAACATAATATTACACAATCCTCTCAAGTTTTACTTCAAAGTAATTCACCTAAAATAAGTCCTCCTATAATTGCTACCTATATTGTTAAAATTGATGCTTTTAGATAGAATCAAAGGAAAAAAATTCAATTCATGGAAAAAATGAGATACCTAAGTGAGTCATATGTAGATGCTGATGAGAATTTTGACATACTTTTGTGGTGGAAATAAAACAACTCTCATTTTTCTATTTTGTCCACTTTACCTAGGAATATCTTAGTCACTCTAGTATCCATTGTGGCTTTTGAGAATGCTTTTAGCATAAAGGGTAGGATGTTGAATACCTTTTAAAAGTATTCTATCCCACTTTTATTTATACATAAAATTGGTTAAAGTCTTTTGTTCAACACTTAAGAATTGCCTTATTAATAAGGATTTAAATTTTTTAAAAATAAATGTTAAAGGTAATTTTAATTTCATCTAATTTGTTAACTTTTATGTTATTTTCTTATTTATTAGTTCTATTTCTATTATTTGTTTTATGCCCACAAGAAACGAAAAATTTTGGAGTAGCTAAATATAATGGTAGAAAGTAGTTAGAGTTAAAATAAGAAAATGACCTTCTATTTAGTCATAACTAGAAATATTAATTGATAAAAAAAATAAAAAATATAATTTTACTATTTTAATTATGTTGTTCTATTAAATTTTATTAACTTTTTTATTATTATTATTGCATTTTTTTTACTCTTGTAGCATTTCAAATATTTTTTTTTCTTTTTGTAGTTTATAATTTTTATTCATTTTCAAATGATATTTTGCAAAACTAGCTTATAAATTAAAGTTTGCTTTAAAAATAAGATCTATTGATCTTATTTTTAAAATAAGTTGAGTTTAAATATTTAATTTTTTTATTTTATATATTAAAATTTGTTATTTTTGCATCTTTTAATATTGTTATTTTGTTTGTTAATGCTTCTAATATTGAAAAATTTTAGACTGATTTTTATCATCAATTAATAAATGAATGATGATGTTTAAATAATTTAATAAGAATAGTTGATATATATTTAGTATCCTTTTAATGATTATTTTTTTATATTATAATTCTAATATTTATATGTTTATATTTCTAATACTGTAAAAATACTTCATTGATATGAATTATTTTATATTTAAACTGATATTGATTATTACTTTTGTTTGAATTAATATGCTTCTCACAATGAAATATTGATTATTTTTTATATTATCTTTAATCTGTGATAGATTAATTCAACTTTTGTTTAATAATTTATAATTCATATATATATATATATATATATATACTAATATTTCAATTAAACTTTATATATATTATAAATATTATATTTTAAAATAATTTTTAGTAGTGTATATGAAAATATATTTAAAGTTAAAATTTTAAAATTTTATAATAGTTTACTTAATATAAAATATATTTATTTTTTTTAAAATTAAATATGACAAATTAAATTTATCCTTTGGCAGGTTGAACGTTTTTTAAAGATTAAAAAAAATAGTAAAAGAATTAAATGTTAACGCTTTTAAACAAAATTTTGTGTTAGTCAAAATATAAGCCGAAATTGAATTGATCCGACCCATTTTATTCCGGGGAGTTATTTTTTTATCTATTTTTTTTTATTTTTTACCTCTTTTTTTATTTAGATAGAATTAAGTATTAAAAATTTTTATTTTTATTATTTAAAATAAGTTTAATAAATTTTTAAAAATAATTTTTTAGTAAATATTATTTTAAAATAAATTTAATAAAATTTCAAAAATATTTATCTAAAAAATAATTAAATTAATTTTAAAAAAATCTTTTAAATACATATTTTTAGAAATTTATTTACTACGTTAAAAAAATATTTTTTTAAAATATATATTTACACTCTTTTCATACAATATTTTAAAATAATTAAATTAATAAATCTAAAATTTTCTTAAATTTTTTATTAAAATTTAAAAATTTATATTTTTATTTAGGATACACTATTTAAATCTAATACACACAAGCAAAATAAGAAAGTGCGAAAAGCATCGTCTATCCCATACCGCAAAAATAGAAACCCAACTTATCCGGTCCAATAAAAGACATGCATGCATATGGTAAACGCGGTTCAGGATTTTACTACATGAACCCGCGTGATCCTCACCTTAAATAATAATGATAATTAACTATTAAAATGAAAAATTTGAAGTTGACCGCAGCACATCCTCCATGTTCCCGAGTTCCTCACAAATGCGCGATTTAAAATGGTTTTGCCCACAGCATTGCCGGTTGGTATTACGCTCTGCTTTACTCATCTTGTCCGGTTTCTTCTGCACCTGCACTGTAGTTTTCCTACTGTACAGTTCCCTTTCTTCCCTTCAATGTCTTACTTCCCCCGTATTTGGGATCAGCGACACTGAATCTTGGACCGATATTTTATCAGGGTGGGATGTCGGTGATACAGAAATTAATTCATATCTCAACGTTTAGTCGAAGCACGTGGCCGAATTGCTTTGGAGTTACGAAGTGTTTATTAGTTTTAGAGGGGAAGACACCCGTGCTTCTTTCACTTCTCATCTCTATGCCTCTCTTCAACAAGCCTGAATCACTGTTTTCAGGGATGATGACTCACTTCCTAGGGGAGATGAGATTTCAACCTCGCCTGCAATCGAAAATTCCAAAATTTCTGTTATTGTTTTCTCACGAAATTATGCATTTTCACGATGGTGTCTGCGAGAGCTGGCCAAAATAGTGGAGTGTCATAGAACCATAGGGCAGGTGGTTCTGCCTGTGTTCTACAACGTTGATCCCTCTGAAGTGCGTCGTCAAACAGGTGAGTTCGGATCAGAATTTAAAAAGTTTTTGAACCGAATTTCAGTTGAGAAAGACACATTGTTGGAAGAGGTGCTGGATTGGAGGATGGGACTTCGTGATGCATGTGGCATTTCAGGAATCGTAGTCCTAAATTCTAAGTAATTTTCAAATCCTTCAGTTTTTATTGTCCTTATATATAATCCATGATTTGCGGTTTTTTCTATCTCTTGAAATTTCAAATATAAGATTTTAAAAAATTCATTCACAGAATATTGTCTCTAAAGTAAAAATAACATCTTAAAAATGCACGGTATCTAAAAAAACAAAAGAGTAAAGGGTTAAATTAGTCCTTAACTTAGTTATGACTTTGCAAATTGGTCCTCAACTTAAAAAAGTCATCATTTAGTCTTCAACTTTTTGTTCCGTCATGCAAATTAGTTCCTCCGTCAACTTTGGTCTGACGACGTGCTGAGTTGGAACGTTAAGTGCTAAGGTGGCTCGTTAAATGCCACGTAAAGGCCACGTAAGTTAATAAAACGACATCGTTTTGTTATCTTCATACCCTCATTTCCACTTACGCGTTTTTCCTCTATGTTTTCCATTGGATAGTCGCTCCCTATCCTCTGTGTTTTCCATTAGATAATTGTTCCCTATTTATCAATTTTACATTCCAAGCATTAGATTGATGAAGGAGCACAAACGCTCCTGCATTTTTTGTTGATGCTGTATTTGGAACCATAACCACTAAACAACAAGCTCACAAATAAAATTTATCACTATCTATTTTCATCCATCTTCCTTCTCTCTCATTCGTGAAACAAAACCCCTTCTAAGCTCCATTTCCCAACCCAAATTCTCACCACAACCATCTCATTTTCTCTCTAAAGTCAATCACCTCCATTCTTTATCTAAACCGTGACAACAAAGAAACCAACCATGTCCTTCACCGCCTCACTTGTCCTTTCCATTCCAACGTCCAACTAGTCGCAATTGCCGCCACAATCAGAGTCGTAGTCAAAGCCCCTGCCAATAACCCCGCCATTCGTGCCTTCATCAACCAACTCTCCGCCTCTCTCCGCCACGACCTTGACTAGTGCCGCCCTTGATCGGAGCTCGTTGACCGCTCCGTCGTTGTTTTAATCATCCTCGCCGTTTCTCTTCTCATAAATCCAACTCGAAACATTCGTCGCACGCTTTCGACTTGGGTCCATCACGATCCAGCTTAGTTTCAGGTTCTCTTCCAACTCATTCATCCACTCCTTGTCCTTGCGCAAGAACTTCACCGGAATCGGGACCAACTCTTTCAATTTGAGCGTGTCCACCCATAGCGGCGAGGAGAGGAACCAGTTTTCTGCGGTGCGTTTCACCCTTGACAACATGAGATTCCCCTTTAGTATATGTCCGACAGCGGAGGTGACGGATGGTGAGGGAAGGGAGAGAAATAGTGAAGGGAAGGGAAGATGTCGAAACAAACAAAGTGGTAACTGCTTGGGAACGTGAAGATGAAACGGCAAGCAGTGGGGTTCAAGAGGGAGGGCCACGTGGTAGCGCAGATTTTACGTCAAAGATCCTTTTTGGTGCAAAGGCGATGCGTGAGAGATGATACGGATGCAGCAAGTGTTAGTGTGGCACCGTCGAGGTGGGGCAGGATATAGGTGTAGATGATTTCAGGATGCACGATTTTGAAGGTTATGGTGCTTGATAATGATTTCATGAATTCATTTGCATCTGGTGGTGGTGCTGAAGTTGCAGCCATCACAATGGGACTAGGAAGTTGATGGTATAGTGAATTAGTGATAATGTGTTTAATTACAACGGATGACGCAGTAGTTATATCGTAAGGGATTGACACAATGGATCTCGCACAAACCAAGCGAATGTCCTTTTATAAAAGGCTCAGATAAAACGACGTCGTTTTATTGAGTTACATGGTCTTTACATGGCATTTAACGAGCCACCTCAGCACTTAACGTTCCAACTCAGCACGTCGTTAGCCCAAAGTTGACGGAGGAACTAATTTGCATGACGAAACAAAAAGTTGAGGACTAAATGATGACTTTTTTTTAAGTTGAGGACCAATTTGGAAGGTCATAACTAAGTTAAGGACTAATTTGACCCTTTACTCAAAACAAAAAGTATGAATAACTCTATTTTGCTTAATTGTCGTTGGCTTTGATGGGTCAAAAGAATCTTGAGATTAATTCCATTATAAGGCTAAACCATAACTAGTTTATAGTGCTCAATAATGATTGAACTTGTCACACGATCCATGCACTTCATTTTTTCAAGGTATTTTCATAAGTTTCCATTAAGATTTCTAATTTTTTACAATTTTTATATTTTTAATTTCTATTTGTAGTTTTTATTTATAATTATTAATTTTTAAATAAGAAAATTAAGTAAAATAACTTGAGATGTTACACATAATTATCCTCAAAATATTAACTTTTAGTACACTTATGCTAAAGGTAAAAACTCTTAAATTTATATAATTGTGTTATTAGTAGGATTGTCCTAAAAAATTTAGCTTAAAAATTTTATAAAATTTTATTTTTAACATGATTGTAATAATTTTTAGCATGATTATATTAAAATTTTAGCATACAAAAATAAAGAATTTTCATCTAAATATTATCATATTTAACATCAATACAACCGTGCTCGATAATGCAGAGATATAATAACATGTTTAAAAGCATTTAAACATTCTTGTTAGCATTTAAATTTAATATAAAATATTAAAATATATTCAAAATTAAAATAAAATATAATTAAACACCAATTTTAAAATTTAAAATAATTAAATAACTTTATTTTAAAGATAAAAAAGTTCTACAATTACTCCTAATTTTATTTAAATCTCCTCTTATAACTGAGATAAAAAACCGATATAATCTATTTTTTTCTGGATAATCCGATCGAATTATTCTTCAAGGTTAGTGTCGCTTGGTCGAAAATGGAGGCAAACTTGTTAAAATTTTCTCCGAATGAAACTTGTCTAGCTTCTGTAATGTTATCCCCTTTCTCAATATTTTGCTAATTTCCTGGCTTCTCCTATTTACAATTGGTGCCAATTGCATCATGCCCCATTTTTTTCTTTGTGTCTTTTTTACGAAAATCGGTTGTTACATGTTGAACATTCTGATGATACATTTCTGCGACATCAATTTAATGTTTCAAAATTTATCAAAATAATTTTCTATTTAAAAGTTAAAATATAAAATCCACATTTTATGATAAATTATTTTTGGCTTGTTATGATAAATTATCTCACTTCGTCAGCCATTTTTCTTTTGTTTTTGTCTTTTGAATTGTCAGATGAATATAAAGAGAAATGTATAGTTGTAAGTATATTTAGGACTTGATTATTTTTTAAGAACTAACTTTTTATATTTTGTTTACATTTTTTCAAGAATTCTAATTTTCTGTTTTTCCAAAATTATTTATAACCATGCGTAACCTCATTGGTAATTATAATCATTGGTCAAGTTATTAACTAAAACCATTTACAGAAAAATAATACTACATAAAACTTTCAACATGGTTTTTAATTTTTTAAATGGTGTGAATGCTTTCCAAATTTTTTATTGGTACATACCTACAATTATTGATAGAATATTCCATGGATAAATAAGTCAATAATTTATTTATCAGCATATCAATAATGTGGTTCTAAAGATTTACGTAGTAAATTCATTCATGTTGTTCTCTCTATAAATTCCTTTTGCATGGACTGATCATAAAGTTTCAACTAACTCTTCCAAAGATTGCTGGCATAGTACTCTGATGGTTATTTTTGTACTTCTTGTTTGATGAAATCTTTTATCTATAAATTACTGATTCTTTCATATCTTATATTTGTGGAATGAAAATGATTTTTTTTTCCTAGCGTAAAATAAATGAGCCTAATGCTTTTATTTTGTCTACGTCTAAAAAAATAATGTTTCTATGGCATTTATAGCACAACATGGTTTAGGAAAGAAAAATAGAATTATCATGAGTTTTACAAGATTTTCTAGGGGATAACTATCTGTTATCATAGGAATGAAGTTTTTGGCATGCATATGAAGAGATTGCAATGTGTTAACTTTCTTTGATGTCTTCTGTTCTTAATTATTTGGACATGGTTTGTTTGCTTTTATATATACAAATGAAAAACTAAGGCCGTATAATTATTTGATGTTCCTATGCTCATTTTCCATTTACTTGTTTTGATCGGCAGAGCTTATATGTATTCCTTGAATTAATCTTATGATTCATTGGAATTCTTGGCTAAAAAGCTTCATTTTGAAGGAGAGAAATAAATAAATAAATGTCTTTTGACTCATTGAAACTAGAAGTTCATTGCTTTTGTATATATGTCATTTCCATGTATATGGATGTAAAATCCTCTCAGTTTAAAATGTCACTTATGTATTTTGTTTTTGGTTTTATATTCTTACTATTCTTTGTTTCTTCAAATGATTGTGTTAGCCATGCAAGCACACTTGTGTATGTTAGTTGTGCCCCTTTTCTCAACACAGTTTTTATGTAATGATCATTAATCAACATATGAAGTTTTCATAAAAAGAAACATTATGTGGGACTGGGTTTTGTAAGTGTTCATTCCTCTATTCCATATGTATTTGTTGTTTGTTTAGCTAAAGTTATTGTATTAAAGGTAAAAAATTTATCATTAAAATTGTTATGTTTGTTTTCTGTTTTCAAGTTTTAATTTCTGCCTATTTGGTTTGGTTGTTCACTTGAGTGAATTTTCATGTTACTGTTCTAATATATCATTTTCATAAAATTACCATCTTTAGTGTTTTTTAGTGAATTTTTAAAAATAATTTATATTTTTTATTTTTCTTTTAATTATCTTACACGGTTTGGATGTTCTCAATTCTTAGCTCACTAGTTCATAGTTATTGTAATTTGTAAATCCTTACCTATTTTATGATTTTTGTTTTATATATCGAATATAACTTACCTTGATGTTGGTGTATAACAGGATGCGGTTGAATGGTTATATTAGTTATGCTCAAATTTATTTTAAACTTTTTTCTATTATCTAAAGGAATGCTAAAATTAAGTTATGTAATATTTAATTTGTGATATAATTATTCATATATATATATATATATATATATATATATATATATGATTCAATTTTAATATTTTTTTAAAATTTTATGGGCTAATATATAACCGCTGATGTACTAACCTGATTTGTAAATGGTAATATTGTGAGATTTGAAATGTATCTTTCTATTATCATTATATTTATTTTTAAAAATTACTCAAATAAAATTTTCAATTAAAAACTATGAAAAATTATAATATTTTAATAAAATTATAAAAAAAAATATTTTTATTTGATTCGGATTAAAATTTCATATAGGCAAATGTTGAGTCGAATCGATCTATCCAACCACATTTAACCATTTAACTGAATCCAAAATTCGAGAAATAAATTAATTGGGTGGAGCTGAGCGACATTGATCAATGTCCATCCTAAGGATAACTAGCACCTAGAGTCTCTCTCCACTATGAAGTAACTACCATGTCAATTTCCCTTATAACAGTGAAATGCTGGTTTCCTAAGTGCGTCCCCTATCCCACTTTGGTTTCGTGATCTCATCCCAGCGAACCATATGACTTCCTTGCCCTGATTTATTGCTTCACGAAACCCCTTTGTTGTTGTGTCAATTTGGTTACAAATATTGTGTAAATGGGGGTAGAGGTCATAATGCTTTTCCATCCCACCAATCTAGTTTGGAGTTTGTTTAGGATGTGCTGGAAGTAATCCTTTGTCACCCTGTCGTGGATGATGGGGAAACCTATATATTTACCTGTAGAAGAGGTGGATCGAATATTGGTAATCCTAAGTATTTGACCCTTTTTTGAGTAGAGGAATATTCCAAGAATAGAAAGCCTAAGAATTGTGGAAATTGATGGAGAGGCCTGTGGTTAATTAGGAAAAACCTACAAATCACATCATATAGTAAGTGTACATTAGTAGGTCATCTACAAATAGTAATGGGAATAGATTAATTTTGGCTCGCGTGATTATGGATGAAGAAAGCCAGTCGTTCCATACACATGTTTGTGTCTGGATTTATTCATGCTATGGACGATCTCTTGGAGGATTATGGTGTTGTTAGTTGTCCCCCTGCCTAGAATGAAGCTTCTTTTGGAATGGCAAAATGAGGTACGTGATGCCTAGCTACCAAGAATTTAGTGATGGATTTTAATAGGTTGAAGCTCCATGAAACTTGATATGGAGGTCATCCTTTCATATTTTTGATATTTTTTTTAGATGAAACTAGTTTAGAATTTTTTGTTTGTAATAAATTATGGTGTTTTTCTTTGTATAGATTTCCAGCTACTATTTTCTTTTATTTTGTTTTTTTAAGTTTAGACATTTAGTTTTAATATTGAGTATGTAGTTTAGGTTTATAGAGTTTGGTCATAGGAGCTCAATTTAGGAAGCATGGAATGTCCAAGGAGAGGCTTGACCGAATTTTCAATGTTCATGACTTATAAATAAGCACCTTGTAGTTTGTTTTGGTCACTTTGGTTCATTTAATGAAATTTCGTTTTTGATTAAAGCTTAGAGAATCTAAATTCTTTCTCTTTTTCTTGAGTCTAGACTCAAACTTTTCCTTATCAATGAAAGATGCTTTATTGTGGCAGAACGAAGGCTCATTAACCTCTCTTTCATAAAGATTGTAGCATCTCCACACTTTCCTAAATCTCTTCTCAATTTTATCTTCTTTTAGTACTTTCTTTTGTGTTTGTCTTTCTCTCTAACTTGTGCAACTTCTTGGCTGAAAATTGGACCAGACCTTATAGATCTAGATCCATTTAATTAAGACTACATTCACCTCTTCATCAAGTGGTGTCAAAGCATTATTGATCTACAAGATATTCTTCATCATTTTCCTCTTCAAATTTAACCTATTTTAACACTTTACTACTCCTTTTTCTCAATTTTTTTCTATGTTTTTTGTTCCTATTCTTCCATTTTAAGTTCAAATTGCAAACTTAAATTTTCTAGATCATTTTGCAAATTATCTCTAGATTAGTTTAGATTTTTAATTTTAAACTTGGGGCACATTTTTGGAACATGGTAACCTTTGTAATATTTCCTTTGAGTGCATTTTTAAATATCCCTTAATTTTTTCTTGTTTTGCTTGGAATCTTTCTAGTAATGTCACTTTGATTTTCTTTGAGTTTAACTTGCCTTCTTTATACTTTTGTTTCTTGTCTTTAAAATTCTTATGTTTTGTCTTGAGCTTTCCATTTTTTCTAAATTCCTTGATAAGCCTAATATTCTTATACAATGGAAACATCAAACACTTTTTGTTAGATAGGTTGAAGGACTTGGAGTGTTCATTCAAGGTTAAAAGAAGAGCCTTTGAGTGGAAAAAGGCAAGAGTGAATACCAAGCCTAAAAGTTTAGGCTAAGTATGATTAGACACGAGTGAAATTAAGTGTGACTTGTAATTAGTTTAGATTAGGTGATGCATTCCTTGAAATAATTAGCAAGTGTAATAGAATGTGAGTTTGTAAATTTTAGTGAAGTTAAAGTAGGATTGCTACCTTGTAAATTTTTCTTTTGCAATTTCTTGTAAAAGACTTGGACATTTTTCAACTTGGTGTAAGATACTCACCAAGTGTGTGTGATCTCTTGTTAGTCTATGCTTGGAGAAATAAAAGGGGAGGGGGGTGCTAAGAGCTTGTTTTGAATTTTTAGACTTAATATCACAAACATTGTATTTTCTTGTTTTGTGAGGTTAAAGGGGGCTTGATATACTCATAACTTTCTTCCTAAGTGTTATAGTATTTCATAAACTTGTAGACTCTAAGGACATTGTACTTTCAACTATAAGGTTCTGAAAGGGTGAAACCCCACTTGTTATGTTCTTGTGTGCTTGAATTTATAAGGAGTTATATGCTAAGTGTTTAAACTTTTGTGTGAATTTTTAATCTCAAATTTGTGTGTGGAGAGTTTTAACTTCAACCATGAGTGAAAGTGAATCATATCCTAGGACTTAAATGCTGAAGTTAACCAATCACCTAGAAAATTTGTTTCAAAATCAAAATGAAGTTCTAGAAGAACACCTAGCTAAAATTGAAAGAAACCACTAATCATCTAGGTCTGAGGATAGTAAAGAAAATAATAAGGAAATTGAAACAAGCAAATCTAGGAAGGGCAGGTATCATAGTGAATGCAAAGAAACATCTTAATATGATGTCAACTTCTTTGGTCAAAATGAGCTCAAATCATATAGAACTAGAACTAACATCAAGGATAAACAAATATCACCTTTGAAAGAAAGGTCATCATCCAAAGATAGGTTATACTCTCTGCCAAAAAGAAAGTCATTAAGTAAGACACATCACTCAAGGAAGGGAAGTCGCAAGAATGAAGATAGAAAACCACTTAGGCATATAAATCATAAAAGTAGGGATAGGCATCCATCTAGGCATAGACATAGAAGTTCTTCAAGGGATAACTCAAAAGAAAGGTCTAGTAGAAATAGGCATAGTTCTAGAGATAGAAATCCTAAAGGTAAGGAACCATCATCATGACCTTTGGATGGGGTCAAGGTTAAAGTGCCTAAATTCCTAGGGATGAATGACCCTAAGAATTACCTTGAATGGGAATTTAAGGAAGAGAAAAAGGTGAAGTTAATATCCCTTGAGTTTAGTGATTATTTTCCCATCTAGTGGATAAACTAAACAAGGAGAGGTATCAGCCTCTTAAGGAATGGGAAGAGATAAAAAAACATTATAAGAGAAAGATATGTGTTGTTTTATTACTGTAGAAAAGTAAACAATAGGCTTCAAAGGCTAACTCAAGGACATAGGTGTATGGATGAGTAATACAAAGAAATGGACATAATAGTTATTAGGGATAATCTAAATGAAAGTAAAGAAGCCACCATGGTTAGGTTTTTGGATGAACTTAAACTTGAAATTAGGAACATAGTTGAGATTCATGACTATTTAAGTCTCAATGGCTTATGTCACCAAAGTCCTTAAGGTAGAACAATAGATGAATAAGAAAAGTAAGGCAAGTTCACCTCATATAATTCCACATCCCAAGAATAATGGAAGGATAGGAAGAAAGAATCAAATTTCAAATCTAAAAAAATTTGGGATTTCAATGACTCCAAGGGAAGAACACCTAACTTATCCTCATGAAAATAATCTTCCATTAAATAAATCAACTATTTAGGAAAAGGCCACATAGTCTCTCAATATCCCAACAAAAAGACCATGGTTCTTAGGGACAATGAAGATTATTCCTCCCTGGAGTCATCTAGCCCTAGCTCCAGCTCCTTATCCTCAAATGATGAATTTTTAGAGTATGCATTAGAAAAAGACCTACTAATGGTTAAAAGGTTGATAGGAAGTGTCATTAGTGGGGAGGAAGAAAACCAGAGGAAGAATATATTTCATATAAGATGTTCCATTCAAAGACATACTTGCTCTTTAATTATTAATGGTGGTAATTACACTAATATAACTAGCACAAGGGTAGTATCTAAGTTAGGGTTAGCCCTTACCCTTCATCCTAAATCATATAAGCCTCAATGACTTAGTGATAATGGAGACTTGTTAATGGATAAACAGGTCCTCATTTCATTTCTCATAGGTTGATATAAAGACAATCTCACCTGTGATGTTGTCTCCATGGAAGCCAGACCTGTGCTACTAGAAAGGTAATGACAATTTGATAGGAATATTCATCATGGTTGGCACTCCAATAGGTATTTTTCATGTTTAATTTCTAAAAGATCATTTTGGTTCCCCTAAGGTGTAATGAGGTCTATATGGATCAAATACAAATGAAAAAGAAAAGGGTTGAAGAGAGGAAGGAACTTAAGATAAAAAAATGGAAAATGATAAAAAACAGAAAAAGAAAAAAAATTAAAGAGAGATTTCAAATTTTTAAAACAATCATTACAACATAGCATTTAACCTTGTTAATATCCTAAAGAGATTATTCTTCCATCCTACCAAGTCCTTCTTAGATAATCACGTTGAACTAGAGTTTAGGAGTAATTTCTTTTTACAAGAGCTTGTATCTAAGATTCCAATTGTAGGGCCAAAGCCTTGATCCTTAATTATATATATAATTGGAGCGTTTTGGTTGCGTTGAATGTTAAGGATTACATACCTGACTCAACTTACATATATAAAGCCTCTTCTTTTTCCTATGTGCTTCATAGTTGTAATATATTGTCACTAATTAAGGATCTAGCATATGTCCATCCTTAATTAATGTTCATGCATGTAGGAGCCTTATTTTACATGATCTTATTCTGCGACATATATCTTTATTTATGGATTATATAAGATAATTTGCATCATTTGTACCTTCTTGCATATTTGTTACATGTGCGTCTTTTATCGTTTATCATATATTGGCATGGTTAAGGTATCTCAGTCCTGGTTGTGAATACCAATTTTAGTTCGAAACATTTTAAATTAAATTAAAAAAGAAAAATAAGGAATAAAACATAAAAATTAGAAAAATACAAAAACTAAAAAAGAAAGAAGAGGAAAGTTGTTGGGCCAAAATCTAGCAAATGGCCTAGCTAATGAAAAGGCAATAAAAAAATAAAAAAAATAAAATAATAATAATAATAATAAATCAATTAATTAATTAAAACTTAAGTAGAATCTATTTCAGTTAAGATGATTGAAACGATTAATCCGTTTAAACAAAGGTTAGAAAATGGACCATGGTTAAGCAAATAGGGGTGAGTTAATCAATTCAAGAATCTATAAATATGAGATGGGTGAAGAGAAATAGGACTTTTGGGGGGTTATTTTCTGAAAAATTGGGAAACCGATCCTTTCCCGTTCTCATTTTTCTCTCAAAAATTCTTCGCCTTTGAAAGCTCTCTCTCGCTAGTACTTTGGTTTGCTCGAGGAAAGCCTAAATCATTCTATGAAAAATGCACCTCTACATTAGCGACTTGTAGAACTCACTCCGTTTCTCATTCAAGCAAAGCAGGAGTACTCACACTTCCTAGAATCTGCATTATCTAGGTCGGATTCCTCATATACACCCTTTCTTTTCTACATGATTAAGTCTGATTAAAATGTTTGATTACTACATGTGCTTCTCTTTGAATTCCTATTATGATTGTATTTGGCTTCTGATGTGGCTTGCATGAATAAGAAACGAACTTACTATATTATAGAGAAGCCGGAAATAATTCTGAAAAAGAAACCACATCAATAGTTGCTATCTTTGTTTGCCTTGTATATAAACATCAATCTGAAGTTCTTGTTGAGTTACAAGTAATTGTTGTGTGCCCGATTCAGTTGTTTTTCTGATTGATGTGATGTTTTTGAATAATAAGCATTGGAGAATTTAATCCATCCTTGCATCAGCATTGCATATAGTTAGACTAAAAATAGGAATCCTCTTATTAGAAACCTTGTAGATGATGGAGAACCAGAGAACTCGCCTACGGCCAAAATACTTCCAATTATTTACATGATATTTTCTTTCTTTAGCTCGTAATTTACGGCTGTGAAAAGAACAAGAGTGCAAGTTAGAAGGAGAGCATCATATGATGGGATTGTTATTGTGAGAAAAGAATCCGCCAGATTTAGTAGAATATTGTGGAAGGATGATGTTATCGCAATCGTGATTACGACGATACGACGGAGTCGCTATAATTTTAGAAAGAATTTATTTAATTAATGTGGAGCCGCCACCAAATTTTTATTTAAGGGAAAAGATTTGGAAAAAACCTAACTCGAGGAAGAATTTAGGTTCGGGAGTCGGTTACAAGTAAGGAAGGTGTTAGGCACCCCCTTTGCCCGTTCCGAAGAACAATACCCTTAAACTGAGTGTGTGATTTATCTGAAATTTGTTTATCCCTTTAATTAGAGTGAAAATAAATAGATTGATGTAAGATAGCCTAACAGGACTTGATCCTACTCCTACATATTCCCTGGTGCAATGGGAAACTCAAGGCTTACATAGTTCTGGTTTTGAAGGCTTGACCGTCGGAGATGCTTGAAAAGGAGTAGAGTATTTGAAAATATTTTAAAGAAAAAATCATTAGTCTACATATGCACAGGATCTGAGGCAAATGAGGGTTGCACTTGGATCCATTTGAATTTCTAAACATCGAACAGTAGTGAAATTGTCAGTTTCCCATTTAGAGCTCATCACGTGAGACTTAGGATTTCAAAGTGAATTTAATTTGACAATAATAAAGATAAAAAAAGACTTGGGCTTGATTTGAAATAAAATAAACTTGGTTTGAAATGAATTTGACTTAAACTTGAAGAAAAGAATGAAACTTGATTTAAATGGAACTTGATTTTGAATTTGGGAAATTGAACTTGACTTGATTAAAAATGAGCTTGACTGGAACTTGAAGAATTGATTTGCTTTGAATTAAAATGAGTTTGATTTGACTAAAAATGGACTTGACTTTAAATTTGGAGGAAAAAGAATTGAACTTGATTTGGACCAAAATGAACTCGATTGAAAATGAACTTGATTTGAAATTCGAGAATTTAAAGTAAAAGAATTAAACTTGACTTTATTTTTGAAAAAAATGAGTTGAACTTGACTTGAACTTGATTTAAAATGAACTTGATTTAGAATGAGCTTGATTTGAAATAAACTTGATTTAGAGAATTAAACTTGACTTGAACATGATTTGGGATTTGAGGAAAAAGAATTAAACTTGACTTTGAGAAAAGAATTGAACTTGACTTAGATTTGAGAAAAGGAATTGAACTTGACTTGAATTTGAATTTTTGAATTTGAAGAAATGGGATTGAGATTGATTTTGAAGAAAAAATAAATTTTATTTGAAACTTGATGAAAAGAATTGAATTGGATCTGAACCAAAATGAATTCTATTTGCAACTTGATGAAAAGAATTAAATTGGATTTGAACCAGAATGAATTTTGTTTAAAACTTGAAAATAATTAAATTGGATTTGAACTAAAATGAATTTTGACATTTGATGAAAAGAATTAAATTTTATTTGGATAAAAAAATTTTGAAATTTGATCAAAAGAATTAAGTTTGATTTGACTTAAAATAAATTTTGAAATTTGATGAAAAGAATTAAGTTTGATTTGAATAAAAATGAATTTTGAAATTTAATGAAAATAATTAAATTTGATTTGAGTTAAAATAAATTGGAATTGAAACTTAAGGAAAAGAATTAAATTTAATTTGAGTTAAAATAAATTAGATTTTGAAGAATTGAACTTGCACATGCCGAATTGTAGCAGACCTGCAACAGTTGTATAAGAAATTTAAAATAGTAAGTTGTTAATAGGGGATCTAACCTGAGGTCAAGGGGTGACGAATAACGCGCCTAACCCACTAGACCACGACTGAGTGTTTAACCCTCGGATTAATTTAAAGCATCCACCTGCTGGCATGTGAGGTGCATGTGACATGAGACAATTTTTAAATTAAAATTGTTGCGATCGAACTTGAGGCTCGGAGGGTGAGGGCAGCGTGCTTAACCATTGGACCACGTTGTTGGTTGAGCGTTTAATACCTCGGATTAATTTTAAAGCATCCACCTGCTGGCATGTGAGGCGCATGTGACATGCAAGACGATTTTTTAATTAAATTGTAGGAAGTTGGGATCGATTTTGAGGCTCAAAGGGTGAGGCAGCGCGCTTAACCACTGAACCGAGCCACTGGTTGGGTTCTAAAAGCCTCGCAATAATTTTAAAGCACACTATAGCATCATTTATGTTAATAACCATGCTACGTGCCGTTTTCCTTCATGCACGAGACGTCCCAACAAAATCACCTTTCAAGTATCCTTACCTTTATATCCCCTAAATGCCCATACGACCAATAGATACAGAGGATCCTAAATTCCATAAGATTGTTCGGGGCTTTAATACCCCTATATACTAGGCAAAGATGCCAAGACCAAACATGTTAATATACAAACAAACTTCTGCATGGTCTGAGAAAAACAGCAGGCAACCAGTCACTGAACTTGAACATCGTTATGTCATTATTTTGCATGACCGATTCGCGCAATCTGGAGTTTTTGAAAGAAATATCAGATCCTTTGAACGTTGCGGCATATGCACCCCGAAACACTACCTACTTCTTCAAGCTTTGAGAGACCTAACGTACAATTATTATCAACAAAATAAGAATGGCTCACTGCTCTATATCATCTATACTTCATCAAGTCCGCTATAGATACCAGCTCCAATGTACGCATTCATGCCATGACAATGATCATACGACCATGTCCGCATGCACCATCTATCAAATGTATGGCACCAATGGAAGCTGAAGTCTCCAAAACTCATAGCTCCAAAATAACAAATCTTCCTTTACTGCTTCAACAGTGATGATTCTTTCTTGCACCGTGCCTACGAGTCCCTAAAGAGAATCTCTCCCAAGACCTAAGAAAGAACCTTCATGAACTTCGAGCAACTTGGAGAATTAGAAAAATCATCTCCCGAATTCTTCCCTCTTCAAAATCTGTCCCAGTATTTAAAACAGGAATATGACCCATGCGTTTGTGTGATACCTACTGGTTACAACCAGATTTCACAGATAAAAGTTAAGTCGCGGAGTTCTCTTATACAATCTCAACATTGATAAAACTGAATCTCGACATCATTTATTTTGCTTATTTATTCAATCAAGCATATAAAACCATGATTCAGGTGTAGATGCCATAGTGCAGTTGCAGCAACCGTCATGATCGCATGCACGTAGTTTTGCATCATCTTCCATACATCATACACTCAGGTATGCCACACATTAGATTACAAAGAAATATCGATTCTCTACAAGCTATCATCAGCAAAGAAAATTAAGTCGTACATGCGGTAATTACATTATTAATTATCTAAGATCTTTGAGGTTCATACGCAATAATAAGAACTCAAAGATGGCACCAACTCAATTTATCCTCAGTCATATTTCATCCACATCAAAGGAAATAATTAGAATGCATCCATATCTGGCACCTATTCCACCAAATAGAATACTGTAGGGAAGGAAAAAAGTGCATGAAAAATCTTACTTGGATGATGTTAACTATGACAGGTGCATATGCTTCTTCTTCGCTCAAGTGCCAATGTCTGAATGGTGATCATTTCCGAGAAAGAAAACCGGGGGAAGAAACACCAAACTTTCCTTTGCTTGAGTATTCCTTTTCTTGGGTCAGCCTTGAAAGAGTAAAGGAGAGGTGTGTATGTAGATGAAGAGGCTTCCAATCGCTGGCAGGAGCAAAGAGAAAACTCGAGAGGGCTCCTATAGCCAAGATACCATCCCCAGAGAAATCTTTTTCCAAAAAAATTAGAAAAGAAAACCCTCCAATCTCCCCCCTGCGTGCATGTGAAGTCGTTTTTTTCTTTTTTTTTCTTCTCCTTCTTTGTTTTTGATTCTGTTATTACAATTTTTTAATTTTTCTGTTTTATTATATTTCAAAATTTTTTATTTATTTATTTTTTTTCTATTACTTTGTTTTATTTTCATTTTTCAGTTTTTCGTTTTTTCCTTAATTTATTTTTATTTTTAATTTTTTTATTTTTCAATATTTATATTTTTGGATTTTCTGTTTTTTTTAATTTAATTTTGTTTTCTTTTTAATTTCTCTTTTCTGTTTTTTTATTTTTCTTTCATTTATTATATATTTTTTGTTTGCTTTTTTTTGTTTCATTTCATTTTTCTTCATTTTCTTTCTTTTTTAGTTTACTGTTTTTTTATTATCTTTTCAGATTTTATGTTTTTTTTCTTTTTTTTCATCCTCTTTTTTCTCAATTTTATTATTATTTTTCTTTTCTTTTTCTTCTTTTTAATATTCATTTATTATCTTTTTCATCTCTTTTTTTGTTTTATTTATCTTTTTATGTTTGTTTATATTTTTATTTAAATTATTCTTTTCAAATTTGCTATTTCCAATTTTTATGTTTATTTATTATTTTCAGTTTATTATTATTTTTTAATTTTCCTATCACCTTGTTTTATTTTATTTCCTTTTATTTTATTTGTCTTTCTTCCTGTCCTTCGTTTTTATTTTGTATTCTTATTACCCTTTTTTATTTTTATCTTCTCTTTTTCTATTTATTAGTCTGCTTCTTTGTTAATATTTTGGTTTTTTTTTCTGTCTTTAATTTCTTTTCTATTTTTTTCATTTATTTTTGTTTCTACTATTTAAATTATTATTTACTAATTATATTTTTTTTCCTTTTTTTTATGGGAGTCTTGGATATAATTGAGTGTTTACAGTTCTTTATGCTGATCTTTTTAGGCTCAGAAAGACATTAAAAGATAGGAAAAAGGAATGGCTATCAAATTGAATTAGACCCTAATATTGACAGTGTAAGTGAATATGAGAATATACTAGAAGATGAAAACAAGTTTGAAAATGAAAAATAAGTTACCAGGGATCTTTGCAGGTTGTAAGGTTAAGAGAAAAAGCCTTTCAAGCAAAGTAACCCCTAAGTTTGTGGAAAGTGTAAGTTGGGTTCTAAAGACTTTGTTTGAGATCCGCTGCCTAGGACAAAACACCATAGCCAGGTCCAACATGCCGTATTTGATTTTGCTAGTACCTCTTCTGTTGAACATACAAAAATGAGTTCTTTTGAATCCTTAAAAAGGTTGATGAATTTACTCTGGTCCATCCCTCTCAGTTCTAGAGAATTAGAATCAAACAATATCATTCTAAGGTAGAAGAATCAAGCACCATCTTTCAGTAAATTCACTTCTACCTATTCCTTTAATAAAATCAAATGATAGAATTTGCCATGGACAAAAATTGATTCTAGCCCCCCCCCCTCAAATTTGTTGCGACCTTGACCACGCTATGAACATATCAACCTCCCACTCTTTAATGAAGAAGCTTCCTTGAATGTAGGTCAATCAAGTATAGAAAAATTAGTGTTAAGCAAGCGTTAATATCTACTAGAGGAGGGTTTCAACCCGTAGGACAATATGGTCAAGATTGCAACAAAAATGGTACAACTGGGAGAGCTCTATCCGCTTAATAGGAATGCTTTTGTTTTTTTCAAAAGATCACTAGTGGAAAATGAGCTTTTTACATTAGTTGTTTTGGACTTTTTACATTGGTTATTTGATTGGTATTGAAGTGGGCGATATAAAAAATAAGACTTTTTACATCGGTTATAGAACTGATGTAGAAAGTCTACTTTCTACATCGATTCATGTATCAACCTCTGTAAAAAGTCCTACTTTCTACATCGGTTAAGGTCACAACCAATGTAGAAAATCACATTTTACATCAGTTATAGTCTTAATCGATATAGAAAGTCTATTTTCTTTTAAATGTTTGTTTTGTTTAGGCATATTACCATATTATTTATTCACAATACCTGCATATACAAACAGAATGACCAGACACACAATACAAAAATCACAGAATCTATATATTTAAACTAAATACATCATTATTTATTATCAAATCTAAATTTACAAATGAAATAACTTAAAATTACATCAAATGTGTTGTAATTTAAAAAATTTTAAAATAAGAAAGGTTTTTGGACATGTCAGCCATGTACTTGTTGAAAGCAAAAAAAATGTTAAAAACTGTACTAAATATGAAAGAAGTAATAAACATTTTAAAATATGTTAAAAAAGAAAAATAGAATGATGATATAATCAAATAAATAACTAACTTGTATCATGTAGTAGCACTCTCCCATATTCTTTCATGATGATCGTCTCGAATAGCATGTACATCATCAATTTCATTTTCTTCATTGATACTAGATATTCTTGATGATAAAGGAGTTTCAGAAATATCAATATTTGACAAATCATTGGAGTCATCACTAGTGATTGTTGTCTTTTTCTTGAAGAATGACTAACCACCTTTTGTTAGAAGGATCTTGAACATAAAACACTTGTTTTGCTTGGTGGGCCATGATAAAAGGGTCATCCCTATAAGCTACTTTTTGGAGGTCAACTAATGTAAATCCTAATTCATCAACTTGCACACCACTGTTACTATCAACCCACCTACATTTGAAAACAAGCACTCTAAATTTGGTGTAATCAATCTCCCAAATCTCTTCAATCACTCCAAAGTAAGATATGGAAGCCATTAAAGGATTTTTATCTCTGGAACTTGCAAAATGCATCGACTCTTCTACCACTATAACCCCACTGTTTTGCATAGTACTTTTATCATCCCGAGATTTTGTGTAAAATGAAAAATGACTGATATCGTATCCAATCCAATATATGACATCAAAGTTTAGGCCATTTGCTAGCCACTTCAATGTATCAGAGGCACCATCATCCTTCTTAATTGTTTCATCAAACCAGTTTAAGAACATTTTATTATACTCATTCAACAACCATTTCTCATTTATTCGAACATTCTCTTCCCTTATAATGGTTTTGTGAGTAGATAAGTAAAGTTCAACCTCATCGGTATTATTCAAAATATACAATTATGCTTGAAGGACTTCTGCACAACCCATGCTTTTCATAGTTATGCCTCGTGTACCTTTACCTCCGTGTCTTCCCTCATGATGAGACTTAGGAACTCCTATGGGTTCCACCTCTGATAAATACTCTGTAAAAAACTCAATTTCCTTTTCTGCAACGTATCTTTCAATCATAGATGCCTCAGGATGGTGTGGATTCTTCATATACCCTTTTAAGATTTTCATGTATCGTTCAATTGGATATATTCCACATTAGATAAACTGGACCACATAATTTGATCTCCTTCACTATATGAACAACCAAGTGAACCATAATATCAAAAAATGATGAAGGAAAATACATCTCCAATTGGCATAAGACAGTAAAAGCTTCATGTTCCAACTCATCCAATTTTAGAGGGTCAATGGCTTTGCTACATATTGTATTGAAAAAGAAGCACAACCTACTTAAGGTGTGTTTAAATTTTTTAGGCAAAATGTCACGAATAACCATTGGAAGTAGTTGTTGCATCAACACATGACAATCATGAGACTTTAACCCAACTAACTTTAAATCTTTCATGGAGACAAGTCTTTTAAAATTTGAAGAATAACCTTGTGGCACTCTAACCCCATGTAGGCACTCACATAAACTTATTTTCTTTTTTTTTTTGAAAATTTATGACATGTCAGGGGAAAATATATCCGCTTTCCTACAAATTGTGGTGCTAACTAATGTCATATACCCATCTGAATCAAATCCAGTCAAGAATTGACATCATCTTTAGTCTTGCCTTGTATATTGAGAAGTGTTCCAATGACGCTTTCACATACATTTTTTCCACATATATCACATCAATACAATGTCTAACATCAAGATTGCACCAATATGGAAGATAAAAAAATATTGATCTTTTCTTCCATATCCTTATCTCGGTGACCTTCTTTTGAATCTTTCCAAAAACAATTTTGATGTTTTTAACCCGTTCACAAACTTGTTGTCCAGTTAAGGCTTTTGGAGCAACATCATTTTCTAGCAAACCATTAAAAGCTTTCTTTAATATACGATAAGGATGATTAGTCCTGAGATATTTTCGATGACAAAGATCAATTGTTTTCCTTCCATGATGCAGTTGATGGTAACTTGTGCCTTCTTCACATATAGGACATGCTTTGTTCCCTTAACACTATATCCGCATAAATTTGCATATGTTGGAAAGTCATTAATAATGCAAAAAAGCATTGCCCGCATCTTGAAATTTTCATTACCATACCCATCAAACACATCCACACCTTCTTCCCATAGATTTCGCAAGTCTTCAATTAGAGGAGCAAGATAAACATCTATATCATTTCCAGGTTGTTGTGAACCTAAAATCATCATAGACAACATAATGTATTTACATTTCATGCACAACTCTAGAGAAAGGTTGTAAACTGTCAAAAGAATAAGCCATGAACTATGCTTACTACTTAAATTACCATACGGATTCATTCCATCTGTTGCAAGTCCAAGCCTTAGGTTTCTTGGCTCTTCCTAAAATCCGGATATAATTGATCAACCATCTTCCATTGTAAACCATTAGTTAGATGACGAAGTTTTCCATCAATTTGTCTTTCACCTACATGCCATCTAAGGTTCTTTGCATCATGTTTATTACAAAACAATCGTTTGAACCTTGGAATTATTGGAAGATACCACAACACTTTGGTTGGAGTCCGCTTTGTGCTTTCACCGTAACTAAAATCACCATCGTTCAGTTTATAACATGAAACTTGACATACAGGGCATTCATGTCATCCTTCAAACTCATTTTTGTATAGTATGCAATCATTAGGGTAGACATGTATTTTCTTATACTGCATACCCATCAAACACAACACCTTCTTCATCTCATAATTATGCTTTGGTAATGTATTACCTTTCGGAAGCATCTCTACTAACAGTTTAAGTAATTTTGTGAAACTTTTATCACTCCACCCATTTCTTGCCTTCAAATTGAATAGTCTTAACACTTCTGATAATCGTGTAAACGTAGTGTATCCTAGATACAAAGATTTCTCCAAATCAGTAGACAAGTTACCATACATATTTTCCCGCTTAAACGACGCATGCCCTATATCACGAATCATATCCTCTACTCGATCTTCCATATCTATATCAACCTCCATCGTCTATGACACACTTGGCATGCCTAATAATTCACCACGCCATATCCATCTTGTATAAATTTTGCAAAATCCATCACAAAGAACATGTTCTCTAATTTGATCAACAGCGAATCGTCTCTCATTTAGACAATTAACACATGGGCAGTAAAATCGTCCATTACTCTTAGGTAGATTTGTTTGCGCAAAATTCAAAAACTCTTCGACCCCATTTTCGTACTCATCACTCGTCTGTTTAGTATTTATCCAACTACGATCCATACTATACAAGAATCATAGATACATGATTTAGGATTAATCATGTCACTCATAATTGGTAATTTATTTTCCTCACTATTGGTAAGGCCCTATCTCATTCGAGAAAAAAGGTTTTTATTCATTGATTAACAGATTTCTAAAATCTTGAACATCATACTTGGTAAAATTTTGGCAGCATTTCACATCAGTCTCCAAGTACATAACTTGACTGTGGTTTCATTTACCAAAATCAAGCATGTACTCAAAGACAATGCAAAATGAACTAAACCAAAACTTCTTCATGTATAATTTACAAGATTTAAGGAAAAATTGTTAACCACTGAATAAAAAACTTTAGTCCCAAACTGTCCAACTTGGACAATTCAAGATTGAATACAATGAATGGTTTACTTATTTAGTAATATACTCATTGTATTCAATCTTAAACAGGAAACTAAGGATATGCTTATATTTGAACTCAAGAAAAGAAACCAACTTAACTTAGAAATATCAACATGCAATTTAGACATATAATTATGGTAATTATCATTTTAGTAATCAATAATAAGTTGTGATCAATTGCAAGTAACCTATCTCATATCAATTATGACCTTAATAAACTTAGTTATGGATTTTTTATGAATTAAAAATATTCCCTTAATAATTTATCTACTGAGGTTGAATTTAGGTCATATTCTTAAGTCATGAAAGATTGTTCAATGTTTCAAAATCAGGTTTATTCACTCAAGTATTAGTTATATTTAAAACAAAATTAATACTAACATACATATCACCTAACAAAGTAGAGGTGCAAAAGCTTCTTTGTTCAAGGTAACACAAGCAAACTCTTATATATGCAATCACAAAGCAAAAGGTGTAGAGAAAATACCTCACAGTCAACACAACAATGATAGAGTGGTGGCCGAGCGAAGGCACAACGATAGCCGAGCAGAGACATAGTTGTAGCCAAACAAAAAGCTTGCTCATAATGTTTACAAACTCCCTCATATGAAAAATAAAAAAGGTTACAAGCAAGAAAGGAAAGAGCCAAGCCCTACAAAATCACAGTTCCAAAACATAGAGGTAACACTATATAACATACAGGCATAGAAATCCTGGGTTCAAAACATAGAGAACCAAATAGGACAAATTCTTAACCTCTTGTCACAACGAGCACCTAGGCCCTTTCCCAACCAACCTAAGGAGAACCCAAAGGAACAAGTGTAACACCTAAAATTTCTAGTGATAGACTCCCTAGGCTACAAATGTACTTTAGCAATAGATAAAGCAGAGAGAAGAGCAAAAGCTAAGAGAAATTAGAGAATTTTTAACAAATAAGGAAAATACTCCTACACTAGGGTAACACAAATAAATGTGCAAGTAACTCAAAATAAAAGTTAAAAGGCATCCTAAAGGCTTACAATCCATCAATGATGATTAGAAAATCACAAGGAAAGATTAGAAATAAAGAGAGAATGAAAATACCCAAAACTCCCTTAGAAAGCTCTATCTCCTAAAAGGGCTAAACTGTTCCAAAAAAATGGTAAATCACATAAGAATGATTCGAGAATGAACCTATAAGTGTTAAAAACATCAGAAGAATAGTTTGGAAACTTCTCAAAAAATAACCAAAATGCCCCTACAGGCTGGGAGGACAAGAAAAAGTGGAGCAGAAGCCGAAACTTGAACCTTATCCATTATGCATGAATTTGACATGTGGAAAATTAGGTGACGACTCACCTCATGAGTCATCACATCATTAATGTAAAACAAAAGTATTAATAGGAAGAGATAAAATTAACCATGGTTAAAGTAAACTAACCTTGATTACCATGATTACTATTAAATTAACATTTATTAGTATTACACTAATCTTAAAGAATAATTTCTTGCATTTACCATTAATTTGGAAAATGGAAATTACATGTAAATGGACCAAAATAACCTTAAGTGGGAATTTAATTCTCAAATGCTCTAAAGTGGTCAAATTTGCTATAGGTCAAGGGGAAGCTCATTTCCTTCATTATCAACCTTCTAAACATTTATGAAAACCCTTTAATAAGTTTTTATTAATTTTTGGAAGTTAAAACAAAATTTGATGGATTAAAGTTCTTCTTCTAAGCTTTGGGGCAATTTAATCAGTTAAAGCTTCTTAAAAATGATTTTTAATTGTTTGGGCAAATTTGAGAGTTTTTGTGAAAAGTTTTGAGATGCTCAAAGTAAGAGATGAATAGATCTTGTATCTAATATATCTCCAATTGATTATCAATAGGTCAAGGGGAAGCTCATTCCCTTCATTATCAACCATCTAAACAGTTATGAAAACCCTCTAATAAGTTTTTATTTATTTTTGGAAGTTAAAATAAAATTTGATGGATTAAAGTTCTTCTTGTAAGCTTTGGGGAAATTTAATCAGTTAAAGCTTCTTATAAATGGTTCTTAATGGTTTGGGCAGATTTGAGAGTTTTTGTGAAAAGTTTTGAGATGTTCAAAAAAAGGTATGGATAGATCTTGTATCTGATAGATCTCCAATTGATTATCTTTGAAAATTCTTTCTTTATGGTCTTTATGATAAAAATTGTAAGCTTGTTTATGTCTCCTCTTAAAATATTTAATCTTGAACTTAGACTTTGATAAAAGTCTAGATGTGGACCCATGTGATAATAATCCTAAAAGACTAAAAATATTAAGTCCCAAAACATACAAATTTAACTTCAAAATTAGACCTTAAAGCTAGTAAGAGCAAGAGTGAACTTATGGATTAAAAGTTGAACAAGACACTTAAAACACTCCATGACCATGACCAAAGCTATGAAGAAAGGATAAATCTTGATGGAGCCAAAAGTAATTGATGTAACAAGTGCTAAAATTTATGACACAAAGATCAAGTGAGAAGAAATTGAGAAAAAAGATCCTTGCTTGAACAAAGTGTGAATTTGGCCACTTTTCATTAGTTAAGGGGAATTGAGTTTAAAATTTTTATTAAGGTGTAATGAGGAGCCTAACATGTAGAAGAAAATAATTATAAGTTTAAAAGATACTTGATGATGGTCTGCGTAACCATTTGGTCATACTTAAGGAAACTTGGTGAAAGTAAGTTAATATCTTACTAAGACTTAAAAATGAACTCAACTATGTATAAGGTGATGATTAGAAATCAATCATGGGGTTGTTGGAGTGTAAAGAACCATTCGGCCATGTCTAGTAAGTAAGAAGGAAAAGTCTTAAAAATTTCTAAGTTAGTTTAGTTCATTGACCTAAGTCTTAAATTAGTACAAATCATTTTCCAAGTGTAAGAAAAATGAACCATAATGCTTTAGGGACTTAAAGATTCAATTTAGCCAAATCCTAATTAAATTTACAAGAGAAGCTAACTTGGATGCTTAAGGGTATTTAAGTGAAACAAGAATAAGAAGACTTGAATATAAAAGCAAGATAGTAGACAAGGAAACTAAATTAGTAACTCAAACTTAATTAGTTAAGCTAATAGTGAGAAAAACAAAATTTTTATCACTTAAACTTATGATGAGGTAGTTATGCATAAAACACCTAAATTGATGCCATAAAGTAAATTAACCTAAATAGCCATTTGGCCAACTACACTAAACTCCACCATTTCATAAACTTGAATCAAAAGTATTAAAAAAACCTAACTTTTGAGAAAAGGAAAGGTTGAAAGATAACTTAGAAAGAATGAGTAACTTAGGTTTCCAATGAGAAACTTAGCATAATGAATTTTGAGTATGTTTACTCATATACAATTATATTATGTGCTCTCTTGAATGATGCATGAAAACTTATGTAAATTGTGATTCCATGAGTAGATGAATTATATGAGATATTAGATATTATTTGTACATACCATATTGATTGAATATTGAGCATACATATTATTACAAAGACCTAAAATAGAACCTAATAAGTTAAGAGATCACTAAAGAAAATCCTATAAGAAAATTCAAGACATTACTCTTACCATGCCAAGTCACAAGGCTTATGCATATATGGAGGTCATAGGATCTTCCATATAGAAGCCATATGGCTTTCAAAAATTATGATGATGATGACCATCCAGAATGAGTTCATATCCTAAAACAAAAGGTAGAGTATATTGGAAGTGAAAGATATTGTTTGGCTAAGATTGTTAATAACAGGTCTTAAAATAAATTATCCTTGAGAAGGTGACTAGAAAATGAGAATGATTTATGATTAAGACATAAAGTGAGTAAGAGTAAGATAATATCTATATTATGATGAGAAAGTGATCTAAAGAATGCATATGGTTTATGTCTATGAACATTCTTCTAAAAATATATTCAGAGCATATATGAGTTGTATGTTGATGTTAAATTTAATTGCTACCACTATTAAAAGGAATCCACTTCAAATAAGAATTTATTTTTATAAGTAATAATTGAACTGCGTACTTGTCACCTTTTATAAATAAACTGAATTGACTGAAATAGAAATAATGTCACCAACTCTGGGGTAGACCCTTACTAAGAAATTATGATTTCTCATCCCCTACCTTTCATTTCTCTTCTAGACCCCAATTATTTCGTTTCTGGCAGCAGTAATTTACCTCGAACGTATAATATAAATTAATTTTATAGTGCTCATGGAATGGAATAAACAAGAAGAAGAAAAGGTCATCAATTCGTAAGGAGATACCCATGGATCACTAAAGAGGATTTTATTTGTTTGCATGTACTTTGTATGTTATGTTATGGATGATTGTAATCTTAAAAGGGTACTAATGTTCTTATTTTGTTATAAAAGACTCCCTAAGAGCCTTGACATTATGTGATTGTATGTGTAAGATAAATATAAATAATGGTGTACATATGATGGTATACGTGAATGTATATTACTTATAATAAATGAATACAAGTTTTCAAAATTAGGGTGAATGACAATATCTGATTGTTTATTTTTCGCTACGATAACTACTACTAAGAGGCTCACATTTTCAACTAAGGTTTTAAAAGAAAAATTGTATTGTATTTTCAATATCAGTAATTTCTAAAAGGATTTTACATCATGGAGTAACAGTCTAATAATGAAATCATGAATATGACTTAAGTGTAGGGTGGACTTCATTTCTAGGGTGTTATAATAGGTGAATATAATAGTTTTGAGGAGTGGAAAGGACCTGGAGATGCTTGTAAGAAAGGAGAAGGAGAATGATGTTGTTCTTTACGACTACCTAGAGGTTACTAATAACCTCTCAACTCCTATTGAAGGGAGTTCAAAAGAAAAGAGGAAGGAGATCAATAAAACAATAGAAAGAGATCTAAAGAGACCTTATGTGGAGCCTTATCAACCACTTATACCTTTTTTCTCAAAGATTAAATGAAAATAAGGATGATCCTTAATTGGCCAAATTTTTGGACATCCTAAAGCAGCTAAAGGTAAATCTTCCCTTTGTGGAGGTCATTTCCAAATGCTTAAGTACGCAAAATTCTTGAATGAGATTTTGAGAAACAAAAAAAAAAGCTTGAGGAATTCATGATAATCAAGCTTAATAAAGAGTGTTATTTCATCCTTCTACGAAAACTACCACGAAAGTTTGATGATCCAGGAAGTTTCACTATGCCTTGTACTATTGATGAATATTATTTTCATAAAACTTTGTGACTTAGGCATTAGTGTTAATGTAATTCCTTTATCTATTTTTAGAAGGTTAAGTATGAATAAGCCCAAGCCTACCATAGTCTCTTTGTAGCTTGAAAATAGATCTATCAAGTATCCAAGAAGGTTAGTGGAGGATGTTTAGATAAAGATGGATAGGTTCATCTTCTCTACTAACTTTATTATGCTCAACATGGATGAAGATGAATAACATTAATCTTAGGAAAACCCTCCTTAATCACTCAGAAAGCTATAATTGATGTGTAAACAAGGGAAGCCCACTCTGAGGTTTGATAATAAGGAAGTGGTGTTTAGAGTTGCAAGATCACCAAAACATCCTAACATTATTTCCTCTTGTATTTTATTAATTCCCTAGAACCTTCTCTAAAGTTGCCTTTATGTAGGAACAACCCAAATGAAGACATATAGGAGCTCAAGGCTCAGTAAGGACAAAAAAAGGAGAGGATATCCGAAACACATACAGAAATATAGGTTCTGGATAGGTAAAAAATTGTTAGTTTATAACTTACGATCTTGTGTGTTTGTAGGAAATGGCCATCAAGAGGTATGGTAAGGTAGAATCCACAAAATAAAATAGGGAGATGCTCAAGAAGAAAGAGGACTAAGCACTATGAGGAAGGTGCGACTATAAGGCGCATTATTATACCAACAAAAGGATCATAAGTAATTGCATGTGGCACCACTTAGCCATTGAGTATATGTACGTTAGCCTTGTCATATCAAGCACTTACAAGAGATAGCCTAGTCCTTTTTCTTTCTATTTATTCTACATAAAATTATTTTATACCTTTAATTAAAAAAAGAAAGGTAAAGGTGAGCATGACCTAGCATAGTGATCAACATGATCGTGTTGACCTCGAGTAACTTTAAATAGGAAGGAATGCAACTTTATACGCCACTCAATCAAAATATTTTCATCAACATGATTGTGTTGACCTCGAGTAATTTTAAATAGGAAGGAATGCAACTTTATATCACTCAATCAAAATATTTTCATTATTCACATTGATTGTTGTTACTTTCCTCTAAATTTTCTCTAACTCAACCCATTCTCTCTCCTAAATAGGTATGCCATGTGCCTTGAATCTAGTATTTATAATTTTTAATTTCTGTATGAGCGTGCTTAATTTTGCATGCCTAGCATGATATAATCCAACCTTAAGCTAGATGAAGAACTTTAACTTGTTTTCTAAGTGGCATAATCAGATCAGTACGATCGTGCCTTTGCTTGTACATTCTTGCATGATCATAATTACTAGACTAGGCATGAGTTTAGCAAGATTGTGTCCTATATTTCATGGCCATGCTTGAATAAAATTGAACATGCTTGCTCATAAGTATGACCGTGCCCCTACTTCATGGTCGTGTGAATTCATGAAATCCTAGGAACTTAACATGAGCACAACCGTGAAAACTCATATTTTGGACACTTATAATAGGCATGGTCATGCCCTTGCTTACAAGGTCAAGCAAGTTCATCATTTTCTGGGCTTGTATCATAAGCACGGTCGTGCTTCCCATTTAGCACAGTTGTGTTAATTCTACATTTTAGGATTTCATGTTTAGCACAATCATGCATATTTTTAAAATGTATGTGGTTTATATTTCAATACGGTTATACCCCTATTTTCACGACCATGCCATACTATGGAGGCCTAATTAATCTTGGTCAAGCACGATTGTGCAGACTTGAGCATAACCGTGCTAATGTCTGTTGAACTGATTTTCCTATCATATAGTGAAGCTAGACATCTACCTTTCGTAGGGGTTGAACCCTCACTGGAACTAGACTATCATATAGTGATGCAAGGAATTAGAGGCATGCAATCACGATAGGAGAGACAATTAGTCTTCTTTTTCATCTTGACTCGTAACCAGGAGTGGGAATCCTTATAGTTTCTAAGAAAAGAGAACTGTGGAATGAGATATCTTGACGAGATGGGATGGATGAAGGCCACCTTCATACAAGAGTCTGCCTACAAGGAGCCAACTTTGGAGTTTTTGACCTCCCTTATCTGCTACCTACTAATGGTTGAGACACCGACACACATCATCCATTACCAGCTCAAAGAACGTCGATTTTAGGAGACCTTCACTAACTATAACATCTCATTGGGGTTCAAGATAGTCCAAGATATTCTCACCCTTCGATATTTAGGGACCTTCATGGAGCTTCTGGATAAGTTTGTTGAGGGGGCTTTCTAATTTGAGATTATAGGGTCTCACAATTACGACCCACACGTATGAAAGTCCACCACTATTCAAGATCCAATTCTATATATTCCTCTTAGGTAGTTATTTTTGGAGATTTTTTCCAACAAGGACAACACCAAGATTGTCTCGAGGATCCACTTATTTCTCTTATGGGTTGCTATCAAAGGTAGGAGGATTGACCCCAAACGACTCTTTATCATGTCCTGCATGGAGATCAAATAGTAGTAGCAAATAGGGCAGGAGGGATACATAGGTATTGACTCATATGTTACTTGCCTCTGTTGCTACTAAAGATCCCTCCATTCGACGGTAACACTGGAGTAGCTTATCACGTTGTTAGGCATTGACACATGGTTATGCATGAGAGTGATCCAACAAGGGTCCTATGACACCTATCTTTTTTCACATTAGCAGCAACAACCGCAACAACAATGACTATAATCTCAGCCACATCCACAGTCACCTTTTCAACAACATCAGCAGGAGCCGCAAGCGAAAAAGGAGGGAATGGATGATCACACAGGAGATGAGCATCCACATGCTCATTCCCTCTCTAACTGCCTCGATCATCTACAATTGTAGGTGGATGCTATCTACGATCACTTAGATGTGCAAGCCATTGCATACTAGGTGTTATCATACTCATAGGATGCAACCTTTGAAACGATGGACACCTAGTTCACCATGCTTCTTTCCAGTTGTTGCAAGGCCAAATAGGCTACCCACTACTTAGTGACTTGTTCATATTTTCATCTTTTATTTTATTTTCTCTTTCTTAGGATTTTATTTTAGGATTATTATAGATTTTAACTTTAATATATTTTTCTTCGATTTTTGTACAAAAATTATATTTGTATGCACTAATTTTATTTTTATTTTTATTCTATCTATGATTCTCTAACTCTAACAAATGTGTTTAATGTAGATTGAGATTTATGGACAAGCCTATGATAGTTTACAAATTGCAAGCGACAAAGAAATAATGATTTATACCATTAAACATATAAGAGACGGTGAGTAGAGCAATCTCCTTTATATGTGAGACTTGATTTAAGGGAATTACAGATTCTAGTTGGATTATTGTTGATTGTTCCTGTGATGGTAATTGCTTTTCCTATTCCTTGGGTTATTTCTTGGAGACAAGCAATAATTAAGTTTGAGGATGTAACAAACCACTATTCTATTAATTTAGTTGTAGGAAATTAGTTACAATTACTATATAATAAATGATTATTTGTCGTAATTCCACTTAATTTCATATTTTTTAAAGAATGGTCATGTAAGTAAAGAATAAAAAAAAAGTTGATTCTGGATCATAAAAAGAGCATAAAAAGATGAAGGAGCAAAAAAAAGACAAAAATTCTCCTTCAAGGAAGCCAACATGATTGTGTTGGTTAGCATGCCCTTATAAGTGGACGAATATTTCAACACAATTGTGCAAACATGAGCATTATTATTCTGGATTAAGGAGCACAACCTGGCAGCATCTTTGAGTTTTTGACACAATCGTGCCAACCTTTGGGGGTGCCAGGGATGACCCAAGGTAGCCCTAAGTGATGTAGGAAGGGATGTTAGTTAGCCCTAACAACGTTGCAGGTTACCTAGAGCAGGTGTGACAGTTGAGGAGGCAACTTAGGTCAACTCAATTCGCAACCAAGGTAGCCCTAATTCGTTCTTATAAAAGAAAGGCTACAACTTGAGAGAAAGAAATGTCTTACCACTCTCGAGACCTTTAAGATTTCTAGGAGTCTTCCAACCCATCTTTGTCTCATTTTCCATTCCCATCTCTATTTCCCTATTTCATTTCTTCTTTCGATATCCTCCCATAGAATCTTGGTGGAAGGAATCCCTACATAGTGCATGTTACAAAGTATTTTTCCAACCTTGTTAGCACTACAATTTTGAATTTCTTATCTTAAGATTAGGATTATGGATATGGATTTTGTTGGGATGGTTTGTTCTTATTGTTTATCTTTTCCTATGTATAACTAATCTCCAAATTATAGGACTTTGGTTAACCTTGTGATATAACTATTTGAACCCTATTTTTCTTTATTAATAATTTTATGCCTTCATTATGAATGAATACATGGTTTCTTATATAATTGTGTTGCGTTATTATGCTTAATCTATTAATGAGAATCAGTTACTCTTGTTGATCTCTAAGTTGGTTAAAGGTAGGAGATCGTACCATCTTCCAATTGATGGAACTATAAGGTAACTGAGTTTATTGATTTTGGAGGATCCATTAGAATCCTAGGTTTCTAACCGATTATTTACTTGACCATAATTAATAAATCCAAAGGGCTTTATGCTTCTCCTACTTGTTTACCTTGTATGATCATTGAGGATAATACTTAGAAGAAAGATTATTACTATTGCATGATCATTGAGTAGTAATAGCATGAAATAGGTGATTAGCAATTGATATTTAAATTGTTCGTAAGGAAAATGGAAGGTAAAAATAGGTAAAGTTATAAGAGAATCCAAAGTTCTATACTTATCTATAATTTTGCACTTGTTTTCTTCATTTTTTATTTTTTTTTATTTCTATTTTCTTATTATTATTTCTTACACTTGCATAAAACCCCTCTTTTAGTGAGCTAAAAAGTTAAAATTTAAACTTCTTTAATAGATTGTTAGCATAATCTATGTGAAATCAACATTGGGGTCTTAAATATCCTCTTTCTACATTGATAAGTATACTTACTCATGGGTAAAACTTGATATGGTTTTTACACTCACTTTTTGCACACATTAGTTTGTAGCAGATTTGCTCTGGTAACCAAAGTTTTTTCTCTTACGACTTTGATTCCTTTTTTATTTGTATCCTCAACTATTATGTGTGTTATTAAGTCAGTAAGGGAAAGTTGTTTATACTTGTGATTCAGGTGTTATTTGTAGTTATCCTATTTTCAAGTAACTTTGCAATTAGAAAGCTAACTACAAGTTGATCTTATATGATAATGTCTCCATTTTTTAGACCTTCTAGGAGCCTATGGTACTCATTGTTCTAAGTCTTTATGTCCTTGTCCTCTGTCATTTTCCACTGATAAAAGTTACCTATGATGAACTTCTCATTTCCAACATCCTCAATAGTATACTTTAACTTCATAGACTTCCATATAACTTTGGCTTCCATATAGGAATAGTAAACATAAAATTTTTTATTGGATAATATATTAAGAATTGTGTGTCGACATACCTTATTGGTCCAGTTTGCAACAAATTTAGGATCGATCGTCTTATCCTCAACTAGTGCAAATGCAACTCCATTCATGTCAGGAATGGAGTATATTCTTTCTTGCCATCTACAATAGGCTTGTCCCCTAAAGATTTAAATCTTTGAAATATTAGGTAGAGGTTTGGCATATGCAACAACAAGAATAGGTGAATTGCCATGAGCAATATACACGTCTTTTGAGAAAGCAGCATGTTTGGTATTAGCAACCATGAATAAATCCTTAAGATTATTATAAATCGTTGTAGGCTAGGATGTGTAGTTGCATCGTTCTCAATGATTTATATGCTTGCTTCAGCATTATACCCTAGGATTCAACAGACCTTTTTGTAAAAAGAAGGAACAAAACTAGCAAGAGAAAAAACATAATAGGAAACCCAGCAAATAAAAAAATAGTAAGTGATTATTTCGAGAAACCAAAAATGAAAAAAACAGTCTCCTTTCTATAGGAGTAAGACTTTTCGAGAATTTAATTTTATCGATAAATATAATTAAAGGAAAATTACATTGACATCCCCTTAGATATATAAAAAAAACACTCGATACCTCTTTGTTTTTAACATTTCTTTGACCTCCCTTGTGCCTATAATATCATAAGAAATTAGGGGAGGTTTGTCTAGAGTTTATATTTGAGAGGAATATATGATGTTATGTCTTTATATAAATTAAGGGAGGTTTATGTAAGAGCAAGAAATGAAGGAGTATTAGGTGCTTTTTCAATGAAGTTCACGGAATGTCAATATAATTTGTCTATAATTAAATACATGTTTAAAATTTTTAATTAAATCAGTTTAAATTTAAATTTTAAAATTTAAATAGAAATTAAATGGCTATTTGAAACTAATAATTAATTAGATTCAATGTAAAAAAGTTTTCAATTCAATAATAAACTATATTCAATAAAATTAATGTCAAAATTAATTTTAATGTTCCAATAGCAAGGAGGAGAAAATCTTTGTTTGAATTGAATCTACCCAACCTCATGTATGCAAATCTCTTACTTCCTTATTTACAAGCCCATAATACATTCGTCAATATAAAGTTCAAAAACTCTTCTATTCCAAGTAATGTGTAATATTATTAATTATTTTTATCATTAACCAAATATCAAATATTTGATATTATTAATTATTTTTATTATAAACTCATATTTATGTTAAATATTAATTTTTTTAATCAGAAAATTTTAAAATTTGAAGAAAAATTAAAAGAAACATTAGCACAAAAAATTCATATGATTAAATGTATTGAATTAAGTTTAAATTAAAATAAAATTTAAATTAAAGGACTACATTGATAAAAATAAAAAAATTAAACCAAAAATTAAATTAAATTTAGCATAGAAATTATTAATTTATTTTAAAAAAATAATCCTAACATAATGTTGATGGTTGGTGATATTATTATAAAATATTACATTTGAAAAAATATTTTATATTTGGTAAAAAAAGCCAAATTATATTACCATCTTTCAAAAAAAAATTTCTAATTTTATATGATATATTTTTTTATTTACTTCAACTTATATCTTTTAATTGTTAGAAAGATATTATATCATGTACTCTTTAGATTCAATTGTCGTTCAAATAAATAATAAAATTAGTACATGTGATTTGCATAAGATTTTTAATGAAAATATTTGTTGAAAATATAAATATTAAGAGTTGTAAACTTAATGATATAAAAAAATAATATTATGACCACACTTATTGATATAATATCAATTAAAAATAATGTTTATATAAATAATGTTGATCACAAAGTTAATGTGGATGTGAATTTCAAAAGCATACATGATAATATTACAAATGATGTTTGTTATTCTAATGAACTCTTCACCATGTTTGTTTAAATGATTATGCTGACATTTTCAATTATAATGAAGAACATATGATATGTTCTCATCTAATAAAATAAAAAGTAATGGTTCTCTAATCTTAAATGATAAGGAAGAGAAATAATTGCAACAAAGAAATAATTAAAATCATGAGATTTTTATTAGGTTAAATTTTAAAAGAATTAATTAAAAAGTAAAGAAAAAAAATACTTAAAGAATTTTTTTTTAAAAAAGGATAACATTAGTTATAACAATCAAAGAAACAATCATATTATAAAAAAGATCACCGAAAAAAGTTTATTAAATCAACTAAAATATATTTCAAAAATAAAAAAATATCATGTGCACCATATTTTCATATTTTAAAAAATAAGAAAATATCATGTGATGATGTAAAGTAGGTTATTCAGTGTTTAAACAAACAATTGATAGAAAATTAGGATTTATAATTATGAAAATTTAATTACAAAGAGATTATTTTTGTGATTTAATCTAAACTGTTGTGAAGATGTTATTTTATTAGATGTATTTTTATTGGCTGATTTTGAATTTTTTTCGGTTAGCCAATTTGTTATTTTCATACGAAAATAATGCAGCAAATAAAAATTAAGGAATGTTTGAGCGATTTTGAAAGAAAAATATTATGATCTTTTAACTTTTATATAATACTACCCACCAAGTAATGTTCAATAAATTTTATGAGTGCTGGATATATAAAGAAAGAAGAAGTTATTTTTACAATTTGGATAAAATTGAGGAAGCATTAATGTAATTTGCTAAAAATATAAATTTCAATATAATGGAAACAGATAAAAAAAATTATTATAAATTGTTAAGAAATGCACTAAATTATTAAATAGTTAATGTTTTTGAACTTATTATTCCTTCATTTTCTTTATTAATTTAGAACAAATTAATTAAAGAATAATTTTTAAAAAATAAAAAATATTCATAATTTTTTTAAAAATTGTTTAAACTCACCTTTTGGTTTTTGGCTTTTGTCTATCGACGTTTTTCACTGTAATAACAATGATAAACTGATAATGAAATATTAAAATATATTTTAAGTTGACGGGAGCAGGTCGTCCATGTTTGATATTCCTTTCAAAATTCCTGTTTTAAAAAGGCTCTGCTTTACTCATCTTCTCCGGTTTCTTCTGCACCTTCACTGCAGTTTTCCCACTGAACACTCCCTTTCTTCTCTTCCATGTCTTCCTCTGGTCCCCCTATTTTCGCTTCCGAATTTGGGATCAGCGGCATTGAATCTTCGCCCGCCCTCAATTCACAGTTTCTCGCTTGGTCAAACTCCGGTTCTGAGGAAGCTGTAGCTAATTCTTTTCTCCACGATCAGAATCGAAGCAGAAGGATATATGACGTGTTTTTGAGTTTTAGAGGAGAAGACACCCTTGATTCTTTCACTTCGTATCTCTGTATCTCTCTTCAACTAGCCGGAATCACTGTTGTCAGGGTTGATGATTCGCTTTCTAAGGGAGATGAGCCTTCAGTCTCAGTACTGCAAGCAATCGTAAACTCCCAAATTTCTGTTATTGTTTTGTCGAGAAACTATGCAAGTTCACGATCGTGCCTGCGAGAGCTGGCCAAAATAATGGAGTGTCGCAGAACCATTGGGCAGATGGTTTTGCCTGTGTTCTACGATGTTGATCCCTCTGAAGTACGTCGTCAAACAGGTGAGTTTGGAGAAGAATTTAGAAATTTTTTGAACCGAATTTCAATCGATGAAGACAAATTGTTGGAAGAGGTGCTGGGTTGGAGGATGGGACTTCTAGAAGCTGGTGGCATTTCAGGAATTGTAGTCCCAAATTCTGGGTAATTTTCAAATTCTTCATTTATCATAATTTATGGTTTGCGGCTTTTTCTATCCCTTGAAATTTCAAAGAAATCTAATATTTTATAAAAAAATTATTCACCGAATATTGTCTCTAAAGTAAAAATAACATCTTAGAAATGCACAATATCTAAAAAGGAAAATTACAAATAACTCTATTTTTTGCTTAAGTTTTGTTGGCTTTGATGGGTAAGAAATATCTTGAGATCAATTCCGTTATAAGGCTAAACCGCAAATAGTTTATAGTGTTCAATCATTATTGGACTTGTCACACAATTCCATGCAGTTCATTTTTTCACACCATTGAAGATGTGTATTCGATTTAACCTTTAAGAACTAGATGTCAATCGCATCAACATTTCTTTCTTAATTTTTGACTTATATTTTTCTGATTGAAAAGCTGCATTTAATCATTTTATAGAAAGGGAAATAATTAAAAGTTGGCAAGAGAGTAAAGGTAGATGGCAGAGTCAGAGTAATTAAGGTAATTAAATACTTGAAAAAATTTTAAATCTTAAATTTGAATTTAACTACAGGATTTATAATTAATAGCAATAATGGTTTTATAAAATTATAACTCAGATTTATTTTAGGGTGGTTTTAGAAAATCAAACAATGTTGTTTAAAGGAAGAACAAAAGAATGAAAATGGTAATAGACATATCTTTTCTTTTACAAAAAGAATTGAGAAATGGTAACACGAACCTTCCATTGTATGAGGCAAGGGGAATAACACACACATATGAACATGTCTGTCCAACTATAATTTTTACTGAAATTCCCCTCTTGCATATTCAAATATGTGTACACTTATCCTCTATTTTGTTTTGTTTTGTTTTTATAGGAACAAAAGTAAGGCTATTGAGAGTGTTGTTGACAATGTTACACGTTTCCTAGGAAAAATAGACTTGTCTGTTGCGGATAAACCAGTTGGAGTAGAACCTCGAGCGGAACAAATTATTCTCCACAGTTTGGCAAATCACGTGCATGAATTGCCTTTGGAGACCGATCATAACAACTATCAGGATATTGAACATCAGAATGGCAGCAGAAGGATCTATGAAGTGTTTTTGAGTTTTAGAGGGGAAGACACCCGTGCTTCTTTCACATCGCATCTCTATACCTCTCTTCAACAAGCCGGAATCACTGTTTTCAGGGATGATGATTCACTTCCTAAGGGAGATGAGCTTTCAACCTCACTACTGCGAGCAATCGAAAACTCCCAAATTTCTGTTATTGTTTTCTCAAGAAATTATGCACGTTCGCGATGGTGTCTGCGAGAGCTGGCCAAAATAATGGAGTGTCGCAGAACCATAGGGCAGGTGGTTCTGCCTGTGTTCTACCATGTTGATCCCTCTGAAGTGCGTCGTCAAACAGGTGAGTTTGGAGAAGAATTTAAAAATTTTTTGAATGGAATTTCAAAGGACGAAGACAAATTGTTGGAAGAGGTGCTGGATTGGAGGATGGGACTTCGTGAGGCTGGTGGCATTTCAGGAATCGTGGTCCTAAATTCTAAGTAATTTTCAAATCCTTCAGTTTTTATTGCCCTTATATATAATCCATGGTTTGCGGCTTTTTCTATCTCTTGAAATTTCAAATATAAGATTTTACAAAATTCGTTCACAGAATATTGTCTCTAAAGTAAAAATAACATCTTAAAAATTCACAGTATCTAAAAAACAAAAAGTATGAATAACTCTATTTTGCTTAATTGTTGTTGGCTTTGATGGGTCAAAAGAATCTTGAGATTAATTCCATTATAAGGCTAAACCATAACTAGTTTATAGTGCTCAATAATGATTGGACTTGTCATATGATCTATGCACTTCATTTTTTCACACCATTGAAGATGTGTATTCAATTTAACCTTTAAGAACTAGATGTCAAGCACATCAACATTTCTCCCTTAATTTTTTACTTTTATTTTTCTGATTGAGAAGCCGCATTTAATTCATTTTATAGAAAGAGAAATAGTTAAAAGATGGAAAGAGAATAAAGATATGTGGCATAAAAAGAGTGGTTAGGGTTATTAAGTACTTAAAAAAATTTAAGATCTTAAATTTGAAGTTAACTATAGTATTTATAATTAATTAGCAATGATGGTTTTATAAAATTATAACTCAGATTTACTTTAGAGTAGTTTTAGGAAATGAAAGTTATGAAACGATGTTATTTAAAGGAAGAACTAAAGAATGAAAATGATAGTAGACATATCTTTTCTTTTGCAAAAAGAATTGAGAAATAGTAGCAAGAACCTTGCATTATGAGACAAGGGGAATAACACACATATTAACATATATGTCCAACCATAATTTCTACTTCAATTCCTGTCTACTACATATACGTATATATGTGCACTTATCCTCTATTTTGTTTTGATTTTATAGGAATGAAAGCGAGGCCATTGAGAGTGTTGTTGAAAATGTTACTCGTTTGCTAGACAAAACAGATTTGTTTGTCGCTGATAATCCTGTGGGAGTAGAATCTCGAGTTCAAGAAATAATTCAACTGCTGGACCTCCAACTAGACAATGTTTTACTACTAGGGATGTGGGGAATGGGAGGAATTGGTAAAACAACCATTGCGAAAGCAGTTTACAACAAAATTGGCCACACTTTTGAGGGTAGGAGCTTCCTTGCACATATTAGGGAAGTTTGGGGACAAGATCTTGGCCAAGTGAATTTACAAGAACAACTGCTATTTGATATCTACAAAAAAATGAAAACAAAGATACGTAGTATTGAATCAGGGAAGAATATAATAAAGGAAAAACTTCATTACAAGAGGGTACTTCTTGTACTTGACGATGTGAATGAGCTGGACCAATTGAATGCTTTGTGTGGAAGTCGTAACTGGTTTGGGCCAGGGAGTAGAATAATCATCACAACCAGAGATAAGAGTATACTTAGAGGGAATCGGGTTGACAAAGTATACATAATGAAAGAAATGGATGAAAGTGAATCGATTGAGCTTTTCAGTTGGCATGCATTCAAGCAAGCAAGTCCTAAAAAGGATTTTGCAGAACTTTCTAGAAGTGTAGTTGCATATTCTGGGGGATTACCACTAGCTCTTGAAGTCCTTGGGTCCTATTTGTTTGACATGGAGGTAGCAAAGTGGAAAAGTGTATTGGAGAAACTCAAACGAATTCCCAATGACCAAGTACAAAAAAAGTTAAAAATAAGCTATGATGGTTTAAATGATGATACAGAGAGAGAAATATTCCTTGATATAGCTTGTTTCTTCATTGGAATGGACCGAAATGATGTTATACACATATTGAATGGCTGTGGACTTTTTGCTGAAAATGGAATACATGTCCTTGTAGAGCGAAGCCTTGTAACAGTTGATGATAAGAATAAGCTCGGAATGCATGATTTGCTACGAGATATGGGAAGAGAAATCATTCGCGCTGAATCCCCGAAGGAACCTGAGGAGCGTAGCAGGCTATGGTTTCATGAGGATGTTGTTGATGTGTTATCAGAGCAGACTGTAAGAACTTTATGGATTGTTTGTGTATTAAAATATCATAACTAGAAGAAAGCAGGATAAAAACTTATTAGTCATTTCTTAGCATTTATTTTGTTTTCTTCATTATCGTAAGAACTTTGAACATTAGTTGGATTATGAATTGCTGTCTACTTCTTCAGTAACAAATAATGTGTTTCATTACAAGATGCCATACTTCCTTAAGCTATACATTCTTTATATCTTTGTCAGTTTTATTTCTCAGGGAACAAAAACTGTTGAGGGTTTGGCTTTGAAGGTTCAAAGAACTAATACAAAATATTTCAGTACTAAAGCCTTTAAACAAATGAAAAGACTCAGATTACTTCAACTTGCTGGTGTACAACTTGATGGAGATTTCAAATATCTTTCAAGAAATCTGAAATGGCTTTGTTGGCATGGATTTCCTTTAACCTACATTCCTTCAAACTTTTATCAAGGAAGTTTAGTTTCTATTGAGTTAGAAAATAGCAATGTCAAACATGTGTGGAAAGAAGCTCAGGTATATATTGAATTTATTTTTCCACATTTCATGAGTTGCTTTCATGGTTAATATTTATGGATTCAATTTAAATTTTCTCAATTAGTAATACTATTTTATTAATGGTACTCAGACATTGTTTTCATCTATGTTATTTCAGTCTTCTTAAATTTGCAAGTACCATGAAACATGTTTGTCAAATATCTAGTTGTGAAGTGTTTTATTTATTGTTATGGAACATTAATTCTTCTAACTTGTAAAATTACAAATTACAAATTTTTTCGTTCAACATAAGAAATTAGGAAATGGGTTTATATTTGATTCACCCTTAATATAATTTCTTTAAACTCTTATCTAATGATGTGTTAGCGCACCATTAAAAAACTTAGATCTCATATATAGTGATTTTGATGGTGAAACTTGCTTAATAATTCAGCAGTACATGATTGGGTGGTAGAGTAAAGAAGTTCAAAATTAACCATGAATGTAATTTAGTTTCTGCCAGATTATCTTATCTAATGTGTTTTATTTATATATTTAATATGAATCTACATGAAAAGCTCTTTCAAATCTAACAGAAAAAACATATGACCACCAAAATCTTGTGCAAAAATTTTGATATAAGAAAGAAGGGAAAGGTAGTGCTTGCAATTTTGTATTTGATTAAAGATTCTCTAATTTCAAATTTCATAATCTATCTACTAAAAATTTTAAACTCTTAGCAAAATGCTCATAATGGCTTCTAATAAGTTGTGTAATTGTATTTATAAATGTAGCTTTGGGTGGAAGATTTAGAAAGCAAAAGCAATAAGTCATTAAAAATTTTACTTTCCACTCTCTTGGTTAGAAAATATTGTAATTGCATCCATCTATTTGCTAAGATTCTTTGCTGATATCTCTGTATAACATTTCCTTCTTGCAGTTTATGGAGAAGCTAAAGATTCTTAATCTTAGTCATTGCCATTATTTGACTCAAACCCCTGACTTTTCAAACTTGCCTAATCTTGAAAAACTAGTGCTCACAGATTGTCGAAACTTGTCTGAGGTTTCCCATACAATTGGATTTCTCAATAAAGTTCGTCTTATAAATTTGAAAGACTGTATTAGTTTACATAACCTTCCAAGAAGCATTTATAAGTTGAAAGCTTTGAAAACTCTCATCCTATCTGGATGTTTAAATATTGTGAAGTTGGAAGAAGACATAGAACAGATGGAATCTTTGTCAACACTGATTGCAGATAAGACAGCAATAACAAGAGTGCCTTTTTCATTAGCAAGGTCAAAAAGCATTGGATATATTTCTTTGTGTGGCTATGAAGGGTTCTCACGTGATGTGTTTCCTTCTATCATTTGGGCTTGGATGTCGCCAACAGATAATCCTTCATCCCTAATTCAAACATTTGCGGGCATGTCATCTCTTACTTCTTTAGATGTAAATAGTAGTTCCCATGATCTATCATCCATTGTCATGGACTTTTCAAAGCTTCGAAGTCTTTGGGTAGAATGTGGATCAGAACTTCAACTATCTCAAGATGTAGCAAGAATTTTGGATGCTTCATCTGCCTCAAATTCTAAGGGATTGGAATCAATTGCAACTACATCACAAGTACCAAATATAGAAACTTCTGCATTAATTGAATGCAACAGTCTAGCACACATTCCAAGATCAAAAAATTCCCTGAAATCGCTTTTAATTCAAATGGGAATGAATTGCCACATAACCAAGACTCTAAAAGAGAGCATTTTACAGGTCTCTCTCTCCCTCTCTCTCTCTCTCACTATGTGTGTCGCATGTATCTGTTTGCTATGTTTTTATATACACAATATATGAAGAGAAATAAATATATTATTTTAGTTCTAATAAAAACAGGTAAGCATTTTAATTTATTGCCTTGTGTTGGATGTCTTTCATATGTATAAATCTCCAGCTATTGGAGAAATATATGTAAGTTTATACAATTTTGTTATTGATTTAAAATACATGTGTATTGCTAGGTGCTAGCCGTCCTCACTGATTAAAAATTAAAATAATGAAACTGTAAATACCTTACATTAAAAAGATCATACTACTCCAACTTAGATATTTTTCACATAATCATCATGCACTTCACTATTAGTTGTTAAATACTTAAATGACACATGTGAGACTGTTTAAGAATTATTGTCGTACTTTTTAAATTCGAGATATATTCTTTCATTTTGCATTCTATTTCATAATTCATGAATTTTATGCTTGTGATGCTTGGGAGGGGATATATATATATATATGAGAAAACTTTTTGAAAGGATCGCTGGGTGAGTAAATATACCTACTAGTCAAAATTTTAATATGTAAATAACTGTCATACAAACCTTTCAAAGTAATAACATAGACCACTAACCTATTGTTTCATTAAGAACATAGATGATGCATTCATGTATATAAAATTCTAATTCGAGTTAGGTATAAGATATGTAATTATTTTTCAAAAAGTGCAGATAATGATTATGTAGATCAATTGAAGACAAATAGCAGATATGTTGCCCTTTTGTAACTAGTATTTTCCATCAATCTATCGCTTAAGAAAATAAAATCTGTGAATCTGAATTTTACATTAGTTAAATGTAGTATTACTGATGCGATTTGCATATGCTTTGTTTTATTTAAAATTGATAAAATCTTCAAAGTGCACATTTTGTGAGGGTACAATTTGTTATTCTTACAATATAACTATCAAGATTAACTAGGAAACATTTTCTCTTGCTTTTTGGTTTGTTGGTGCGATATTTTAAGTTGTGCTGTTGGTCTTTATTTTAAGAATCCAAACAAATGTTTTGATGCCTAAATTTATTTTTTTTAACAAATTAGTTTTCAACAAATTATCATCATTCCAGAATAGTTTTTTTGGTAATCTACAGATCATAGTTTTTATAGATAAGAATGAGTAATTATCTTGTAAGAAAAATTTTATCTTTAACTGATTAATTAATTATCAGGTTGTATATTATTATAAGTATTTTTTTCATTTTTACAGAATATGACTATCAATGGGTGTGATAGTTTTCTTCCTGGTGACAATTATCCAGATTGGTTAACCTTCAATAGTGAAGGTTCTTCTGTGATTTTCCAAGTCCCTCAAGTGAATAGGCGTAACTTGAAAGCAATGTTGTGCATTGTCCATTCTTCTACTCAAGACAACGTAACATTAGATGGACTTAGAAATGTATTGGTGATAAATCACACAAAGACCACCATTCAGCTCTATAAGAGAGACGCGTTAACCTCCTTTAAAGATGAGGAGTGGCAGACAGTAGTATCAAACATAGAACCTACCAACAATGTAGAGGTTATTATTATTTTTGGGAACGAGTTCATTGTGAAGAAGATAGCAATTTATCTGATATATGATGAACTAATTGATGAAAAAATAGAGTGCAATCATGCAACAAATAAAAATGTAATTGTATCTGGTGGTGATGAAAACATGTGTGCTATCAAGTGTAACTCTTGTCAACTGGAATCTACGAATGACCTAAACCAAGGGAAGAAAAGAAGAAAATTTGAGTAAAGATGCAAGATGGCAAAAGAATGCTTGGATCAAAATTTATTTTTATGGTGCCTACAAAAAATTGTATTGGTAACGCTGGTTGTGGAATCAATCAGAGATAGTTTGGGGCCAAGGATTAAGGGTTTCATGTGTCATTGGCGGCGGCTAATGCTTTGATTGATGAAGCTTTTGATCTTGGTTGTAGAGGAGTCCAATTTCAGCCCGAATCTAAAGCCTTGACTTTAGTGCTTTAAGGGAATGATTTGCTTTGGACACCGGTAGTCACAAAAAAAGGTATGGTGCTAATTCCATAAATAAAAGTATATAAACCATACTGCTTGATTGGGTTATTCTGAGCAGCATGATATTTTAATTTGAGTAGAATTTTCCTTTTTAACAATAAGCTATTGAAATGCAGGCAACAACATTTTGCAACTTAATGACTATTGCAAGGGACCAAATTTCTAGGTAATTTCCCACATAACTGTTGTCCCGAAGTTAGGTATTATGATTGAAGTTTAGGTTTGAGTGATGTTTGATAGGTGATTTTAAAATCTTGAAATAATGTTGACCCAGGATAATAACAAGGAGTTTTGTGTCGCTCAAAAGGTGGTGACACTGAATTACTAACACTTTTGTTTGGCTTTGCTAAAAGTACTCTGTATTGATGGTTTTATAAATTATTTTACCAGTTAAACTCAATTCTTATAGAGATGAAATCTTTCTAGGCTCTAGCCGTCAAATTTGTTAATTAGGACAAAAGATAAGGATTTCAACAAAACAAATAACAAATGTTTATAATCTTCTATTTGCTTTTTAACTTCAGGACTAATGTAGGAGACTCTTTATGATTGTCTCCTTATGTTTTTGTTATATCACAACTCTATTCTTCGTAAATAATATTACTATTAGTCCTTACTGTCATAAAAAAAGAACACCTCAGTCGCTTGAGTAAATTTTTTCTAGTGTAATTGCTTATCTCTCCTTGGCTATCCATTTGAATTTTTGATCAGGCCATTAAAAATTGATATTGGTCGTAGCTAACTGAACCAAAAATACATAGGTCCTGTCTGCTGTTATGCATGCCTTCTTTTCTTTTAGGATGAAGCTTAGTTCCTTTGTTCCATGTGTTTCATTTTCTTTTGTTATATGATTACCTTTTCTTGGTTTTCTCTTGCTATCATTCTCTCTCTCTCCAACTCCAAAATCAATTTGTATTTAGATAATCTGCAGTGAGATTTCATGTAGAATGGTAAGGATAATGAGAGGAATGCATTTTAGGGAAGGAGGCAGGCAAAACATTGCCACCTGCAAGCCTGTCATGTTGATTTATGGTCAGGTAGTCCTTTTTGAGCTTCATTACTAGGATTAGTTACCCTAGAAAAGAAATTCTCGAAGGTTCAAATTGAACATACTTCAAATTTTGGTGGTTTAGAAATTGTGTATAAAAGAGACTAAGATTCTATTTTTCCCTATTTTTTTATGTAACAGTATGACCTACTTTTGCCAATAGGTCAAATGAGACTGATATTGATATTTGTCGTTACCATTAGACAAAAGCTCCTACTGCCATTAATGAGGGAATTTTAAACTCATTGTTAACATTTGTAAGAATTCTCATCAAGTTGGCACATTTGAGTGTAGCTTCTACCATTTGGAATGCTTAATAAACTAGCCTTTTTATGTTAGAATCTTATATCGTTACATTGTGACTAGTTTTACACATTTAGCAACATCAAAGCATGGTCAAGAAGTTACTAAATTAATTTCTATCCGAATGAAATTTTGTCATGATTTGGGAAGAAATGTAACTAAATTATAGGCAATTGGTCAAGCAGCAAAAACTTGCAAGTATTAGAACATTCTCTCTTCCGAAATTTCTTTTTTCTTTCTTTATAAAATATAAACACTGCATTTTGTCTATCCTTTTATGTTTTTCATCATTAACTATTATTTCTTTTACTTTATCTCTTTTTATTATAATTTGTTGCATATTTACCATTTTTTAATTTTAAAATGGGATATAGGAGGTCAGTCATTTAACTCAACACTATATTTCTCCCCTCTTTTTATTTTATTTATTAATTATAATATTTTTTATTCTATTTATATCTCTATTTATTGTTTTATTTATTCTATTTTGCTTTATCTCATTTTATTTTGCTGACTTATGACTTAGATTTTAAATAGTAGCCCAAACACTTAATTCTAATTGGCCCAAAACCATCAGGAGCTAGATTCAACAAATTGATCATATTTCATTTTTGCAATGCTTTTACAGACATAAGTCGTAGCATTCAATTCCATGGCAGGGATGGGGGACTCAACCTTCCGCATTGCCTTGCCATCCTAAAAACGCTGCATTTGCTAACAGCAGAAGTTCGTTTCTTCTAAAAATATGCTGTAAATCTTTTTGTCTCGGATTCAAGGAAAGATTCCACTAGTGAAAAGAAATCAATAAATCTACTGACTGGATCATGAATTAGATTGAAAAAGAATTAAATAGTTAAAAAATTTAATAGGCAGACTATCTTCCGATTAACAAATCGAGAGACATTAAGGATTAGATCAAATAGAAATAAGAGTATAAGTAGGGAAAGTAATCTGTCTCGAATTATTTTACTTAATGAAATGTATCTAATTTGCAGGTCCCCGCCACTTGCGATACAAGAAAAAGGAGGTGATAGATCAAATCACAGAGATTAGAGTAAGAAGCTCAACAGCGGAATGGAGCAAAAGTGGTACCACAAGAAAGTTTGGGAATTGATTGAGAGGCTAAGCAATCGAGCAGGTTTAGGGCCGCCTAATCTTCATCTTTGCTATTCTCCACTTGAGTCAAAAAGGTAAATACATTGAAGAAAGAACTTATGAACAGCGGTTTTGGAGTAAAAGTTTTGAGGCATTCTAGGAATTCAGGAACTGCTGTCTAGAAAAAGTTTATGAGAGACATTCTAGAAAAAGTTTACCGGATGTAACTGCTGTCTGGCAATCTATTGCCCTTGTTCTCCTGGTAAATCTCGTTTCTATTATTGGTATCTTGTAGAAGTTGAACCGGTCAATATCATTTCCATTATTGGTATCTTGTAGAAGCTGAACATTTGAGAATCAATGTATTTTGTTGGGGTAGAAATTTAGGTTTGGTTGGTTGGGGAAGATCAAAGGGGTATAAAAAGATTTTTCATAGTTTGTTTATAAAAATAGAAGACAAAAGAAAAGAAGCATTTTTCCGTAGACCTCACCTCAAGTAAATATTAATCCTTAGAGGAAAGAAAATAGAGTGAGAGGCTTCTTTTTTTGTTTTTTTTATTTTAAATTGTTAAAATTAGTATATATTTTGAAAAATATAAAAAATATAGTAAAATATTAATTTTTTTAATTTTTAATTTTTATTTTTTAAAAATTTATATAAAATAAAATTTATACTATTAATATATTTCTTTTTTCTTTTTCTTCATTCATCCAAATAAAATAAATTTTTTCTTTTTTTTTTCTCATTTCTATTCATCCAAATAATTTTTATTTTATTTTTTTTCTCTATTTTTTACATCATCCAAAGCATTAATATTTTAAGAACAATTCTCTTTGCTTTGATATGTTGGAAATCTGATGGTCTAAGGTGTGTAGCGACACGGTCCTCAAGGATATTTGCGCCTTTGTGCGTATCCTCCAGGATTCAACAGACCCGTCTGCAAACGGAAAGTAGGAACAGAACTAGCAAAAAGATACAAGTAACCCAGCAGCAGAAAATATGAAAGTATTGGTTGTGAGTGTGTTATTAGGTCCGCAAGTAATAGTTGTTCATGTTTATGTTTTAGTTGTTGTTTATAGTCATTCCAAGTTTCGGGTAATTTTTCTATGAGAAAACCAACCACCAGTTGGTCTTGCATTGTGATGTCTTCAGCTTTGAGGTCTTTTAGGAGTTTATGATATTGATTTATTTGCGTTTTGATGTCTTTGTCATCGGTCATTTCCCATAGGTAGAAGTTGCCGATGATGAATTTCTGCTTGCCAACATCTTCAGCAATGTACTTTGTACGCATCGACTCCCAAATTGCCTTGGCCTCCTTACATGAACAGTAGACATCGAACAACTCATTAGACAAAGTACTTAGTATGGTGTGTCGACATACCTTATTTGCATTAGTCCAGTTTTCAGCATATTTTGGATTAATGGGTTTGTCATCAACGAGTGCATATGCAACCCTATGCATATCTAGGATGGAGTGGATCCTTTCCTGCCAGGGACGATAGGCTTGTCCCCCAAAGACCTCAATCTTGGAGACATCGGGAAGAGGCTTGGCATATGCAACAAGAGCAGCAGGCTTGGCAGGAGGAGTAGCGGCGACGTCGTTTGAGGACTGAGTGCGAGCTGGTTCGGTTGACATGGAAATATCCTTGAGATTGTTGGATAATTTTGAACATTGTTGGAGAAGTTTGATGATGATGTCTCGTAGGCTGAGGTGTGTGATTACACTGCATTCAAGGATTTGTCCGCCCATGGCGTAATCCCTCAGTATACAACAGCCCCTTCTAAAAGATATTCAAGAACAGTAAGGAATTTCACATCTTCTGTTTAACCCATCAGAAATAGTGGTATATATAGAAGATTTTTAGAGCAACCAATATGACTAGAAATTAAATTCAAAGCGGCAAAAAATAATGTCGTAATAATTTTCTCAACGGTCAATTTTTAAAACATAATGACCATTAATGAATAATTAAAATAATTGATTTATAATTTAAATTTAAAATAATTAATAATAATTTTAAATATCTTAAAATGATAATGATAATTATTTAGATTAATTTAAATATTTAAAATTAAATTGATAATATTAATTTAAATATTTAAAACTGTTTTAAAATACACAATTTTTACAACGTGATATACCTTGGATTTGTCTGGTCTGATGTGTTATTGATATCTAATATATTAATCTTACTTATTGCTTTCTCTATTCTGATTTCTGCTAATTATACATTTGACAAAATGGTCGTGTGTAAGTAACTAAGGCAAAGAAAACTGCAAAATTCTATTTCTTCCTTATTCTTTGTTGTGTGTAAGTGACTTATAGCTTATCATGCTTATTCAGTTCCATGTTTTTTGTCCTAGTCTTATAACTAATGAATTGCAATTAATGTTCCTGTTAAACTCATGAAGGTTGTCCTACATGTTTATTTTGGCTATTGAAGTGTATTAGTTATTTTGTTAACCGTAATTGGAGGTTTATTCTTGTGATCTCTTTCATTACACGTGGTAGTTTATTAGGAGTTTGTAAGTAAAGCTTTTGTCATAAAATTTATTGGATATTAACCTCGAACTCGTTTGAAAATGGGGGTAGGACACGGTCTCAAAATGTCAGATGTTAGATGTAAGGGAGTTGTCATCTGAAATTATTTTCCATGTTTTTGTTTATTCGACAGAAGAATCTCTTCTTGGGCTATTATGGAATATGGTTAACTGCCAAAAATATATAAATTTTAGAACCATTATTTGATGAAGAAAAAATTGTGAATGTAAAAGTAAAAATATGTTGAATATTTACGTCAATAGCTCTAGTTCCATGTCAGGTATATTTTTTCACTAGAAGTATAAGAGAAAAATAAATAAAATATAATAAAAATATATATAAATTATTTTTTATTAAAAATATTATTTTTTTATTATATAAATTCTCTTTTAGATAATATGTATCATTTAAAGGTTAAACTTAAATTTATAGGAGAAACATTCTTTGTTTTTTAGTTAAACTAGTAAATGTGAAATTTGACTTGCATACATGGCATATATCTCATCATTGTTGTTGTTTTTCTCCCTTTGTATGTCCTTGTCATTCTTTTTTTTCTTCTTCCGTTGTATACATTTTAAAAATTATTTATTTTTTATAATTAAGATAAAAAATATTATTAATTATTTTATAAAAAATAAAAGTTATAAATTATACAAATTTTACATATAAATATAATTAGTTTAATTAATTATAAATTTTATATTTTTATGAAATATTTTAAATTTTTTTAAAAAAATCAACGTATAGATTAATCTATTTGATTTAAAATTTTAAAAATAAATGTTACAATTAATTTAAGAAGAAATAAAAATAATTAACCATCAAACCATTTTATTGATTTAATTTATTTATTTTTTAGTTAAACTAGTAAATGTGAAATTTGACTTGCATACATGACATATATCTCATCATTGTTGTTGTTTTTCTCCCATTATATGTCCTTGTCATTCATTTTTTTTCCCGTTGTATAAATTTTAAATATTACTGTGTGGGAGTGAATTTGTTGAAATGTATAGGAGAATTCAATTTGCACCTTGACTTGTGTCAAGGATGAAATAGTCCTTTAAAATCAATGGCTATATAATGGACAATGAAAAAAATAATGTGTGCGTCAGTATTATTCTTTCATTGGATTTTTTTATGTTGCAGAGTTATTCTGCGATTCTTTTATGTTGCAGAGTTTTTCTTCTTTTTCAATACATTTGTATACATGTTTGTCACTTGTGATGTAATATATATATATATATATATATATATATATATATATATATATATATATATATATATATATATATATATATATATATATAAATATATATATATATATATATATATTTCTTTGAATATTTTTTGTTTGTTCAACAAATTTGTTTTTGAAATATTTTTTAATTTATAGAATGACTTATTGATTGTATGATTGCTTATTCTTAACTGTTATATGTATCATAAGGTATAATAAAGTTAAACTCTGTTATATATTGTGCAATGGATTCATTTTTCGATTTGAAACAGAGATAAACAAAATTTAATTTTTAAAAATGGGAACAGAAATAGTTGTGAAAATATCCACATCCATCTTGTTGTTTATGTTTTTCAACCCGTTTTTTTCTAAAATTATTAAATATTTTTATTATTTTAAAATATTATATAAAATTAATAAATTATAAATAATAAAATATATTAATTTAAAATATATAATAATTTAATAAATTATAAAAATTAAAATTAAAATATAAAAAATACTAAAAACATGTTTAGGGTAGGTTTCTGAAGGGTAAAATTTAATATTTTAAATTAGGAAAAGGCAAGGATAAGCATGGGTGTCAGGATAAGGATGAAAAATATTTTCTTTAATTTTTATATAAAAAAATAAATACTTATTTATAAAATTAAATAAAATACTTAATGTATTACTAATTTAATTTTTAAATATTTATAGTATTAAAATAAATAAATATTTATTAATATAAATTTATAATAAAATAAAATATAAAAATCTCAATAATTAATATCTTTAAAAATTATTTATATTTTTATAATTAAGATAAAAAATATTGTTAATTATTTTATAAAAAATAAAAATTATAAAATTATAAAAATTTTACATATAAATATAATTAGTTTAATTAATTATAAATTTTATATTTTTATGAAATATTTTAAAATTTTTAAAATAATCAACGGATAGATTGATCCATTTGATTTAAAATTTTAAAAATAAATATTACAATTAATTTAAGATGAAATAAAAATAATTAACCATCAATCCATTTGATTGATTTGACTTATTGAAATAACTGAAAAAATAATTTATTAACACTTTCACATTAGATAATTTTTTAATAAAAATTAAAATGCTAATATAAATATAATTTTATATAATAAATAAATATATATTATACTAACATATATTTTTGTTACTACCTATAGACTACAAGCATATATTATCGATCCTTAAATATTAAATGTTAAATAGATTTTAAAATTTTATATTAATAATTTAACTCTTTCATAAAATATATAATAAAATTTTCTTAATAATTTTTTAATGAATAATCAATAACTAATAATTATAATTTAACATGGAACTAATTTGATATTTTTGAAATATTTTTTCTAACACATTAACTGTTATATTATGTATTTTTTGAACTAAAATTTATTGCTCGATTAATAGATGATCAAATTATAAATGTGTCTATTTAAACAACATCAGAATTAAAAAAATATATTAAAAAATAAGCTATTAAAATTAATTTAGTAATTAATAATTGAAAATTAAAATAATTTACATTGAGATTCTGAATTTGAAATTAATCATTTTTCTGATCGAAAAAGAAATTAAATAACTGATCAAACAAAAGAAAGGTTACAAATGAATCCGTCGGATTTTTTAAAATTTTAAAATATTTATTAAAAATACAGCATTTATAATTACTTTACTAATTTATTTTTTATTATTAATTAAATTATTCATATTTATATATAAAATAATAATAATTTTATTATTTTTAGTTTTTTTTATAAAATAATTAACAATATTTTTATCTTAATTATAAAATATAAACATTTTTTAATATATTAACTATTCAATTTTTTATATTGTTATTTTATTATAAACTTTATGTTAATAAAATATTTATTTATTTTAATATTATAAATATTTTTCAAAAAAATTAAATTAGGAACATATTAAATATTTTTATTAATTTTGATAGAAAAATTATTTATTTTTTATAAAATAATTAAAGGAAATATTATTTTTTGTGGTCACCAGTTCAATGTGGAATATAATAACGTGTGGAGTGATATGGTTCTGGGCATTAACAGATGTGGTGGTTCTTTTAATTTTATCTGATAAAAAATTTTGATTTCTTATTTAATGAAGTGGGCACGTGGATGTCCGTTTGATCAAATGTACAACTAGATCAATTACACCTGAAGGCACGGGAGGAATTAGGAGTTTCCAATCTCAACAATTAACGCCTAATTTAAGATACTTTTAATAGTATCAACATCATTTGTCTATACAATTGATAGCGCAAAAATAGTATTTGAATTTGAGTAGAGTTATGTTCGACTTAAACTTATAAATTTAAATAATTAAGATTTTAAATGTAATATGTTTTTAAAATAATAAAAATTATTTATAGAATTTATGCATAAGCTTACCACAATCTTTGTCCAATTCTTGTTAAAAATAGAGGGATTGTAAGAGGACATCTGAAAGTTTGACCTGTGAACTTTGAAAAAGAAGTTAACTAATAAATTAGTTTTTCATATTTTATAATAGTATAAAAAAATTTATTTTTAAAATTATGTAAAATAGTTTTTATTTTAAAAATATTAAAAATTTATTTTGTAGAAATATTAATTTATATTATTTAAAGTAGGTGAAATTTTTAAAAAATGAAAAATTATATATTTTTAAAATTTAATAACAAATTTATAAAATATCCATAAAATGGAGGAAGGGTAGTATTGAATTGAAAAATTTGAATATTATTTTACACACGGAGATGTATGACAATATCATTCTTAAGAGTTTGAATGTTTATTGGCTGATTCTTTAAAATTCAACAATCCTTTGATTTATAAACAAAACTAATAAAAATGATAAATTAAAAAACTTAGTAATATTAGTAATTTTCAAGTGTTTTGAGTGTATAGAAAAGAAAAAAGACCTTCATATAGGAGTAAAACTTTTTAAAAATTTAATTTTTGATAAATATAATTAAATATTATTTAAAATTTTTAATTAAATTGATTTAAATTTTAAAATTTAAACAAAATTTAAATTAATATTTAAAATTGATAATTAATCCAATTCAATATATGTAGTCATGCTTTATAAGGATTTAATGTATGTAAATATATTTAAATAGAAAATCAGAATTAAAATTAATAATAAAAAATTTAATTACATTTAATTGTCACATTTTTAATTTGGTAATAATAATAATAATAAATTACGGTTTTAATTATGGTAATAAAAAAATTATTTAAAATTAGTAATTAAGAGTAATTATCACAAACTAAAATAGGTAGGCAGTAAATTATAAAATTTATTCAAAATTAAAATAATAATAATAATTCATATTAAAATCTAAAGTTTTTTAAAATATTTAATTTTTTTACAACAATCTTTTACATATTTCAAAAGATTTTAATAAAAATTTTAATAAAATAATGCATAAGAAATAAGTTTTATTGAATTCACATTATGAATTTAATGCACCAAATCCAGTGTCTTTTGGATTATGAATCAAACTCTAGATAAATAAGTGCTTTGGTGAAGCAAAACTTTTATGGACCAGAAACACTTCAATGTAAGTTAGAAGTTCATGTATCATGTTACATCCTATAATTCTTATCGTTTTTGCTAGTTTTGTGAAAATAGATCATGCACGTGCCTGATAATTCCTAAATGCTTTAGAAATTGTGCCTCAATCTCATACAAACAATCTCACTTGATACTCATATAATTGACTTCATCAAGTGTATCATCAATTTTATACACTGTCCATAAGGGATATGATAGTCATTAAAAATACTAAGTTTAACATCTTATTCAATGTAGTCTAACACTTCTTATATCATAGGATCGAAAAATAAATAGTGTTAGAAGGACCAACAATAATTTGTTACTACCCTTATGATCCTTGTACGGGATCTCCAATCATAAAAGTTTGGTTTCTATTATTGTTGATTTTATTTTGGTTAAAACTTCATTTCCTCGATGTCATTCAGTAAGCTTTTGCTTTATGAAAAATACAATCAAATTAGTTTTTGAATTCACATTAATTAGGGTCCATAATCATTTAATAATAATTCACAATACTTTGACGTTTATGATCAGATCTTAATTTATATTTATCATTTATTTTTACCATTTTTATTTAGCAATCACAATAATTATAATATATTTATATAAAATATTTACTAAGAAACTTTTCTTAGTACTCATTTTTAAATTTTTCTCCCAAGTAAATATAAATAACTTGGTTTCTATAATACATTTTATTATCTACTTAGATAATCTAAATCATAATATCTTTTTTAAGATTAAAAATAAATTTACTTTTGATTTATTCTTATAATATCCTAAAACTGAAGCTCATTTTATGCTTAAGTCGTATTTGCGGATTCATATTAAACTGTTACTTTATGATGCAGATTTCTTTTGAAAATCACTAATATTAAAAATACCGAAAAAAATTTTCTTTTAAAACTTTGTTAAAAATGCAAGCCTCGTCATAGTAATTTTCATAATGAAAATAAATAATCGAATGTCCTTACTAGAGTCAAATTAATAACTCGTCTATGTTACTTAAATAGGCTTACTACTTTTTAGTCCATTAGGTTCAAAAGTTAGCACAGACATTTACATGACATGAATTATACAAAAAATATAGTCATAGTCCATAAGATTAAATAAAGTTAAGTTAAGGCATCAGTGCCTTTATTTACTTAATTATACATATAACCACTACTATCATATTTACATCATATACAATATATTACAAATATATATACTCCTTATTTATATTACAGTTATCCAAGACTATCAAACAAAATGTACATTATTGATATGATTCCAACTTCACTGCTTCAAAGTCCATATAACGCTTCAATAACGGGGGCCACAGCACCCCAACCATAAACTCTCATCCAAGGCATAAAAGGTTCCATCTTCCATCTCTTAGAAGGCTAGAAATGGGTGAGACTTAGGTGCAACTTGGGATAAGGAGAACTACCCTGCGATGACTAGACATGGGAAGAATTGTGATAGTAGGAGGGCATCTGAAGGTCACTCTCTCCTTTAGATGAAGAGGCGTCTTTCACTGATGTAGCTGGCGGCGGTTGACATTTTGGTGGTGGAGGAAAAACCACGTTGGGATGAAAGGCTTCCAAAGGAATGACGAAGTCCGTTGTGGAGAAATTTGGACTTTTACAGCAGACACGAAGAGATGACCCAAAGAAAAGTTGACCCTCACATTAGCTTGGGCAGTGATAACTAACCTATGAGCTTTAGCAAACCAATTAATGTTATTAAGTTCAATGAACACTACTGTAATAACGAAAGACATCTGCAACATCTGGGAAGAAAATGATGGAAGAGAGGTGAGAAACTAAGTTTCTCAATAGGATTCTACCCTAGAGTTAATGTCAATATTTTCAATCTAACCACTTTAGTTTATTAAGAAACATGACATGTATACATGTTTATTTTTAATTTTAGAAAATCTTTAACTGAGGTGGATTTATTTTTATAAAAGTAGGAATTAGTTTTTATCATAAGCATACAAGTTACTTATTCTAGATTCATACATCTCACATACTCTTAGGATCGTATTACATTACATCACAGATATTATTTGATTATCATTTCATTCATGCCTTAACATAATTCTTCTCATTTATATATTACTCTCTTAGCGATAATCGATATCATACATTTTATTCAAACAATATCTTTTAATTAACTCTGCTACTCTACCTTCTATTCTTAGGACATGAGTTCATTCCTTGATGGTCATTACCATCATAATTATTAAAGACCTGACGTTTCATAATAGAAGAATTTTTTGGAGAACCATTTTGTCTCCATCTTAGAAGGACCCTTTTTCCTTCTTAATATGCACAAAATACATTAAGAATAGTATTAACTTTTCACATAAATCCTTTCTTTAATGATCCCCTAGTTAATTAGGTTCCTTTTTAAAGCTTCCATATAACATGCATTCTTAAACAATCCAACCAATATATAATCCAGACTACCTTCACATTTACCATCCACACATAAGCATAATATAACATATTACTTTCTAAACAATTCAAGAGTACATTACATACACTTCATATTCATATTTGTGTATTCATAAAGCAACACTACAAGTTGGCATAATTATTCTAGTTAGAAACCAATCTTTGTTTATGTATGATCCTAAATTTTTTGAAAGCATGGTCTTCTATCTTAAAATTATCCAAATTGACTAAATTCTTGAATTTTTATGATAAGTTTCTCATAGGAAACCTAAGTCACTCATTCCTTCTTAATTCCTCTCCACCTTTCCTTTTCTCAAGAGTTGGTTTTCTTGAAGTTTTGAATTAAGTTTTTTAAATTAGTTAACCATTACAAACATAACTAGCTGAATAGCCCCTTCTATTATAACAAGATTATTGTTAATCATTTTAAGAGTTTATAGTCCATAATTATGTTCTAAGGCTTAATAATAATGATTTCTTAGTGATTATCTATGAACTTAATTTACTAACTTGATTATTAGTTTAGGTTAAATTTCTTATATCTTTGTTTATGAAATCATTTTTATATTTAGAACACCTAATGACCTATATCTAAAATTTGTTAACCATATTTTGAACCATTTCCTCAAGACTTGGGCGAATAGTCACATGATTAATTTTAAGGCTTTGTAACCCATTTTTCTTGCCCTTTAAATTTATTTCCTTAAGATATGTTAGTGAAATAGCCATTATGTTCTCCAAGATCTCTAATTTTTTTTTTATCTTACATCTCCTTGTGTGTATTTGTGAGTTTACCAATTATGGTGGGATTATTTTCAGTCTTGGTGAATGTCAAACTTTTATACTCCTTTGTTCTATCCATGGCCATTAAATTATTAAGATATCTTAATTAAAATTATAATCATCTTTTACTTAGAGGGATTCATTCTATGCCATAATGAAAATTTAAACTCCTTTGTCCCTTAATTTAGAAGACTTGATCGAATGGCCTTCTTTACCATTTAATGGTCCTTTTCACCAATTTTTCCTCCCTTATCTTGTGAATCTTAATTTAAGACACTAAATTACACACTTTTTTTTTGGATCCATCAAAGTTTGATTCTTGGTTCATGGTCTTAGTCATGATTATGAAGAATTTGAGATGTCTCCTTCACCTTCTAAGTCCATAAGTCCAATCCTTGTCTTATAACCATAAAGGTCCAATTTTTTTTTAAGTAAAGTTTTAACTTTGTAACTTAGATTTTAGAATCCTTGAGTTATGTTCATATTAGTCCAAATATGAATCTTTGTAAAGATCCAAGTTCTAGATTTGAACTTTTCGTGAAGATATAAACAAGCTTGTAACTTTGAAGAGAAAAAGACCACAAACGTCATTTTTTCAAGACAAACAAGTTAAGACCACAAGATCTACTTCAAGCTCTAATTATCCTCCACTTGAGCATCTTCCAACACTTAAAAAAAATTTCAAAATCTTCCAAAAATATTTAACAATCACTCTTAATAAATTGTAACCGATTAAATTTTCTTGAAAGCTCCACAAAGCATTTTAATCCATTAAAACTTCACCTTAACTTCCAAAAATAATTTAAAAACTTAGTGATGCTTATTTTTAAAAGGATAGGATAGTTTAAGTAAGAAAATGCTCAATAAAGTTTAGAGAGAGATCCAAAAAACAACAAGAAGAATAAGCCAAAACACTTAATAAAAGACTTAGAAAAATTTTGAAGATAGAAATCCCTACTTGTTGAAGACTAGGAAAAAGGCTTGATGAATTCTTGAGATGATGCTACTCTCCCTTGGGGGTCCACACAAATCCTTGATGGAAAGTAGTGGGGTTTTTCTTTCTTAATTAAATCAAAGTTTAAGCTTTAAAGGTGTAAGATTAACTTTGTTAAACTTGGTTCAAAGATGCTTGAGAGGGAGAGCTTTATTGGTGGGGTCTTGAGTGAGTGTTTAGAGAAGTGTTTTTGAAAAAATTGACACCTCCTTGGCCCTTAATCAAATTCAGCCATGTTTGGTTAAATAGAGACTAAATTCTTAACAAAGGGAATTTTGATCCATTTACATATAATTTTTATTTTTTAAATTTAATTATAAATTATAAATAATTATCCTTTAAGCTTAACCATAATTTGTTAACCTAACTAAAGTTTGTTTAACCTCCTCATGCTTAGTTTTTAATTTAACCATGGTTACTTTTTATCTCTTCTTATGATTATTTTTGTCTTTTATGATATTATGACTTGATGACTCATGATGGCTAGTCATCTCCATGTCAAATCATGTGGAATTTCACGCACAAGGATAAGCTCCAAGTCCTAAGTCTCTACTTGACAGTTTCTGACCTTCCTGGACTTCTAGGGGCATTTTTTGCTAAAAAAAATTTTAGAAAATTTTCTAAACTGTTTTCTTGATGTTTCTAATGCTTATTGATTCATTCCTGAAATGTTTAAGTCATTTACTATTTTTTTAGGAATAGTTTATCCCTTACAGGAGTCAGGGCTTTTTAAAGGTGTTTTGAGCGCTTTCAGTGACGTTTTCATTCTTTCTTCGTCTCTATTTTTTTTTTCATGATATTCTAATCATTATTGATGAGTTCAAACTCTCTAGAATATTTTCTAGCTTTTTATTTTGAGTTTTTTGTGCATTATCTATTATTATCTCAGTGCATAGGTATTTTTATCATTTTATGAAAATATTTTTAATTTTTCTAAATTTTTATTTCTATCTTAGTTTTCATTTTGCTAGTATAAATTCATGATGTTGAGAGTTTATCATATAAATTTTGGATGTTATACATAGCACACTTGAACATACATAAACTTGCTCACGAATTATCATAATAATTAAACATAATTAGACTTCATTCATTTTTTTATTTTTTTTTATAAGTTTCTCATTAGGAATCTAAGTCATTCATTCCTTCTAGATTTCTCTCACTTTTTCCTTTTCTCAGAAGTTGTTTTTCTATAGGCTTTTGGTTTAAATTCTTAAACTAATTTCTCATTAGAAAACTTGCTTGGTCGAATGGCCTCTTTCATCCCACACGAGTTTGATATTCATCATTTTAAGTATTCATGATCAAAAATTATGTTCCAAGGCTTAAGGAGGAAGATTCTTTAGTCCTTGCCTATAATCTAATTACTAACTTGATTATCCATTAGGGTTAAATTTTTTATATCTTTACTTATAAAATCATACTTATTTACTTGAAATTATCTTTGTATTTTAAAGCACCTAATGTCTTGAGCCTAGAATTTGTTGACCACCTTTGTCTAATTTCTTTAAGGCTTGATCGAATGGCCATATGGTTACTCTTAAGGTTTTTTAGTCAATTTTTCTTCTCTTAACAATTGTTTCTTGATGGATTATGATTTAGGTAGTTAAATTTATCAAACTTAATAAATTTTAAGCTTTCCTTCCTTAATTACATAACTTGGTCAAATGGCCATTTTGCTCATCAAGATCTATAGATTTGTATTTTATATATTCTTGTGTATATTTGTGATTTTTTCAATTAAGGAGAGAGTTATTTTCATGTCTTGGTAAATTCTAAACTTATATTCTCTCTTGTTTTGTACATGGTCAAATGATTTCCTTGGTCATCAAAGGTTATTTTCACCAATTTTTCCTCCTTTAACTCTTGGATCTAGAACCAAGATACTTAGTCAACATATTTTGTCTTTGGATCTATTAGATTCTTTCCTTAGTCCATGGTCTTGGTCTTTAATGTGAGTAGTTTGAATGATTCCTTCATTTTCTAAGTCCATGAGTCCATTCCTTTGTCCTTTTGTCAAAAAGATCCAACCTTTAACTTTCCCAATTTAATTGTTGTGCCTTACTCTTTAAAGTTTTAGGTTTATGTCCATAAAAGTTCAGATCTAGTCTTTTAAGAATTAAAACTTAAAACTTTAACTTATTATGAGAAAAATAACATGCTTGAACTTTTTGGAGGAGATAAAACATCACATAGACAAGTTTAAGCTCAAACAAAGCAAGAATTTGAAGCTTTTCTCAAGATCTAGATCCACCATCACTTGAGCACATTTCAAGACTTACTAAAATTCTCAAATATTTCCTAAAACATTTTAAAAATAATTTCAAGAAGATTTAACTGATTAAAATGCTTAAAGAGTTCCAATAAGCACTTTAAGCCATTAAAACTTCATTTTGAAGTCTTAAAATCATTTTTAAAGTAAAAAGACTTATTTTAAGAGTCTAGGGAAGTTTTAAACCAAACAATACTCAAGGATGTTAGATCTTTAAGTTTAGAGAAAAGATCCATAAAGATGAGGAAGATTAGGAAAAAAAACACTTAGAAAAATTTAAGGGTAGAATATCCTATTTGTTGAAACCTTAAAATTGAAACTTGGTGAATTTAGTGATGGAGATTCATCCCCTTGATGGTCCCAGACGAATTTCTTGAAGAGGAAAATGGAGAAAGCTTACTTGCTTAACATTTGAGCTTAAACTTTAAAGATGGAAGCTTAAACCTAGTTATGTTTTGGCTTAGGGAAGTTGAGAGATGAAAGGTTGCTTTTGGAGATTTGGCTAAGTGGTTATGAGGAGTGTTTAATGAGACAAAAAGATGGCTAACTCTCCCTTAGTGAATTTGGCCACTATAGCCTTCTAAGCACTAAATTTTTAATTAAGGAACAAATAGTCTTTTCACTTATAATTTATTTTTATTTAATTTTTAATTTTAAATTATGAAGATTTATCTTCTCATCCTAATCATGGTTTATTTAACCTAATCACAATTAGATTTTAACTTAACCATAGTTAATTTTTTTTCTCTTTATAAATGTTTTTGTCTTTTTATGTGTTTAATGCATGGTGACTCATAGTTTCATAATGGCATGCCATTTCCATTGTACAATCACCTGTAAAATCATGCTAGAAGATAAGCACAGGTTGTGGGCTTTTGTTGGCAGTTTCTGGCCTACCCGGGCTACCAGAGGTATTTTGGTTATGTTTTAGAAATTTTAGAGAAAAACTTATAAAATCCATCCTTAAGGTTTATAATCCTTAATTGGTCATTCTCAATTCATTTATAAGTCATTTACTTATTGTTCTAGGATAGTTTAGCTTATACAGGAGTTAAGGTTCTCTATAGGTGTTCTAAACATTTACAACAAGGTTTCTGTATTTTATTTGTTACTAATTACTCTTATTGACTTGCTAGAAATTATTGATGAATTATAAGTTTTTAGAAAAATTTCTACATTTTGTTTGAGCTACCTACGCTTCATTTGTTGTTACCTCCGTTTAAGGGTATTTTTATCATTAGTTAAAAAGATTTCTAATTTCTCTTACTTTCAATTTTTATCATTGTTTTCCCTCTTGAAAGTATTAATTCATGATTTATGGAGTTTATCATGTAAAGTTTTTGGTGTTTGGTTGAAAAAAAAAGAATTGATAATTAGAAAATTTTTCTATCTTGTTTCATATTAGAGTCCACTCCATAAAAAAATAGATTAGGAACTTTCCTAAGGTTGCATATAACTCTTCTATTTATCATTTGGATGAAGCTTCTCTAACTTGTATAATTTATAACTTGTCTTAGAATCTCATCAAGATGATTATAAGTCAATATACAAAAAATGATAAAGAAAAATTAAAATTCTCCTTTTTGACCTTAGATTTAAAATTTGCTTAAATGACCCTTTACAACTTAAATTTTGAAATATCAAAATAATCTCATAACCCTTTCAAAATTATGATACCTCTAAGTGTATTTATATTATAAATTAAGTAGTATAAAAAGTGTTAAAAATATAGAAAAATTGGAAAGTCAAAAGTCAAAGGTAGGAAAGAACAAGGTAGAAAAGAAAAAAAAATCTTGAAAATAAATTAAATATGAAAAGTTATAAATATAATTTAATACATTTATAATCTAAGAGAATATGAATACAAAAATTTAAATATAATAGAAAATATTTTATATTTCCTTTCTTTCTTTGTCTCACCTTGTTTTCATAAAGTTTCTAACCATATTACAACTAAAATAAAAGTTATTATAATTTTGTGTGTAATTAAATTTTCAAACTTAAAATTTATAAGAAAAGTTATGGTGTATAGTTATGAAAAACATAGTGAGAATGGTTGACACCCTCTAACACTTGAGATATATATGGTTCGATAAGTGAAAACTTGATTTTAGGAAATTGAAATTTTTATTGAATTATATTTTTTTTATTATTTCTCTCTTGCATGTGTCATGAAACTCAAAGATTTCTTTATCTTATTTTTAGGCTCATTCTCAGTCCCCTCTTTGAATTATTTCTTGAGAAAAATAAATGCTTAACTTTAAGGAGAGTAATAAACCATATTTTTTTATTTAAAAATAAGTTAAATTTCATGCATAATTATCAACATAAACCTTCATCAATTTAATTAGATGGCATGTGGTTTGTGAAAATATTTCTATTTTTACTTTTATTTATAAAAATATCATCTTATTTTCATTTATTTTCTATTTTTAACATTCTATATAAGAAAAAATTGTGAAAAACAAAGTTTTTATTTTTTATTTTTTATTTTCACCATTTCTATTACAAAACTACGAAAAATAAAATAAAATAAAAAATGATTTCATTTTGTAAAATAAAAGTAAAAGTAGAATATATAAACAAATTGTTTTTACAAACTAAATGTCACCTTAATTTCCACTTATTTCTATCAAGAATGGAAATCTATCCTCTAGACTTAAACTAGGGTGAAATTTACCTTAAAATAGGCAAAGATATAATATATGTAAAAAAAGTGAAAACATAGTGAAAAGGCTAGTCTTAGTATTGTTAAGAATTTGTCATGGTGGTGCAAAGGTTGGCACCATTATGCTTTATCTACCTAACATACTTATGCAAAGTCGACAACACAAAAAGGCAAGGTACTCATTTTCGACGCGATCAAGTCCTAATATTAAATCCAATCCAGCCAAAAGAAAAAAAATAAAATCTTATTCAAATATTCTATAAAGAAAGGAGAAATTTTATTTTACACAACACAAATGAGTCTTTACTAGTTTACCGGTAAGAGTGGAAATTAACAAGTCATAAGAAATCTTAGACAAAAACAATCATAGTCTTTTCACACAGCCATGACATGTAACTGAATGTGTAGCACCAGAGTTAAACTACAAAGTTAAAGATTCACCATGTAGAAAACATCTACCTTGAGTAAGATCGGCAAAGCGACTTGTTCCTTGGGCCTTTAGGGTAAAGACCTTACCTTAGTGCTAGGTTTGTAACTTCATCGAGCAGTCCTTCACAAAGTGTCTAGCCTCGCCGCAACAGTAAGAGATGTTCTACCCTCATAAGCACGGTTTGTCCTTGTGATTCTTTCCATATCTTTGGCAATGTATGTTGGCAGAATGCATTGAGGCACTTGATGCCTACTTGTGTGGTTGCATCCCTTTGTTTCCTCCTTGATGAAATAGTTGTCCCCCACACTGGAGGTTGAATGTATTCCCTTAAGGCATCAACCTTCTCTTATACATCTCGGCCTTTGTAGTTGCTAACTTCTTATTGCATTCCTCGCTTAACCGAGTTTTATTCACTAGTTGAGCAAAATCTCTAATCTCCACAGGTCCAACTATTTCTAGGAGATCCTCCCTCAAACCCCCTTGATATCTTAGACACTTCCATGCTTTATCGGGGTATCTTTGGTAGAGAGAAAAGTATTTATACAATTGTTCAAACTTCATTGTGTATTCCGCCATAATCATGTTTTCTTGTCACAAGCGTAGGAATTCGGCTTCCTTCGCATCTCTCACAAAATTAGGGAAACACTTTCCATGAAAAGTATCTTTGAAGACTTCCTAAGTGATGGGATCCTCATTGGCTTCAAGTAGCCTCCATGCACCAGTCCACCAAAATTCAGCATCCGCCTTCAACATATAGGTGGCATAAGTCTCCTTTTGTTCTTCGTTGCAATGAAAGTATCTTCTCCATGACCTTGATCCATTCGTTAGATTTTTCAAGGTTTAGAGCCCCTCAAAAACTTGGTGGATTCGTCTTTCTAAATGTTTCGAATTTATAATGGCTTGGGTTCATGGAGGTGGTATCAATAATACCTCTTTTATTCTCATATTTTCTATCCATACGATCCATTATTCCTTATATAATTGTTTCCATGTCCCTGAAAGTGGTGCTTCTATTGGGGCCTCTTTATCCCTACGGTGGCCTTTACCACACCTTATTTCTACCATTAGTTCCTAAACATACATGCACAGAAATTGAGGTCATTAGGCTCAATACTAAAATCAACCATGTCAGTAACTAATCTCAAAAAGCATAAGGTAGTCATGCAGCAATATTACTAACAGAATTCATAGCATGACATGTAATTCTAATAAAGCATGCTCTAGAAGCATAGTCAAACCATCCTCAGGCTCCTTAAGGATGAACTGCTTTGATACCATAATGTAACATCCTAATAATGATACCCATCCTACGCTTAAGTTGTATCGTAGGTGTGAACATCCAATTATGTTCGAGATCCCATTTTTCAAATTAATTAGTAAATAAACAATACTTAGGTATATTTAATTTAAATAATTTAAGTTAAAGTAGAATAAATAAATAAGAAAGAAAAGGATTAAATAAGAAAAAAAAATAAAAATAAAGAAATAAATAACTGAAATAAAAAAAAATAAAAAGCTGAAAAATTGAAAAAAAAAAGAATTTACAAAAAAGAAACAAAAAAACTGAAAAAAAACAAAAAAAAAAGAGAAATTTAGTTAGGAAGTAGTTAGTAAGTTAGCTAGATTAGTTAATGTTAGTTATGAATTAGTTAGAAAAGAAAGAAAATAAAGAAAAAGAAAATAATAAAAACTGAAAAAAGAAAATAAAAAAAAGAAAAAAAAACAAAAGGTGGCTTCCCTGTGGCGGGAAGTTTAAAAAAAAAAATAATAATAATGGTATAAAAGGGGATTGAGAATAAAATCGAGGAGGGCTCCCTCACATTTTTGGAGTTTTCTTGAACTTCAAAGAAAAGGAGGGACGCTAGTTTCTCTAGGACCCCAAATTCCCTCTGACCTCGAAGGATCTCTCTTTGCCTCTTAGAGCTCTCCTAATTGCTCTCGAAGCTTTTTAAAGTTCTCCTAGTTTCCTTCATTCTCTTGAGATTCTTCTCTGTCTTCTCTATGGCGTCAAGAGATTTTTGGGAATGCCTCTCTGCTTTTGGAACTCTCCCTGCTACTCTCTGAGTTTCTTGAATATCCTTGCAGTCTCTCATCTTCTCCGACTGCTCCCTCACTATGGATACAAGAAGAACACTCGTTTTCTTAGATTGAGGTACGAAACTTGCTCCAGCCTCAGTAGAAAGTGAAGAAAGGACTCCTATCCTTTGAAGTCAATTTCGCTTAGGTTAATGCTCACATTTACTGCTTCCTCTTTGTGTGTTCAGATCATTACATCTCCTCCCAACATTTAATCGAACTATCTTGTAGTTAGAATGTATGTTGCATGATGAGATGAAATGAAATGCATGATCGATTTCAATTTCTGTTCTAATCTAGATTGGAGAAGTTTCATTTAAAATCTACACGAGACCTTGCAAAATCGTAGGGTGTAGCTGTGTCGATTATTGTTTGTATTCCTACGTTGAATTCTCCTTTAGCTGCATCCAACCAGATCAAATACGAATTGCCATGAAAATCCTAGATTTCAATTCTTCAATTTGAAAGCCTAGCTTGACGTTGATAAATTGTCATTATCCATGCACAATATCAACGATAGTTTCAATAATCATATATCGCCAAATTCCAGAAATCAATAGCTTCACCTTCTCTGTGACCTTACTGGATTCCGAACCAGGTAGTAGCCTGTAAAGTAGGTCCGGTCATAGCTATAGGAGTGCTCTCGGTCTGCATAATTCTATAGTGGTTCTTGATGTTTTGGAACATGAAGATTGAGAAATTGGAATATGGAAATGCAGAAATTGGAACCTATGAGTAATTGCCAAGTTGTAACTAGAGTCAATTTAGTCAAATTGGTGTAAGGGACCATGGCAATGGCCTAGACCTTCGTAGGGGGTGATGACTCCACATAGGACGAAATTGACTTAATAGGATAAGAACAATATTACAAAAGGAGAGTTTAGTGAATTGAGAGGAAATCTGAATGGCTTTAGAACTGAGAGAAAGGTCAGAGAGCCCTTATACGAGTGCTTTGACGAACACATATTTCTGGTAAAATCACAACAACAAATATGCCATCATTGCCACTGGTTTTGCTTCTTTGGTGCTTATAAATTCTAAAAATATCCACCGCTTTACTAAATCCATAAAGAGCCCAGTACATGTTGAAGAATTTACGTAGGTTGATAGTAGTTATTAAGGTCTTGAAACTATAATGTAAATTTTCTAGCAGTGAGTAATTCAATTTTAACCCCGGCCTAGCAGTGAGTATTATTTGGCACGATGTGGTGAGGTCCCAAGCCCCATGCAGCTTATACGCATGTCACGATTATACATACCCAAGACATGAGTTCGATTCCCACGCATTGTACTTTTATTTTAAACGCTCCATGGATCATTAACTCTCGTACTTAATGATATTCAGTGCATGTCAATGACAGCATTGAGTGCCTGGTCCAGTGGTTAAGCACGCTACACCCCACCATCAGGTCCCTGGGTTCAATTCCCATGCATTGCACTTTTATTTTAAACGCTCCATGGATCTGCCACAGCCCCTAGGTTGTAGGTTCAAACCCTATGTGCAACCTTTTATTTTCCTTAATGGGCTGCCTTTCATTTGGGCTATGCTAGTGGCTGCCCTATAATTGGGCCTTTCTACAACCAAACCAAAATTTTAAATGAGAAACACTAATAATCTAAATTAATTCCAAATCCATTCTTTTATATGGGTCAAGCCCACTTTTTTTTTTTAATTTATCTTTTTAAAATTGGTTTAAGCCCAATTAATTTTTAACTTAATTGGAAATCAATTCCCCTTTTGAATTAGGGTGAAGTCCAATTCTCTTTTTATTTTAAAATCAAATTCATTTCCTTAACTTGGGTCAACGCCAATTCCTCTTCATTTAAAATCAATTCTTCATTTTAATTTTTAATTTGAAACCAAATTCTTTTTTTTTACTTAGGGTAAGCCTAAGTCATTTTAAATCTAAAATCAAGCTTTTAGGTCAAGCCCAATCTCTTTTCTCCTTTTCTTAATTTTGAAATCAAATCTATTTTAATTTAGGTCAAGTCCAACTCTTTACTTTTATTTTAAATCAAGTCCAACTCTTTTCCTTTTTTCAAATCAAGTCCAATTCTTCTTTTCTTTTTCTTTTCTTTCAATACCTTCTATTTTGGATCAAGCCCAATCTTTTATAATTTTGAAATTAAAATTCAATTTTTATTTCAAATCAAGCCCAATCCTTTTCTTTAATCTTAAATCAATTCCTTTTATGTTGGGTCAAGCCCAATCTTTTTTGAAATTCAAAACCAACTTTTCTTAAGTTGGGTCAAGCCCAATTATCTAATTATTAAATCGAGTCCATTTTTTATTTTATTTTGGGATCAAGCCCAATTTCCTTTTCTTCACAGTGTTTATTAATATTGTCAAAAACATTTGTTTTTTTTAATTTTCTAAAATTTGTACAATGGATTCTAATACAAGCAGGCAGCCTTCTCTACTATTCCATGTTTTAATTTGTGTAGATTCAAAAGCGGCTTACGACGATTTGGATTTTGCAAGCACGTAATTTTAGAAAATCACTATTTACTAATTCCGTTAAAAAATGTCTATTTCAAAAAATCTGTTTTTAATTTTCTAAGATTTGCACAACGGATTCTGATATGAACAGGAAGCCTTCTTTATTGATCCGTATTTTAATTCTTTATTGATCCGTATTTTAATTCCAAATGCGAATTACGACGATTTTGATTTTGCAAGCACACGATTTTAGAAAATCACTGTTTACTAACTCTGTTAAAAACGTTTATTTTAAAATATCTATTTTTAATTTTCTAAAATTCGTGCAACGGATTCTAATACGAGCAGGCAACCTTCTCTGCTGTTCTATGTTTTAATTCGTGCAGATTCAAATGCGGCTTACGACGATTTGGATTTTGCAAACATGTAATTTTAGAAAATCACTGTTTACTAATTCCATTAAAAAATGTCTTTTTCAAAAAATCTGTTTTTAATTTTCTAAGATTCATGCAATGTATTTTAATAGAAACAGACAGCCTTTTCTGTTGTTCCGTATTTTATTTCGTGTGTGTTCCAATTGCGACTTACTACGATTTGGATTTTTACAAGCACGCGATTTCAGAAAATCACTATTTACTACCTCTGTTATAAATGTCTGTTTGAAAATATTTGTTTTATTTTTCTAAAATTTCTTGCAACGGATTCTAATAGGAACAGGCAGTCTTCTCTGTTGTTCCATGTTTTAATTCATGCAGATTCAAATGCAACTTACGATGTTTTGGATTTTGCAAGCACGTAATTTTAGAAAATCACTGTTTAATAGCTCCGCTAAAAAAGTCTATTCTAAACATCTATTTTACTTCAAAAATTCATGCAATGGATTCTGATGTGGACAGGCAGCCTTCTTCGTTGTTTCGTGTTTTAATCCGTTCAAACTCACACGCAGCTTATGACGGTTTGAGTTATACAAGCACGTAATTTTAATCTAATTTAACTAACTCCATTCACAAATCAATTTTTCCTGAAATTACCCCTCTATTTTCCAATAGATCAAGTCTCTTACCCAGAACTACGTAGCCTTGAGTTTCCTATTGCACCAGGGAATACGTAGGAGCAGGATCAAGTCCTGTCAGGCCATTTTCCACCAACCTATTTATTTTTATTCTAAACTAAATGGACCAAATAGTTTTCAAAAATATTAAAGTCACACACTGAGTTTAAGGGTACCGTTCTTTGGAACGAGTGAATTGGGTGCCTAACACCTTCCCTATTCGTAACCGACTCCCGAACCTAGATTTCTTCCTTAAGTAAGGGTTTTTCCAAATATTTTTCCTTAAAATAAAATTTTGTGGTGGCTCCAAATCAATAAAAATTAATATCTAAAATTTTTAGCGAGTTTGTCATCTCGGTGTAATTACGGTTACGACAGTAGGTTCATTATCAGTTTGTTACTTCATGATGCAGAACTCTTTTTTTTTTTTGAAAAATACTTGTACTAAAAATATGATATAAATTTTCTTTTGAAATATTATTGAAAGTGTGAGCCTCATTGTGGTAGCTGACATAGTAGAAAATAAATGTTACGTCGTCACTCATGTTAATTTTGAAGACTTGCATTTATTTACTTGCCATCTGATACATTTGTTTTCATAATATTTACATTATTATTTATCTAGGTAATACAACACATACACAACAATAAATTAAATACTTTTAGTGATTCCTTTAAACAAAACAAAGGCTTCAATTCTCTTCACAAGTAAGTTATAGTCATCCAAAGCAGAAAGTACAAAGTTGAAAAAAATAAAATGGGATCCTCTATAACTCTTCCCACATTCGAATCTGTGAGCATTAATCTCTTGTCCATGTTACTTGTTTCCATTTAGACCCTTGCCATCGTGAAGAGTATGATTAGACTTTGGGAGAGAAATAGAGGTAGGGAGTGAGAAATCGTAATTTCTCAATAAGAGTCTACCCTAAAATTGATGCTATCATTTCTAACCCAACCACTTTAGTTTATTAATAAAAAGTGGTAGGAATACAAGTTCAATGATTTCTTTTTAAAATAATATTCATCTAAATTGGATCCTTTTTATTAATGGCTGGGATTAAATCTCATACAAGCATATAACTTATTCATTCTTTTGGGCCACCATATTAACATAATAATTTATAATACCAAAGATACTACTTGACACATTAACATCTTTTTCCATACTCATTCAGTAGTCACCCTTTCAGTGACAATTTAACATATGGTACACCATTATACTCTTAATGGTTAAAATTTTTCAAGAAAAATCTTCTCACTTCCACACATGCTCAACTTTATTTAAGATATGACCTCATTCTCGATGATCATCACCACCTTAGCATGAATCCCTATGGCCTCTAGCATGGATAATCCCAGACTTCAACACATGCACAAGTTCCTGACTTGACACTTTACAAGTATGTGTTTGTTAAGTTTTCACATAGGATTTTCTTTAGTGGCCCTTTTACTTATTAGGTTCCATTTCAAGTCTTTGAAATAAGATGCATGCTCAATATTTAATCAAAATACTATATACATATAGCACCCAATTCATATAACTAGTATCAAATCAGGGAATCATATAGATATACACAAGTCATCATGTCATCTAAGAGATCATACAAGTCATTACATCACTCAAGAGAGCGCATAGCATATTTACATATATAGGGACATGCACAAGCATCACCATGAAAAACATGGCATTAATAGTTACCCAAAAGTTTTCTTTCTTAGTAAAAATATTTACTTAAGCATGGTCCTTAAATCTTGGACAACATGCACCTTTCTTCTAAAATTCCAAGTTGACCTTAATTTTTTATGTTTTATGATAAGTTTCTCAAGAAAAACCTACACCAGTCATTCTTTCTAGGTTTTTCTCAACTCTCAAAGATTTTTTTTATGTTCTTCTAATGTTTAACTTTATGGTGGCCTAATGGCCATTATGCCTCTTAAGTATGTATGAATCTTATTTAACTAATTTTAATCCTCCTTGACTGAATGATCCTTTTCTAATTTCATCAAAATTTGTTTATCTAAACCTTATAACCACTTTTGTTTTTCAAAATTTATTCCTAGGAGGGATGAACACATAAGTTTTTCCTATTAAAATGTCATCATGCCTAATTCTTTCTCCTTTGGCCGAATGTCTTTGTGAGCTTCAAAGAGGTTTTGTTCATCTTTCTATTCCATTGTGACCAATATGTTAAATTAGATATTATTAAGAGTGAATCTTTGGTCCTTTACCTAATGAAATAGTTTACCAATATTCTTACAAGTGTATGTCAAATTGTTTACTTACTAAGGATTATCTTTTTAACCTAAATTACTTGGTGACCTTAATTTATTAAATTTTAGTTTCTCCTTACTTTTTTTCCAAGTGCTTGGTCGAATGGCCATTGAAATCTTCCATGACTACTTAACTTATTTTTCTTGGATCTATGTGTATGTCCTTAATGTTAAAATTTATGGATAATGTTTAATTTTGCATCTTTATGAATTTTAAGTCTTTGCTTCCTCATAAATAAAGCCTTGTCCGAATTGTTCCCATACACTCAGGGTGACATTTTTAACAATCCTGTTTCATCTTAGATTCTAGATCTATGATCTTAGCATTTAGTAATCATGGTTTGTCTCAAGGTCAACCAAGTCTTTGACCTTATTTAATGGTCCTTGTCTTTGGTGAAAAATTTACATCTTCATTGCTTTAATTATCTAAGTCCAAAAGCTCTTCATTTTTTAACTTAATATTTTAAAGACCAAGCCTTTATGACTTATAAGTTAAAGTTTGAATTTTTATCCTCCACTTGAACATAAATAAACACATGATGGATTTATTCTAAAATAAGACAAGGTTCCCATATTCCTATATAAACTCTAAAACAACATCCCCTTGAACACCTTCCAAGACTTAAAATGAAACATCTCAAATCTGTCTAAACTTTCTAATCCATTAAAGCTTCATTTTGACTGCTTAGAAATTATTTAAAACTTAGAAATATTTATTTTAAGGGCTTAAGGAAGCCTTCGAAAAAATAGTGCTCAAAGAAGTTAGATCTTTGAGCTTAGATACGAGATCCACAAAGAATAAGTATAATAAGCAAAAATAGTTAATAAAGCACTTAGAAAATTTTAGGAAGAAGACATCCAATATCTTATCAAATTTCTAAATCCACCATATTTTGAGCATATTTCAAGACTTATTTAAAACTTCAAAAATCTGTACAAAAATGATAAAAATCATTTTCGAGAATATTTAACCGGTTAAAATGCTTAAGGAGTTCTAATAAGCACTTTAAACTATTAAGGCTTCATTTTAAACTCTTAAAAATTATTTAAAAAGTAGAAATGCTTATTTTAAGAGCCTAGGGTAGTTTTAAACCAAATAATACTCAAGGACATTGGATCTTGAAGTTTAGAGAAAAAAATCCACAAAGATTAAGAAGATTACGCAAGAATATTTACACAAAGTGCTTAGAAAAGTTTAAAGATAGATTATCCTACTTGTTGAAGCCTTAAACTGGAAACTTAGTGGACTTAGTGATTGAAATTCACCCCCTTGATGGTCCCATATGAATCTTCTTCAAGAGAAAAGGAGGAGGCTTGCTTGCATAGTGTTTGAGCTTAAGCTTCAAGTATGGAAGCTTAAACGTAGTTAGATTCTGGCTTAGGGAATTTTAGAAATAAAAAGTTGATCTTGGATAGTTTACTAAGTATTTGGATGAGTGATTTTGTTTCAATGAAGAAGACTAGAATCTTAGTCAATTTCATCCATCTCATGGTTGATTTCTTGGGGATTAAATTTTTAACTAAGGGCAAAATGGTCATTTCACTAATAATTTCTATTTTCAAATTTAATTGTAAATATGAATAATTATCTTTTAAGAATAATCATGATTTATTTACCCTAATCATGGCTTATTTAACCAAATCATGGTTAATTTTTAACTTAATCATGGTTACTTTAACTTAACCATGATTATTTTTATATCCTTTCATAAATATTTTTGTTGCGTATGCCATTATGACTTGGTGACTCATGGTTCTGAGTCATTTCCTTATTTAAAACATATGAATTTTATTACATAATGATAGGCTCTAAGTTACAAGTCTCTACCTGACAATTTATGGCCCTTCCTAGACTTTTGGGAGCATATTGGTCATTTTCTAAAATTTTTTCAAAAAAGTTTCTAAACAATTTTGTTGATGTTTTTAACCTTATTAATTCGTTCTCCACTTGTTTCTAAATTATTTTCTATTTATTTGGGAATATTTTATCTCTTACAGAAGTCAAGCCTTAATAGGGACGAGTGTTTTTTGTGATGTTTTTTTCTCTTTCTTCAACTTTAATTTTTTTTTCATGATATTCTAACCCTTATTGATGAGTTCTAAGTCTCTTGACTATCTTCTATCTTTTTATTTTGAGTTTTCTGCACATTATTCATTGTTATCCCAACACACAGGTATTTTCATTATTTTATCGAAAGATTTTTACTTTCTCTAAATTTTCATTTCTATCTCTATTTTCCTTTTTGCTAGTATGAATTCATGATGTTGGAAGTCTATTATGAAAATTTTGGATGTTACAAAAGTTAACCTAGTGAGCATACCCATGTAAAGAAAAGCAACATCACCGAAAGATGAGGGAGATATTTTGGACACATGTGTGTAGACTTAAGCATGATCATGTAAGAGTGACATAACTTGATATGGAAACTCCTTCATTCATCAAAGGGTAACAAAGGTGCCTAAAGGAATAAAGATCATCTTACTTGAAGAAACATTTTCATCTTGCTCTCTTTCCCATCCTTTGACCTCCCACAAGATCTTTTTAGCTGTAACCTTCATAGAGCTTATTGTATCATGACACTACAAAAAAAAAATAGACTTTTTCCAACGAATATTTTGTGATAATTGTATAAACCTACACAAAATATATTAAATTGACACAAAATATATTAAACTCTAACGATTATACTATTTAAACTGTCGTTAAAGTACCTTCCACCGGATAATTTCTAACAAATAAAGGTTTGTTAGAAAAAGGTTTGATGAAGGTTAAAACTATCACTATCTATCATTTAAAACCATCACAAAAAGATATTTGTTTTTACTGTGATTTTTTATTCTCTTAATACTTCTAGATGATAGATTCTTCCTTTAAATTAGTTTTTAATTTTATAATTTTTATTATGTATAACTAATTCTTCTACTATAACGATTTAATGGATGTTATGATTTAACCAAATGAACCTTTATTCTTTTCTTGAAAGAATGTTTCTTTCTATAGCTGTGTTCGTTCTATCATTTTAATTTTAATTGTTGACATTTAATCAAACTCAATAACTTAATTAATTAAATAAAAAATAATTATATATTATTTAGTTGATAAATCATCCGATAAACTCAACGTAGAATTTTGAAAAATCAATAAAACTCTACATTCTAACCAATTATTTAATTAACAAATTGTTAGTTAGATACAATTTTTTTAATTAATTACCTTAAATGATCATAAGAGATTATTATTATAAAAAAAGATTATTTTAATTACATAATCATTAGCTAATAATAAAAGTAGAACAAATAATTAAAAATTATTTTACTTAATTTTTAAAAAATAAAAGATAAAATTGAGTAAAGTTATAACTAAAATTAGTATCCTAGCACAAAAAAAAATGACATTTGTAGCAGTTAAAAAAAATGTTTCTAGCAGTTAAAAGCCACCACAAACATTAATACTAGTGTTTTTTAAAACTGCCAGAAATACGGATGTCACAAATGATTTCTAGCGGTTTTTACTCAACCGCGGGCAGGACCACCAGAAAAATAAACGTATTTACTAGCGGTGAAAACCACCACAATTATTTTAAAATTAATAAAAAAAAGAAACATCTGTAAGCTATCATAGCTAGCACTTCAATCAACTTGGTTTAAACATTTAAAATAAACCGTACACATGCATATGATCTTGAACGATTAAAAATATATTCTAATTAATAATCATCTACTGTAAAATTGCAATAATCAAAATATAATTTAACAAGTTCAATTTAAATCCATCTTTGTTTTTCATATACACCATTTAGAGCAAGTACACAAGTAAAGCATTTTCCAACTACACCTTATTATTTCTTTACCTAAAATGAAAGTGAACAATTGAGTCAAACCTTACCACCCATGAAGCCTTTTCCAACACACTTTGGGTCTTAGGAAGTATTTCATGAGGGCCAACTATTTCCCCTATGTATTTCTGCAAATGAAAAAGGAACATAACAAATTAACAATAAAAGCATCATGATATCCACCATAATATCGTCAATAAATTTGCTTCATAAACATGGAATTTGAAATAATTAACATTTTACTTGTACCTGTAAATTGATTGCGATTCTGTGAATATCATGAGATAGAAAAGCATGATGGTGAGAATACTTATTTACCAAATACTGCATATGATTATAGAAAACAAGGAAATGAATGCATGTGATGATAAAGAGAAAATGGAGAAACAAAGGAATGAGTAACTGATAATATATATATATATATATATATATATATATATATTAAAAAAAGAAAAAAAATAGCTAAATGAAAAAAAATATCTGTAAAAGAATGTATAGTGCAGGAGTACACAGGAAATTTGATTGTTGTTTCTAAACTTTAATTGCATATCTAAGATGATCATTTAAGAACTAGCTAAAAAACACTCTGTCATTAGAAAAAATCTAGGATCTTTTAATTTTTTAACATGCCTTTAATTTTTACTTGACTATATATAATATAAATCTTGATAGAAAAAGAAAAAAATAACTTTGTGTTTTTGGAATAATAGGACTCAATCCATGAAAGGTACCAACCAAGAACTAATTAATAGGTGCACCTTATATGGGTAAAAGACCTTTCTCAAAAAAGACTTATGATATAAATCAAATGTGATAACTGATGGAGATCTCACTATTTCTCAGCTCCAATTGTTATTCCTATAAAGAGTAAACCTCAATTTACAAAGGAAATTATTTTAACCACGAAAGGACATTTTACTTGTTTATTACTAAAAAGCTTACTACCAAGAACATTTTACTTGTTTATTACTAAAGAGCTCACTACCAAGATTCTGATAAAAGTAAAGTCTAAAATTGTAATTTAGAACTACAATTACAATTCGGATATAAATAGTTTAGAAGTTCTCTTATTTGTGATTGTAGCCTCCTCTTTCAATTGTAATTTTTTATAATTTAAACCAAAATTGTGACCTTGAACACAATCCCTATTTTAAAATAAAATGCTAATGTGTATATATTTAAATTTCCCAATGTTGTTTGTTCCTTTTTTATATGTTGGAAATCTAACTTATAATTTCGCATATTATAATTTCCATTCCTTTGCTACCATGTAATTAACAAATACCATTTCAAATTTTACTCATCCCAAATTGAGAAAGGAAGAAAAAAAAAAAAAAGAAAAAACAAACAAACACATAGCTAATTTTAAAATGTTAAGCATAACTTGTCTTAGTCTTATGAGAGGGCCATGTAAAAAGCTGGTGACCACATTTTTAAAATGTCAAGTTTATTATCCAGCTTATATTTTCTCCTTAACAGCTTTTACCAGTTAATCTTATTCAACCATATTCATATTTCTTCTATCCATTTATTTATCAAATCAATTAAAGATTCCCAAATTACAATTATTATGTTTGTGATTTGTGATTCTTTAACTAATAAAAAACATCTTGCTGCTTTTATCTGCCTATTTTAATATACATTTTTTCCGTGGACTGTACCTTCAATTTATCAATTAATTTGGTAATATATATATATATATATATATATATATATATATATATATATATATATATTACTACCTTCCATAATGTAATTTGATTAGCTTCCATAAAATTGATAAATTTAATATTGTTCTCAAATTAGTTATACTAAAAAACAAAAAAAAAAAAGAGATAATCTTCACTTGTATCTAAAACATAATCAGAGTGCTATTAAAATACAGTTTACTAAACCGTAAATTAAAATTGTAGTAAGTGATAAACGTAATGAAAAGCTGAAACTTTAACCCTTTATTCATATATATATATATATATATATATATATATATATATATATATATATATATATATATATATTTATTTTGCCTATATTACTATCTTGTAAAATGTAATTTGATTAGCTTCCATAAATTTGATGAATCTAGTATTGTTCTCAAATCAGTTATACTAAAAAACAAAGAAAAAGAGATAATCTTTACCTGTATCCAAAACACAAATTTCAGAAGGTAGAAAGCTGATAATTAGAGTGCTGTTGGGATACAGAAAAAGAGATAATTTTCATCTCTCTACCAAGATCACATTGCTACCCTTTTAGCCAATTTACATGTGAGTCCAAAATATTTATGAACCTTCTATGTGTTTTTTTTGCTCTTACTATCATTTACTCTGTTTTCTATAATGTTACTATTTTTCCTTCATTGTTGATTTTCTGTTGAGATATTTCTTCATTAATAGTGCCAGTTATGGCAAGCCATTTACATAATTCATTGTCGTTAAAATGATAATTGAAGTAAGAATTTCAAAGGTTTTTCAATCATAAATTTAGTTTTGAAAAGTTAAGTTGTACTTGAGTCAGTGTGCACCAACTCTTTCTGGCCTACTTTACTCACCGTGCAAATCCACCTCTTATATTCTCTTATCATTATTATTTTAATTCATATGCACAAATAATTGATGAGATGGAATTGTGAAAAACTGAATGGAGAATTACTAGCCTCAATTTTAAATTATCTAATGAAAAATCTACACTTACAAAATTTGCACATACTTTATAATTACGTGAATTGTATCAGAGCAATAATTAAAAAAGAATAAGTGAATAACTCAATGCCGAAATCAATCTCACGCTCAAAGAATTACGTGAATTGTATCAGAGCAATAATTAGAAAAGAATAAGTGAATAATTCAATGCCGAAACCAATCTTACGCTCAAAGAATGATGACTAACAAAATAGTAGAAGAAGCGGTTCAACCTCACCTGATTCATTCATTGCGTTAGAAACCCAACGAAGCATGGCTTAGTATACTCCTTCATAGTGCTTTTGGTCTACTTCTTCCTTCACAATCACTAACACACTATCAAAGAATGGAAGAAGAACCAAACTCAAAAAATTGAGAAGAATAAAACTCAAAAGAATTTAAAAATAAAAGTATCATTCTATCCAAAAATGGAGCGATCTACGTTTTCTAGAAACATTAGAGCTTAACGAACTATAACTAAATCAGAGTAAGTGTTAATCTAAGATATATCAAGGAAAGAAAGCATACCTGAGATGAAGAAAGACACATCAGAGAAATACCGGGAAAGTGGAAAGCGAGAATGAATGCGGAAGAGAGCGTGAAGCGAGACTGGATACGAAAGAGAATGAGAAATCTCAGTGAATATGAAAAAGATATTACATTTAAAAAAAATATTTTTGTAGCAATTAAAAACTTACAGAAAAATTAATTAAACTGACAATTGTTTTTTTTTGTTGCATTTACTTAAAATGTCAAAAAATATAACTTTTTTAACTTTTTTTAACTGCAAAAAAAAAACTGCTAAAAAAATATTTTTTTGTAGTGTAAATTATTCTATTAAAATATAATTTATAATTTTATTTGCACATACTAAATATTTTATATTATGATAATTACTAAACATATATAATACTTGATTAAAAAAATTACATTTTTCTTTTCTTACAAAGAATTTTTTTAAAAAAAATGAAAAGAAAGAGCTTTAAATCTTAGACCTTCATATAAAATTACTTATTCCACATTCCCTTTCCAATAATTTCTTAAAAAAATTTACGTTTTTATTTTTAATGATGTCCAATTTTAAAATATAAAATCTTTATTTTAATAATTTCAATCTCAATATAAAGAGAGTTAAAAGAGGTTGTGGATACATACAAATGTTTTAGTAGAAGTTTAATATTGTGTATATACAAATATAAATATAAATATATATATATATATATATATATATAGATATAGATATAGATATAGATATATATATATATATATATATATGTCAAATTTTAATTTTAGTTTTCTATTTAATTTATTATTTAATTTGGTTTTTTAACTTGATTTTTTATTTAATTTGATTTTTTTTAAGTTGAATTTAATTGTCGACTTAGTTCTTTAAATCTTTTTCACATTAAATTTAGTATTTTACTATTTTATGTAGAAAAAATTCTTTAATTTCACTCTATTTTTAAACCTAACAAAATATTTTTAAATAAATATTTTTGACTGAACTCACACTATATTATATTATAAACTCATCATTAAAATTCCTATGACGTTGCTAAAAATATTTTTAATTATCTAAAACATAATTATCTAGTTTTTTATTTTAAACATTTAATAATTAATTTATCATTTACCAAATATCAAATATCTATCATTGATATCATTAAATATTTTTATTATAAATTTATATTTATACCTAATACCAAAATATTTTTTAAATTCATAAAAATTTAAAAATGAAGTAAAATTAAAGGAAAAATATAGCACAAAAAATTAAGATAATTAAATGTATTTAAAATTTTAAAATAAAAAATAAAAATTAAATTAAAAGACTAAATTTATAAGATTAAAAAAATTAAATAAAAAATTAAGTTAAATTTAGAAAAAAAATTAATAATTTATTCTAAAAAATAATCCTATTGCGATGTCGGGGTGATATTATTATAAAAATTGTATTTAAAAAATGTTCTGAACTTTAGTGAAAAGAAAAATAACAAATAGTACTCACATATCTGTTTGATTCAATTTGTACATATCTTTTTTTATATATGTATATACCCTTAATTGTTTGGACAATATTTTCACTCTATACCTTTAGAATATAAACAATTTTTAAATAAGTAATTGATTCAAATGAAAATATATGCCAAAAATATGGATGCTAAAAGGTGCAGGTATATGATGAAAAAATGATCTCATGTGAAAAAGATGATCTCATGGTAACATTCACTAACATGGCATTAATAAAAGATGACGTGCATGTCAATGATATATGTCATTTTAACAAGGCTTTCATAGGAAAAAATAAAAAATTGTTTAAGTGATTATGATGACATTCATATCATGATAGGGAGCATGTATTGTTATCTAATAAAGAAAAGGATGATGATTTAATAGTCGTAAATGATAAGAGAAAAAGATATATAAGATTATGAGATTTTTACTAGGTGAAATTTTGAATGGCTTATCAAAGAGATAAAAAAAACTTAGGAATTCTTTCACTAGAAAAAGAATAATGTTAATAAAAAAAGAGAGGTAAAAAAATATCATATTATTATAAATAAGAAGATTAAAAATTTTTGCAAGATAACTAAAATATATTTGGAAAGGAATTATCCTACGATGGTGCAGGAAAAGTTATTCAACGTCAAAACTATTTAAAGTTATCTTTATTTATTTATTTATTCTTATCAATCCATTTTGCTACCGGTGGGTAAATTTTTTTGAGTTGCTTGAACTTGACTAAATTGAAGGCCACATACATGAATGAAGCTGGTCGGGTCATTATTGGGTACATCGGGTGAAAAGGAACAAATATAGAGATGGTTTTATTTAGGTGAAGATGGATGGAAGACATACTATCTAAACTAATCTGATTTTAGCCAACATGTATTATTATTATAATAATATTTTATTTATTAAAATTGAAAGAAGAAGGAAGAGTGAAGTAACCATTTGTCTAAGCTTGAATCAATGTTAATTCTATTTTCGAATTTGAATAGGTAAGGGAAATGTAATCTATTCTTGGTTGACCAATCACTAATCAATCTTGCATTGCTTTTGCTTTCACTCTTGTACTTTCTCTTCTTCTCTTAAGTCTTAGGCCTTAATTCTATTTTCTAACTTTATTAGGGTTTGATTTCTCGTAATATTAGAATTTTTGTAATATCCTAATAATAATATCTCTCTTACACTTAAGTTATATCGAAAATTTACTATTAGTTTGTTACTTTATAATGCAAAACTTCTTTATAAAATACTGTTATTAAAAGTATGGTACAATTTTTTTAAAATGTTTTTTGAAAGTGCAAGCCCCATTGTAATAATTAATGTAGCAAATAGTAAATTTTCAAAACATCGTCATTCTCGCTAGTTTTCAAAACTTACATTCATTTACTTAAGGTAATATACATTCACATATATAACCATATGTATATTATTATGTATACAGATACTAGATGTTGACAAATTTAAGGCTCTTAACAAGTTCTTTATAACATAGCAAGGACATTAGTGCCTATTATAAGATACAAACATCCATAACAAATCATAGAAAATACATGCGAACAAAGTAAAATCCTCTTTAGCGATTGTAAACATCCAATTATGTCTGAGGTTTCCAATTATTAAAATTAATCAAGAAACTAACATTAATTAAATAAATAAACAAAGAAGCACAATAAATAGGCAGAAACAAAAAGCAGAAAAACTGATAACAAAAAAAGAAGAGAAGAGAACAAAATAAACTGGAAATAAAAATAAAAAGAAAATAAAATATGAAAAAGGAGAAATAAATAAAGATTAGTAAAACAAAAAAAATAAAGATATATAAAAGAAAAATAATAGAATTGGAAAATAAAAATAGACTTAACAAAATGACAAAAACTAAACAAAGAAAAATAAAAATAATGAAGAAAATGAAAATAAGTAGTAAAAAATAATAAAAAAAGGTAAAAATGAAAATTGAAAAAAAATGAAAAATAAATACAAGAAAATAGCATAAACAAAAAATAATAAATAAAAATAATAATCTAAAATAAAAAAAAGAAAGAAAAAATAGTGAAAAGAAGAAAACTACAAAATAAAAAAAAGAGAACTAAAACAAAAACCGAATTAAATAAAAATAAATAAATACAGAATAAAAACAAAATAAGAAAAAAATAGAATTTAAGAAAAATAGAAAATAGAAAATCAAATAAAAACAAATAAAAGGAAAATAAAATGAAAAAGCTGAGAGTCCACGAGAATCTTTATTTTGGGGGTTCATAAAAATGGGGGCTTCCTGGACTTGATCTTTTTTTTGGGGGGGGGAGGGGGAAGGTATTGGGGATCTGAATTTTCTCCTGCGCGCTTCAAGGCATTGCATCAGAAGCCACAACAAGTTACCTCCACGGTCCATCACACGCAGGTTAGCATATGAGCTCAAGCTAGTAGAATTTTCTTTGCTGGATGTCTAGGATTAAATATTTGTTTAGTAATGGAAGAAAAATGAATCCAAGATCTTGATCTTTTTGTTAGATTCTATAATACTGGATGTATTTGATTCAAATTGAATTGGATAGTTATCTTGAGAAATTTTTCGGATTTGAATCTTTTTCTTCAAAACTAAAACAAGAATTATCAGAGACATTTACTTGAAATCAAATTAGATTGCCTCATGCATATGTTGAGATTAGTGTGAATCAGTCGTATCGGACTAGGGAGCCTAGCTCGTGATCTGTTTATTAAAACTAGAGTAGGATGCCTAAATTTCCATGAGTATCCAAGATCCATTCAAGTCTTAATAGAAAGGCTGATTAACAAACCTAGACGAAGGCCATGTCTGCAGGAATCCTCGATGAATGCTCGCTCCATTTGCTTGTTACAATTCAATCATGTGCTAATTCCAAACGAAAGTAAATAGAATCAATTTCTTTTGATTTGCCATCCTCTCGACCTTAGATTAGAATTGTTTGATTAATCATCCATAGGTTGCATTCGGTACATGATTATTTATGATATGATTCATCCGTTTTTCTGTATCTCATGTATGAGTCACCAGATTTAGAGATTGATCTGGAGAGCATTAGAGGCATCTTAGGAAGGTAGAAACCTCTGAGAATCCAGTTTAGACGTTTAGACCTTGACCTATGCATGATAAGGACGAGCCGCCGCATCATTTGGATTCATATAAGCCATGCGTTTTGGCTAGGATTGGCATCAAGGGCAACGAATCTCAATCAAGATAGCTGAAGCAACGGTTGCAGGTGTTCTGGTAGTAGTTATCTCACTGACTACCTCCAATAACCCAGTTAAGCCACTACCCAACACAGCCGAGAGAATATAAAATTCCTGGTTCGAACTTGTTAACCTAAACAGAGAGTATGGCTCAGAGGAGTTCCCTACCTCTTCCCCGCATCTCGTATAGCTTTTGAAACTCTGGTCCCGATGTCGCGGATCGACGGCATGCCGGATGCGAGGTATCCAATGTCACGCACACCCAAAATGAGTAGGTAACGAGACGTGGAGCGTGGGTCAATGAATGCACCCAATAGGTTCGGGGAGACTTGATTTAATTAGGAGCACAAGCCTAAGGTATGGATATTTTGAGTGTTAAGCAGGCACACAACCACCCTATGCAGCTGATAGGACGAGCACCCAGGGATACCCAAACATTCCTTCCAAGGAAGATACAGAAAAGTGGAAAATCCTAGAGGACAGGATCGGGGCAATTAAGGGGAGCGCTTACGAAGCCAAAGATGCATTTGATTTATGCCTGGTTCCTGACGTGGTCATCCCTCCTAAATTCAAGGTTCCTGAATTCGAAAAGTATCAAGGAACTAGCTACCCAAAGAGTCACTTGGCCATGTACTGCAGGAAGATGTCTCCCTGTATGCACGACGATAAGTTGCTTGTCCATTTCTTTCAAGACAGCTTAATTGGGGCTGCTGCCAACTGGTATACTCAGCTAGAACAGACCTACATTCGTTCATGGAGGAACCTAGCTGATACCTTTCTGAAACAATACCAGTACAACATGGAGATGGCCCCTCGATCAAACTCAACTTCAGAATATGGCCAAGAAGGGAGACGAGACCTTGACAAAGATTACCAAAGATGGAAGAAGTTAGGCTCATTTAAGTACAAACCTTCACTATCCGAGTTAGGGCCAAGTTAGTATGCCTTCGTTAGACACACTCCAAGATCCTTTCTATGACAAGATGATCGGCAGTATGACCGCAAGCTTCTTCGATGTCGTCATCATTAGAGAAAGGATCGAAGGTGGCATGCGCCGCGGGAAGATCGTCCACAAGCCTACAGACGCAGTCAACACTTCCAATGGATTTGGGAAGAAGAAGATAGGCGAGACTTGCAACTTGGTTTCTGGTCAAGGCCACTATACTCCACAGATGGCACATTATGGACAAACTGGTTACCAACCACCACCATACACACCCTACATACCTTATCCTTACATCGCCGCCACTTACCAAACACCATACCCTCCTACTTACAACTATCCGACACAAGTTCGACCACCAACATCATATACGGCCCAAACACAAACCACGAGCCAAAATACCAACCAAAGCCAGAAAAAGGAAAAGAAGTCTGTCCAGTTCAACCCTATTCCGATCTCATACACTGAGCTGCTACCGCGCTTAATTCAAAACTCGCTGGTTGCACCCTATCCTCTGAAACCTCAAGAGCCACCATATCCTAAATGGTATGATGCAAACGCCAGATGCGATTACCATGCGGGATTCATTGGTCATTCCACAGAGGATTGCCTAGCATTGAAACGAAAGGTGCAAAGCCTGATCGATGCGAAATGGCTAGATTTTAGGAGACTTTCTCCTAACACAAAACAATCCATTGCCGAATCACGAGGGCCCATCAGCTAACTAAGAGATGGGAGCAGCACAACGGGTTTCCTTGTACAAGTCGAGATTAAAGATACTCATCCAAAAATTGTCATACTTTTCAAAGTCAATCTTCTATAAATAAATACCCTAATTTTTCATGTTTCTTAAAGCATGTGCCTCACATTGTTGGCTTTACTTTTAAATTTTACCATTCCTTTTTCATCATTCAACCTGCTTCTTCCTAAACAAATAAATACCTGTTGGTGACAATGCTAGTGCTATAATAAATAATCCTGAACGTATGATTAATCAAACTTAAAGAGATAAAACTAAATGAGGAAGCAAAATAAACGACCAGGGATTCTAGATCATCATATGTCAAAATATCCCGCTAGAACAAAGTTCAAATCCAGGCAAAATTAGGGACGCAAAATAAGATCCGCTGAATTAGAAGCCAAAATAATCCGGGAAAGATCAATATCTGACTACATAAAATTCAAGAAAAAGAAGAAAACCCGCTGGATTAAAATAAAAATGGTCCAGGAAAAATCAGGGTCAAAAATTCATAATTCAAGAAGAAGAAAAACCCGCTGGATTAAAAGCCAAAAATAATCCAGGCAAAAGTAGGGTTCAAACTCAAAAAGTAAATCGACAAAATGATGATCAGAATAGGTCTTGCCGGATTCCAAAAAACAATTCAGGCAAAATTAGGATAAAAAAAAAAAGTCTGCTAGGTCAACAACCCTTAAAGGGCAACCTAGGCAAAAATTAGGGCACAATTAAACAGAAAGCCCGCTAGGTCGACAACCCTCAAAGGGCGACCTAGGCCAAAAGTTAGGGCACACAAACAAAAGTCTGCTAGGTCGAAAACCCTCAAAGGGCAGCCTAGGCAAAAGTTAGGGCACAATCAAACAAAGACCAGCTAGGTCAAAAATCCTCAAAAAAGACATAGGCAAAAGTTAAGGCACAATCAAACAGAAGTCCGCTAGGTTGACAATCCTCAAAACATGACCTAGGAAAAAATTAGGGCCCACAATCAAGAGCCCGCTAGGCTGAAAACCCGTAAGGGCGACCTAGGAAAAAGTTAGGGCAAAACGAGTCACTTGCTGGGTTAAAAACTCAAAGGAATAGCCAGGAAAAAAGTTAAGGTCAATCTAGGAATCTCAGGACAACATGACATTCTACACCTCATCTTTCCTAAAACTGGGGTAAATTTTTCCATTTCTTGGGTTTGGTTAATTTGACCATCAAGATTATGAAAAGCAGCATCGTCATTTCTCATCAAAAGGTGCCATTTGGGCGACCGAACCCACATCTTTTGTCATCCTTCCCTTTCAAGTACACTACCTCAAACAACTTTTGCAAACCTTCTTTATTGCTTTCCATTGGCCATCCAGAATCATATTGCACACCCCAATAGTGCACATGCTAAAAAGAAGTGTGAAAAATGTAAAAATAAAAAAAAGGATTAATTTTGAAAAGTCATGGCAAGTCAGATGAATCCTCAACCATCGCAACACAGCATCATTGTTTCCCGAAGGATCATCCTCCTGTCAGACATAACGCCACCAAGACGAAAGAAGTGTGTCTTATTCAAATAATAACCACTGTTGGGTCTCCTGGATCTTGACTAAGAAAACTGTGAAATTGAGTCAATCCAGCTCATCCTGATTTTTGGTTCCTTTCGCACCAACTATAAGGTTGTCGAGAAAGAACCTGTCGAAAAATCATCAAAAAATCAAGAGAAACAAAAGTTTTTACACCATCTCATGGTTTGCGTTCATCCCATAGCATCCATTTCAGCAAATAATTATTTCAAGCATCACAAACATCGCATCCTTTTCATTCATTCAAACAGCACATAAGCATCTTGTCATTCAAGCATTGCACAACTCATTTTCCAAAAATAATTAAGACCAAGGCAAATTTCCCAAATCAATCATAATTAAAAGGAGAGTCCAAACTGGGGCAAATGTTTTCCCACAAAAGTTTATTTGAGGTCACCCTCGAATACTCAATCAAGGCTAAACTAGGGCAAACGCTTGCCCACAAAAATTTAATTTGAGGTCAAGCCCAAATTGGGACAACGTTTTCCCACAAAAATTCAATTTGAGGTCATCCTCGAATTCTCAATCAAGGTTAAAACTAGGGCAAATGCTTGCCCACACACAAAAAAAATTCAATTTGGGGTCATCCTCAAATTCTGAAATCAGGTTCAGATTGGGCAACCGTTTGCCCAAGAAAGATTTAATTTCAAGAACAAAATTGGGGGCAAGCATTTGCCTAGAAAATTCAAGTTGAGGCAATCCTCAATTCTAGAAAATTTCAAAACTGGGGAAGACATTTGCCCAGATAATTCAAGTTGAGACAATTGAATAATTTTGAATCAAGTTCAAACTAGGGGCAAACGCTTGCCCACAAAAATTCAATTTGAGGTTATCCTCAAATTTTGAATCAAGTCCAAACCAGGGAAAATGTTTTCCCACACAAAAGATTCAGTTGGAGTTCATCCTCAAATTCTGGATCAAGCTCAAACTGAGGAAAATGCTTGCCCACAAGAATTCAATTTAAGGTTATCCTCAAATCCAGAAACAAATAAAACTGGGCAAACATTTGCCCAGAAAATTCAAGTTGAGGCAATCCTCAATTCCTCAACTCCTATCAAGTTCAAAATTGGAGCAAACATTTTCCCAAGATCCCCTTAAGTTAAGGCATTCCTTGATTGCCAAAAATCTTCCAAAATGGGGCAAAATGTTTGCCCAAACTTCATCCAAATCAAGGCATCCCTTAATTATCAAGAATTTTCTAAACTAGGGAAAAATGGTTGCCCAAGTTTCTTCAAGAGAATAATTATCAAATGCTTAAGAAACCTTCAAGTTCAAGGTAGAATAAGCAATTTATTTTGATTCAAGAGAAAAACACAATAAGATTATCCGGGGGTAGCTGACGAAGAAATCCATAGTCTCTCCTCACATGCCTTCCCAAGAGACATCAGACTGTTTTCCATACCTGTCCTGACAGGTCATTCTCTCGCCTGCATCAAAAGGCTTCCATTTTACCACACCTATCTTAACAAGCATCCATCTTCATTCCATCCTGTCAACAACAGGACCCCAAGCATGTTTAAATTCAGTCCGCTTGTCTTAACAGGTTTGCATTTATCCTGGCAAAAGCAGGATTGCATTTGCATTCTTCCCAGCAATAGTGGGACTTCATTTGCATTCTTCCTGTCAACAACAGGACATCAAGCATGTTTAAATTCGGTTCGCCTATCTTAACAGGTTTGCATTTATCTTGGAAAAAACACGATTGCATTTGCATTCTTCCCGGCAATAGCGGGACTTCATTTTCATTCTTCCTGTCAACAATAAGACATCAAGCATGTTTAAATTAAATACTTTGTCTTAACAAAGCTCAAAATTCATCCTTTTGTCAACAACGAGTTTCATTTGCGTTCTTCTAGAACGAGCGGACCTCATTTGCATTCTCCTGTCAACAACAGGACCTCAAGCATGTTTAAATTCTGTCCGCCTATATTAACATGCTCGCATTCATCCTAGCAACAGCAAGATTTCATTTGTATTCTTCCCGGCAACAGCGGGACCTCATTTGCATTCTCCTGTCAACAACAGGGCCTCAAGCATGTTTAAATTCTGTCCGTTTGTCTTAACAGGTTTGCATTCATCCTGGAAATAGCAAGATTTCATCATTTGCATTCATCCTGGCAACAACAGGATTTCATTTGCATTCTTCCCAGCAACAACGGGACCTTATTTGCATTTTCCTGTCAACAACAGGACGTCAAGCATGTTTAAATTTTGTCCGCCTGTCTTAACAGGCTTGCATTTATCCTGGCAACAGCAGGATTTCATTTGCATCTTCCTAGCAACAGGGGGCCCCCTTTACATTCCTCCCTATCAACAACAGGATTCCCATCAAGTCTTACTTTTTTGCATTTCGGCCTATAGTGTTAGGCCATTGTCGCAACTGTAATTCCGACGAGACGACGGACTCGCTAAAATTTGAAAAATTAATTTTATTTGATTAATATGGAGCCGCCACCAAATTTTTATTTAAGGGAAAAATATTTAGAAAAAAACCCTGACTTGAGGACGAGATTTAGGTTCGAGAGTCGGTTACGAGTGGGGAAGGTGTTAGGCACCCCACTCGCCCGTTCCGAAGAACGGTACCCTTAAACTGAGTGTGTGATTTTTAAAAATTGTTTGATCCCTTGATTAATGTGAAAATAAATAGATTGATGGAGGTTAGCTTGACAGGACTTGATCCTGCTCCTACGTATTCCCCGTTGCAATGGGAAACTCAAGGCTTACGTAGTTCTGGTTTTAAGGATTCGATCCTCAAGAAAGTTCTATACGGAATCGGGTAGGGCGCTTTAGGGGTCTTTTTTTTATCGAATTGAAAGAAGGATGAAAGAAAAGAAAGAGGAAAGAAGAGGAGATCTTTGACCCATATGCATAAATTCGAAGGCAAGCGAAGGTTGCACTACGACTCATATGAATCTCCGAACATCGAAAGACAGGGTATGCTGCACTTTCAACTTCGGAACTCATCGCGTGAGATCTCGGATCTTTTAAAACTTCGAAATGAAAACTATTTAAAAGAAGGAAGTAATTTGGAGGAGAGATTAAAAAGGGAGATGTTTGATCCACATGCACGGAGTCGAAGGCAAGCAAAGATTGCACTATGACTCGTATGAATCTCCGAACATCGAAAGGCAGGGTATGCTGCACTTTCAACTTCAGGGCTCACTGCGTGAGATCTTGGATCTATTATGATTTTGAAATGAAAATTATTTAAAAGAAAGAGGTAATTTGGAGGAGAGATAGAAAAGGAAGATCTTTGATCCACGTGCACGGAGTCGAATGCAAGCGAAGGTTGAACTGCGACTCGTATGAATCTCCGAACATCGAAAGGCAGGGTATGATGCACTTTCAACTTTGGGGCTCATTGCGTGAGATCTCGGATCTTTTAAGCTTTGAAAATTATTTGAAACTGATTTCGACGATGACTTGTAGTAGTAGTTTCCACCACATCACCTGTTGAATCATATGCTTGTGCCTTAATGCGTTCAGATACATGAATCTTGGTTGTCTTTGTCGGTTTGTCTTTAGCCTCACTCAGGATTTTTGGGAATTTAAAATTGGGACCTATGTTGGTAAGCCTGCTGGTAAAGTCTTGGCGTCGTCCTAGATTACGACCATGAAGATTAACTCTGCCAACGTACGCACTTGTTCTAAATTTAGGTGCTATCTTTTTTACAGGATGGTGGTCTTTTATGAATATGCTTGTGAATCGTAACTAAACTGGCTTGCTATCTTAAACGTCACAGTCTGGGTCTCGGTGGTTCACATTTCATTTTGACAAAGGTGGGTAGGTTGGGAGGAGGTTCTGCAGCACCTGCGTCATGGGGCTAAGATTCACGTTGTAGTGAAGTCTGCTGGTTCTAATTGATCGACTGTAAGGTGTTCTTACATTGCTCACTTAAATTCCCAGGGTTTGCGTCAATGGTCTATGGAGTTTAGTAAGGTCCCTGATTGTCGGTCTAAATTCCAAAAGTTAAGATGCTCATGGCTCTAAGATCTGCGTTAATTCAGTTTTTGAACCTGGTTTTAGCCAGCCTGGTCTAGTTTGTCTATTGTTGACTTATCATACATTAATCTTATAATAGCCAAGGTTTTGCCCCCTGGAATTAATTCTATACTTAAGTATCGCTTAAGCATCTATGCCACTATAGCACTTTCCTGAATAGAAATACCTTTTTGCCTGTGATCAGACTGGGGAATTTATTCTCCTTCTAGCCAAAGTATAATCCGAGACTGGTGGTGCTGCATTAGAACCTAAGCATTTTCGGTCCCAGCCACTGTCCATCAGTGAGCTCCAGGTGAGGCAAGATTCCTATATTATGCAGTGAAAAGGTCTTTAGATTTCTTTCATAAAACCTTGTGACCTTATGACAGAGGTGAGACTAAATCTGATCTCTAGATTTCTCAGGTAGAACCTTATGCACTTAGGACAGTAGTAAAACTAAGTCTAAACTCTTTCAGCTAGGAGCCCAGGGCATGGACATGCAGGACTATATGATTTCTATCTAAGTCTCAGCTTTCCTGAATTATAGGACTGGCCTTGACCTTGATAAGGAGTACTTATGCCATCATGTATTCAGATTATCTACGGGGTTCGGTCTATTCCCCAATTCTGGTTCTGGGTAACAAGGCCTGAAAGGGTCTAGTATGGCCAACTTTTTTCCACCTAAGTCTGCTACCCAGAAATACAGAGCCTGCTGATATTTGCTTTACCAAGACTATGGTTCTGGGACCAATTTGCCTAACTGATTGTGATTTAGGTGGTCTAGACTCTAAGCACTTACCTTGAGGTCAAGAGGTGGGTTACCAGACCTGGTGCCAAGGATTAATAGTATAGAGACAGGCTTCTTAAACCAGAAATAGGTTTATAACTATTTACAAAACTGGTGCTAAGTGTTATGTAGTAACCTCCCAGGTTTCCATATATTCGATCAAGCGCAGCAAGTCTCCAAGGTGTTAAATCCTAAGGAATTTCTAGCCTAACGCCTCGCCGGCTACTCTGCGCCCTCAGCATTTTCCGAGACTAAACCTGAGCTTGGCAGTTTTGGGGTACTGGTGTGCGGAACTGGGTCTTTTATCAAATCCTATCAGCACCTGTGTGAGTGCCTAAGAAGATCTAAAACGGAACTGTAATTGGGTTGCTAATTTGAGATCATAAGGATAATTCGCTAGGGATTGATTTAGAAATGCATCTCTAACTTATGGCTTTTCCTGTGCTGTGTAGCAAGGTAATTGCAGGGATCAGGACCTCCTGACCAGGGACCGGGTTTCTGGCAAAAGGGGAAACTACAACTAGCCATCAGGGATCAGGTTGAGGGATAACCGGTTGCTGGTAACCTATGAACTAACCCTGCTGTTCCTAACCCTGAGACATAGACCTAAAGACCAACCAACTCAGATCTTAGAACGCTTTAATAGCCATCTATCATATTAATGCAGATAGTATCAGACTTGAAGTCGTCTGTTCTAGCAAAATCAAAGGCAGAGCTTACGTCCTCAATCTTGTTGCGGCTTCCTGTATTCTTGATTTATAGTTCTGTTCTGAATCCTCTCTTGAGTAAGTCTCTTCCCAAGTTACTTAGGTTTCTATTTCAGATTAAATCTTAGCCGTCATGGCAGACTTAAATGTGCAGTTCAGTACTCACCTACATGTCAGCATTCCTCTTAATTCTATGTCTAAACTGGTAAGACTGAGGACCATGAACCATTATGGAAGTCTGTTGTAGGATCAAATGCCACGGTCTGTCCGCTATCCGTTTTGGGTTCTCTCAAGCTTGTGTAACCTTTACGCTAATCAGATATTAAACCCCCAGGTTCCTATACCCTTCCTAAGTTAGTCCCCCCTTTAAGCTGTACTAGAGCCATATGTTACAACTTGGCTGGCTCCTTTTGGTAAATTCAAATCTCTTTTATACCATTACAGGGTCCCTTTGACTGCTGCGGATCCTTATTCAGTACCTGGTCAATGGCTCTTCGTCAACTGACCCTGATCTCATCTGCCTTTCCCTCAAAGTATGTCAAAACCTGGCGGTTTGGAGATGTAGGAGGGGACAACAATTTCTGGGTAATTTATGGGTTTGACTTCCGTCTCCATCCGTTCCTATCCACCCCAGAGTCTTGCTTACTCCTCAGGTTTTGAACAGGTTGGCATCTTTGCTAATGCTATTAACTGGATGCTAAGACTCTCCTATATAAAGTCACACTTAATCCTGAAGGAGACTAACTTGCAGACCCAGGAGTCCCAACATACATAATTCTGATTCGGCTAATGGATCATAGCTAATCAAAAAACTAAATCGGGTACAACTAGATTATTGTCCTCCTAATATGACTTTTCATATTAAACAAATAATGATTGAAGTCATCTTTTATGATCTCACTAGATATCAGAATTACTCGGTCAATAGCGTCTTTCCAATAGTTGTCATTCCTTTTGTGCAGCGTGCGTGATTTGGAAATGCTCTGTCGCCAAAGATTCAGAACTTCCTTTGATTTGGAGACCTTATTGAGGGAACATAGTGTGGGGGGAAATAGTTTTAGAGGAGAATGTAGGAACCTGAGCCTGCTTCTGCTGTCATATTACGATTCAGGTGTGTTTATGATAGCTGTACAGAGCCAAGTTGGCATATCTGCTGGGATAGGTTGACTTGGCTGCCATACACTATAAGTACAGGGTATTGACTAAAAATTTGGCACACTATCTTGAAATTGATATTAGCACACTGGAAGCGTGCTCGTTTACCCCCTTAGCCAATGGTTTTTATTTACAAATTTCTTATACAGGGACAGTTTCCTGCCCTCATGACGCAAACTGACAAGGCCGCTTGTTTGCTTTGGCCATCCTAGAGGTATCTAACTCTTAAGCACCTCCTACAGTTCTCACCTATCCAGATAACCATTGCTCAATTCTGGTTGAAACAGGAAATAAAATCCAGATATGGCAGGTCCTGTACATTTATTGGCTTTTGCTCAACTGGATTGTATATACATCAGGCGAAATCATCTAACTACTCATTCCTTTTTCTATACCACAAATTTCTCTTTCAACTGATAAAACAAGTGGTCTATGACTAAGTTAGGCACGTCATTGCTATGCTACGATCGATTAACAGACACGATACAATGCTGTCAATCCGGCTAACCTGTTTTATTTGTAATATGCACAATGGCTATATGGTAAACAAAACTAACAGAGTCGGCTCCTTCGCATAGATCAGGAGAGTACTCATCGAAGTATTGTCATGCATGGGAATATGTACAACACACAATACTAACAGAATCATGAATCATATTAAATTCAGTTGTTCATTTACTCAGCAATAAGCCAATCTACAACCGATATCTCAAAACTAATACTGAAACCAGATACATGCTTAAAATCAGAGAGCAATCCCTTCCAACTGATAGAACTCGTGCTTGCAGAACAAGACCTATATATGATCGCTGTCTGGTTAAGGCAACTAACCTGAGGAATGTGTGACTTGAAGATGACGAAACTGCGATTGGAGCTGGAATTGAAGCGCCTCAAAGCTAGATTTGACTGTGGTGGCGGGAACAGATCTGGTCGGAGACGAGGAGTCGGAGTTGTGAACACGCCTGCGAGCCACAAACTGCGGGGCGGTGCGGGAGAGGATAACCGAGAACTTGAGAAGAAAACCCCCTCTTTTCCTCTGATTTTCTTTTTATACTTTGTCCTTGACCGTAGTTAACTGCGGTTATCTTTCTAATTTTGGTTTTAACTGCATTTGCTAACCTTTTTTTTTTTTTTGATTCCTTTTCAAAAATCACCTAATTAATTAATTTACTTGATCAGCCTCATTAATTTCCTATTAACCTCAGGTTCTTCTCTTGTTCCTTTGCTATCTCCCTTTTTTTTTTTTTATTTATTATTATTTATTATTATTATTATTATTATTTATTTATTTTTTAACTCTTTATACTTATTAGTCTGTAATTACCTTAAGTACTCGAATCCCTTTTTAATTAAAGTTTCCTTTTTAATTATTATTTTTTCTTCATTTCTATTTTTATTTATATTTTGTTTAGTTATTTTCTTTATCCTGTTTTGAGTTATTTCTTCTTTTATTTTTCTCTCCCCTCTTTTTTCATTATTCGCTAAATTTGGTTATTTTACTCTCGGACATGATTTAGTGTTCACAGCCACCATCAAGTTTACATTTCTGCATTTTTGACCTATGATGTCAGGTCTCCCTCAAGCTTTCTTTTCTGCATATTGCCCTATAATGTCAGGCTTCTTAGCAACAGTAGGACCTCCTTTACATTTCTCCCTGTCAACAACAGGATTCCCATCAAGCCTTACTTTTCTGTGTTTGTCCTATAGTGTTAGGCCACCATCAAGTTTACATTTCTGTATTTTTGGCCTATGATGTCAGGCCTCTTTCAAGCTTTCTTTTCTGCATATTTGCCTATAGTGTCAGGCTGCCACCAAGTTTAAATTTCGGCATGTTCAAATTTTCTTTTCGGCATGTTGGCCTATAGTGTCAGGTCACCATCAAGTTCGTTTTCCCACAGCTGGGCATATGATGTCAGGCCTCAAGCATGGATAGATTTCGGTACCTCGGCCTATGTTGTCCGGCCTCCTTGTACATACCTTACGTTTTAGTTCTTGCATGCTTTCTAGCCTAGAATAGGTCGTTTTTACTCCGTTGAGCCTGTCATAACAGACCATTCTCTTCTGCTTTTCCTGTTTTAACGGGCCCTTTTCATTTCATCTCTTGCTTGTCCTAACAAGCAATCCCATTGCATTCCACGCCTGTTCTAACAGGCCTTTATTCATTTCATTTAGCGTAATTAGGCTATGCAATCAAGACTTGCATATTTAAACTCTATCGGCACAGGAAGTTGGCAATGTCCTTCAACCGCCATCGTCCAGGTATCCATGAGGTTCACTTTAAGCTCAAGGCTTTTAGTGCTTCTCAGACTTCTTCAAAAGCCTGCCTTGGACATAATGTGTTCATGTCTTTACTCATTTTCTACCACGATAATTCAGAGAATCATTTCTCACATTATCTGGTAGGAAAACGAGTAAAGAGGGGCAAATTGTAAACACCCAATTATATCTGAGGCCCCCAATTATTAAAATTAATCAAGAAACTAACATTAATTAAATAAACAAACAAAGAAGCAGAATAAATAGGTAGAAGCAGAAAGTAGAAAAATTGATAAAAAAATAAAAGAGAAGAGAAGAAAATAAACTAGAAATAAAAATAAAAAGAAAATAAAATCTGAAAAAGGAGAAATAAATAAAGATTAGTAAAACCAAAAAAAATAAAGATATATAAAATAAAAATAATAATCTGAAATAAAAAAAAGAAAGAAAAAAATAGTGAAAAGAAGAAAAATACAAAATAAAACAAAAAAAAAGAGAAGAGAGAGAACTAAAACAAAAACCGAATTAAATAAAAATAAATAAATACAGAATAAAAACAAAATAAAAAAAAAATAGAATTTAAAAAAAATAGAAAATAGAAAATCAAATAAAAATAAATAAAAGGGAAATAAAATGAAAAACTAAGGTCCCGCCAGAATCTTTATTTTGGGGGTTTATAAAAAAGGGGGCTTTCGGACTTGATCTATTTTTTTTGGGGAAAAGGTATTGGGGATCTGAATTTTCTCCTGCGAGCTTCAAGGCATTGCATCAGAAGTCACAACAAGTTACCTCCACGGTCCATCACACGCAGGTTAGCATATGAGCTCAAGCTAATAGGATTTTCATTGCTGGATGTCTAGGTTTAAATATTTGTTTAGTAATGGAAGAAAAATGAATCCAAGATCTTGATCTTTTTGTTAGATTATGTAATTACTTGATGTATTTGATTCAAATTGAATTGGATAGTTATCTTGAGAAATTCGTTCGGATTTGAATCTTTTTCTTCAAAACTAAAACAAGAATTATCAGAGACATTGACTTGAAATAAAATTAGATTGCCTCATGCATATGTTAAGATTAGTGTGAATCAATCGTATCGGACCAGGGAGCCTAGCTTGTGATCTGTTTATTAAAACTAGAGTAGGATGCCTAAACTGCCATGAGTATCCAAGATCCATTCAGGTCTTAATAGAAAGGCTGATTAACGAACCTAGACGAAGGCCATGTCTGTAGGAATCCTTGATGAATGCTCGCTCTGTCTGCTTGTTACAATTCAATCAAGTGCTAATTCCAAACGAAAGTAAATCGAATCAATTTCTTTTGATCTGCCATCCTCTACGACTTAGATTGGAATCGTTTGATTAATCATCCATAGGTTGCATTCGGTACATGATTATTGATGATGTGATTCATCCATTTTCATTTCTGTATCTCATGTATGAGTCATCAGATTTAGAGGCTGATCTGGAGAGCATTAGAGGCATCTTAGGAAGGTAGCAGCCTCTGAGAATCTAGTTTAGACGTGTAGACCTTGGCCTATGCATGATAAGGACAAGTCGCCGCATCATTTGGATTCAAATAAGACATGCGTTTTGGCTAGGATTGGCATCAAGGGCAACGAATCTCAATCGAGATAGCTGAAGCAATGGTTGCAGGTGTTCTGGTAGTAATTATCTCACTGACTACCTCCAACAACCCAGTTAAGCCACCACCCAACACAGACCAGAGAATATAAAATTCTTGGTTCGAACTTGTTAACCCGAACAAAGAGTATGGCTCAGAGGAGTTCCCTACCTCTTCCCCTGCATCTGCATAGCCTTTGGAAGCTCCTGGTCCCAAGCGATGCCTTCTTCAGATCGACCAGCACATGTTGTGATGCAGGTATCCAATGTCACACACCCAAAGCTGAGTAGGTAACAGTACGTGGAGCAGCATGGGTCAATGAATGCACCCAATAGGTTCGGGGAGACTGGATTTAATCAGGAACACAAGCCTAAGGTACGGATATTTTTAGTGTTAAGCAGACACACAACCACCCTATGTAGCTGATAAGACGAGCACCCAGGGAATGGATAAGCATGCTGATGAGAACCAGAAGTATGGCGCTTGGCCTTATACCAAAAACTGGATACACTCATCCATGGGCATTGATCGGATCACGCTCACCCATGCATGTACCTGGCACCCTCCAAAAGTTGACCATACAGCTCGTGAATATCCCAAAGAAGAATGGCTCAAAAGTATACATTGAAGACTATGGAAGGGGTATGTAAGTATGATTTGCGCAGGAATGGCTGGACGCTTCTTGCCTTGAGCTTGAGGAAAATATGTTGGATTTCTAGTTAGCCAAAAGTTTCGAACGCTACCCAAATGTATAATGCCAATGCAGTGTACGAAGACTGGGTATTCTCTTCCTATGTTACCAATCAACCCACATGCATGCAACGAGATACGTCCGACCAGAATATTTAAATCAAAGCCAAGCATGAGTTAAAAGACTTGAGCGTGGCTCCCGTGGTAACGCCTATTCAAGTTGAAGTGTGGGTCGTGAGTTCGATTCCTGTTGAAGCTATTTTTACCTCAAATGTCGAGTAATTGTTTAATAACCTTCAAAGATATAATCGGCAGCATTACTACCAAGCAATGGCTTTGGCCTGATGGTAGGCGCTCCGTAGCCGCTCCGAGAACCGGGGTTCAAAACCCCCATGCCATAATCTGTTTTAAAATGAGCAAAATATACTCAGTGGACCGCTCTTACGAGATAAGCCTCACTTACAGTCCACTCTCCATGGGTATGTACCCTCTCACACGTCACATGCACCCCACACTCTTCAAAATTTTGGTCAGACTCCACATTTCTCTCTACCCCTAATTGCAACCATGCCCCTATACTTCCCAAAATTCAAATTCTGCCCCTACACTTCTCAAAATTCAAATTCCTTCCCCTAGACTCCGCAAAATTCAAATCCTGCCCTTGCACTTTCCAAAATCATAATTCGACCCCTAAACTTCCCAAAATTCCACTTAAACCCTCAAACTTCCCAAAATTTAAATTAAATTCTTTTCTCCCAAAATTGAAATAAAGTCTTTTTTTTCTCTTCAAAATTCAAATTAATTCCTTTCCTCAAGATTCAAATAAAAATGCTTTTCTCCCGAAATTCATATTAATTCTTTCCTCCCTCAAATTCTCAAAACAAATGCAACACCTTACCTCGAACCAAACTTCCAATCATATCCATTTCAAACCAAGTCTATTCTAAACCAAATCAAGTCCAATTCCTCGAGTTCAAGTCATTCCAAATCAAGTTTCATTCTCTTCTTCAAAACCAAATCAAGTTTATGTTAGTTGAATCGAGTTCAATTTCCAACATTCAAAATCAAGTTCCATTTCAATCAAGTTCTATTTTTTTCTTACATCTTGAATCAAATTCATTCCTTCAAAAAATAAAATTCTTTTCAAAAGATTTTGGGATCTACGGTCTCACGCAACGAATTCTAAACGGGAAACTGGCGATCTACACTACTATTCGATGTTTAGTGGTTCGTATAGGCCCCCGTGCTGCCTTAGCTGCCTCGGACCTTGTGCATGAGTGGACTGAAAGTCCCTTCATAAGAATAAAATTCTTTTCAAACATTTTGGGATCTACGGTCTCATGCGACGAACTCTAAACGGGAAACTCGCGGTCTACACTGCTGTTCGATGTTTAGTGGTTCGTATAGGCCCCCGTGTTGCCTTAGCCGCCTCGGACCTTGTGCATGAGTGGACCAAAAGTCTCTTCACAAAAATAAAATCTTTTCAAAACATCGTATTCCTTCTAAATTACTTTTGAAGGTCAAGCCTTCAAAACAAACCAAAACTACGTAAGCTTTGAGTTTTCCATTGCACCGGGCAATACATAGGATCAGGATCAAGTCTTGTCAGGCTAACCTCCATTAAGCTATTTATTTTCACATTAATTAAAGGGATCAAACGATTTTCAAAGAAGTCACACACTAAGTTTAAGGGTACCGTTCTTCGGAACGGGCGAGTGGGGTGCCTAACACCTTCCCCACTTGTAACCGACTCCCGAACCTAAATCTCTTCCTCGAGTTAGGGTTTTTTCCAAATCTTTTTTCCTTAAATAAAAAATTTTTTGGTGACTCCACACATGATCAATAAAATTCATTTTAAAATTTTTTAGCAGTCTGATCGTCTCGTCGGAATTACTTGGCCATAATAACCATTCAATTCTTATTCTATCATGGACTTATGAAATCTTTTCCTTCTCATTTATTCCCACCTATGAGCATTATAGAGCTGATCCACACCATGCAGCACAAGGTAAATAATTGTTGTCATGGTTGGCATAATTAGGATCTAGAAGAGAAAAGAGAGATAGGAAATGAGAAGTCGTTAAATTTCTAATAAATGACCAACTCTACAGGGTCTGGCTAACATAATTTCTATTCTGCCACCAAGATTTACTTTCTAAAAAAGTGATAACATGTATGTTTAGTTATTACTTTTTAGAAAAACAACACCCTTATCTCCAAGGGGTTCCCTTCTGTTAACAGCAGACAAACATATTTCACAGCAAGCACACACATTTACCGATGTTTTGAGTCCTATACTAACTGAAACACCTGCATTATCAAATTACGCCATTCCTTTTTCAAATCACCTTTTCAGCATTTCATGGATATTATTTGACTCTTATTCATTATATGCCTTAATCATATATTCTCATTCTCTAGTCATCCTCTTTCTAACAATTTCATATAAGGATATGATTAATAATTTAGCCAAACAATATCTTCTACTTGTCTACTACTCTATCTTCTATTCTTAGGATATGATCTCATTCTAGATGGTCGTCACCATCATAATTTATGAAGATCCACACAGTTTCATCGTAGACAGTTCTGTGAGACCTCTTAACTTCGCCATAGAAGACCTACTACCTTCTGGGCAGTGCAATAAGTCCTAGCTTTATCACACTAAGAATAGTGTTACGTTTTCATATAAGGTCTTGACTTATTAGATTTCCTTTTAATTCTTCATAATAACATGCATGCTTAATAGCTAGGTGATATGGTATGCACATATAACATCCAAATCATTCAACTCTTATATAATTCATTAGCATATGGAACCATAAATTCACACATACCTTTTTGCATCATTCAAGAGAGCACATGACACACTTTGAACATAAATATACATATTCTAGTATTATCATGATAAATAAGGTATAAATAGTTATCCAAAAGTTTATTTTCTTAATAAAAACCTTTTCTTATGCATAATCCTTAAATTTTGGACAGCATGCATACTTTTCTTAAAATTCCTAGTCGCCTATATTCTTGATGTTTTATGACATGTTTCTCGTGGAAAACCTAGATCACTCATTCCTTCTAGATTCCTCTCATCCTTTACTTTTTTTTTTCAGGAGTTTGCTTACTAAACCTTATTTGTCAAACTTTAATCTTCCTTGATCGAATGATGCTAATGTATTTTAAGATTTTGTTCTTTATTTTTCCTTATCCCTATAAGTTCTTTTCTTGAGGTTTTGGCTCAAGTTCTTAGACTAACCAGTCATTATAAATTTGTAGCTCCAATACACCTTTTTTCTAAGGATGGCCTATATGAATTTTCAAGATCACTAAATCTATTTTTCTTGTCTTGAAAGATTAATTTTTTAACCTTTCTCCCCAAATTTAGAAGCTATTGCTGAATAGCCACATCTACTCATCAAAGACTCTTAATTTAACTTGTTTCTAGTTTCATAAGTAAATATTTTATGAAATAAAACTATAGCGGATAATAATAATCATGTTATAGTAATTTCAAATTTCTCTTCTTCATAAACAAGGTCATAGTCGAATGACCAATTCCTTCACTCATACCCATTTTTATCAACTTCTTATACCATAACTCTTAGATCTAAAGTAAAGAGCCTTTATAAATTTATTTTTGTCTCAAGTCCACCAAGTTATTTGAAATCTTTTATCCTTGGGTAATGTTTGGAATATATTCTTACATCTTTTAAGTCCACAAGTCCTTTCTCTTGCCTTTTAGTCATAAAGGTCCAATCATTAATTCTTGAGTTTAAGTTTTTATGGGTTCAACTTAAAGTCTTTGGGACCATGACCATTATAGTTCAAGTTTAAGATTCTTTAAGTTTTAAAATCCAAGATCTTGACTTTATGTGGTAAAAGGGACAAACTTTCAATTTTAGAGAGAATAAAACAATATAACATCACTTTAAGCTCAAATAAGAAAGTTTTCACAAGATCTACTCTAAACTTTAAACAACCTCCTTTTGAGCATCTTATAAACTTGAAAAAACTTTTTCAAAATCAACCTAAAACTTTTCAAAAATATTTTAAGAAGATTTAACTAATTAAAATTCTTAAGGAGTGTATTAAGCACTTTAAACCATTAAAGCTTCATTTTGGACTATTAAAATTACTTAAAAAGTAGAAATGCTTATTTTAAGAGCTTAGGGAAGTTTTAAACAAAATAATACTCAAGGAAGTTGGATCTTAGAGTATAGAAAAGAGATCCACAAAGGAGAAGAAGAATAGGCCAAAATACTTAAAAAAAGTACTTAGAAAATTTTAAGGGAAGAACATCCAACTTGTTGAAGCTAGAGAATATTCTTTGTGAAATTTGTGGTGATGATACATCTTCTTGGTGGTCCCAAAACAAAATTTTTTCAAGAGGGATAAAGGAGTTTTTTATTTTCTTAGATTATATATTAAGCTTTAAATATGGAAGCCTAATATAACACCCTAAAAATGAATACCGATTTTACACTTAAGTCATTCATTCAGTTCCATTATTAGTTTGTTATCAGATGATGCAGAATCTTTGGAAAATACTTATTAGAGAAAATATGTTAATTTTTTTTAAACCATTTGTTATAAAATGCGAGTCTCGTCGATATAGTGTACATGTCAATAAATAACTTTTTAAGCTTTATTCTATGCATACAGAATATTATCATTACGCACTAGTGGGAAAAAAACTTTTTACATCGGTTGTTTTGAATGTTTTACATCGGTTTCCATAGCGTTATAGATACAACCATTATAGAAAGTGATGAATTTTTACATCAGTTAAACAACCGATATAAAAAGTTAACCGTTTACATCAGTTCATCCTTTAACCGTTGTAGAAAGTCAAATTTCTACATTAGTTCATCTCATGATCAGCCAGAGGAAACTTAACTTTCTACGTCGGACTCATCCTTTAATCCTTGTAGAAAGTCAAGTTTCCTCATCAACCATTTGTAACCCTTTATAAAACTTGACTTTCTGCAGTGGTTCATAACACATATGCTATAAAAAGTTAATTTGCTACAACGGTTAATGTTCCAACCAACGTAAAAAGTATTTTTTTTTTTTAAATTCAAAACTTGTTTTTCATTCTCAAGCTCTTTCACAGTGCGAGTTGCAATGTCCTATTGTCAGCTTAGCTGACACTACAGTTTTATCATTCTTTTTATAGAATTAGGATTATGGATTATTTTGTTGGATTAGTATGTTTTTGTTTGTTCTATCTCTCAATGTGTAACTAAACCCCAAATCATGGAGCTTTGGTGAAACTTATGTAACCAATTGAACCCCTTTTCCTTTTTCTGAATGATTCGGTATTCCTATTCAATTGTGTTTTTCTTATTATGCATAATTATTTAATGAGAATTAATTTCTAAGTTAATTAGGGGATAGACGATCGTACCATTACCTAATTAACGGAACTATAAGGTAAATTAAATCTAAGGGTTTTGGAAGATCAATCAAAATCCTTAATTTCTAATCAGTTATTAATTTAACAAGTCCGCATGTTCTTTATGCTTCTCTTAGTTATATACCTTACATGATCATTGGGGGTAGTAACTTAAGGGAAAGAATATTGCTATTGCATGATCATTAGTAATAATAGAATGAGAACAGATGGTTAACAACTGACTCAAATCATTCATAAGGGAGTTGGGGTGAAATTGGGTAAAGTTATAAGAGAAACCAAAGTTCCATGTCTTTCCATAATTGAACTCGTATTTGTGCCCTTTTGTGTTTAAATCGCTTACTCTCATTTTGTTCCCTTTTTACATTCACTTTAAATATTTCTAAACAAAACTTTTTCTGGTGAGCTTAAAATTAGGATTTAATCATTATTTAAGATCACAAATAGTCTCTATTGAACAGTATTGGGCGTTTAATTACCCCTTTCTACACATCTAGTGGCACTTCGCATGAGTAAAACATTGTACACACAGTAAACGCACAACAACATCTCAGCACATAACTTCATAATATTAAGAAAAGAATCAAGTTTCAAGTTTTAAGCATAAAAATATTCAAGATAGTATTTTTTAAGGTAAATAAGTGTAGATCCACTACAAGATCCATCCATCTCATACCATGAACACTTCAAAAAAATTTCTCATAACCTCTCAAATCTACGCAAAGCATAAAAATTGATTTTTAAAAAATTTTAACTGATTAAATTGCTTCTAAGATGGTTAGAAGCACTTTAATTCATAAAAAATTCACTTTAACTTTCAAAAATTACTAAAAATGAATAATGCTCATATCCAACCATTCAAAGGAAGTTTTGAGATCTCATGGTTTTAAATAAAATGAGATCCATGGATCTTAGAGAAAGTATCCACAAAAAGAAGAAAATAAACCATAAAAATCAAGATTTAAAGCTTAAAAACATTAGTAAAATCCTACTTGATTGAGAATTGATGATGGATTTTTATGGAGATTTGATGGCTGATCTTGGTTCTCCCTTAGTATTCCACAACGATATCTTAGTGGTAGTGGTGGGGCTTAGTGATTAGGAGTTGATTTAGCTTAAATTTCAAAGATGGAAGCTTAGGCTTAAGGTGAAATTTTGAGGGTTTTTGGATTAGATTCAACTTTGGGAGTGTTTAGAGAATTTCTCTAAGTGTTTATATAAAAATTCTTCAAAGGAGCCTCCCCAAGATCTTAGTGAATTCGGCAATTCTAAAGGTAACTTAGGGATTAATTTCCCACTTAAGGATATTTTGGTAATTTTGCATATAATTTTCATTTTCTAAAATAATTCAAAATATGCGAAATTATCCTTTTAGGATTAAATTAGTGCTAATCATGCTGATTTTGTCACCAATTAAGTTTAACTTACCCTAGCATGTTAATTTAATTAAACAAGGTTTATTAGCCTTAACCATGGTTAAAGGAATCTTTACATTTATTATTTTTATCTTTTATGCATTTTATTTTTTGATGACTCATATGGTAAGTCATCATCATGGTTTCCACATAGAATTTTCGTGCAAGATGTGTGGAGCCCACTTTTTGACTTTTGTTTTACATTTTCTTACCCTACTAGCCTTCCAAAGGCATTTTCATAATTTTATCGCCATTTTCTGGGAGGTTTAAAATTTATTCCTCTAATTTTTTTAACACTTATTGGTTCATTTTTGAACCATTATTATATTATTTACTATTTTTCTAGGAATAATTTAGCTCTAAGGAAAGACATAACTTTTCTAAGGATGTTTTGGGCATTTTCAGAGTTTTCTATCAATTTTTTTGCCCTTTCTCTTTTCCTATTCCTTCATCATAAATTTTCAATCATCCTTGGTGTATTTTAATCCCTTAGGGTGTCTTTTAACTCTTATCTTAAATTTCTTGCACCTTTATTAGAGTTATGCAAGTACAAGAGTATTTTCGTCATTTGTACGAAATTTTCTAATTTCATTGTCTTTTACTCTTGTCTTTACTTTATTTCTTACTAAAGGTTATTTGTAAGCTAAAGGGTTCATTATGAAAAATTACGGGTGTTACATCCTAACCACAAGGATGAGGCCATGGTAAACAAGTAGAAGAAGTATTGAGCGAATAAGGAATTAGGAATATGTTTATAATTATTATGGACAATAAGCATCTAATGATATGGTTTTTTCTTATTTGATAAAAATAAAAACTAAATTCTTTCATTGTTTTAATCCTAAATGAGGAGGTTTTTCACATAGGTGTTGTGCTTACATTCTTAACCTGGTGGTGAATTGATGGGTTAAAGAACTTGCACACTTCAATATCCATCATTATAAATGTTGTTAAGTTTGTTAGGTCCTCATCCCAAAGATAGAAAAATTTTAAACAATGTATTTCATGCTCCAATATTTCATGTAGAAAACTAATGTGTCTTGTTGTACATACTAAGGTGTACTCCATGTATCAAATGTTAGAGTTAGATTAAGAATACCAACCTGCATTTGAAAAGTTAAAGTTTTAGGAGCCAAGTTTTATGGAATACTTTGAGGAAGTAACTACACCATCTATTTTTTATTGAAAGAATGCTAGGGTATTTATAATTTTATTTAAAAAATTTTATGCAATTAAATTTTTTTTCATCCCCTACTTATGTAATCGATTATGTTGCATTCTATCAACTTACAATGATCTATTATCAGTTGAATTAAGCTTCCATGAACATAAATATCATTTGTGCAACCATGGGTTTGAAATGGAGAAAAAAGATAAGTATTGGTGTTAAGTTATTCATATAAACCAATTTCTTTATTTTGGTGTCATTCTTGATCCTAAGTTTAAGTTAAAGTTTGTTGAGTGATCCTTTACTAACATGTATTAAAATGACATTAACTTTTCAAATGAGTTATTCATTGATGTGAAGTTGAATCTATTTATATTATGCTAGTGGTATGCTTCTCTTCATAAGGAGAAACATAATATTGCACAGTCTTTTCAAGCTTCACTTCAAGGTAATTCATTTTAAACAAGCCCTCTTGCAATTGCTACTCCCATATTGTCACAATTGATACTTTTAGACAATATTTAAGATAAAAAATTCAATTGATACAAAAAATAAACTTGGAAGGTACCTAGGTGAATCACGTGTAGATGTTAATGAGAAATTTAACATACTTTTATGGTAAAAGCAAAATAGCTCTCATTTTTTCTACTTTAATTACCTTAACTAGAGATGTCTTAGCTATTGTAGTATCCAATGTGGCTTTTAAGAGTGCTTCCACAGAGGGAGTAAGATGCTGGATACCTTTAAGAATCCCATATCCCCTCAAATGACTATCTGTGGAGTAAGATGCTGGATACCTTTAAGAATCCCATATCCCCTCAAATGACTAAGACTCTTATTTGCATTTAAAATTGGTTAAAATAATTCATTTAACACTTGAAGGATTATCCCATTAGTAAGGACTATAACTTTTTAAAATAGTATTAACAAATAATTTTCATTTTATCTAATTTGTTAAATTTTATCTTATTCTATGATTTGTTAATTTTATTTTTATTATTTGTTTATGCTCACAAAAAAAAAATAATCTAGAAAAGCTAGAGGTGATGGTAGAATAACAATTAGAGTTAAAGGAGGAATAGAACCTTCTACTTAGTTACAATAAAAAAAAATATTATTTAATAAAATAAAATAAAATAAAATAATATAATTGTACTAGATTTCTTAATTATCTTGTTCTATTAAGTTTAATTAACTTTTTAACTATTGTTGCATTTTGTTACTCGTGCAGAATCTTAAATCTTTTTTTTTTCTTTTGGAGTCTATATTTTTTTTTACTCATTTTTAATTAATATTTTTAAAATTAACTTATTAATTAAATTTTTATTTTAAAATTAACCTTACAATATTATCTATTTATTTATTCTTTTTCTAAAATAAATTAAATTAAAATATTCAATTATTTATTTTATTAATTAATATTTGTTATTTTTATATTTTTTATTATTATTATTTTGTTTGTACATACTTTTAACATTAAAAATTTTTGAATTATACATCACTGATAAATGAATGGTGATGTTTAAATAATTTAACATTTAATATGTATTCAATATAATAGGAATGATTATTTTTTTTATGCTATAATTCTAATTTTTGTATGTTTATATTTCTAACAGTGGAAAGTACTTTATTGATATGGACCATTTTCTATTTATATAAATATTGATTATTGCTTCTATTCAGATTGTACCAATTTGATTGATGTTAATACTATCTTCAACATGTGATCAACTAATATAATTTGCACTCTAAGAAGATTTAATCGTCAACATTTATTCATAATTTTTAATTTATAAATTCATTATTTTTTTATAATTATGTTATGGATAATCATTGTTAACGTATAATATATATATATATATATATATATATATATATATATATATATTATAACTTCAATTAAATTTTATATGGTTTAAAATATTATACTTTATAATATAATCATTTCTCGTAATATATATGAGAATATAATTGAAATTAAAATTTTAAAATAAAAAATATCCAATGATAATTTATTTAATAAAACACATATTTATATTAGCTACATTTTAAAATATTGAAAAATATGCTAAATTAAATATATTTTTTGGTAGGTCAAACATTTTTAAAGATTAAAAAAAATAGTACTCAAATAAATTAAAAGTTTACAACAAAATTTTTTTAAGAAAACACATACATAATGTATTTTGTATGCCTAATTTTAAATTTTAGTATCAAAATGATCTTACATTATACTTATTTTTATTTTTGCTATAATAATAATTATTTTAAAAATTAAACCAAATCGATTGATTGAACTAGAAGTCAATTTTTTTAAAATTAATTGAACTATAAAATTATTTTAATAAAAAATATAAAAAATTAATAAAATTAATCAAAAACTGGTATTCAATACTAAATTACGGAATTGATAAAAATCTGTTTATATATAAAAAATATTATTTTAATATTTTTAAAATAAAATAAAAATAAAATAAAATAATATTTTATTTTATTTTATTTTAAATTTAAAAATAAAATATATATAATTTTTAATTATATAAAATTATAATATTAATATATTTTATTATTATACATATTTTTATATTGTTTAATATAATATATTATAAATATTTTAAAAATAATATTTAATTAATAATGATTTAATTAAAATCAAACCATTAAATCTTGGATAGTATGTATACCGGTTTCTGATTTTAAAAATATTGATAATAATAATAATTAACTATTAAAATGTTATATTTGAAGTTGACCAAGCAGTCCTCCATGGTCCTCCAAAATGAGCGATTTAAAAAGGTTTTGCCCACCGACATGAAGAAAAAAGAAAGGTTTTGATCACAACATTGCCGGTTGGTATTACACTATGCTTTACTCATCTTGTCCGGTTTCTTCTGTACCTGCACTGCAGTTTTTCGAGTGGACAGTTACTTCTTTTTTTTTTCCTCTTCCATGTCTTCCTCCGATTACTATTTTAGCTTCCCCGAATTTGGGACCAGCACCATTGAATCTTCGACCCATCTTCGTCCACCACTGAATCAGAGAGTTTGACTAAAATGGTATTATTTTTTAAATTAATTACTAAAATAAAGTTGTTTTAATACATTTTACTGGTGTAGAGTATGAACAGTGTTTGTGGACCAAAATAAAGATGCGTCATACCTATGGAGCATATGAAAAGGCGCCACAGTTTGTGGACCCCACGTGTAGAAGCTGTTGAAGAGGAGGTACAGTTTTGTGTGAGAGCATTTGGAGAAGAGTCATAGGTTGTGTGGGAGCATTTGGAGAGGAGGCACAGCCTGTGTTGGACCAGAAAACACGTCACATGATGTGGGGGCAGATGGAAAGGAGGCACAGCCTTGTGTGGGAGGATTCGAAAAGGAGGCACAGTCTTGTGTGGGAGCGTTTGGAGATGAGCCATAGCGTGTGGAAGCATTTGGAAATGAGCCATAACCTTGTGTGGGAGCATTCAGAGAGGAGCTATAGCGTGTGTAAGCATCCGAAGAGGAGCCACAACCTTGTGTGGAAGCATTTGGAGAGGAGTCACATTAAAATTTTTTCTTGTATAAAATGACTCAATGTTGTTGTTGGATGAACGGAAATTTCTCTCAAATACTATAGTGTTTATGTTTCTCTGCATCTAGTGATTTAGTGTATTTCAAAAAAAAATTATTAAATCATTCTTGGTTTAGTGGTATTCTAGATATTGTGATTTGGATTTAGTTTAAATTATATTTATAAAGTATATTATTTTTTTTGTGCAAGTTTGAATTTATTTTCTGCTATAATTTGTTGTTTTATTTTTACTTTGAATATTAACTAGTTTGTTTTAATTTAAAAAAAAGTTTGAAAAATTAACTGTGTTATGTATGTAATTTAAAAATTTTATGTTAATATGAGTAAAATTATTATTATCATATATTCAAATGGTAGAATTTTTCAAGGAGAAAATGGACTTAATTTTGAAGGAAGTAAAAAAGCCATTCATGTTAAAAGAGATATAAACCTTAGTGAACTTAAACAAAAAATTATAAAAAAATTAAAGCTTTCATCAAATCAAGTGATTTCTTCTTTAGTAGAAAAGTTCTTGATTTCAACTCATAAAATTGAGTATAGTGGTTTCCAAATATGTGAAGATGATGATATTAAATGTATGGTTAATGCTTTTGAGCAACAGTCGTTAATGTCAGTATTAGAGATTTATGTTGAGATTGATTTGATTAGCAGTTCAACAATGTTGATATAACATGGTAGTTTTAATACTGAAGTTGTAGAAGATTGTCCTCCAATAATTGGTAAGTTAATGGATGCATGTTTACATAAATATTGACAATATTTTTGTGAAATTAGTTTAAAATTTTTACTAATTAAGTAAGCAGCTTGTAATGAAGGTGTGAATCTAACAGATGATGATTGTGATGATCCAAATTATGATTTTTCACCCACCTGGTCAAGTAGTGAGGATAACGATGATATTGATGAAGGTGTTGACTGGGAGAATCTAACTGATTCAGATGAAGGAGAACAAAGCGCTCCTAGTCTAATGAGAGCTAGTCCAATATCTTCTTCAATTGGTTTATCTTTATTTGGATCCGAACAAGTAACACAATCAGGTAATAGTAAACATGTAATATATGTTGTAAATTAATTGTTTATATTAACATGTTTAAATAATTTATGCAGGAGTTGAACCTTTTTGGAATAGTTCTTCCCACTATACAAATATTTGTATGAAACATGGTGAGGAAGATATCAATTTATTTGGATTTAATGAACCTTCCAATTGGTGTATAGGAGATGAATTATATGTTGGGTTACAATTTGAGACAAAAGATAAGGTAAAGATGGTACTTAAACATTATTCAATGAAAGTACATCATACTTTTATTGTTATTGAATCAAAATCGACTTTTTTATATGTGAAATACCTCAATCACGTGAATGGTTGTCCATAGCGAATGCGAGCAATCAAATAAAAAAGAATAGATAAATGGCTTGTTACAAAATGGGGCGGACTATACACATGCGTCAATGCATCACTTTCGCAAGATCATAACAAACTTGACTCAGATTTCATATGTTCATGCATTTTAGGTATGAAATATAATCAAATATATATTTATTATAAAATAGAATATGTTAAACTAATGAAGTTTTAATTATTTTTCTTTAGGCATGGTAAATCAAGAACCCGCTGTATCCATATCTTTGATACAAGAAAGAATACAAAGTCAGTATGGGTATAAAATTTCATATAGGAAAGCATGGATTGCCAAACAAAAAGCGGTTGTCCGTGTTTTTGGTGATTGGGATGAGTCCTATGCAATATTACCGAGGTGGTTACATTACATGGTTAATTTTTCCCCAGGATCGATATATAAAGTTGAAACGATTGAAGTTGTTATTGGTCAACAAATTGACAACCGATATCGAAATTTTTTTTGAGTTTTTTGGACATTTAAGCAATGTTGTGAAGCTTTCAAATACTGTAAGCCATTGATTCAAATTGATGGAACTTTCCTGTATGAAAAATACAGAGGTACATTATTAATAACAACAACTCAAGACGGTAATAATTCTTTGTTACCGATTGCATTTGCTATTGTAGAGGGTGAGACTTTAGAGGCATGGAGTTGGTTTCTAGCCTTGTTACGTGAGCACGTGACACAAAAGGATGGGATTTGTCTTATTTCAGATCGGCACCAAAGCATCAAATCTGCTGTGAACAATCAGTACTTAGGATGGCAACCTCCACATGCTTATCACGTGTACTGTATTCGACACATTGCAAGTAATTTTAATCATCGTTTCAAGAATCAAAAATTGAAACAAAAGTTACTTAAATTAGGTATGTTTTATGTTTACAATGTCTTGCATATTAATAACACTCATTGGATATTTTGTTAGTAACGTTGTTAAATCTTGATAGGTTACACACCATGTAAACATATATTTGATGAAAAGTTAGAAAAGTTTAGACAAAGTGGACCAGAAATTGCTAGATGGATTGATAGCATCTCAAAGGAAAAATGGAGTCTCGCTTATGATCAACATGGTAGACGATACGGGCACATGACCACAAATTTTTCAGAGTCGGTCAATAAAATTTTGAAAGGTGCTCGTAATCTCCCAATTACAACTCTTGTTAAATGTACATATAGTCGCCTGGTTGAATATTTTATGCAAAGGGGTGCAGCTACTAAGGCAGAACTTAACTCAGATCAACGATATTGTGGTAAACTAATGGACTGCATTCGAAAAAATCAAGAAGCATGTTCTCATCAGGTTCGAAGATATGACATACAATCTTCACATTTTGAGGTTGAAGAAGCATTCAATCCTGTCACACAACGCGGTGGTAACAAATGGGCTCTAAGTTTGTCACAAGGATGTTGTCAATGTGGTAAATTTCAATTGTTCAAATATCCATGCTCTCATGTTATCGCTGCATGTTCTGTTGTTAGTATGAACTTTTACCAGTTCGTGGATTCTGTTTATACGGTTGAAAACGTTGTTAATGCGTATTCAAGTGAATGGTGGCCAATTGGAAATGAGGTGTCATTTCCCCTTGTTCACCCATGGATACTAGTGCCAAATGAGGACGATTACGGGAAAAAGGTCAGGCCAAAGTCTACGTATAAGAAATGAAATGGATTGGATTGAATCACAACCAAGACAACGATGTCGTCTTTGTAAAGAAGTTGGTCATAATCAATCTCGATGTCCACGTAGAGGACAAGGACAAAATGATAGTTAATGATGATGTAAGGACATGATCAATGTTTCGCATTTTAATCATGGTTGAGGTGTCACCAACATTAGCATTTTAATGAGTTTACTCCATTGCTAGTTTTTCTTATATAATTGTGACATAACAATTTCTTCTAATATAAAGCATTCAATAACAATAACATATTTATTGATAAAGTCAAACATAATAATCTAAACAAACTAATTAATAACCAAATAAAAAGTTCATCATAATAGTCTAAACACATGAAGCAATCAAAGACATAAACCATTAAAGACATAAAAGATTAAAGACATAAAGATAAAAGAGTCCATAAACACACAATCAAAGATAAAACTAGTTATCATCAACGTCTTTATCCCTCACAGATCTTCTTGGATTACGACGACGATGTTGTGTGACATCAAACTGAGGATCATCAATTCGAGCACCATCATGGAATGCAGCTGATAAGTCTGCATTTAAGTCAATTCCCTGACCTCTAAAATCTTGAAATATATCTGGACTATGTACATATGTGTGCATGGGTGGAGGTGGTGTGATCATCGTGGGATTAAACGGAGATGGTGTATAAAAACTTCTACCAATACCAAGATCTGTCGGAGGTGAGGGCTGAGAAACACCATACAACGCCCTAGGAGATGGAAGATCAGGTGATGTGAAACGAGCAAATATTGAAGATTCTCCTCCACCCTGAAACGAATGACCTCCTAATTGAAATGATGGTAGTCCTCCTTCAAAAGCAATATCATCATATGATGCTTGTCCATAACAACTAGGTGCAACAGATGGACCATCTCCTGAATGTCCTGCAATTGATGGACCTGTATCAGCACTAAATTGTTGCGATGGAAATGCATATGTTGGCAATGGTGATGGTGGTACATCTTGTGATGGCACAAAATACTGTCCTTCTTGTCGAGTTGGAAGGGAAGGAATGGTATGGGTTTGATGCTCCAAACGTCTACAACTACGTTGAAGGCCTTGCCGCTCAACTCTATTATCTGGCATGTCCGCATGAACCTCTTGTCGAGGTGGATCCCGTGTAGCAACTGGTGCAGCCATTCGAGCAGTCACAACACGGTCCTCTTCTTCGAACATCATTAGCATATTTTCTGCATGTTGCTTGATGAGGTCCATAAGGACTAGCAGGACTCTCTTCCCGAACGGGTCATGTCTTGTTGCAATGTAATATATTAACTCTCGCTTGATCGACCTACAAATAAGAGAAAAATAAATTACTAAATCATATATATATATATATATATATATATATATATATATATATATATATATATAAAATTGTGAAGTTTAAAAATATCTCGCTTAAACTTCTTGCTCGGCCTTTGATTGCATATTCCCTTGTGATTCATCTCCTTGTATGACGTGTGTACCATCTCATATAATCTGAATTAACACTCATCACACCATCATCAGGCATGCCTAAGCAAAGAAATTGTTGCTTATTATTCCATAAATCTAGAAATGGAGCATAAATTCGAACCCAGTTATCATCTGTCTTCCCTTTTAGTGTCAACCCATGAATATTTTCTGGTTGGCTTGGGGGTTGGGGAATATGTTGACGCATTCCGAACTGTCGCATAACACGATCTGGTTGGTGCCACTCTACAATATGAAAGCAAAATAATGGCACAACAGCTGTCCAAAAATCATGTCCATCTCTACATGTTTCAGGCAATAGGTGAATTACATTTGGATATGGTTGCCATTTTATCTGCACATTAAAACAATTCAAAAGTAAGTATATAAATTTATAACTTTTATCATATAATTTTTAAATATCATACAAATAAATTACTTACATCTTTTTGTTTCATGGTTTCAAAATTGTGTCTATAAAATTGCAAATCCTGTCTAACTTCCTTAAAGGAACGTCTCCTCCACCTATAAAAATAAATGTATTAAATGACAATAATTTTAAATATTGAATTGATAAAAAAAAAACCTTGACAATTATCATACCTAGCTCCGTATGGAAGTGTAAAATCTGTTATGGTAGGATCTATCAGAGCAATACAAGGAAATCTATCCCACACCCATAATTGTAGCAACAACGTAAATCCGCATATTTCTTTCTTATCATAGTTAGTCGTCGTGCACAACTCACGATACAAATATGCCAGAGCAGCTGACCCCCAACTATATTGCCCACATTGATCGAAATCAGCCAATAATGGAAGGTACCTAAGCGGTACTCTACTGCTCGAATGATCACAGATAACTACTCCACCAATCAAACGAAGAATATAAGCACGAACATATCTATGCAACTGAACTTCATTATCCAAATAGTCCTCGATATTTGAAAAATGTTGATTCAACCAAGTCATCTTTACAGAAGCTCCATGCATTTCATTTTCGGGTGGAGAAATTCCCAAAAGCCCCATCACAATAGGCTCCCACACACGAGCCAAAGTACTTCCAATAACTGGAACACCATTTATAGGTAGATCGGTTAATACTGCAACATCTTGAAGAGTAATTGTACATTCTCCTGGTGGCATATGAAAGGTGTGTGTTTCGGGTTTCCACCTTTCAATCAAAGCTTCAATCAAAGGAGGATCAATTTGGAAGAATTGAATTTGAGCAATTCCTAAAAAGCCAGCTCTCCTTAAATGTTCAACAATCTGTGGCGAAATGTGTGGAATATTATCTCTTTCATGAAATAATTTTGCCCTTCGAATTTTAACTCTCGATCTGACGCTCCATTCTAAATTTTCTCAGATATATGAACGCTTTGCAATGTTAAGAGTGATGGATTATCCGGTCTCGGTCTAATATCACAACTAGATTGTGACGAAGATGCCATTAAATTTCTCCTACAAATTATACAGAAATTACAAGTTAATCATTAATACATTAACAACTATAATTAATTAAATATTATCATTATAATTTTTTAACTATATTATTATTATAATTATAATAACCAAATATATTTTAATTCAATATAATAACAATCTACCTATTAACTTAAAATTAATGTATTAATATTACTTTATCTAAAAAATAAATGATATTTTAAAATGTATTATAACTTATTAATATTTAAAATTTAAATTATGTTAATATTTGATAAAAAAAATGATAAATAAAAAGTTAAATGTTTAATACAGGATAAATCACGTAATTTTACAAGGATAAGTAATTAAAAAAATTTATTAACAACAATAACTCACATTTATTATTATATGATATTTTTAAATTTAATAATTATATTGATAAAATTTATTTTAATATTATATTATTAAATTTGAATAATTTACATTTAAATATAATAATTAAATGTTATTAACGACGCATGTGAATACAATAAATTTTATTTTCAATAAGTTAAATGTACGTGAACAAAAACTAAACATGAGATGCATTGTGAATACAATAAATTTTATTTTCAATAAGCTAAATGTACGTGAACAAAAACTAAACATCAGATGCATGAGATGTGTTGCAGGGTTTAACAGGATTTGACGCAATTAAAAATTATGAAGTGTGTTGCAGGGGTTTAACAGTGTTTTACACAATTAAAAATTATGAAGTGTGTTGCAGGAGTTTAACAGGGTTTGACGTGTACGCTTTCCAATGTTAAACGTGATATGATATGGCATGAGTTTGACATGAGTTTGACGTATACGCAAGTAAACATTTTATTTTCAATATTAAATATGATATAATACGACATCAAATGTTGTAGAAGGTTTATGTGTGTACGTAAATAAAAGAGCAAATAAATGACAGACGAAAAATATATTGACTAATTTTAAATATATTTAATTTTATTAAATCATAATAAAATTTATTTAACATTATCATTTATTTTTACATTATAAATTTAATATTATATTAAAAAAATTATTAAACGTTGACATCCATTTTAATATATTAATGTAATAATATCATATATTTTTTCAAAATTTATTATTATTTTTAAATTTAAATATAAATAAATTATGCTAAAATATAATTATTAATTTAATCTTATAAATTTTATAATTAATTCGAGTACAATTAATAAATATTATTAAAAATTTATTCATTTACATTATACATACTAATTAATCTAAATTAACACATATTTATTTTATTATAAATATAATATATTTCATATAAAATACTTTAACAAAATTAAATATACACTAACCTTTAAAATTTCCGATTCTTCACCTCCTCTTCTCTCAACTTTTAAATTTCTCCGTATTCACTTTTACATCTTTTTTTTTTACATGAAATTGTGAATTTACAGTGGTCCCATGACAGAGGTGTGGTGCATTTCGAAAAGGAGACACAGCATCTTGTGGTGCAATTCCAAGAGAAGCCACACTGACACACTTGTTACTGCATGCTCCGAAATTTAAAAAAGCTGCTGACAGATTTAACTACACCGTGTGGTATGTGTTTTGAAAAGAAGGCATATCTTATGATGTCGAAAAGAAACCACATCTTGTGTTACATTTTGGAAAAAAATCACATCTTATGATGCATTTTAGAGATGCCCAACAATTAGTTAGACATCATATATAAATTGTTATCTAATATACCTATATACAAAATTTGTTTACATTTTTATCCTAAAAAAGTAAAACAGCCCAACATTGGCCGGTTTCTTGTGTGCCTGCACTGCAGTTTTTCGAGTGAACAGTTCCTTCTTTTTTTTTTTTTTTTCTCTTCCATGTCTTCCTCCCATTACTATTTTAGCTTCCCCGAATTTGGGACCAGCACCATTGAATCTTCGACCAATCTTCGTTCACCGATTTTCGCTTCGTCAGATTCCGATTCTGAGGAAGATAGTAGATGGATCTACGAAGTGTTTTTGAGTTTTAGAGGGGAAGATACCCGTGATTCTTTCACTTCTCATCTCTATACCTCTCTTCAACAAGCCGGAATCACTGTTTTCAGGGATGATGATTCGCTTCCAAGGGGAGATGAGATTTCAACCTCACTAATGCGTGCAATCAAAAACTCCAAAATTTCTGTTATTGTTTTCTCAAGAAATTATGCAAGTTCACGATGGTGTCTGCGAGAGCTGGCCAAAATAATGGAGTGTCATAGAACCATAGGGCAGGTGGTTCTGCCTGTGTTCTACGATGTTGATCCCTCTGAAGTGCGTCGTCAAACAGGTGAGTTCGGAGAAGAATTTAAGAAGTTTTTGAACCGAGTCTCAATTGATGAAGACAACTTCGTGAATGAGATGCCGGATTGGCAGATGGGACTTCGTGAGGCAGGTAGCATTTCAGGAATCGTAGTCCTAAATTCTAGGTATTTTCGAATCCTTCATTTTTTTTTATATATAATCCATGGTTTGCAGCTTTTTCCATCTCTTGAAATTTCAAAGAAAACTAAGATTTTCCAAAATTCATTCACCAATATTGTCTGTCAAGTAAAACTAACATCTTAGAAATGCATAGCATCTAAAACGAAAGTTTAAATAACTCTATTTTGCTTAATTTTTGTTGGCTTTGATGGGTCGAAAGTATTTTAAGATCAATTCTGTTATAAGGGGTTAAACCATAAGTAGTTTAGTGTTCAATCATGATTGGACTTGTCACACGATCCCATGCAGTTCAATTTTTCACACAATTAAAGATACGTATTCAACTTAACCTTTAAGAACTAGATGTCAACCACATCAACACATTTCTCTCTTAATTTTTAACTTTTATTTTTCTGATTGAGAAGCTGCATTTAATGCATTTATAGAAATAGAAATAGTTAAAAGATGGAGAAAGAGAGTAAAGATATTTGGCAGAGTATGAGTAATCAGGGTAATTAAGTACTTGAAAAATTTAAATCCTAAATTTGAAGTTAACTATAGTATTTATAATTAACTAGGAATGATGGCTTCATATTTACTTACTTTAGGGTACTTTTAGGAAATCAAACAATATTGTTTAAAGGAACTACAAAAGAATAAAAATGGTAATAGACATATCTTTTGTTTTACCAAAATAAATAAATTGAGAAATGGTAGCAAGTACCTTGCATTATATGAGGCAAGAGAAATAACACGTGCATGAACATATCTGTCCAACTATAATTTTTACTTAAATCCCCCTCTACTAGATATACATATATATGTGCACTTATCCTCTATTTTGTTTTGTTTTTATAGGAATGAAAGCAAAGCTATTGAGAGTGTTGTTGAAAATGTTACTCGTTTGCTAGACAAAACAGACTTGTTTGTTGCGGATAATCCTGTGGGAGTTGAATCTCGAGTACAAGAAATGATTAAACTGCTTGACCTCCAATTAAACAACAATGTTTTGCTACTAGGGATGTGGGGAATGGGAGGAATTGGTAAACAACCATTGCGAAAGCCATTTACAACAAAATTGGCCATTATTTTGAGGGTAGGAGCTTCCTTGCACATATTAGGGAAGTTTGGGGGCAAGATCATGGTCAAGTGAATTTACAAAATCAAATTCTGCTTGATATCTGCAAAAAAATGGAAACAAAGATACATAGCATTGAATCAGGGAAAAATATATTAAAGGAAAAACTTCCGTCACAAGAGGTACTTCTTGTACTTGACGACATGAATGAGTTGAACCAATTGAAGGCTTTGTGTGGAAGTCGCAAATGGTTTGGTCCTGGGAGTAGAATAATCATCACAACCAGAGATAAGAGTATACTTAGAGGGAATAGGGTTGACAAAGCATACACAATGAAAGAAATGGATGAAAGTGAATCGATTGAGCTTTTCAGCTGGCATGCATTCAAGCAAGCATGTCCTGAAAAGGATTTTGAAGAACTTTCTAGAAGTGTAGTTGCGTATTCTGGGGGATTGCCACTAGCTCTTGAAGTCCTTGGGTCCTATTTGTTTGATATGGATGTAACAAAGTGGAAAAGTGTATTGGAGAAGCTCAAGCGAATTCCCAATGATCAAGTACAAAAGAAGTTAAAAATAAGCTATGATGGTTTAAATGATGATACAGAGAGAGAAATATTCCTTGATATAGCTTGTTTCTTTATTGGGATGGACCGAAATGATGTTATACACATATTGAATGGCTGTGGACTTTTTGCAGAAAATGGAATACATGTCCTTGTAGAACGAAGCCTTGTAACAGTTGACGATAAGAATAAGCTCGGAATGCATGATTTGCTGCGAGACATGGGAAGAGAAATCATTCGTGCTGAATCCCCGAAGGAACCTGAGAGGCGTAGCAGGCTATGGTTTCATGAGGATGTGCTTGATGTGTTATCAGAACAAACTGTAAGAACTATATGCATTATTTGTGGATTTAAATATCATAACCTGAAAAAAGAAAGATAAACATTTATTAGTCAATTGCGAACATTCACCTTGTTTTGTTGATTATTGTAAGAACTTTGAACATTAGTTGGATTACAAATCACTTTCTACTTCTTGAGTAACAAATGATGTGTTTCATTACAAGATTTTTAGCTATCATACTTCCTTAAGCTATACATTCTTTATATCTTTGTCAGTTTTATTTTGCAGGGAACAAGAACTGTTGAGGGATTGGCTTTGAAGGTTCAAAGAACTAATACAAAATATTTCAGTACTAATGCATTTGAACAAATGAAAAGACTTAGGTTACTTCAACTTGCTGGTGTGCAACTTGATGGAGATTTCAAATGTCTTTCAAGAAATCTAAGATGGCTTTGTTGGCATGGATTTCCTTTAAAATTCATTCCTTCAAACTTTTATCAAGGAAGTTTAGTTTGTATTGAGTTAGAACATAGCAATGTCGAACATGTGTGGAAAGAGACTCAGGTATATATTGAGTTTAGTTTTCTGCAGTTCATGAGTTGTTTTGATGTTTCATATTTACGGATGCAATTTAAATTTTCTCAAGTAGTAATAACTATTTTATTACATGCTATGCAAAGATAGTTTTCATCTATTTTATTTCAGTTTTTTAATTTTGCTAGTACCATGAATTGTTTGCCAAATATTCCAATTGTAAAGCGTTGTATTTATTGCTATGGAACATTAATTTTCTAACTTACAAAATTAAAAATTACAAATTTTTGTAAAAACATAAGAAATTCAGAGATGTGTTGAAATATGATTCACCCTTAATACAATTTTTTTAAACTCTTATCTGATGACGTTTTAATGCATCATTAAAAAACTCAGATCTCATATATTTTGATTTTGTCCTTAATAATTCAGCAGTACATGATTGGGTGATAGAGTAAAGAAGCTTTTAAACTAACCATAAATGAAATTTAATTTCTGGAAGATTATTTTATCGAATGTGCTTTATTGTAGTTGCATCTATCTATTTTTAAGATTCTTTGCTAATTCCTTTGTATAACTTCTTTTCTTGCAGTTTATGGAGAGGCTAAAGATTCTTAATCTTAGTCATTGCCATTATTTGACTCAGACGCCAAACTTTTCAAACATGCCTAAACTTGAAAAGCTAGTGCTCGCAGATTGTCGAAGTTTGTCTGAGGTTTCCCATACTATTGGATTTCTCAATAAAGTTCTTCTTATAAATTTGAAAGACTGTATTAGGTTACGTAACCTTCCAAGAAGCATTTACAAGTTGAAAACTTTGAAAACTCTCATTCTATCTGGATGTTTAAACATTGTGAAGTTGGAAGAGGACATTGAACAAATGGAATCTTTGTCAATCCTGATTGCAGATAAGACTGCAATAAGAAGAGTGCCTTTTTCGTTAGCAAGGTCAAAAAGCATTGGATATATTTCTTTGTGTGGTTATGAAGGGTTCTCACGCGATGTGTTTCCTTCTATCATATGGGCTTGGATGTCACCAACAGATAATCCTTCATCCCTAGTACAAACATTTGTGGGCATCCCATCCCTTACTTCTTTAGATGTAAATAGTAGTTCCCATGATCTATCATCCATCGTCATGGACTTTTCAAAGCTTCGAAGTCTTTGGGTAGAATGTGGATCAGAACTTCAACTATCTCATGATGTAACAAGAATTTTGGATGCTTTGTATGCCACACATTCTAAGGAATTGGAATCAATTGCAACTACATCACAAGCACCAAATATAGAAACTTCTGCATTAATTGAATGCAACAGTCTAGCACACTTTCAAAGATCAAAAAGCTCCTTGAAATCTCTTTTAATTCAAATGGGAATGAATTGCCAAGTAATCAATACTCTAAAACAGAGCATTTTACAGGTCTCCCTCTCTCTCACGATGTGTGTTGCATGTATCTATTTGCTATGTTTTTATATACAAAATATATGAAGAGAAATATATATAATATTTTATTGCTAATAAAAACAGGTAAGCATTTTAATTATTGCCTTGTTTTGGATGTCTTTCATGTGTGTAAATCTCCAGCTGTTGGAGAAATATTTGTAAGTTTAGACAATGTTGTTATTCATATAAAATACATGTGTATTGCTAGGTGCTAGCTGTCCTCAATATTTAAAATTAAAATAATGAACTGCAAATACATTACATTTAAAGATCATACTCCAACATTGATATTTTTCACATAATCATCTTGCATTTCACTATTAGTTATTGAATACGTAAATGACACATGTGAGACTGTGTTTAAGAATTATTGTCGTACTTTTTAAATTCAAGATATATTCTTTCATTTTGCATTCTATTTAATAATTTACATGAATTTATACTTGTGATGCTTGGGAGGGTACATATTTATATATATAAGAAAAACTTGTTGAAAGGATCACTGGGTTAGTAAATATACCTACTTGTCAAAACTTTAATATGTAAACAATAACTTTTATGCAAACCTTTCAAATTAATAACACAGACCACTAACCTAGTGCAGATAATGATTATGTAGATCAATTTAAGACAAGTAGCAGATATGTTGCCCTTTTGTAACTAGTATTGGTCCATCTATCTATTGCTTAAGAAAATGAAATCTGTGAATCTGAATTTTACTTTAGTTAAATGTAGTATTAGTGATCTGATTTGTATATGCTTTGTTTTATTCAAAATTGATAAAATCTTCAAAGTGCACATTTGTGAGGGTACAATTTGTTATTCTCACAATATAAATATCAAGATTAACTAGGAAACATTTTCTCTTGCTTTTTGTTTTGTTTTGTTGGTGCGATATTTTTAAGTTGCACTGTTAGTCTTTGTTTAAAGAATCCAAACAAATGTTTCTATACCTAAATTTGATTTTTTTAACAAATTAGTTTTTTTCTTACATCTAGTTATCATCATTCCAAATAGCTTTTTTGGTAATCTAAAGATCATAATTTTTATAGATAAGAATGAGTAATTATCTTGCAAGAAAAATTATATCTTTAACTGATTAATTAATTATCAGGTTGAATATTAATATATTGTTCAATAAACTGAGTATTTTTTTTTTCATTTTTACAGAATATGACTATCAATGGGTGTGATAGTTTGCTTCCTGGTGACAATTATCCAGATTGGTTGAACTTCAATAGTGAAGGTTCTTCTGTGATTTTCAAAGTCCCTCAAGTGAATAGGCGTAACTTGAAGGCAATGTTGTGCATTGTCGATTCTTCTACCCAAGACAATGTAACATCAGATGGACTTAGAAATGTATTGGTGATAAATCACACAAAGACCACCATTCAGCTCTATAAGAGAGACGCATTAACCTCCTTCAAAGATGAGGAGTGGCAGAGAGTAGTATCAAACGTAGAGCCTGGCAACAAGGTGGAGGTTGTTATTATTTTTGGGAACGAATTCATTGTGAAGAAGATAGCAATTTATCTCATATATGACTAATTGATGAAAAAATAGAGTGCAATCATGCACCAAATAAAAATGTAGTTGTATCTGGTGGTGATGAAAACATGTGTGCTATCAAGTGTTAACTCTTGTCAAGTGGAATCTACGAATGATTTAAAACAAGATGGTGAAAGAATGTTTGGATCAAAATTTTTTTTATGATGCCTACAAAAAATTTTATTGGTAATGCTGGTTGTGAAATCAATCAGAGATAGTTTTTTGGGCGGGTTTCATGTGAAGATTGGTGGCTGCTAATGCTTTGATTAATGAAGCTTGTGATCTTGATTGTAGAGGAGTCCAATTTCAGCCTGAGTCTAAAGCCTTGACTTTAGTGCTTTAAGGGGATGATTCGTTTTGGATACCAATAGTCACAAATAGGTTTGAGTGATGTTCCTAAGGATAAAAACAAGGAGTTGTGTCCTTAAAACGTGGTAATACTAAATTACTAACACTTTTGTTTGGCTTTGCTAAAAGTACTCTGTATGGATGGTTTTATAAATTATTTTACCATCAAACTCAATTCTTATGAAATGAAATGTCTATGTAGAGGTCAAATTTATTAATTAGGACAAAAGATAGGGATTTTAACAAAACAAAATAACAAGTACTTATAATCTTCTATGTGCTTTTTAACTTGAGGACTAACCTAGGAGACTGCTTATGGTTATGTCCTTATGTTTTTGTTATATCACAACTCTATTCTTTGTAAACAATATTAGTACTTACGATCATATAAAAAGAACACGTCAATTCACTTAGTAAATTTTTTCCTGTATAATTGCTTATCTCTTCTTGGCTATCTATTTGAGTTTTGATCAGGCAATTAAAAATTGAGATTGGTCTTACCTAACTGAACCAAAAACACAGGTCTTGTCTTATGTTATGCATGCCTTTTCTTTTAGGATGAAGCTTCTTTCATTAAATGATTAATTTTTCTTGGTTTTCTCTTGGCATCGCTCTCTCTCTCCGACTCTAAAATCAATTTTTATTTGAGATAATCTGCATTTATATTTCATGTACAATGTAAAGATAATGAGAGGAGTACATTTTAGGGGAAGGAGGTAGGTAAAACATTGCAACTTGCTAGCCTGTCATATAGGTTTATGGGTCAGGTAGTCCTTTTCGAGCTTCATTACTAAGATTGGTTACTCTAGAAAAGAAATTCACAAAGGTTCAAATTGAACATACTTAAAATTATAGCAGTTTAGAAATTGTGTATAAAAGAGACTAAGATTCTTTTGTATTTTATATAACAGAATGAGACTGATATTGATATTTGTTGTTGCCATTAGACAAAAGCTCCTACTGCCATTAATGAGACAGTTTTAAACTCATCGCTGTTAACATTTGTGTAAGAATTCAGTAGGTACATTTGAGTGTAGCTTCTACCACATTTGGAATGCTTAATAAACTATCATTTTCAATATGGAAAAAACTTCTCACACATATAAATAGAAATATACATCCATTTACATTTAGGTGTCCATTATTAGATTTATTTTTTCTTTTTCTTTTTTAAAACTTTATCAATTGCTCGATGAGACATATAAATGAATGAACGACATTACTTGTATATGAAAGAATTATTACTGTTTTCAATTTAGCGTGTTATAATGCTATATTGTGAATAGTTTTACACGTACGACAACATCAAAGAATAGTTAAAATGTTGCTAAATTAATTTTAATTTGGATAAAATTTTATCATGGATCGAAAGAAATATAACCACATTATAAGCAATTGGTTACTAAGTAAAAACTTGCAAGTATTTGATCATTCTCTTTTTAAAATTTTTTTTTTCCTTGTAAACGACGCATTTTGTCTAACCTTTTTGTTTTATTTCATCATTAACTATTATTTCTTTTATTTTATCTATTTTTATTATAATTTGTTGTACATTTACCATTTTCTAATTTTAAAATGGGATATAGTAGTTCAGTCTTTTAACTCTGAACACTATTTCTTCTTTTTGTTTATTTTATTTTATTAATTGTAATTTTTTATTATATTTTTATTTCTATTTATTGTGTTGTTTAGTTTATTTTCCTTTATTTCATTTTATTTTGCTGCATCTATATCACCACTTAGATTTTAAATAATTGCCCAAATACTTAATACTAATTGGCCCAAAAGCATAAGGAGCTAGAGTCAACAAATTGGTCATGTTTCTTTTTTGCAATGCTTTCGTACACATAAATCGTGACATTCAATTCCATAGCAGGAATGGGACTCGAACCTACTCCATTGCCTTGCCATCTTAAAACATGCTGCACTTGCGAACTGCAGAAGTTTGCTTGTTCTAGAAAATTCTGTAAATCTTTTCGTCTCATATTCAAGGAAAGATTCCACTAGTAAAAAGAAATCAATAAATCTTGAAATAATAATCCTTCCAATGCACAATTATTGTTGTGTCCATACTGACTGGATCTTGAATTAGATTGAAAAAGAATTAGATAGTTAAAGAATTTAATAGGCAACTATCTTCCGATTAACAAATTAAGAGACGTTAAGGATTAGATCAAATGGAAATGGACGTCTAAGTATGCAAAGTAATCTGCCTTGATTCTCTTTTTTACTTGATGAGATGTATCTAATTGCAGGCCTCGCCACTTCCGATACAAGAAAAAGGAGGTCATAGATCAAATCACAGAGAATATATTAATCTTACGTATTGCTTTCTCTATTCTGATTTCTGCTAACTATACGTTTGATAAAATGCTCGAGTGCAAGTAACTAAGGAAAAGAAAACTGCAAAAATCTAATTCCTTTTATGCTAAAATCTATTTCTTCCTTATTCTCTGTTGTGTGTAAGTGACTTATAGCTTATCATGCTTATTCAGTTCCATATTTTTTGTCCTAGTCTTGTAACTAACTTAGGAATTGCAATTCAGGTTTATTTTGGCTCTTGAAGTGTATCAATTATTTTGTTAACAGTAATTGGAGTTTGTTGTGATCTCTTTCGCTACACGTGCTAGTTTATTAGGAAATTGTACGTAAAGCTTTTGTCATAGAATTTATTGGATATTAACCTCGAACTCATGAAACTATGATACGCACGAGCTTCACTTTCATCCGTGGTATTTGATAAGGAAAAATCAGTAATTGAAAATTTTCTATAAGCTGACTTGTGCTGGCAGTTATGAGGAATGTTGATTTGTGGGACCATGTTCAATGAATAAAAAAGTAATGACATTAATACTGTCCGAGAATGATTTGACTTGTAAAATAATTTTATCTTTTCTACCTGTTAAAACCGAATATGGAATGCAACCCTGATGTAATAGTTTCAAAATGTCATTTGTTGTATGTAAGTGAGTTGTCATATAAAATCAGTGTGCATATTTTTGTTTATTCAACAGGAGAACTGAAAATCATCTTTTCACATCTTACAGTGCTTTATATGCGCTTACGGTGTTTTATATTCCGATATATTTCGACGTGAGTTGTTAGATTTTTTTAAATTTTTTTTAAAGTTGTTAGATTTTTTAAAAATTTTTTAGCCATCACATAAGAAGTATCCTAGGATGAACGTTTTTGCTTATATGTGAAAGAATCGATGTTTCAAAAGAATCTCTTTCCGGAATACTGGTGAGATATAAAAATGTTGGAACCATTATTTGATGAAAAAATAGTGTCAGATAAAAGTAAAAATATTTCCATTTGTTGAATATTTGTGTTAATAGCTCTAGCTTCTTGTTAAGTATGTTGTTGAGCAATGGAGAAAATTTACCAAAGGCATATAGGAGAAAAATAAGTAATGCATAATAAAAAAAAATGCAATTTAACAATCATATAAATTAAATATGCAATTTAACAATCATTTCAATCATATTTAATATGATTTGATCATTTAGGTCTATTAGATCCTTAAAAAATATAAAAATTATTTATTAAAATTATTTTATCATTACTTATTATCCTTTAATTTAATCATATTTTTTTTTTACATTATATAAAATTTTTTTTAGATAGTATGTAATATTTAAAGGTTAAATTTATATTTATAAAATTTATTTTTATTAAACTAACGAATAGAAGATTTGGTTTGCAAACATAATATATTAGATCATTATTGTTAAGCTTATCTTTTATGATGTTATTACCATTTTTTTTTCTGCATTGTAATCTAAATTATGATAGGATGATAAATTTTTAAAATAAAAATTTAAAATTTGATAAAATTATGGAGCCGTCATCAAATTTTATTCTTATAGGAAAAATTGAAAAAACTTTAAACGAGCTTTAGGATCAGGAGTTAATTACAAATAGAAGATATGTGAGGACATCCTATTCACTTATTATGAAGAACGATATCCAGAGTTAAATTTATAATTTTAAAACAATTATAAAGAAAAACTTATTTGATTCCTTTTAATACGAAACTTAAATATTTGAATTATTTATAAAATGATAAGATAAAATTTTAAAAAAATAAAATATAGTTTGCATAGAAAATAGTCTCATATAATTTTGATAATGTTTCTAATGCGATTGAAAACTCAAAACTTATATAACTCTATCAATTCATCCGATAAGGAAATTGATTGAGAAAATAAGTTGACAATAGCGTGAAGAAGTTTTGTTTGAAATTTAACTTTGAAAAGGAATGATATTTTAGGATGAATTTGATCTTTTGATAATTTGAGGAAGAAATTTTGTAAGAAATTATATGTGGAGAAAATTCATTTGGAATTTAATTTTGAGAATAAAATTGTAAAAGAATTATTTTTAATCATAAAATATGTTTGATTTTTTATATTTAATTATTGATATTATAAATTTACATATGGTTTAAGATAAACGTAATGATGCATTATAAATTCTAAACATTTAAAGTTCCAAAAACTAGAATGATGAAGAAGATCGCACGTTCATATTTTAAGATTCATTGCATGAAATTTAGAATTAATTTTTTTATTAATTAATTTAGAATATATAAAAATATTTTATAATTTTTATGTTAAGAAAATATTCCAGAACCACTTATACACAAGGTTTAAGAAAAAAGTATTGATGCATGATAAATTCTTGTAGTTTTAAAAAATACAAATGGTAGAGAGAAATGTACATTCGTATTTTAAGGCTTGTGGTATGAAATTTGAAAATTAAAAATACTTATTTAAGACATAACCTTAAGATTTTGTTAAAAATAAATATATAAATTTAAATGTATAGTGATTTACATAAAATAAAATTTGCTTATCCATTGTGTTATTACATAGGTGTTTATATATTAATATATTCAAATGAAGAAAAGAAAAATAAATTTAAAATTATGTACATCCTAATTATAATTAAGATTAGATTGTTTTCAATTTTATGGTGAATTAATTTAAAAAATATTATGTAAACGATCATTTATTTAGGCTAAACTTCACTCACACTAGTGTAAAAATAACATTTTATAACAGGATTTTACCTTGGTTGTTTTGGAACTGATGTAGAAAAAATGTGGTGACATTTTTGTAAATAAAACTGAAACTTTCTACATCGGTTCTGTACATAATCGATGTAGAAAGTATTTTGTGCATTGGTTGTGTGCATAACTAATGTAGAATGTAGTATTTTTATAACGACATTTTACATTGATCATTCGTGAACCAATATGAAAAAGAAAGTGGTGACATTTTTGTAAATAAATGGAGAATTTTAAAAACTATTTTGCATTGGTTAATTATTTAACTGATGTAGTAAGGTGTTTTAACATCGGTTTTAATGGACAACCGATGTAAAAAATGCTCCTCTTTCCCTACTTGTTCAATAGTTCTCGCGCCTTCATTTTAATTTTGTAACCTGAGTTCTCGTCCCTCAGCTCCTTCCATTATGAGCTTTAAATGAAAGGATTGTCACCATTGCCTCTCACCATTGCAGTCATTGTCGTTTACCTCTTGTCGTTGCTACCGTTACCTTCGTCATCGTTGTAGTTCAGAATGGTGTGGAGCTACCTTTTCCATTACCTCTTTGAAATTATGAAATTCTACATCCTAAGGTATGAGCTACCTCCACCATTTCATATGAATTTAGTAGTTAGGTTTTCTTATCTCTGAAATTGTAAGGTTAGTATTGTTTTGAAACTTTAAATTTTAGGGCTAGTTCTTGTTCTGAGTCACCTTGACAATCAAAGTCTCCCAAAAGCATAAAATCTCTTTGTTCTTCATACAACATGGACATGGTTCTTATTACTCTTTAATACATCTATATGCATGTAATTTGCTAGGGTAGATAATGAGCTCACCAATTTTTTAAATTTTTTATTAATTTTGAATGTGAACAATCCTAATTGAAAGAAACGGGTAGAAACTATAAACAAAGTAAACTGGAAACAGGCAAGTGAGAAAGAGAAGAGAGATTGATTGTTTAACATGTTTTTTGTTTTGGTTAATGAAGGTTGTGGAAGTAATGAAGTAGTAAAAACCAGCTGTTGTGTGAGTACCATGGCCAACAACATCTCTTTCTAAATACCTTCAAGACATCATATTTGTCATTGGTTACATAGTCATTTCCTAATGCCTACTTAGTTATTTTTGTTAGAGATTAATTATTTGGTAAGGGCAAGGGCTGCTGCAACAACATGGCCTAGAACTTAGTGCCCCATATTGCTGCTACAACAACATTTTTGTATTGGACAATGACTCATACTTATTTTCTAGACATAGAAAAGATAGAGACAATTTGGAAACTTAGAAGTTTATCCATAAGAGCATGACTATAAACACTTATTTTTAGGAGGATACTTTGCACATTCATCTATTTTATCCTTTTGACTTACTTGTTCTCCCTACAATATCAATCTCCTTATAATCATAGTATTTTTATTTATGTAGATGCTTGATCACTAATTATTGACTTAGTTTTTATCAATACTTGCTGGAAGAGAATCCAACCAAAGACTTGTTTATCCTGATAACTGGACCTAGAACTCATCCATTCTCCCTTACTCAAAGAAGGCCTATACTTTTTGTAAGCTATTAATTTCATAAATGTGTGTATCTTGTAGCTGGATATTGCTTTCTTTTCTTTAGTAACTTGGATGTGCTAGCTTAGTATAGTTGAATTCTTCAAAAATTGCTACTCATTAAAACTTTTAATAGAATTTACCTATACATGTTAGAATTTCCTTACTCATTGCTTATAATTCAAGAAAGCCTAAGACCATACCTACATAGATAAACATGACTTAAGCATGTTTAGAAGTTACCACATAACCATCCAATGTCCAGGACTGCATATAGGCAAGTAATTTACCAGTAAGAGAGATTAGAATGAGGCATAAGCAATTGAATTAAGGTTAAACTGGTCGATTTTTATACCTAGGGGCAACAGAGAGACCACCCTATAATATACATGTAAGCTTAAGGCTTATTTCCTTCCATTCCTAATTCCTGGATGGCTTTCAATAACTTCTATAATGACCTAGAATCATGCTAATTATTTATGTAATAATCAGTAGCTAGCAGCTCCAACACTGTCAACATACCTGTATAATTTCTTGATGTTTCTCTTTGATGAAAAAGCAAAAATGCACACGAAACTGGGCATGTACAAGTAGAGGATATCATAAGAGCATTCCTTATCTGTTTGGTAACCTATACAGGAAATAAAAGAATAAAGAGGAAGGACTAGAAATGAATAGGTTGCCCAACTTCATTGCTTTGTTTACACTTCTTTTTTGTTCCTTTTGCTTCTACACTAGATAATCATAAAACCCTAGCAAGAGAAATTTGACTTCATTGAATATGTCTTTGAACTCTAAGCAAGTTTCAATAATGGTAATGCATAAGTTTTCAAACAGTTACCTTCACACCAAGAACAACAACACTTAAGAGACCTTCCAAAATACTTGTATTAAGTACATTCTTAGGGATTAGGCCTTCCCAAAAATTTGTAGAAGATTAAGGGAAAAATAATCAAAAAATCAAATTGATGTGGCATTGATAGACCTAATAGAAAATTTTGAATCATGTCTAGTCCTGTGTACATTTGGTACCTTCTTATTAGGGTGAATCCTGAGTACATCACATTGAGGATGAGTTTTTCCAATTGTTGCTTCAAGCTCATACATGTTCTTTTTGGTCATTGTCTCAATATCTACTCTATCCATTCCATTTAGAAGTTTGTGTCTTTATGGGCATATTTGATATGCTTTTTGAGGCAGAAGTTTGTTTGTTATTTGACTTATTTCTCTGTCTCTTGTCCACATGTTTTTATTATTTGATTTATTTCTCTGTCTCTTGTCCCATGTTTAGCATTAGATTTAGCTTTAATTTATTCCAAGGGACCAGCCTTATCAGCCCTAAAATCATCTTCCTTATCACAAGAAAGAATAGTCCCTTGCATTTCCTCTTACCATATTTTCCCCCCTCTGTTTAATTTAAAGGGTTCTCCCTGTCTCTGTATTACTTGGGATTACAATTTGGTACACCAAGAGATTTCACAATAACAATTTCACTCTTAGAAGCATCCACTAGACCAACACCTTCTCTGTGTACAGGCCCCCTACTTGAATTCTTAGATTTTCTCATGCTTTTTCCCTTTTCTAATTTTACAAGTTCCATCCATCTTATTAACATCCACAAATTTTGAAGTCACTTTTAATTCTCTACTATTGGCATCTATGTTACCTAGTTGGATGGTGGGGACTTTTTAACATTATCAACATAGGATCATTTTGTGGTGACACTTTTCTTCCTTCCTCACCTCCTTCAATTTGAGCAGCTTCATTTTTGTGATAATGATCAAGGAAACCATTCTCATTATCCTCACTCAGCTTCATGGGCTCATCCACATTTGAAGGGTGTGTTTTTATTTCAATATTAGAATGGTTCTTACAATTTCATGTTCTTTTTTCTGTAGAAGGAATGCCTTCTATGCTTGTATTTGTTCCAATCTCCATATTGTCAATAGTAGTTTTGCTCATACTAATATCTACCAAATTTCCAACTCCATCTTCCCCCACTTCTACTACACCATCAATTACCACTAAACCATCCATTGGTGTCCATATCCTATTCAGTATTGGTCTTGGTCAATGTTTATCCCAGCCCTAAACCATATAATATTTTTACAAGCCCCTACTTGTACAATGTTTTAACTTAGGTAGTAGAGAAAAATCATACAAAATGCCCCATTCTGACTTTGGGGAGAAACTTGTACATATTGGCAGAGATATGGCTAGAAAAAGAAAGAAAGAAAAATCAGAAAAAGCAAACTATAATGAATAGGTCTCGACAACATAGGAAAGTTGTACACCAAAAAGAATCTTGTCATACTTATGATTTTGATTGCATGACTATTTGTATGAAATAATATTTATGCTTATTGTATTTGATAATAGTAATTTTCAGAATTTACCTTTACTATCTATTAGAATTAAATTTTATCATTTGTTTATATTGAGATCAGATATTGAGATCTAAGTTTATATTTTCATTAGTCACTTTGATTCTTTGAGAACTACTTCATGGTGGCATTATAATGAGAATTTTAAATTTTCTTTTGCTTGAATATGGTGGACACAAGAAAGAGTTTGAAAATTTGAATGTGGTAAATGATTTGCTTCCATTGTGAACACCTCTTCCACTTGTATAATTATTAGCATATTACTTTTTGTATTGGCAGTTAATTTACTAAATTAGTGGAGTATGTTGCACTAGCAACCACTGTATGGGAAATTTAGTGGTTGACCTATCTACTAATTGAGTTATATGTGGCATAATGCACGTCATATTGTAGCAAATACAAGACAAGCTTCCACAAAACAACCAAAGACATTAGAAATGATTGTCCTATTCTTCAAAAAAAACTTAAGTCAGAGTAGGAAAATTGCTCAATAATTTTATAACTATCAAAACTAAAAGCTAACTTTCATAGGGAATTGGTCATCAAATGTCACTAACATGTCAAAAATAGAGAAATTCCTAAACAAAATATGCTTTCTTCAAGCTTAATTATGCAACTTGCTTCGAGTTTGTGGAAAACTATGGAATTCCTCTACCTTTGGAACTAAACCATAATCATTCATTTGCTTTCTTTCATTTCTGTGATGAAACTACATGTGGAAACTCATAACCCTCTTAGATTTTGGTTCATTAAGAATCTTCCTAGGTTCTGGTTCCTTATAGACCTTCTTTTTAATTGATCATTATAATATATATATATTAAAAGAAAGATGTCATATCAATTCCTTAATATTAATTTTCAAAGCACAAACTGTATTATAACTTAGGATTGTTCACTTTTTTTTATGTGAAATTACAACAAATATTTCATGTCACTTTGGATGATAGTTTAACTTCCTCTAAATTGAGGAAAGTAAACCAAGTGGAGTTTGATATTACTTTCATAAGTTTACTAGAGCAAATCAAACACACATAACTTGTGGCCTGGTTGTGGTAATGGATTCATGAATTGTTAGTCTTAATAGAGATTGAGCATATTATGAAGAATGTAAATATAATAGTTCAGCATATTCTTTATTCTCTCTTCTAAAACATAATAGCTAAAAGTTCTCTCATTACAATTCATTATTTTGCTGTTTAAGTAAGGGTGAATAATAGAAAAAGGATCTAAGATGCACGTGATCATGTCCTTTTATGAATAGTAAAAGTCAATTTAGCTAAGTTTTATGGAATTTGGTGTCCTTGGGGAAATGAAATTACTATTATTTGAAATTTAATTAAGCTTAAATACATAGACCTCTTTATTCTACTTTCTCCTTTCTTTGTTCCCCTGTTTTGCTTTCTTCCTTTTCCTATTATGGTTTTTTTCTTCGTCTTTATATCTGATTTGAGTAATTGTAAAATATGATTTTCAATTTTAGGAATCACCAACAAAGCCTCTTATAGTGGAGTATAAAGCTTCTTATTTTTCTATCTCCATTGGTGTTATATCAGCTATATCAACAATTTGTCCTTTATCCAAGGTAAACATTTTGTTGTCGCTCAAAGCATTTTGTTAGCTATTTTGGTAGTTGATTTTCATGCCTTTAAGCTTGCTTCATATATCTTGCATGTTAACCAATTCTGCTACCTCTTCTCCTAGTTTCCAACTTTAATTCAAAACTTGCTTCTCTAACTTTGAGAATAGTTGGTTTAGAGTCAAATTAAATAATTGTAGAGCCTTAAACCTCAGCAACTTGCACTTGTAGTTATAGCTAGCTATCTTTTGTATAAGACAAGGGTTTCATCCTCTGCACTACTACTCTTATTTATGATGCTTTGAGTATCAGACACACACAACTTCTAAATGATTGGATTTGTTGTGACGTACTCTGTGGGTGTAGGGGTTGTTAGTTTATGGGTTGCCAAAACTTCTTAAACCAAGCTCTTTGTGAGATGCTTTATTTCAAACTAGCACTAACTAGTAGTTGGATATACTTTAAGACATACTAGATATGCATGTTGAGAAGATAACTTATATACCAAGCCACTTATTTATTAAATTTTACAAACAACCCACGTAATAAATTTAAGATTACTACCTTTTATACACATCAATGCATTTTAACACATTTCATAAAATGTACTGTTTAGGATATATTAGATTATCATATATGAATGGCATTCATCACTCCTCCAGTAAGTTACTTCCTAAACTAAACACAAACTCCCATGTAAAGGACACATTTAAAAACTCAAACTGAACATAAAACACCTTAAGACACATGAGCATGACAACTGTGACTTGATGATTCTAGCAGTATCCTTAAGGCTTAAACTTCACATTATCCTAGCCAAATCACCAAAATCTGCAATAATTGCTATTGGACATCAAACACAATATATTCTCTCTCTCTTTTAAACTCTAAAAATAGCCTCACATCTCTCTCTTTTCCTCCTAGCCAAAATCATGTCAATTGGACCATTCTAGTTTTCCTATACCATCCTCTCTTAATTTTCTACTTTCACATCAATCCAATTTTTCTTATACCCAAACCCTAACCTATAACTCTAAGTTAATCACCAAGATTAGTCTTTATCTAAAAGGTCTCCAATTCATACTAAATTTAGCAAGCTTAGGCATCCCCTATAATACAACACTAACCAATCACATTCTTAGTATAATTAATAGAATGATAATTAGTATAATTATACTTGTCTTGAATTATTGTTGATCTTTCCAAGTTGTGTTTTTTTTTTATCTTGAATTCAAATATGAGGATACCCTTAGTTTCCCGTTCGGGCTTAAATACACTGAGTATATTGTTGAATAAGTAAAGCATTCATTGTATTCAATCTTGAATGTCCAAGTTGGACAGTTTGGGACTAAATTTTTTTATTCAGTGGTAACCATTTCTTCTTAAATCTTGTAAATTGTACTTGATGAAATTTCGATTTAGTTCATTTTACAATGTCTCTGGGTACATGCTTGATTATGGTAAATGACACCACAATCAAGTTATGTACTTGGAGACTAATGTGAAATGCTGCCAAATTTCACCAAATATGACATTCAAGGTTTAAGAAGTTTGTTAATCGATGAATAAAAAGCTTTTTTCTCGAATGGGATAGGGCTTTACCAATAGTGAGGAAAATAAATCACCAATTATGAGTGACTAGGTTAATGGGTATCCTAAATCATGTGTCTATGATTCTGGTATAGTATGAATTGTAGTTGGATAAATGCTAAATGGACGAGTGATTAGTACAAGAATAGGGGTGGAAGAGTTTTTGAATTTTGCGCAGACAAATCTTCCTCAGAGTAATGGACAGTTTTAGTGTCCGTGTGTTAATTTTCTAAATGAGAGACGGTTAAATGTTGATGAAATTAGAGAGCATGTTCTTTGTGATGGATTTTGAAAAAGTTATACAAGATAGACATGGCATGGTGAATGATTAGGCATGCCAAGTGTGTCATAGATAGTGGAAGTTGATATAGATATGGGAGATCAGGTAGAGGATATGATCCGTGATATGGGGCATGAGTCTTTTCAATGAGAAAATATGTATGGTAACTTGTGTAGTGATTCGAAGAAACCTTTGTATCTGGGATGCATTAAATTTACACTATTATCAACAATATTAAGATTATTCAATTTGAAGGTGAGAAATGGGTGGAGTGATAAAAGTTTCACCGAATTTCTTGAGCTGTTGGTAAATATGCTTCCAGAAGGTAATACATTACCAAAGCGTAATTATGAGGCGATGGGTATGAAGTATAAGAAAATACATGCTTTCCTTAATGATTGCATACTATATAGAATGAGTTTGAAGGGTTACATGAATGCCATGTATGTCATGTTTCATGTTATAAATTCAAGGATGGAGATTCTAGTTGTGATGAAAGTAAAAAACAACCTCCAGCCAAAATGTTGTGGTATCTTCCAATAATTCCAAGGTTCAAACGATTGTTTTGTAATAAACATGATGTAAAGAACCTTAGATGGCATGAAAATGAAAGATAAATTGATGGAAAACTTCGTCATCTAGCTGATGGTTTGCAATGGAAAATGATTGATCAACTATTTTCAGATTTTAGGAATGAGGCAAGAAACCTAAGGCTTGGACTTGCAACGAATGGAATGAATCCATATGGTAATTTAAGTAGTAAAATAGTTCATGGCCTGTGTTTTTGACAATTTACAATCTTTCTCCAAATTTGTGCGTCAAACGTAACTAAATCATGTTGTCTATGATGATTTTAGGCCCAAAACAACCTAGAAATAATATAGACATTTATCTTGCTCCCTTAATTCAAGACTCGCAAAATATGTGGAAAAATGGTGTAGTGTGTTTGATGGATATGCTAATGAAAATTTCAAGATGTGGGCCATGCTTTTTTGCACTATTAATAACTTTCCAGCATATGGAAATTTATGTGAATATAGTGTAAAGGGACATAAAGCATGTCCTATATGTGAAGAAGACATAAGTTACCATCAACTGCATCATGTAAGGGCGACAATTTATCGTAGTCATTGAAAATTTCTTAGGACTAATCACCCGTATCGTAGATTAAGGAAAACTTTCAACAGGTTGTTAAAAAATAAGGTTGCTCAAAGGTCTTAAACTGGACAAGAAGTTTATGGACATGTTAAAAACATCAATATTGCTTTTGAAAATACTTTAAAAAAGGCCACTAAGACAAGGATATGGAAGAAAAGATCAATATTTTTTTATCTTCCATACTGGTGCATTCTTGATGTTAGACATTGTATTGATGTGATGCGTGTGGAAAAAAATATGTGTAATAGCATCATCGGAACACTCCTCAATATACAGGAAAAGACTAAAGATGGTTTCAATTCTTGACTAGATTTGGTTCAAATAGGTATACGACAGTAGTTAGCGCCATAGTTTATAGGGAAGGAGACATATTTGCCCCCGGTATGTCATTGTCAAAAAAGAGAAATTAAGTTTGTGTGAGCACGTACATGGGGTTAAAGTGACACGACACAAGGTTATTCTTCAAATTTCAAAAGACTTATCTCCATAAAAGATCTAAAGTTAGTTGGGTTAAAGGCTTATGATTGCCATGTGTTAATGCAACAGCTACTTCTAGTGGTTGTTCATGACATTTTGCCTAAAAAGGTTAGACACACCATAAGTAGGTTGTGCTTCTTTTTCAATGTAATATGTAGCAAATCCATTGACCCTCTGAAATTGAATAAGTTGGAAAATGAAGCTTTTATTGTCTTGTGCCAATTGGAGATGTATTTTCCTCCATCACTTTTTGACAGTATGGTTCACTTGGTTGTTCATATAGTGAGAGAGATCAGATTATGTGTTCTAGTTTATCTAAAGGTGGATGTATCCAATTGAACGATACATGAAAATATTAAAAGGGTATGTAAAAAATCCCCATCGTCTCGAGGCATCTATGATTGAAAGATACATTGCAAAAGAGACAATTGAGTTTTGTATAGAGTATTTGTCAGAGGTGGAACCTTTAGAACTTCCTAAGTCTCGTCATGAGCGAAGACACGGAGGTAAAGGTACAAGGAATAACTATGAAAAACATGTGTCATGCGGAAGTCCTTCAAGCATATTTGTATATTTTGAATAATACCGATGAGGTTTAACCTTACTTGTCTACTCACAAAACCATTATAAGGGGAAAAAAATTCAAATGAATGAGAAATGGTTGTTGAATGAGCATAACAAAACATTCTTAATCTAGTTTGAAGAAACCATTAATAAGGATGATGGTGCCTCTGATACATCGAAGTGGCTAACAAATGACCCAAACTTTGATGTCATATATTGGTGTGGATACGATAGCAATCATTTTTTCTTTTACACAAAGTCTCATGATGATAAAAGTACCAGGAAAAACAGTGGGGTTATGATGGTAGCAGAGTGGATGCATTTTTCAAGTTCCAAAGATAAAAGTCCTGTCATGGTTTCCATATCTTACTTTAGAGTGATTCAAGAGATTTGAGAGATTGATTATAGTAACAATGGTTTTCAAGTTGATGAATTGAGATTTACATTGGTTGATGTTTATAAAGTAGCTTATAAAAATGATCCTTTTATCATGGCCCACCAAGAAAAACAAGTGTTTTATGTTAAAAAAACCTTCTAACAAAAGGTGGTCATTTGTTGTTCAAGGAAAGACAACAATTGCTAGTGATGACTCCAATGATTTGGCAAATATTAACATTTCTCAAAATCCCTTCTCATCAAGGATAGCTACTGGTAATGAAAAAAATAAAATTGATGATGCACATGCTATTCGAGATGATCATCATGAAGGAATATGGGAAAATGTTACTACATGATACAAGTTAGTTATTTATTTGATTATATCATCATTCTATGTTTATTGTTTACTTATTTTAAAATGATTATTACTTCTTTCATGTTCAGTACAATTTTTAACATATATTTTAACATGTTTTAATAAGCACATGGCTAACTCGTCAGAGAACCCTCCTTCCCAAAATGGTCCGATAGCCAATCTTAGTAGAAGAAAGGAAGACAATCCACATGGTTAAGGAAGTTAACCCTTAGCTGAAGTGGTGAGTAGAGGATTCCCATAGAGTTTGATTAGGCCACTGGAAATCCTTTAAGGCCAAACAAAACAATGTTTAAGAGTTGTATGACCCTTCTTGGACGAAGCAAAGCTAGTATTTTGAAGAAGGATTGGGATGATGCAGAGCTTTAAGTGAAAGATCAAATTTGGGAGACTATCATGGTATTAAAGCATTAAGTTTCTCCATATATTTATGACTCACTAACTAATTACATCTCTTGTTTTATGTAGCTTACATATAATGTGCCAAATACTAGCATGCTGAAAATGAGGTGGCTTTCATTTGCCGAGTGAATGTTGGAAGGGATTCAAGACACATCTCACTAATATATATATATATATATATATATATATATATATATATATATATATATATATATATATATATATATATATATATATATATATATATATATATATATGGGTCAACGAAGGATGTGTCTTCTTGTGAGGAGTACTAGTTTCTTGATGATGACACTTGGAAGAGATTTGTTGAGACTTAAAAAGATCTTTCATTCATTGTATGTATCTTTATAAACTTTGTGTTTATTTTTAATTGACTGATATAAGGTGTATCATGTGTAATTGATTTGATTTCTTATAACAGGATAAAAGAAAGAAGGCTCAAAAAATTTCTGCAAAAAACTATTACCCCCTGTGAACATCCCATTATGTCCGAGGCTCCTGTTTAAAGTTAATCAATGAATAAGTCATAATTTAAACAGTAATAAGTAGAAAAGTAAATAAACAAAACAGAAAAAGAAAAAAGAATAAAAATGAAATAGGGATAAGATACATAATATAAAAGTAAAAATAATAATAATAATAATAATCATAATCATAATAAAATGAATGAGAAAATCCCATAAAAAGTTAAAAAAATCGGCAAAGTAATGGGGCCACGGAGCAGGGCCCGTTTCTACATGCATATATAAGGGTGAAAGCGTGAGCCCCTGGGGTCTTTTTGGGAGTTGGTGGTTTTGTGTCTAGAAAAGATAGGGAAAGGAGAATTCTCTCTGGATCTTGGAGAATCGGTCCCGGAACTGCCGAGAATCCTTCGAGGTTCGTCGCTTGGCATCATCGATCATTCCATCCGCGGTGGTTGATCAAATTTCTGGTGGCTCGGCGTTTGCTGGATTCACACCATTAAGGTCAGCCTCTTTCTCTCGCCACTATTGGATTATCACTTGTTTAAGTCAAAATTTCTTCGTCTTTGTTAACACTTTTAATAATGGCATATGAATGAAATTAGATAGCTAGCTATGTCTGTTAAACTTCTGCAAATAGATTTTATCGGATACTCTTTCTTTTCGATCCAATGAATAAAATGTGTCATTAGAACTTCAATTCAAACGATGAAATCTTCCTCGCCTTAAGCCGTCCCGATCATAATATAACTGGAAGCTGTAAAAACAAACGTCGGAATGAGTGAAATCGCTCTTGAAATTGGTGTTGATCGGCCGAAAAGAGGGAAGAATCAGTGAATCACCAACAAGCCAGTTGAAATCGTAATGCTCTAATGGTCAATTCGGAACCTCAGCCGAGTACTTGTTTGCTATGGTGTTGGGGGCTCTGTTCTAGGACGAAATGGAAGATTCTTCAGGAGGTAACAAGCGGCCAAACCAAGGAAAAGAAGAGGCCCATTCCGACGAAGTACCCTGGCGGTGCAGCAACCCATGTCTAAGGTCGCGGAGTCTCTTGCGATTCGGGATCTAGCCGATCTCCCTTGAAATGCGTCGAGACCTGAGCATGGCTAGCACCCCTCAGTTACAAGCGTGGAGGATTCATTCAAGAGTAGTCTGAATAGATGTGTTAGTTGGTTGTATAGGATTAAGAATGAACGCATTCGGGTGTCATTTTCAATCCCACTCGTCTCCCTCTTTTCGTTTCTCTTCCTTCCTTCTATAAACCCTGAGAACCTCACTTTTCGGGTAGTTACTTGATGCTCTAATTTTAACGGAAGACTTGCAGTCACCAAGGTCCTTCAGGATTGGACCGTAGAAGAAGTTGTCGATGACCATGGACGCTTGCAAATTCCCGCTGTTGCATAGTCCAGGAGAGGTCAAGCCAATGAAGTGGTTCGTCATAACGTTGAAGAATTGGAACTTCCCGTTCACCCCGGGCTCTGCAACAGCGCAAAGAAGGAATTATTCCCCAGAGCTGAAGCGTTTCCAGATTCAGAGGTTCTCCGACGAGGGGTGGGACAGAGCCGCGAAGTTCGGCCTGGAAGAAATTCATGAAGGTGAGGTCCCTCGGCCGATAGAAACTCGCTGGAATCTCGCCAAAGAGCTTTATTGAAGTGGTTCCGGTGAGCTTCATTCATTCGCAAATTTCCTGAACCAGGAAGAACCTCTCCGCTGAGATTGCAATTAACCAAGCCGAGCAATCTCCAGGACTCTTGGTTACGTCGGAGAGGACCCCACGCCACGTCACAATCCATGCATAAACGTGTACCTCCCGATATTGCAAACCAGTCCCCATATAGTTCCCGATGTTGCAAACAGACCCTTATACTTCCCGATATTGCAAACAGACCCTCACACTTTCGGATATTACAAATAGACTCCCCATATTTCCCGATATTGCAAATAGACCCAGAACTTCTCAAAATCACAATTCAATCCCCAAACTTCTCAAAATCACAATTCAACCCCTAAACTTTTCAAAATCACAATTTAGCTTTTGAACTTCCCAAAATCATAATTCATCCCCCGAACATCCCAAAATTATGATCCAGCCCCTGCATTTTCATCATCCCATTAAGCCTCATAGCCCTCCTTATGCCAATCAAGCCCCACATTCTCTTGTATTTCAAAATCAAGATCAATTTGTTTTTATTGTCAAAAAATATAATTCTTTTCAAAATTGTTTGTATAGGCCCTCGTGCAGCCTTGATGTTTAGTGGTTTGTATAGGCCCTCGTGCAGCCTTAGCTGCCTTGGACCTTGTGCATGAATGGATTGGAAGTCCCTTCAAAAATAAAATTCTTTTCAAAATGCTTTGGGATCTATGGTCTCACGCGACGAACTCTAAACGGGAAACTGGCGATCTACACTGTTGTTCGATGTTTAGTGGTTCGTATAGGCCCCCGTGCAGCCTTAGCTGCCTCGGACCTTGTGCATAAGTGGACTGAAGGTTCCTCCAAAAAAATGAAAATCTTTTCAAAATATCATATTCCTTACAAAGCCCTTCCGGAGGTCAAGCCTTCAAACCTGAACTACATAAGCCTTGAGTTTCCCATTGCACCGAGGAATATGTAGGAGCAGGATCAAATCTTGTCAGGCTAACCTCAATCAAGCTATTTATTTCCATGCTAATTAAAGGGATCAAATAATTTTCAAAATCACACACTCATTTTTAGGGTATCGTTCTTCGGAACGGACGATTAGGGTGCCTAACACCTTCCTTATTCGTAACCGACTCCCGAACTTTGAATCTCTTCCTCGAGTCAGGGTTTTTCCAAGTATTTTCCCTTTAAATAAAAATTTGGTGGAGACTCCACATTACCAAATAAATCTATTTTCAAAATTTATCGAGTTCGTCGTCTTGTCAGAATTACGGTTGCGACACCCCCATAGATTATCTTGTAGGGGGTTAGGAGTTGCTTGAGGAAAGACTCATAGAACAAAGTTGAAAGAACGTCAACAATCATTTGAAGCAAACCAATCTACACTTCTGTCTCCATCATCTCCACCCACATGCCATGAGAAATGGAAGAGAACAAGTTAAAAGGCTTCTGGTGAGTATACATTAGAGCCTTCTCGTATTGTTGCTGAGAAGATTATAAGGAATTAGAAAATTTAACTTTTTTTATTTAGCTTACAATATGTATATTACTGATAACAACCATTTTTTATTTTATAGGATTCTTTGGTTGAAAAAATCTCACAAGGAGTCTTTGTTCTAGTTGGATAGGTTGATATTCTAAGCACTGCTATTGGCCAACTAGAACATCCAGGTTGTGTTTATGCTGCTGGATGAGGTGTTGACATTAGACAATATTTTGGATTGTCTTCGACACATGCCTCCGAAAAATGATTGATGTCAAGAGATAAGTTGGAGGCCATGGGAGATGACATGAGGCACTAACTAAGGCAAAAACTTTGAGAAGAGCTTAGACAAGAACTCAGACACGAGTTCAGAGAAGAGCTTAGGCATGTCGCAACCGTAATCGCGACGAGACGACGAACTCGTTAAAATTTGAAAATGGAATTTATTGTTATGTGGAGTCGCCACCAAATTTTTATTTAAGGGAAAAAGATTTGGAAAAAACCCTGACTCGGGGATGAGATTCGAAGTTCGGGAGTTAGTTACGAATGAGGAAGGTGTTAGGCACCCCACTTGCCCGTTCTGAAGAACGGTACCCTTAAACTGAGTGTATGATTATTTGAAACTTGTTTGATCCCTTTAATTAGCGTGAAAATAAATACTTGATGGAGGTTAGCCTGACAGGACTTGATCTTGCTCCTACGTATTCCCCTGTGCAATGGGAAATTCAAGGCTTACGTAGTTCTGGTTTGATTTGAAGGCTTAACCTTCGAAGGTGTTTGAATTTAAATGTGAACAGGTTCTTTTTGAAAATATTGTAAGGGTGCACTCCCAATCCACCTATGTACAGGGCCCAAGACAACAACGGCTGCACTTGGACCCATGCGAATCTCTAAACAGCGAACAGCAGAAAAAGCTACCAGTTCATTTTTAGAGCTCGTCGCGTGAGATTAAGGAATGCAAAGTAAGATTTTTATTTAATTGAAACAGGGAGGGGCAATCCTCAATCCACATATGCACAGGGCCCAAGACAACAACGGCTGCACTTGGACCCATACGGATCTCTAAACGACGAACAGCAGAAAAAGCTACCAGTTCGTTTTTAGGGCCCGTTGCGTGAGATTAAGGAACGCAAAGTGAGTTTTTATTTGTTTGAAAATGAAAAGGCAATCTCAATCCACATATGCACAGGGCCCAAGACAACTACGGCTGCACTTGGACCCATACGGACCTCTAAACAACGAACAACAGAAAAAGCTACCAGTTCATTTTTAGGGGCCGTTGCGTGAGATTAAAGAATGCAAAGTGAATTTTTTAGAAAGGGTTTTCTTGGTTTGTAACTATTGGAGGCGCGAGGCTTAAGCGAAACTTCGGAAAGTCTTGGGGCTTAATTGTAACTTTGAGAAATATTGGGGTTTAAATATAAATATTAAAAGTATAGGGGTCAAAATATAAATATGGGAAGTAATAGGGGCCGAATGTAAATATTAAAAGTATAGGGGTCTATTTGTAATTTCTGGAAGCTTAGGGGCTAGATTGTAATATTCTGGAAGCTTAGGGGCTAGATTATAATTTCTGGAAGTTTAGGGGTCAAATATAAATATGGGAAGTATAGGGATCAGAATGTAAATATTAAAAGTATAGGGGTCTATTTGTAATTTCTGGAAGCTTAGGGGCTAGATTATAATTTCTGGAAGTTTAGGGGTCAAATTATAATTTCTGGAGGTGGCCTGATTGTAAATTTGGGAAGTTAAGGGGTTTATTACAATTTTAGGAAGTTGAGGGGCTTATTTGTAATTACTGGAGGTATGGGGGCCAAATCATAATAGTTGGAAATATGGGGATTTGGCATGGCTCACCAGCTATATGGCTTATAGGCTTGCTTGGCTCCTGATGGGAATAAAAGAAAAGGCGGAATTGGATTATAAGGGTTCAAACCTGCATCCCTGGGGCTACGGTTGAGGTGCTCGACCAGTTGAGCTATTCACTCTATACTTCATAATTCGCAAACCTGAAATAAAAGCCACGTTGGGTCCATTCCCTGTATTTCAATTAAGTCTTGACTGGGTCTCTTATACACACTGGAGTACGCCTTTTCCTCCTGCATGGGCTTCCTTGCATGATATCCATGGACTGCCCGAAGCTTCGCTTGCCATCTTCACAAGATATTGCAAGGTAATAATTCCTACAAGGCCTACTCCGGTCATGCAATTTTCCTTTTCTTTCTACTGACTTTGAACCATTCGGTGAGGATTCACTAAGCCAATTGAGGCTGCTTGAAAGCGAACTCCCTCAATACCCACTGTAAACACCCAATTATGTCCGAGGCCTCCATTCTTCATTTTATTTATGTGAACAATCAAGAAAAGCAGAGAAAACAGAGAAGCAAGAAAAAGCAGAAAACAGAAAGCGAAAAGGTACATAGAAAAAGAAAATGGAAAATAATAATAATAATAATAATAATAATAGTCAACAAAAAAAAACAAAAATATACAGAGTAAAGTAAAAAGGAAAAGCATCAAAATAAATAAATAAAAATGATAATAATAAAGAAATAAAATAATAAATATATAATAAATAATAATAAATTTAAAAAGAATTAAAAACAAAATTAAAAATCTGAAAAATAAAAATGATTAAAAATTTGAAAATAAAAAAAATATATATGAAAAGAAATCTAAAAATTAAAAATATGAAAAAATAATAATAAAAAATCTAAAAAATGGAATCTAAAAATTGAAAAAAGGAAAATTAAAAATTTGAAAAAGAAATTTAAAAACTAAAAATATAAAAAAGGAAATTCAAAAATAAAATTTAAAAAATAAAAATATGAAATAAAAATTAAAATTTAAAAAGTAAAGTAAAATTAAAAATCTAAAAACAAAAATAAAAGTAACAAAATCTGAAAAATAAAATAAAAATAATAATAATGTAAAATAAGAAAAATCAAATCAGAAAATACATAAAAGTATAATATATATTTATATATAAATATATAATAAAATAAAATAAATAAATATACAAATAGATAGGAAGGAGATAGGGAAAAGAAGAAAAACAAAAATGATAAAAATAAATAAATAAGTAGAGTAAAATGAACGTAATAAACAAAATTTAACAAGTAAATAGTAGTAATAAAAAGGAAAATAGGGATACGAAAAGGAGGAAAGAATTGGAAAATATGGATATAAAAGAGAGGAAGGGCCACTCTCTAGGTTTTTTTTAAGGTAACCAGCTTGGATCTTACTCCCAGAGCCTTCCCTCTGCCTTTTGCTTTCTTAACCTGCCCCCATCTTTCTCAAGCTTCCCCGTCGTCGGAGCATATAGCAAACACTTGGAGCACCTGAGAACAATCAACCCAACGCCAAGTCTGGTCCAACTCCATTCGAAAAGAAAGGGAAATTCCTTGAGGCGTCGTCGCTCAGGTTAGCGTTCGAACCAACTTCTTCCTGGTCTATATAATCAGATCCTTGCATTCTCTCATGAAATGAATAGTAGTCATTGCCTAAATACAGTAAAATAACATAAAGAAGTAAGAGATAGAGGAGATTGGAGTCTCTGTTTCAAATCTGGAGGTAACGATGCTTAATTAAACGAAATCACATGCTCCTAAGGTAATTGTAGAAAGACGACCTCAACCCTGTCCTTGCATTAGCACGATTATGTTGTCGAGTTGTTCGATGGGTGTAGCACATGGAATAGGCCATAGAGAGAAATCCCTAGCACCAGCGGAGTCCCTGGACCAACAGCAGCGTCACAGCCTTGGTCGTACCAATTTGGTTCCCTTGGCGTGAAGCTTCGTTGTCAACCTAGCACCCCAAGGGTCAAGCCGGTCTGATAAACTACACCAAAACCAGTCACAACCGCAAGCTTAGCACCACTCTATAGGTCTTCTTTGTTCCCTTGTTAATAGAGTTTCGAGCCAAGTAGAGGGAGCCCAAAACAGGGGTGGGGTTAGGCATAAGGTTTGAAGTCCTCTTTCCTAGAGAACGCAGCAACACCACCACCATTTCTCCCACCTCTCGGAGCCATGGCCGCCGCTGCCACAACCTCTGCTCTGCAAGAAGAAGACGACATCCAAACAATGCTCGCCGCCGACGTTCATCTCGGCACCAGAAATTGTGACTTACAAATAGATCGTCATGTCTTCAAGCGTCGCGCCGATAGCACATATATATTTAACCTTGGGAGAAGCTCCAGCTTGCTGCTAGGAGATATTGTTGCCATTAAGAATCCTCAAGATATCACTGCGCAATTTGCTAGGCCTCATGGTCAGAGGGTGGTGCTTAAATTTCCATTAATGCTCATGCTATTGAAGGTAGAAAGCACTCCCAAAACCCCGTCGAGGCTCAAAATGGTGGAAGTCCGGCCAAGCTCTAACAGGGGGTGTCTAGGAGGAAGAACCCCTGTTTGCAAATAATCACAATTTCCCAAACTTTTAAAAAATTGCTAATCAATCCCCCAAATGTTCTATAATTGCGGATCGGTCCATCGGATTGTCTATAATTGCGGATCAGTCCCTCGGAGTTTCTATAATTGCAAAAATGCCCCTTAACTTTTCAAAATTGCAGATCAGCCCCTCAACTTTCCATATTTACATTTTAACCCCCAAATTTTTTTTTAAAGTTCTTTTTGGTCATTTTTTCTTCTTCTTCAAATAACATTTAACCCTTTTCCCAAATCAAGCCTAATTTCTTTTAGATTCTATTTCTCTAACTAAATCAAATTTAATTTTCCATAAAATTTTGAGTCAACTATTTCTTTTGAACCAATTCCTTTTCTCTAAAAGTGTCCGATTAAGCCAACGCGCTTCCGGTATTTAAAAATCAAGAAAACGATTAAATGAAGATCTTTTTTGCTTTCCTTAATCTCACGCAATGGACACTAAAGACGAACTGGTAGCTTTTTCTGCTGTTCGTTGTTTAGAGGTCTGTATGGGTCCAAGTGCAGCCGTTGTTGTCTTGGGCCCTGTGCATATGTGGATTAGAATTGCTCCTCCTTCTCCTCCTTTTCAAACAAATAAAAACCTATTTTGCATTCCTTAATCTCATGCGATAGGCCCTAAAAATGAACTGGTAGCTTTTTCAGCTGTTCGTTGTTTAGAGGTCTATATGGGTCCAAGTGCAGTCGTAGTTCTCTTGGACCCTGTGCATATGTGGATTGGGATTTCCCCTCCTTTACTTTGTTTTCAGTTAAATAAAAATCTCGTCTTTGCTTTCTTAATCTCACGCAATGGGCCCTAAAAATAAACTGGTAACTTTTTCTGCTGTTCGTTGTTTAGAGGTCTGTATGGGTCCAAGTGCAGCCGTAGTTGTCTTGGGCCCTGTGCATATATGGATTGGGATTGCACCCTCAAAATGTTTCCAAAAAACAACAAAAACATGTTTTCTTTTCAATTTAAACTCTATTCGAAGGTCAAGCCTTCGAACCAACCAGAACTACGTAAGCCTTGAATTTCCCATTGCACCGGGGGATACGTAGGCGCAGGATCAAATCCTGTCAGACTAACCTCCATCAAGTATTTATCGTCACACTAATTAAAGGGATCAAACAAGTTTCAAATAATCACACACTCAGTTTAAGGATACCATTCTTCGGAACGGGCGAGTGGGGTGCCTAACACCTTCCCCATTCGTAACTGACTCCCGAACTTCGAATCTCATCCTCGAGTCAGGGTTTTTTCCAAATCTTTTTCCCTTAAATAAAAATTTGGTGGCGGCTCCACTTAATCAAACGAATTCATTTTAAAATTTTAGCGGGTTTGTTGTCTCGTCGGAATTACGGTTGCGACACCCACTATGGGTGAAGCTTTGACTATGTGGAAACATGGGAATCTTCTTGGCCTTTATTCTATACGATCGGACATTGGAGGTCCGTGGCATTCGTTGCTAAAAGGATAGACTGGATATGGGTGTGCCAGAGTACACACTCTATGCCCCAAGGGTGGCGTCACTTCAGGATTTGCCAAATGCTCTTTGGCTTCTCTTCAAGCGCGAGACTGCTAAAGGTGTTAAGCTCCCTAAATTTGATCCCTCAAGTTACAGTTGGTGCAGCCGCTCATGAAAGTTTCTTACATCCTTCAAGATTGCTACAAAGCTAACTACCTATTGGAGGTGGTGCCTTTGTGTAGCGAATAGCCGATCAAGAATTCGTCAGCCGCTGTAGCTTGACCAACCTCGGAGCTTCCCCAATCGCGCCCTTCCACAGTCATTACCTTGCAAGATGCTCTCAAGCCCGGACCGAATGTGACTCATGCCATTAGTTTTGGGCCATACAATTCTCGACTAGGTTAATCACATTGCAGGAATGCATGCATATTGCACTTCTATACTTAAGGTAGAAACCCCTAGCTCCTGTTGAAAGGCTTCTTGCCATGATTCAAGCACCAAAATGATGAACACCGATGCGGTGGTTAATTTGGCTTCGTCCTCATTAACTTCATAGGATTCTCATTCTTATCCTAACATAGTAAATTAGCCGAGCACGTATGGTTTCAAATCAAGAATTATGAACTAAGATTCTTAACGGGGATTTTGTTTCTTCTGAGCCTCTATTTAACATTATTTAAATCCAATGCATGCAGCTTGATTCCAAATCAGAATTAGAGTCCTAATTGCAGTCTATTTCTTGATTCATAAGCGTGCCAATTCCAGGAGGAGAAGTAAATCGCAAGAAAGAGATGCAATAATACTAACCTATGTAAGATTGGCATGCCTTTTCTTCCACAAATGACAGAGCAAAATCTGATAACGATCCATGAGATGTGGCCACTCCTCCTTCCTTTGCAGCAATCAAGAAGCCCAAGATGTGGAGTAGGAGAAGAGAGTGAGATCAAAACCAAACTTCTTGATGATCTTCAGTGGAGGCTAAAATGAGAAGAATGTTATCTTTTGGAACTTTTTCCCGAGATTCAGGAGACCCCTTTCTTCTTTCTATTTTCCAAAATTCAAAAGAATCCCCCCTCTTCTCTGATCCTTCTTTCCTTTTTATACCCCTCTCCTTTTTCTTTTACAATTTTCTCCCGCCTTTTCCTCCTTTTTTCTCTTTTTGATTTTTCTGTTCATTTGTTTTTATATTTTTCAGATTTATTTTTATTTTTATTTTATTTTCTGTTTTTTTTCATTAATTCTGCCTTAATTAACTTATCTATTAATTTTATGTTTTATTAATATTTATTTTTTATTTCTTTCCTATTTCTTCATTTATATATTTTTTATTTTCATTTACTATTTATTTATTTTTGGTTATTAATTTTTGGATTTTCTAAATTTCTTCTTTTTTTTCCCTTTTTGCTTATTTTGTTTTTCTTCTTTTGTTATTTGTTTTTTTTCTTTTGTTTCTTTATTTATTTTCCAATTTCTTTCATTCTGTTTTTTTCTATATTTTTCTATTTGTGTTTATTATTTATTTATTTACATATTTTATTAATTAATTTCGAAATGGGGTCTCGGACATAAATGGGTGTTTACAAGGCAGGAGCTTGAATCTTTGAGACTTTCCCAAACTCCGACACAAGATCACAATTCCCTTCTCCTAGACGCGTGAGCACAAAGGGAAGTTGTGCTTCGATGGAGGAACATGTAGCAGGAGGAGAGGATGTTGTTGATGCTGCAAATGATTATGATTTGTATGTTGATCATCCATATCATTTGATAGCCATTGGGAAATTCTATAACTTAGGTTTAACCATCCATCACCAACAAATTGATGATGATAGTGTTAAAGTGGTGGTTGAACAAGTTGATGATGCAAATGCTCCTATTCCTGTGCCTACTAAGGAGGTTCATATCGTGGGATAAGCCCCCAATCATTTTATTTTATGGCCGAGGAGACTTATGTAGCGAGCTCAACCTAAAGTATTAAATAATTTTATTCTATGTTACTAATTTCTAAATATATATATATATATATATTTCTTAATATTTTCTAAATTTATTTTAGGTTCATATGGAAGATCTTGGGAAGGATATTGATGTCAGTGCTAAAAAAGATCTTCCCAATCCTAGTCAAAAGAAACCTGAAGTTGAGTTGCTTACATGTCTATTTGGTATTGCTATTAACTTGGGTGACCAAATTTTACAGATCATTATGGAACTAGATATCATAGGAAAACTCATTGTTATCCCCTTCTATATTACTTAAGAAGGATATCTTTAAGCTAGTTGTGGGTAACGATCTCTTATGTGTATCACTTCTACAATTATGGTTGATATAGGTAAGTTTCTAAACCTTAGTTGAATTAATTAAGTATGAAATCTAACATATGAAAATTATGCACAATATTGAGTACCTGTATCACATCTATACGTAAAGAGGGAACTTACACCTCTATGGATTCCTTAACCTGGTTTCTTTTGACTAGGGTACCTTCAGAGTAGATTGAAAATTGAACAAAATTGTTACGTAGCACCTTATTTTTAATTGTAAGTTAATACTTAAAAGTTTTATTTAGCAAATTCAATTAAATTTGTAATTTTGGTTCATTTTCATCCATATTTATAGGTCCCATTAGAAATTAATCATTATTTGTCCAAAGAAGAATGTAGTTGTCTTTTTATGCTCTGCTTGGCAAAAATCGAAGAAAGACATAAAAGACATTATAAAAGTGTAAGTTTTTAAAATTTTGATATTTATATTCATTATTTTTATTTCAAAGGTATTAATTTGGTTCTTATTTTATTGTAGATCATTGAATAAAACTGTGAAATTGGGCTTTGACCCTGGGGCCAGCCCTATCCAACCTTTATTATATCCTACCCAGGCCTAAGCTGCAAAAAATAAAATGGTTAAAATAGCCCTAATAAAATGACCCTTCAAATAATAGATCCAGCCGGGCTGATCCATGGGTAAACCCTGATCCTGAAATATTAAATTTTATTTCATATTTTTAAACTCAAACTGCAAATCGTGAAAATCAAATAGAGAGCATTGAGATTTAAAATTGAAGAACCCTATTCCCAATTTTTTTGTTGGTTTTAAACCTTCCTAATTCCTCCATAAAAGTAGAAATTACAAAGATTCATCATCACACTCTATCTTGGTAAAAACAATTTCATCTTTAAGGTACCTTTTCTCTCTTTCAGAAACAAAAGCATACCATTTTTGTGCTCATTATGGTTCATCTTTTATATGGTCTTCGTCTCTGCTTATTCACGTTTCTGAAAAGTGAAAACTACTTTTACTGAAATTCTTGCTATCCTTTTTACTAAATTGATGATTTCTTGAGGCAAGCAAGAAGATAGCAGATGCCAAACTCGCAAAAGATTTTCAGGAAATTTTGAAAGCGTTTCAGAAGGCACAACGTCTTGCTTCTGAGAGGAAAAGAACTTACACTCCTTTTGTTCAACAAGCAGGCCTTCCTTCGAGGTGATTCATCTATTGTTAGTGGAGTCTATAAAAATTTAGGAGCAAGACCATCCTCCTCTGTTTTTTATGGGTGTGTAGCTTACGTAGAATACGAAGAACAAATTTTTTTTTACTAGAAGTAGATCCTGGGAAGTTGAAACATAAGGAGAAGTTGGCTTTCTGCATGTTTAATGGATATTATTTTCAACACTGTCTCTTTTTAATAATTTTTCCATTTCTCTTTTTTGATTAATTGGGTATTTTTAATAAGCATTTCTGACTTTTGAAACTCCACAAAACAATGTACAAAGAGTCTTGACTAACTATTGAAATGAATTTTGGTTTTTTTTTTTTTTATAAAAATGGTTAATGAACTAATCTGCTATAGTATAGAAAGCTATCTTAGAACTGATTAATTTTATATCTTCTTTGGATTGGATTGTTTTTCATCTTAATTTTAGTTACTAAATATTGTATTATGGACTAGAGACTGTATATTTATTGAGAGGGTTCCTGCAAAACTGACATTTTTGGAATGGTACTATTAATTTCAACTTCATATATTTGCTCTGTTTGTTGTTGCAATACATTCTTGATTGATTTAGATGATATAAGGGAACAGAATTGGAAGGTTTGGTTAGTGTCTGGTTCATAGCCTAAGAGATGGCATTTTGTGGCCAGTGTTGTGCGTGTAGTAAACCAATCACCATGGCTTATGTATTTCCCAAAATTTGGTGACTGTTATGAATTCTATGACCCTGGGCAGTGCAAGACCTATTCCCTTAGGTTGCCAAAGTGGAATGGATCTAAAGTCTGCTATACAAAAGATGGTTGGTTATTGTTATACCTGCCCCAAACTCACCAAGTATTTTTCTTTAATCTTTTTTACTCGTGAGCTTATCAAACTGCCAAGTTTTGAGATGACATATGAGATTGTTGCCTTCTCTTGTGCTCCTACATCACCTGGATGTGTTCTATTTACTGTCAAGGATGTTAGTTCTATTATTGTAGCTATTAGTACATGCCATCCTAGGGCTCTAAATGGACCACTATTAATTACCAAAATTGATGGCCCTCTTTTAGTAGCATATGGAATAAGCTTTTATTTTGTAATGGGCTATTTTATTGTTTGAGTCTCACAGGATTGCTAGGGGTGTTTGACTTGGTAGTGCACGTTGGGAAATTTTAACTACCAAAATGGATGATGCACATTAAATGGGGTGTATTTGATATTTAATTCAAATACCCTCCATTTGCGGAATAAAATGAACTATAATATCTAATTCAAATCTTGAGCTTTGTTAATTTGATATTAAATCTAAAGTTGTTAAAAATTGTGATGAGTCAAATTAAAAAACTTAAATTGTAAATTTGAATACTTAAAAAATTTGATTGATCTGTTTATTTTGCCGGCTCTACCTTAAATACTAAGATGAGGTTTTCTTAAAGTTACTTTTATGTTCATGGCAGTGACTCTTGGTTTGTGGTGGCAGTCATGCCCTTCATTAGGAATGTAGGGTAATCTTGTAAAAAGAAAATTAAAATTCATAATTAATGTAAAGCAAAACATGGGTTTAGTGGGGTTTAACTTTCACTTTCGAATCGAATGTCTAAAGACAAAGGGGCCACCCATGGCCACAAAACATAGACAGAAACATATCTCAAATAAAATATATACAGCAAGATTGACCATAATCTCAAATTCATAAAACCATCGTTACAATACATGTTTTAACATAGAGAGTACTAATCCCAAAATATCTCAGATTAACACTAAACATGGATATTGCTGTTGCTGTTGCGGGGAATTGCACTTTTCACTTTTCATTTTCTTTTATCATTGCCTAATCACATGCAAGTTGTCGACTATGTGGAATTTTCAAAATATCTCCATTAAAATATTTGTAAGGAGAAGGTTTTCACATACCCAAAATTGTACTCTTAGACTCGGACCCTTTAATATATTCCTTGTTTGCATGACAACTGCTATTTTAAGTCTTTGTGATGATGTTCCAAGCTGTAATCACATTTAAGCTTTTCAAAATTATGCTCAATAGAAGATTAATTTGATTTTTGTGTTTAATATTTGAATTGCAAGCTTTGCATATATAATTCTAAAATAATTATATTGACGCCAGAGTTTTGGTTTGATTAATGATTAATGTGAAAATATTCTTATATAATCATTCAATTATATATTAGCACATTATTAAAGTGTTTACCTTTTTATTAAACATTTTTAAAACCAATTTATAGATGATAGTGTTAAAAAAATTACAATTGATTTTAAGAGCAATATGAGTAATTTGGAAAAGAAATACCATAATCATGAACTGGCTCAGGTGGAATCTACTTACATATGATAGATACGGTTATGCTGCATAAATGGTAGAAGACAACGGTGACCCCTTTGATTGGCTACTTCTTCAACCAAGGTCTGAGATTATGGTCAACGTTAAACATAAATATATTATAATTAATATATCACTATAATTGTTAATTTGGGGCCTTATTCAAACATGTTAATAACGTTGTGTATTATTCTGGCCAATAGATTTGTTTTTACTACCTAATTTCTTCATTCCTAATCTACACACTCATTTTATTAGATAAAGGAAAAGAAATCAAAAAAGAAATCAAAACTAAGAAAGTGAATTTCATGAGGAGTATAACGATAGAAAATAAAAGTATGCAATAATAAAAGGTACTAATGATTTGCTTAGAAACATTAGTTTAGATATATTAAGTTAGGTCTATTTGTAAATAGGTTCATCTTAAAGCCCGGAATGAGTTCTCAATTAAGTTTATAAAGAATTTTTAGTTTCTTGAATATATATATATATATATATATATATATATATATATATATATATATATATATATATATATATATATTCTATTTTCCTTCTCAAAATATATTTCTCACAAAATATGCAGGTTGTTAGACCATTATAATTGAAGTTGATTAAGGTTGTCTTCAATCTATCCTTGTTCATACTATCACAAGTAAGTGAGAGTTAATTATATGGTTACCAATACCATTACAATTTATATCAATTTTAGTGTCAGTTGGTAAATCTTGAAAAGTTATTTTTATTTATAGATATCTAGCATGGCATCTATAAATCAAAATATAGAAGATGGAGTAGTTTTTGAAACTCCTCTTACCTTTTTTGGAAATACGGAGTCAAGCAAGAGGGAAATTTCATCTGTATGGAATTTTTTTCCAAAAATTGGAAGAGATAAGGATGGTTGTGATAAGGCTGCATGCAATTATTGTGGGAAAGATTTTGTAGTTGGTAAAAATCCCAAGACCAGAACGTATTATGGGACTTCACATTTAAATCGCCATATTTCTAGTTGTAAAGAGTTTTCAAAAAAAAAATCCGAACATGGATGATATGGTGTCTAACCAAAAGTCTATCACCAAAAAAATTGATTAAAAGCTGCACCGTGACCTTCTTGCACAAGTTATAATTAAGCATGATCTACCATTTAATTTTGTTGAATATGACATGGTTAGAAAATGGATAAACTATATAAATCTAGATGTTGTGATGCATTCTAGGAATACTGTTGTGTCAAATATTAGGAAAGTTTATATTAGAGAGAAGGATAAACTGAAGCAAGGTTTGTCTACAATTCCCAACAGAATATGTTTAACATCTAATGTATGGATAGCCTTTACCACTGAGGGATATATTTGTCTAACTGCACATTTTGTGGATGATAATTGGAAATTAGTTAGTAAAATTCTTAATTTTTGTCGAATGAAACCTCCTCATACTGGATCTGAATTAGAAGCCATCTTATTTGATTGTTTGAAGAATTGGGAAATTGACAAGAAATTGTTTTCTATCACTTTGGACAATGCTTCTTCTAATGATACTATGCAAAGTATTCTAAAAGCCCATATTCGTTTGCAAAATGACTTATTGTGTGATGGTGGTTTTTTCATGTTCGATGCTCTGCTCACATTCTTAATTTAATTGTTCAAGAAAGTTTGAAAGTGGCAAATGAAGCTCTTCATAAAATCAAAGAGAGTGTTAAGTATGTGAGAGGGTCAGATGGGAGGATGATTAAATTTAAAGCTTGTGTGCAAGAAGCAGATATTGATGCTAGTATTGGATTGAGGTTAGATGTATCAACTAGATGGAATTCAACATATTTAATGCTTGAAAGTGCACTGAAATATGAAAAAGCATTTGATATTCTTAGAGTGATAGATACAAATTATAAAAATTGTCTATCAGATGAAGAATGGAGAAGGGGAGAGAAAATGTGTGAATTTTTAGAACCCTTCTATGATACCACAAATATGATATCAGGATCATCATATCCAACATCTAACTTATATTTTTTGCAAGTGTGGAAGATTGAATGCATGCTGAATGAAAATTTGTTAAATGATGATGTGGTGATAAAGGAAATGTCAATAAGTAGGAAAAGAAAATTTGACAAGTATTGGAAAGAGTATAGCATGGTATTGACTTTTGGAGCCATTCTTGACCCTCGCTTGAAACTTGATTTTGTACTCTTTTGTTATACCAAACTTGAACAAACAACCTCTGAAGATAAGGTTAAAGATGTGAGGGAAAAGTTTGAGAAACTTTATGATGAATATGTACGTTGTTTTTGAGCATCCTCTTCTGAATCTCAATCATTCGGTAATTTTAATGTTTTGGATAAGTCAAGCGAAGAAAGGAGTAGGCACAAGAGATCAAAGGTGTTCAAGGTACTTTTTTAACTTATTGTCATAGTTTTATATTTTAATTATTTTTTTCTTAGCCAATTAAAGTATTATATGTTGCAGGAGTTTAAAAGGTTCCAAAATCAAACTAAATATAATGTTGGAAAGAGTGAACTAGATATTTATTTGGAAGATAAACCTCTTGACTACGATGATAATGAGGATTTAGATGTGTTGGGTTATTGGAAGTTCAACGAAAAGAGATTTTCCACGCTTGCTATTATGGCACGTGATGTATTGAGTATTCCAATCACAATAGTTGCATTAGAATCCGCATTTAGCATTGGTGGATGTGTGCTAACTAAATATAGAAGTTCTACACTTGCAAACAATGTTCATATGCTTATTTGCACTAGAAATTGGTTACATGGTTTTGTTTTAAATTCTAATGGTAATATTTACATAATATTTTATATTCTTATTTACTTTTAATTATTTATATTGGGACTGATTATCTAATTATGTTGTTATTGATTGTGAGTTTGAGATGAAGATGATTGTACATCTATTTGTCATGGAATAGAGGAGCTAAATGTGTATCCAGAAGTGATGACATTGAAGAATAACTAGGAATTGAAGGATTAAGATTAATATCTTGGATTATATTATAACTCAAGTTATGCAACTAGCTGAATTATTGTACTCTGGCCTATGTTATTATGAAATTATGTTCACTCTTCTTTGCATCCATATTAGTGTCAATTTTAGATATTAATATTTTTGGAGGTCTTCTTTAATTGTTGATTCAGTTGGTTTCTAATATAGTATAATGTATAATCAATCTAGCATAACGTCTTTTTTATCATGTTTCTCTGCTTAATTTAGTATAGTTCCTTTCTTTTTATCCTATGATTCCTAAAACTAGGATTAGTTTAATTAATTGGTTGTGTATTTTAGACCTTGATGTTGAAATCATTACCTTATTTCCAAAACCCTTTTAGCCACTAACAAATTTGTGTGTGAGATCTGCCACAAGGGTTTCCACAAAGATCATAACTTGCAGCTTCATAGGAGGGGGCATAACATGCACTAATCTTTTTAAAGAGAAAAGGTATATATTTGATTAGATTTTGTGATACCTATATTAGCAGTAGTTAGAATTTTCTATTCATAATCGAATTATATATTTGTGATGTTTATATGAAAGATCTTGTGAGAATCTTTAAAGCATAGTATAGTGTATTATTTTTTTTATCGAAGGGTTGGCCCATGGATTGGCCCCAGCCCACTTGGCCCTAAGGGCTTTTTATATATGGGGCTTTTTTAGCCTTAACCCATAGGATTAGGGCTAAATGGATAAGGGCTGGCCCATTTGATAGCTCTAGCATTGAATGCTCGATTTCGGTTAAAAGGAATGTATTCATCAAATATATAGCCTTCATGGATAATTCTATGTGTAAGTACTTTATTAAAAATTGTTTTTTTTTATATTCTTTAATCATTATCATCATCTCTAATTATATTTAATATTTTTTTCTATTTTTTTGAAGTGTCCAAGATAACTTGGAGGAACCAAGTGTTGATATTATGTCATGAGACATGTTTTACATTGTTTTGGCATCTATTATTGATTCTTGGAGCGAGATAATTACAATTATCACAAATTAATGATTTCATTTTAATTCATAACATTATATTTTCTCTAATTTCATTCTAAAATATTTTGTAGATATTTCAAAATCTTCATCCTTTAACCGATGAAGAAATTGATGATGTTAGAAGATGTTGGGAGCAATTTATGATAGAGGTGGTCAATTTGGATTGATTTGATGTAACTTTAAGTTATTTCCTTTGTAAATTTAGATTTGATAATAAATAGTAATATATTTAGTTTAAATAAATAGATTCTATAGTTTCTGTATTGTCTTCCTATCCATCTTGATTGTATATATATGTATTATGAATAAATGATATGGTAGTATGCCTAAATAAAATGAACATTAAAAAAAAAAGACTTTCTACATTAACTAAGACCACAACTGATATAAAAAGTGCTACTTTCTACATTTTAATCGATGTAGAAAGTTCTCAGTTCTATTTATAATTGATGTAGAAAGTAGCACTTTTTACATCGGTTCAGGTTATCAACCGATGTGAAAAACATATCTTTTTCATTAGTTGCTACATCGGTCCAGCACTTTTAACTGATGTAGAAAGTCAATTTTTTACATTGGTTCGTAATCCAACCGATGTAAAAAAAGAACTTTTTACGTCGATTATAAAATCGATGTAGAAAGTCTTATCTTTTATATCCACTTCTATAATGTTCAAATAACCAATATAAAATATTCATAATAACATATAAAAAGATCATTTTCCACCGGTGACATATCTAACTCTTAATAAAACTGCATGCACACTTGGGCTAAATTTGATCCACACATGCTTTGCCTTCCAATATGGAAGGGGTTCGAGTACAGTCTCTCATGACCAACCGAACATACTAGGAGCCAATCTCCAAATATTCAATGTAATAGAACAAAATAGTAAAAATCAAGACAGAGAAAATGTGTATGAATAAATGATATGATAGTATGTCTAAACAAAATAAACATTAAAAAATGACTTTCTACATTAATTAAGATCATAACTGATATAAAAAGTATTACTTTTTACATCAGTTGAGACTTTAATCAATGTAGAAAGTTCTCAGTTCTACTTATAACTGACGTAAAAAGCAACATGTTTTACATCAGTTCAAATTATCAACCGATATGAAAAACATATTTTTTACATTAGTTATTACATAAGTCCAACATTTTTAACTGACATAGAAAGTCAATTTTTTACATTAATTTATAATTCAACCGATAGAACTTTTTACATCGATGGTAAAATTGATATAAAAAATTTTATCGTTTATATCCACTTCTATAATATTCAAATAACCAATATAAAATATTTATAATAACATATAAAACCTGTGATCTATCTTACTCTTAATAAAACTACATGCACACTTGAGTTAAATTTGATCCACACATGTTTTGCCTTCCAACATGTAATTGGTTTCGGTACAATCTCTCATGACAAACCGAGCATACCAGAGCCAATCTTCAAATATTCAATCTAATAGAACAAAATAGTAAAAATGAAGACAGAGAGAATGTGAGAAGTGTAAGTTTGCATGAATGGGACCCACGCTGCTGCTGTGATCCAGCAGATGCCTTTTCCCAACCAAAATCAACACACTGTTCAAACTTGAATAAGACAAATTAGAATATTAAAGGAGAGAAGAGATGTCATGTTGCCAGGGGTGGGAGTATTAGTGTTTTCGGATGAATTAATTGAAAGCCATGCTTTATACATCTTTGAGTTTGTTAAGGCAGGATTACATGGGAAACTCTGATCCTTTGCTTGCTGCTGATTTAACGAGGAAGACCCGAGGGTACCCGAAACAAAATCTCATGCACGCATACGAAAACACAGTCCACAACATGAGGTTTTTTTTCGAATAAACGTCACGTGTATACATGACACTATAACCTGGATATGTGTTGTTTGAGAAGAACCACCAACGCAGAGAAGCTACATCATGTCTACCATTCACGAGTATAGACTCAGCATGTTGTTTTGAGGATGCTCTATCATGGACAAGCAATGAAGAAGCGAAGGGTACGAACCTCCAAAGGAATGAGTACAACAGTGAATAGACGTTGCTGTGGTGAGGAGAATATGGCTTTTGAGTGAGTCTTGTCCCCGGAGAGAGATTCTGCTGGTGGGTTCAAATATGGGATGTTGTGTATGTGAGGGGAACTGGGAGGGATCCGAGAGTCCAGGAGCTGCCTTGGAACCTGAAAATGGGAGTCTCTGATGGAGAGGGAATGTGTGGAGCGAATCAAAGGGTGTGAGGGGAGATGAAAATCCAGCAGCTGTGAGAGTCGGAGCGTGAGCTAGCTGAGAATAGTTGGGGGCTTTTTACGTGGGTGAATCCGAGAGGGAGTTAGTTGCTTTCTTTTGCTGGAGAGAATGAGTGTCCTCTTTCCAGTGGGTATCCTCTCGCCTGAGTCTGAGTGAATGAAATCGTGAGAGTGAGGAGTGAGGAGTGAATTCTCTTTTGTCCGTTTGTGAGAGAATAGTGGATTGTGTCAGCATGCATGGGAATTCTTTTAGTACAGTGAATGGGCCAGGAGCCAATGAGAGAAGGGTGCTTGAGTGAGCGGGAAGGATCAGAGCATCCAGGAGTTGCTAAGGAGTGAAAATCGGAGTGTTGTAGTGGGGAAAAAAATTGAGACAAAGAAAAGGTGAGGCTTATTATTTGTTTATTTTATAAATATAAGTCATAGGATAAAATTAAGTCATGATACTTTATATAGAATTTAAATAGAGATTCAATATTCATATGTCTTCAAAATTTATATAGGATGAGCGTCCATCCGTTATATGGGATTCAGATGATTAAATATATAACCCACTAAACCGAACTCAATTATTATATTATTCAATTCTGTTTGTTTTAAATGTTCGAGTGTTGTCATCCATATGTAATTGAGTGGGTTAAAAAAAATTTTGTCCAATTAAAAAGTGAGGCAATTTAACTTTTTATTTAATTCATTTCTTTTTAAACTATATTTAACGAAAATTATAAAATAATTTAATTGTCCAATAATTTGGTAAACTAATATCATCCAAATCAAAAAAAATAATTCAATTTTTTATATTTTATATTAGGATTAGTTTTAGAATCTAATTTAATCTTAAAAATTCGTTATAAAATAAAAATTGCTCTTATATTATATATTTATAATTGATATATTCTCTAAACAAAGTGATGATGATTCCTAATATTTTGTAACAATATGATTCAATTATTTGGTGAAATAATTTTCCTTATCATTGTGGGTGGATCTAAGATTGATAAAATAAAACACGTAGAACGTAATAATAATTTCTGACGGAAGGATGGCCCATAAAAAAAATTGGCATTCAACCTCGGCAAGCATGTCCCCCAACAAACAAAACGCCTCTAATATTTCAACCTGTCCATGCATCAATATTTCCCTAAACCGTCACATCAAAAGTGAATTTGAAAATCGTGGTCTCTTTTACTGGAAAAAAATATATGAATTAAAATAAATAAATAATTATTATTTTACAAAAAATTATCATAAGGTTTATATAACTAAGGATAGTAACTAATTTCTATTGTTATTTCAACTAATTTTCTAACTAATTTTATCTCTAGCTCTAACAAGTTAGAAGAGGTATACTTGATATGAGCAATGTATTAAAATAAAATTACATGAAATCTTTGAAATACATAGGAAGCTTAACCATTTAAGAAGAAGTCATAATCCATGTTTAATCGTTTGACAAAATTAAGAAGAAACAATCATAAATACTTAACCATCATAGAAGGTAAAAGCCACCAATAACACTACTTAACCATCTAAAGTAAATGTTAACACCATTAATATTTAACCATTAAGAACAAAAGCACAATATCAATGTTAATGCTTAATCATCCAAATATCTACTATAGAAAGAAGTAAGAGGAAAATCATCGAACGTTGCAATCATAGAACTGAAATATAGTTGGAGTAAACTTTACAATACACAACTCATTTTCATCAAATTGACTTTTTTTTTAAGATTTGAAAGGAAATGTCAGAGACTAAAAGAACCCATTGACCAATAAAGATCAAGTCACGATAACATGCAAGCAATTGGTGCAAGTAGACCCATCTTCCAAACCCACTTGAGCTCTATTAATGCTCGAAGAGAAGGTATCCATATCTATCACAAAGCTATCAGCTTTCTTGGCTATGTATTGAAATGCCTTTATTTGATGTAAAATTGAAAATCTTTGTGTGCTCATACTTTCTGTTTCGATTTCGCAAGCTGTTACCAATAAAGATTAATAGAAGGTAGGAAAGGAGAAAAAAATTGAAACAAGTTGCAAGAAATGGAATTTACTATAGTTTTGTTTATTTAGTATCTCTTTACTTTGTATTTAAATGTTATTCGAATGTCACAATATTATCTAATATCATATCGATACATAAATATTTCTAATTGGTGTCTCTTTATTTTGTATTTAAATGTTATTTGAATGTTACAATATCATATAATATCACATCAATACATAAAATAATTCTAATTGGATGTAAATCAAGAATGGAGTTTCTTTCTTTTCTCTTTCCTATTTTTATACGATTTTTTAAAAATATATACAATGTATTGATAAGATAATTTTAACATTCTAAATAAATTAATAAATTTGATAATCTACAAATAAAATTATAGTTTATCAATAGATATGTGTAATTTATGTTTTAAATAAATTAAAAATTTCTTTAACCAATGTTTATAAACTAATAAGCTAACAAATAACAATTAAATTTGTGATATTATTAGAATTTTATTAGTTTTATTCTAATAAAATTGTCAATATTGATTCTTTATATAAAAAAAATTATTAAAAGATTTAAAATTAATTTAAAAAATAAAAATAGAAGAAAGATTAATAAAAATTGAACTATGATAAATTATTATAAATCTTTCTTTTAATTAAATATCTACTGGTTTATTTTGAACTTAAAATTTCATATGCCTTTCAATTGACTTTTCTAAATAAAATTAACTTAAAAGTATATATATGTTTTCTAATGTTTAGATTTATGTATTGTTAAGATATAGATTGATATAGTTAAAGATTCGAACATTGATTATACATATTAACTCTTATTTTATATTTAGATTATATATTTAGATTAAAGTTATGAATAAAGAATGAACAAAATTATCAAGGTTTAATAGAGAGTATTCTAATTAATAGACATAGGATTTGTAAAAGAATATGTTATTTAGGTAAATATTAGTGTAAAAATAACATTTTATAATAGAATTTTACATCGGTTGTTTTCGAACTAATGTAGAAAAAACACAGTGGTATTTTGTAAATAAAATTAACACTTTTTACATTGGTTTACTACACAACTGATGTAGAAGTAACTTTCTACATCAGTTGTTTTCGAACCTATATGGAAACTAATGATTCTATAACTAGTTTTTACATTAGTTGTGTGGCAACCGATTTTAAAAAATGACAGTGGTATTTTTGTAAATAACATATTAATATACTACATCGTTTATATTTTTCAACCGATATAGAAAATTATTTTTATATCAATTTTTCTATAAATCAATGTAGAAACTCTTAATTTGTTTTAGGTTTCATCTACCCCACCAACATATTATTTTGCTTCTTATCCCTGACTAAGTTTTGTCCACTCTTTTCATTCAACGAATACCCTTTTGCATGCTACAGTTCTTATTCCACTTTGCCAACGCATTCTCACATCATTTTGACCTCCCTGACGATACTGTATGCTACGAATCATCGTTTCACGCTACATGCATTGCTTCCACCATTACCTCAGTCGTTGCTGTGGAGCTACCTGAAATTCTACCCCCTAAGGTATGAGGTACATCCGCCAGTTTATATGAATATAGTAGTTAGGTTTTCTTATCTCTAAAGTTATTAGGTTCTTGGCACATATCCCCTAGGTCTGAGGCTGCAACTCTAGAGTCAGGTCCCTCTGAAAGAACGTCGCTAAGTCCCTTCAAAAGAAGGTTTCTCTTCAATTAAATTTTTCTAGTAAACTACCCTTTACTTCTTTCCTCACTTGTACTTATAATATGATTTTATAGGCATATAATGGAAAAATGATTATAAAAACCTTAGTAGTAAATATTTAAGAAGAGAAAAAAGCACAAAATTGGCTAAATGCATTACTGAATGTCATCCAAGAATCGTTTAGGGATGTCATTGATTCTATATAGAGCAAAGATAACTAACATTAACTAAAAATTTCTAAATTTTGAGGTTACCTAATTCTGGAAGTATACTTCTTGTTAGAGAAGTTCCCACAAGATAAATAAAATCAAGGCATTTGAAAGAACCATATTCAGATTGTATTGATTCTTTGAAGTAATTCCTAGGTAGATTAAGAACCTTAAGATATGCTAGCTCTAAAAATTCAGCCGACAATGAAATAGAATGTAACAAAGATACTAGTAGCCCCTATGTCTCTCTAACTTAGCAAATTATGGAACCTTTCCCTTTGAGTGGATAGGTCACCAATCATTTGGAACCTCCTTGCAATGCCTCTTAAATGATTTTGTATTCTTAACAATTAACGTGACTTAATTACAAGGCATGCTGCATGCATGAAGCTCTGGAATACTAACTAAGCCCCTCTTGAAGCCCCTAATCTTGTCTACTAAGCCCCAATTAAACATTTTTAGATTTTTCTAATTTTATATTAAGAACAAAAATCCCTTGGAGAACCTATAAAATGTTTTTTTATGTCCAAATGATACTTTTAGTTTAGGATGCACCTTTCATTTATACTTTCACTTGTGAACTATTTTGTTTTTTTTTTCTATTTTATGGTTAAATGGTGCCTGCTCTGGTTCTCGACCTTAGGTTTTATAGGCTCTATATCAATTTTCTTGAAAAATTAGAGATATAATAACAAGTGTGTAGGCATATTTAATTGCCAATCCTGGACCTCTGTTTAATTGTCATGAACTTTCCATTGTGTGCTCAATTAATGCTGAGACATGCATATATAGGGTTAGTTCGCAAGCACCTTTAAAATAATAAATATAAATTGTCACATATTTCCAAAATTAAAACTTTAATAAAAAATGCAAAGTTTACCCTAGGCTTGATAGAAGAAAAAATAGGAAATAAGTTCAAAATTTTGCACGTAACCCAGCACATTGTTTCCATTTCCATCAACATTTGCCAAAGTTAATTTCCTTACATAACTTGAACTGGATTCCTTAATAAGGATGACAGAGATTTTTCTCCAACAATCTCCCCATTAATCTAAAGCTGGATATGATTTGGACAAACCTAACACATGAAAATAGCCAATTCATATTCCAATTAAATAAATTTACAAAGTATAAAGGAAAAGGCTAGAGTAGACTCTACAAGTAGCAGCAAGGAAAATTATCCATTCTGTTACCAAAGTTTATTCAAGGAAGGAACAAACATGGAAAAACCAGATGGCATTTGCTTTTGTTTTCATTCTACTATCTACTCTTGTTCATAAATTTCAGAAAGAAAATTTGAAAAATCAATGTCATACAAAACAATAGATAAGCATTAGGATCATTTATAAGTAGTTTTTAGTTTGTAGGAACAAAGTACACATGACAAATATGAGAAAGCCATAAATGAAACATATAAAAGATATGATAAAGGGTAATCCTTCTTAAATTATATAACATACCTCACATCCAACATGAACCCATTTCTCCATCTCTTTACATGTACATTATATATTTGTTAGGTGGTAAGATTAGGAGTATTCTAATTCTAAATTGGCATCAGTTGCATTCTACTTGCTAGTAGTCTAGGTTTGTCCTCTTCCTAATAATCACTTACCTAAATTTCAATTTTATCTTTGAAATGCATTATTCTTTATTTGTTTTTTATAAAGGAAAAGTGCATAAAAATACTTGTTTGTTTGGTATACTTATTTTTATAGGGTATGATAACAAGCACTAAACCTAAGGACAACCTATGAGTTTGAATATATAATGAAGTATTGTTTTAACACATCCAAGATCTATTTTATATAAAATTTGTTGGGAGCAAAATTATAGTGTATGGGCTACTAGTGTAAGTATTTATAGGTATGTTTGGTTCATATTTTAGTGTGTTTGATTAGCTTTGCAGTTTGTAGAAGTTAATAGGAAATAGATTGATGATGTGATCTTCAATAGTTTAAGAACTCATTTTATGAAAATTGTAGACTGAAACCTGACCATTATACGTTTTGGCTAGTATCAGCATAAGGTATATATTTATAGAACTAGATAGGAAAGGCAAACATAGGAAGTAACCCTTGACTTACTGAAATATCAAAGAGAAACCACCATATTAGAGGAAAATTACCCTATAATACCTATTTATGTATAGTTTCAATGTGAGATCTGATAAACTAAAAAAGAATTATATGCATTGGAGTAATAGGAATCACCCACCAGGTCTAATATATCAAAGGAATGTCTGAATTATTTGTTTTATATGTAATTGGGACTTGGTTTCAGTCCCAAGTCCTTGGTGGATTTTGCTAAACAATTGCTTCTTTCTATCAAATTGTTTCCAAGATCAGAAAAAAAGTGAAGCCAAAACCACTCTATGTAAGCTGACCATCTATAACCAATATGTGTGTACCTCCTTTTATCAAACTATAAAAGAAATTTAACAATTAATTATGGTGAAAATATAGAGATAAATGTTAGATACTATGACTTTAGGTTCTTGTTAATTGCTCATGTACAAATAAGAGTGAAGGCAAGGAACAAAGTGAGCCTCCAAGCTAGAAATTGCTTTCTAAAATTATCTTGTGCTTATGTTTATGTTTGAGATGACAATGTCATTTACATTTCCTGTACCAGAAAGTTGGAAACATTTTAAATCCATTCCATTAGCCTGAGAGCTTAGCTTTATGCTATATTTTCTTATTTTATTGGGTTAACTTAAAGTATGAGAAATTTCCTAATTCTACTATTATTGTGGATGCATTGGCTAATTTAAACCTATTTATTAATTGGTTATGGGTTCTAGTTGTAGAATTAGTCTCTTATTTATAGAGGTAAGCTTCATACTAGTGGGACTCCCCAAATCTTGCAATAAGGCCATAGAACTTGTACTGTTTAAGTTTTGAAAATTTAGGGTCAAGACATTAAGAGGTTATCCTAATAATTGAACCTTTGTAGCTCCAATTCCCTTAGTACCTAAGTTCTATCTTCCCTAAACTTGCTGCATTGTGTAGGGGCTGTTAGTTTATGGGAGAGAAAACTTTTGGTATCCAAGAGAAGTTTGAGAGTTAGAGGCTAAGTATTATGTTTGGGAATGGAGAGAATGATTGTTTCTATAAATGAGCTGTGAGAGAATTTAAGAGTGAGGGGTTATTGTTCATGGGAGAGAAAAAGGGTAAAAAATGGTAAGGTTTTGTGTTTCTTTATAAGCATGGTAAAACTATGCGAGGCAAGAGAGAGGTCCAAATTAGTTATGATATTTTTTTACCTAATCCATCTATTTTCTTCAATTCAATTGAATTAAGGTCAATTTGGTTTATTTTTTACCTAAGGGTAGCAAAGAGAAACAACTAGAAGTTGTCAATGAAAGTGAAACAAAAAGTATAGAGTGGTAATTTAGTGGTTATGTGGTAGATTAGAAATGACTCCTAGTAAAAAAAAAAAAAACTTGTGTTGCCTTTTTGTGGGATAAAGTGATACTTTTGGTTATGTACTTCACTAAGATTTCAGTTACAAACCTTTTAAGTTTACTAATGTATCATAATTACCTTACATATCTTAGTTTTTATTATTCAAAGAAGCTAAAATAACATTCTAATAAAGCTACAAGGTGTGTGTTGTGTCATACTTTAGTGAGTAAGGATGTTTAGGAGAAAATGTGTTGTTGCTACCTTTTTCTTAAAGTGTATGTAATGACCAGTAAAAAATCTAGCTTTTGTTGCTACTTATTGCGTTTGTTTCTCTTTTCATCAACTAGAATGCACACCATTCAACAATATTCTAATTGAGACTAGACTTGATCACTTTGTGATTCACTACATTTTATCTTGTAGAAAATTAGGTAGTTATAAATAGCTTCTAAAAGTATTCAACTTGTAAGCTTAAGACTTATTTTTAAAAAAAGATAACAAGTTAGCATTTTTTTAAATATGTTCTAGATTTTAATAAATCAATAAATATTAGTTTTATTTAAAAATATTGGTAAATTTTTATCTGTTCCATGTTTTAATAAACCATGCCTTCCTCCCTTGTTACTTCCCCTTTCTTACAAGCCAACACCTACCTAAGCTTCGTCTTACTAAAATTACATATTTTAACTTTTCTTAAGAGGCCATTTTATTTTTCTCAATGAGCATTCTCCTTTCAAAACTAACAGATTTTAACATAAGGGCCCTCAAAATCTTTACAATGTAATATATGGCTTAATTTGGAATAGTTGAATTTTCTATCTACCAATCTTAGACCTTAACACATGCTGCTTTAAAATAATCTTTTCTATTTTTTAGGTTGTTCATCTTTATAGATGATTACAACAAGAGTTTTCTTCTCTTGCCTACCCTACATTCTCTGCCTTTCCCATATACTTGTTTGAGACTAAATAAGGTAATCCATTATATCCCATCATCCCTCTACTTTTCATTCTTAGCCACCTATGGATACATAAAATGATGCTTTTGAAATATTTGAGTAGCTTTAGAGATTTCTGCTTCACTTTTTCTCTGGAAATTATGGAAGTCTTTATCATAAGATAGATTGGAGAATTTGAATAACAATATTTCCCTTGGAATTGACAAAGAATTCCTACGTATATGTCTATCTAGTTTTGGATTGGACAATTATTGAGATTGATGACATGATGGGTAGGATTTTTTTAATCATTCATGAAACTTTTCTATACAAAATATTAGGTAAGGGAAAGGGAATCACCTTAGAGATAAACCTTGATATGTTCATGATTTTATCCATGGTTTTTTCTAGAACTTATGCATATCAAATTATTCATCATTAGAACAAAAAGTTGCATTGTGACTCAACTACTTGCATTATGATGTTATGCTTCTAGGGTACTATAAACAAATTATCCTTTTTCTCCATATACATGCTTCACATGTCAAAGTAGATACAATGAGTATATTGTGGAATAAGTAAATCATTCATTATATTCAATCTTGAATTATCCAAGTTGGATAGTTTAGGACTAAAGTTTTATATTCAGTGGTTAACAAGTTCTTCTTAAATCTTATAAATTGTACTTGATAAAATTTCAATTTAGTTCATTTTTCATTGTCTCTGGGTACATGCTTGATTATGGAAAATGACACCATAGTCAAGTTATGTACTTGGAGACTATGCGAAATGCTGCTAAAATTTCACAAAGTATGATATTCAAGATTTTAGAAGTCTGTTAATCAACGAATAAATTTTTTTTTTCTGGAATGGGATAGGGCCTTACCAATAGTGAGGAAAATAAATTACCAATTATGAATGACAAGGTTAATAGGTATCCTAAATCATGTGTCTATGATTCTTGTATAGTATGGATCGTAGTTGGATAAATACTAAATAGATAAGTGATCAGTACGATAATGGGGTGGAAGAATTTTTGAATTTTGTGTAAACAAATCTTCCTCAGAGTAGTGGATGGTTTTACTATCCTTGTGTTAATTGTCTAAATGAGCGATGGTTGGATGTTGATGAAATTAGAGAGCATGTTCTGTGTGATGGGTTTTGCAAAAGTTATACAAGATGGGCATGGCATGGTGAATTATTAGGCATGCCAAGTGTGTCGCAGACGGTGGAGGTTGATATAGATATGAAAGATTGGGTAGAGGATATGATCCTTGATATGGAGCATAAGTCTTGTTAATGAGCAAATATGTATGGTAACTTGTGTAGTGATTCGAAGAAACCTTTGTATATGGATGCCCAAATTTTACATGATTATCAACACTGTTAAGATTATTCAATTTGAAGGCGAGAAATGGATGGAGTGATAAATGTTTCACAGAATTGCTTGAGCTATTGGTAGAGATGCTTCTGGAAGGTAATACATTACCAAAGCGTAATTATAAGGGGAAGAAGGTCTTGTATTTGATGGGTATAGAGTATAGGAAAATACATCTCTGCCCCAATGATTGCATACTATATAGAAATGAGTTCGAAGGATTACATGAATGCCCTGCATGTCAAGTTTCACGTTATAAACTAAAGTATGGTGATTTTAATTACAATGAAAGAACAAAGCGGCCTCCAGCCAAAGTGTTATGGTATCTTCCAATAATTCCAAGATTCAAATGGTTGTTTTGTAATAAACATGATCCAAAGAACTTAGATGGAATGAAAATGAAAGACAAATTGATGGAAAATTTTGTCATCCAGCTGATGGTTTGCAGTGGAAGATAATTGATCAACTATTTCTGAATTTTTGGAATGAGCCAAGAAACCTAAGGTTTAGACTTGCAATCGATGGAATGAATCTGTATGGTAACTTAAGTAGTAAGCATAGTTCATGGCATGTTCTTTTGGTAATTTACAACCTTTCTCCGAGGTTATGGATGAAACGTAAATACATCATGTTTTCTATGATGATTTTAGGCCCATAACAGCCTGGAAATGACATAGACATTTATTTTTCTCCCTTGATTGAAGATTTGTGAAATCTATGGGAAGAAGGTGGGGATGTGTTTGATGGGTATGCTAATGAAAATTTCAAGATGTGGGTCACGCTTTTTTGCACTATTAATAACTTGCCAGCATATGGAAATTTATGCGGATATAATGTTAAGGGGTACAAGACATGTTCTATATGTGAAGAAGGAAAAAGTTGCCATCAACTGCATCATGGAAGGAAGATAATTTATCTTGGTCATCAAAAATTTCTTAAGACTAATCACTCGTATCATAGATTAACGGAAGCTTTTAATGGGTTACTAGAAAATGGGATTTCTCCAAAGGTCTTAACTGGACAAGAAGTTCATGAACGGGTTAAAACCATCAACATTGTTTTTAGGAAGACTCAAAAGAAGGTCACTAAGACAAAGATTTGGAAGAAAATATCAATATTTTTTGATCTTCCATATTGGGGCAATCTTAATGTTAGACATTGTATTGATGTGATGCATGTCGAAAAAATGTGTGTGATAGCGTTATTGGAACACTCCTCAACATACAGGAAACACTAAGGATGATGTGAATTCTCAACTAGATTTGGTTCAGATGGGTTTGCGACAGTACGGTAGCCCACAATCTATATGGAAGCGGACATATTTACCCCCGACATGTCATACATTGTCAAAAAAAGAGAATATAAGTTTATGTGAGTGCCTACATTAGGTTAAAGTGCCACAATGTTATACTTCAAATTTAAAAAGACTTGTCTTTATGAAAGATCTAAAGTTAGTTAGGTTAAAGTCTCATGATTGTCATGTGTTGATGCAACAACTACTCTTAGTCGTTATTCGTGACATTTTTCCTAAAAAGGTTAGACGCACCATAAGAAGGTTGTGCTTCTTTTTCAATGCAATATGTAGGAAAGTCGTTGACCCTCTGAAATTAAATGAGTTGGAAAATGAAGCTTTTACTATCTTATGCCAATTGGTTGTATTTTCTTCCATCATTTTCTGACATTATGGTTCACTTGGTTTTTCATATAGTGAGGGAGATCAAGTTATGTGATCCAATTTATCTATGATGGATATATCTAATTGAATGATAGATGAAAATTTTAAAAGGGTATGTGAAGAATCCATATCGTCCTAAGGCATCTATGATTGAAAGATACATTATAGAAGAGGCAATTGAATTTTGTATAGAGTATTTGTCAAAGGTGAAACCCATAGGACTTCACAAGTCTTGTCATTAGCGAAGACACAGAGGTAAAGGTACATGAAGCATAATTGTGAAAAACATGGGTTGAGTGGAAGTCTTTCAAGAACATTTGTATATTTTAAATAATACCGATGAGGTTCAACCTTACTTATCTACTCACAAAACCATTATAAGAGAAAAAAAATCTCCGAATGAATAAGAAATGGTTGTTGGATGAACATAATAAAACGTTCTTAACCTGGTTTGATGAAACCATTAAGATGGATGATGGTGCCTCTTATACATTAAAGTGGTGAGCAAATGACCTAAAATTTGATGTCATATGTTGGAATGGATATGATATCAATCATTGTTCCTTTTACACAAAGTCTTGGGATGATAAAATTGCCATGCAAAATAGTGAGGTTATGGTGGTAGCTAAGTTGATGCACTTTTCAAGTTCTACAGATAAAAATCTATCATGGCATCCATATCTTACTTTGGAGTCATTGAATAGATTTGGGAGATTGATTACACCAAATTTCGAGTGCCTATTTTCAAATGCAAGTGGGCTGATAGTAATAGCGGTTTGCAAGTTGATGAATTGGGATTTACATTTGGTTGACCTTCACAAAGTATCTTATAGGGATAACCTTTTTATCATGTCCCCCTAAGAAAAACAAGTGTTTTATGTTAAAGATCCTTTTAACAAAATAGGGTTAGTCATTCTTCAAGGAAAAGACGACAATTAGTAGTGATGACACAAAAGATCTAGAAAATATCGATATTTCTAAAACTCCCATCTCATCAAGGATAGGTACTGTTAATGAAGAAAACAAAATTGATGATGTACATGGTTAAAAGAGTTAACCCTTAGTCGGACTGGTGACCAGAGGATTCCCATAGATTTTGATCAAGCCATTGGGAATCCTTTAGGGGTAAACAAAACAAAGTTTAAAAGTTATGTGGCCCTCCTTAGACGAAGCAAAGCTAGTATTTTGAAGAAGGATTGGGATGATGTAAAGCTTCGATTAAAAGATCAAATTTGTGAAACTATCATGTATATAACTTAAAAGCATTAAGTTTCTCCTTATATTTATGATTCAGTACCTAATTACATCTCTTGCTTTATGTAACCTACATATGATGTGTTAAATACTAGCTTGTTGAAGAGGAAGTGACTTTCATTTACCGGTGAACGCTAGAAGGGATTCGAGATACATATCATCGGTAAATATATATATATATATATATATATATATATATATATATATATATATAGGCACTAAAGGATGTGTCTCCTTATGAGGAGTACCGGTTCTTTGATGATGAGATTTGGTGGAGATTTGTTGAGACCCAAAAGGATCCTGCATTCGTTGTATGTATCTTTATAAACATTGTGTTTATTTGTAATTGACTAATATAAGGTGTATTATATGTAATTGATTTGATTTCTTATAATAGGAGAAAAGAAAAAAGGCTCATCAAATTTATACCTGAAAGAACTATTACCCCCATAGTTCATCTCGTGGGGGTTATAAGTTTCTAAAGGAAAGACTTATGAAGCAAAAGTTAAAAGAATGTCAACAATCATCTAAAGGAGACCCATCTATACTTCTGTCTCTACCATCTCCACCCGCACGCCATGAGGAATGGAAGAGAGCATGCCAAAAACCTTCAGCAGAGTATACATTAGAGCCTTCTTGCATTGTTGCTGAGAAGATTGTAAGTAATAAGAAAATTCAACATTTTTTTATTTAAATTAAAACATGTATATTACTGATAATGATAATTTTTAATTTGTAGGATTCTTTGGTTAAGCAAAGCTCATAGGGAGTCTTTGTTCTAGCTAGACAAATTGATATTGAGTACTACTATTGGCCACTAGAGCATCCAGATTATGTTCGTGCTACTGGACGAGGTGTTGGCATTAGACAATATTTTAGATTCTTTTCCACTTCACATGCCTCCAATGAAGGATTGGTATTAAGGGATGAGTTGGAGGCCATGAGAGAAGACATGAAGCAAGCACTAAGGCAAGAACTTCAAGAAGATCTCAAGTAGGAACTCAGACAAGAGTTTAGACAAGAGCTTAGGCAAGAGCTTGCATCTTTAGAACTTTCCCAAACACATACACAAGATCATCGTTACCCTTCTCCTATATGCGTAACCACAAAGGGAAGTTGTGCTTCGATTGAGGAAAATGTAGCAGGAGGAGAGGATCTTGTTGATACCATAGATGATTATGATTTATATGTTGATGATCCGTATCGTTTGGTAGTCATTGGAAAAGTTTATACCTTGGGTTCAACAATCGATCACCAGCAAATTGATGATGATAATGTTAGGGTGGTGGTTGAACAGGTTGAAGATGCACATGATCTTGCTCTTATGCTTACTGAGGAGGTTCATTTTGTGGGGAAAGCCTCCAATCATTTTATTTTATGGCCAAGAAAACTTATGCAGCGAGCTAAACCTACGGTATTAAATAATTTTATTCTATGTTACTAATTTATAAATATATATTTCTTAATATTTTCTAAATTCATTTTAGGCTCATAGGGAAGATCTTGGAAAGAATTTATGTTTGTGCTAAAAAGGATCTTTCATCCCAATAAAAGAAACTTGAAGACTTGCTTACGCATATGTTTGGTATGGTTGTTAACTTGGATAACCAACCTTTGCAATTCATTATGGAACCAGATATCATAGGGAAACCCACTGTTATCCCTTTCTATATATATTATTAAGAATGATATCTTGGAGCTAGTTGTCAGTAACTATCTCCTATGTGTATCAATTCTACAATTATGGTTAATGTAAATAAAATTATAAACCTTAGTTGAATTAATTAAGTATCAAAATGTAACATATGAAAATTATTCACAATATTAGGTACCTGTATCACATCTATACACAAAGAGGGAACTTAGACCTCTATCGATTCCTTGACTCAGTTCTATCTAGAAAACTAGGAATATGACAGTTGACATATAAGGGTGCCTTCAGAGTAGATTGAAAAATGAAAAAGATTGTTACTTAGCACCTTATTTTCAATCATAAGTCAATACTTAAAAGTTTTATTTAACAAATTCAATTAAATTTTTATTTTTGATTCATTTTCATCCATATTTTGTAGGGCCTATGAACAATTAATCACTATTTGTTAAGCATAATGTAGTTGTCTTTTAATGATCTGCTTGCCAAAAATCGAAGAAAGACATAAGGGACATTATAGAAGTGTAAGTTTTTATGATTTTGGTATTTATATTCATTATTTTTATTTTTCAAAGGTATTAATTTGGTTCTTCTTTTCACTAGTGGAAAATGAGCTTTTTACATTGGTTGTCATGGAATTTTTACATTGGTTATTTGAGCGGTGTTGAGGCGGGCGATATAGAAAATAAGACTTTTTACATCGGTTCTGGAACCAATGTAAAAAGTACACTACATCGGTTAAAAAGTACACTTTCTACATCGGTTAAGGCCACAATTGATGTAGAAAGTGTACTTTTTACATCGGCTATAATCTTAATTGATGTAGAAAGTTCATTTTTTAAATGTTCGTTTTGTTTAGGCATACTACCATATTATTTATTCACAATACCTACATATACACACAGAATCACTAGGCAGACAATATAGAATTCACATAATCTATATATTTAAACTAATTACATCATTATTTATTATCAAATTTTAATTTACAAAAGAAATAACTTAAAATTACAACAAATAAGTGTTGAAAGTTGAAAAAGAATATAATAATCAGCCATGTACCTGTTGAAAGTAGAGAAAGAAAATGTTAAAAGCTATCCTAAATATGAAAGACATAATAATTTAAAATAAGTTAAAAATAAACATAGAATGATGAAATAATCAAATAAATAACTAAGTTGTATCATGTAGTAACATTCTCCCATATTCCTTCATGATGATCATCTTGAATAGCATGTATATCATCAATTTCATTTTCTTCATTGATACTAGATATCCTTGATGATAAGGGAGTTTGAGAAATATCAATATTTGAAAGATCATTGGTGTCATCACTAGCGATTGTTGTCTTTCCTTGAAGAACGACTAACCACCTTTTGTTAGAAGGATCTTGAACATAAAACACTTATTTTTCTTGGTGGGCCATGATAAAAGGGTCATCCTTGTAAGCTATTTTTTGAAGGTTAACCAATGTAAATCCTAATTCTTCAACTTCCACACCATGTTACTATCAAGGCTTACGTAGTTTTGGTTTGATTTGAAGGCTTGACCTTCGGAGGTGCTTGAGCAGAGTATTTTGAAAATATTTTTGGATGGAATCCTTAATCCGCATATGCACAGGATCCAAGACAACTACGACTGCACTTAGGACCCATATGTATTCCTAAACATCGAACAACAGAAAAAGCTACCAGTTCGTGATTAGGGTTCATTGCATGAGACTTAGAAATTCTGAAATGTAGTTTTTCTTGAAATTATTTACAAAAGGATTCTTAGTCCATATATGCACAGGGTCCATGACAACTACGGCTGTACTTGGGACCCATATGAATTCCTAAACATCGAACAGCAGAAAAAGCTACTAGTTCGTGCTTAGGGTTAATTGCGTGAGACTTAGAATTGAAGAATTTAATTTGAAAGATAAAAGGGCTTTTTTGAAACAAGATTGGTTTTGAAACGAACCTGATTTGCTAGAAAAGAGTTAAACTTGATTTAAAATTTGAGGATTTGATTTGGGGATTTAAAATTGAATTTGGTTTTTTTTTTTATTTTATTTGAAGCTTGAGGGAAAGGGATTAAACTTGATTTTTAATTTGAGGACAAAGAATTTGACTAGATTTAAAACTTGAGGGGGGAATTAAATTTGATTTGAACCAAGATGATTTTGAATTGAACCTTGAGGGAGATAATTAATTTTGACTTGAAAGAAATGGATTTTATTAAACTGAATTTGAGTAAAAAAAGAATTTTATTTGTCTTTGAGGAAAGGAATTAAATTGAATTTGAGCAACAAAGGATTTTATGTGTCTTTGAGGAAAGGGATTAAATTGAATTTTGAGCAACAAAGAATTTTATTTATCTTTGAGGAAAGGAATTTTGATTTTTCTTTTTTATTTTTTTTGAACAATAAAAAACATATTTTTCTAAAAAAGAATTAGATTTCAATTTGCAAAAGAAACACATTTGGTTTAATTTAAAGATAAACTAAACACGGTAAGAGAGATTAATAAATGAAAATGGCCCACTTTGTAATATGCAGTGTGCAGCATGCAGCCTAGGATATGCAATAATGAATACCATATGGCAACAATGAATACCATGCAAGAGTGAATATAAGGGCATGCGGTTCAGGATTGAAATCTTGTGTCTTTGTGCATGTGGAGCCCAATGATGTCATACTATTTTGAAGATAGAATATTAAAATACAATGATAAAATATGGGGGATCGAACACTGGACGCGGCCGCACGTGTGTAGCAGGTTGACCATTTAGACCATACCTCCAATTATGTTTTGCTATCTTCCCTTTTTAATTAAAGCTAGTGCGATTTGGCCTCTAGACGTGCATGAAATCTACATCCGCACACACGACTTAGTCATTATTTCGAGCATGTGACATAACAGGACAAATACCCATTCAACAGGCTTGGTTCACCACATTTCGAAAGGAGACTTGAGAAACCACTTCTGCACCTGTATCCTTGACAGAGGATACGCGTTAATGCTGGTCTATTGCCCTAGTTGTAAGGATTCACGAATGTGCTTCCAGACGTGCGATCATAGTAGCTCTCCATGTGAGAAGCTTAAGGAATAGGCCTGAATTGGGGTGTGCTCTAGCCAAGTAATATGCACTCAACGCCCAAGTAACATGTCATGCCAAGACTTGCATGGGTTGTTGTTCTCCCACGTAGCAATCTCACTATTTGGTCACACAGCGACCCCTGCAATAGCTGTGATGAGGGACCTATCAGAGTAGGAAATTCCTACCCATGCTCATACTGGGACTTGAGGCATTGATGATCCCTGGACGTGTCTACAGGCGCAGGGTTTAGGGTGTAGGTCACGAGCCAGTTAACTAGGCCGGTTTCTCTACTTGGATTCATCCCCTCACATTTCTCTTGCCAAGCATCTGGTAACTATATATTCAAGAAGGATAGTTGAATTATGGGATATGTTGTCTCACATACCATCCTCTGGACCTTCAGTCCAACTACGTGCATGGTCTTGAGCATGAGTTTCCTGTTATGCAGCCATGCCACGCGAGGACAACTTCAAGGGAAACCATTCATGTGCGTGTGGAGCAGAATTTTGTGTGAATCGAACACGAGGAGACCTCCCAGCATTTGAGGCTGCTATTCTCTTTGGCGTCAAGATGGAACTTACTTTTGCATGGTGCCTGTGGGAGGCTGAGAGATCGATGTCCAGACCCTCACATAGCCACATAACCTGGCCTCTATTCATGCATGGATTCACCACCCCCATGAAGGTAAATTAAGCAATTACGCTAGGGTGAAATCGCAATGACACTATGATCCTATGAACATCTGCCTTCAACCTACCATCATCACTCTATGTTGCACTCACCACTGCATGCATAAATCTAGAGTTCGCAAGATAAGCAGGACCAGTCTATCCCTACGTCTCATTCAATCGAAGCACTTCCTGGTCTGCTGGGGACTGGAGGAAAGGTAAGGCAGTCCCTGAATGGTCAAACGGTCACATGACAATCTGACTCTGTTCGAGTTAGTGTATACGCCACCTCTAAGTCCATCCTAAAATCTCAAGATCTTGGTCTCAAATTGGAACCGGTTTTTTATGCCTATAGTCGTTCAATTCAACTTAACAGGTATATACAGCAGCTAAAAATCCTAACCAACACAACAAGATCTTTGAATCCAGGATCAGAACCAGTTTATTCCTACATCGTAGAGTACAAACTCATCTGGATTTAGTTTTGAACAACTACACAAAGCAATCCTATGCCCTGTTTTAACCAAGTGGTTCAAGATCTTGAATTCATTTTTATTATCAAATAGTTTTTAGTCACGAATCACACAAATCAAGCGATGAAGATTATGTTTCCTAATTCTTAGGCACAATCACTGGTTCTAACTACAGCATTTCAGAAACTACCTCAGAGCTACGTCATGCTTATATGGATCAAGATACAGAATCGACTAGCATGAGTGCAATGATCTTAGAAGTGATTCAGCTTTAATCTAATGCATTGAATTCTATGCATGAAACAGATTAAGGTATTGTTTTGAAATCTCCGCATAAAACAGAGTCTGGTATGTTTCAAGAATCTTCTCTGAAGATTGAGGTATTCACTAACTTACTTGGATTATGCTATGCAGCTTCTCCCTGCCTTCACCAGCGGCTCAGCAAGCTCAAATCTATCTCCTGAAGGTTTCTAGCTTTTCTCTCTTCTTTTCCCAAAAAATGGAAGTCGCGAACCCCATTCTTTTCCTCTCTACCCTCTCTTTTATACCTCTATTTTCTTTATCTCCCGCCCCCTTTTTTATTTCTCTTTCCTCATTTTGTTTGTGCCTTTTTCTATTTTTAATATTTATTTATTTTTTAATCCTTTTTATTTTATTTTTTGTTTTTTATTATTCTTTAATTCTAGTTATATATATTTTTTATTTAGTTTTTTTTGTTATTTGTATTATTATTAGATTTTAGATTTTGTTTTCATTTTATTTAATTTTATATTTTTTATTTATTATTCCTTTTTATAGTTTTTTAGTGTTTATTTTATGTTTTGATTTGTTTCATTATTATGTTCCCGACTTTTTGCTTGTTTTTTCATTTTATTACTTTTTATTTTTCTTTTAATTTATTTTTTAATTTTATTATTTATTTTTTCAGATTTTATTATATTTTCTTTTCTTTTATTTAACCCCTTTTTTTTTGCTTTTATTCTTTATTTATTATTATTATTATTTGCTTTCTATTTACTCGTCTGTTTTCTGTTTTCTATTTCTGTTTTTCTTTTTTGTATTTTCCCTCCCCTTTTTTTTTGTTTTTATTTCTTTCTTTTTTTTGTTTACTTAAATTACTATTAATTTTAAGAATGAGACCTCAGACATAATTGAGTGTTTACACTCATCAGTATTATTCAAAATATGCAAATGTGCTTGAAGGACTTCTGCACGACCAATGCTTTTTACAGTTATGCCTCGTGTACCTTTACCTTCGTGTCTTCCCTCATGACGAGACTTAGGAACTCCTATGGTTTCACATCTTGACAAATACTCTGTACAAAACTTAATTGCCTCTTCTGCAATGTATCTTTCAATCATAGATGCCTCGGGACGGTGTGGATTCTTCACATATCCTTTTAATATTTTCGTGTATCATTCAATTGGATACATCCACCTCAGATAAACTGGACCACATAATCTGATCTCCCTCACTATACGAACAACCAAGTGAACCATAATGTCAGAAAATGATGGAGGAAAATACATCTCCAATTGGCATAAGATAGTAAAAGTTTCATGTTCCAACTCATCCAATTTTAGAGGGTCAATGGTTTTGCTACATATTTTACTGAAAAAGAATCACAACCTACTTAAGGTATGTCTAACTTTGTTAGGCAAGATGTCACAAATAACCACTTGAAGTAGTTGTTGCATCAACACATGACAATTATGAGACTTTAACCCAACTAACTTTAAATCTTTTATCGAGATAAGTATTTTAAAATTTAAAGAATAACCTTATGACACTTTAACCCCATGCATGATGTAGGCACTCACATAAACTTTTTTTTCTCTTTTTTTGACAATGTATGTCATGCCAAGAGCAAATATGTTTGCTTTCCTACAAACTATGGAGCTAAGTGATGTCGTATACCCATGTGAACCAAATCCAGTCGAGAATTGACACCATCTTTAGTCTTGCCTTGTATATTGAGCAGTGTTCCAATGATGCTATCACACACATTTCTTTCCACATGCATCACATCAATACAATGTCTAACATCAAGTTTGCACCAGTATGGAAGATAAAAAAATATTGATCTTTTCTCCCATATCCTTGTCTCAATGACCTTTTTTTGAGTCTTTCCAAAATAGTTTTGATGTTTCTAATCCATTCATAAACTTGTTGTCCAGTTAAGGATTTTGGAGCAACATCATTTTCTGGCAACCCATTAAAAGCTTTCCTTAATCTACGATAAGGGTGATTAGTCCTGAGAAATTTTCGATGACCAAGATAAATTGTCTTCCTTCCATGATGCAATTAATGGTAACTTGTTCCTTCTTCACATTTAGAACATGCTTTGTGCCCCTTAACAATGTATCTGCATAAATTTCCATATGCTGGAAAGTCATTAATAATGCAAAAAAGCAATGCCCGCATCTTGACATTTTCATTACCATACGTATCAAACACCTGCACACCTTCTTCCCATAGATTTCGCAAGTCTTCAATTAAGGGAGCAAGATAAACATCTATGTCATTTCCAGGTTTTTGTGGACCTGAAATCATCATAGACAACATGATGTATTTACGTTTAATGCACAACTCCAGAGAAAGGTTGTAAATTGTCAAAAGTACAGGCCATGAACTATGCTTACTACTTTAATTACCATACGGATTCATTCCATCTGTTGCAAGTCCAAGCCTTAGGTTTCTTGGCTTATTCCCAAAATCTGGATATAATTGATCAACCATCTTCTATTGCAAACCATCAGCTGGATGACGAAGTTTTCCATCAATCAGTCTTTCATCTACATGCCATTTAAGGTTCTTTACTTTATCTTTATTACAAAACAATCGTTTGAACCTTGGAATTATTGGAAGATACCACAAAACTTTGGATGGAGGCTACTTTGTGCTTCCATTGCAACTAGAATCACCATCCTTCAGTTTATAACGTTAAACTTGACATATAGGGCATTCATGTAATCCTTCAAACTCATTTTTGTATAGTATGCAATCATTAGGGCAGGCATGTATTTTCTTATACTGCATACCGATCGGACACAACACCTTCTTCACCTCATAATTACGCTTTGGTAATGTATTAACTTCCAAAAGCATCTCTACCAACAGTTCAAGTAATTCGGTTAAACTTTTATTACTCCAACCATTCCTTGCCTTCAAAGTGAATAATATTAACACTGCTGACAATCGTGTAAACATAGTGCATCCTGGATACAAAGGTTTCTCCGAATCAGTAGACAAGTTACCATACATATTTTCCCGCTCAAACGACGCATGCCCTATATCATGAATCATATCCTCTACCCAATCTTCCATATCTATATCAACCTCCACCGTCTGTGACACACTTGGCATGCTTAATAACTCACCATGCCATGTCCATTTTCTATAACTTTTAGAGAACCCATCACAAACAACATGCTCTCTAATTTGATCAACACCCAATCGTCTCTTATTTATACAATTAACACATGGGCAATAAAATTGTCCATTACTTCTGAGGTAGATTTGTCTACGCAAAATTCAAAAACTCTTCGACCCTATTCTCGTACTCATTTGTTTGGCATTTATCCAACTAGGATCCATACTATACAAGAATCATAGACACATGATTTAGGATACCTTGTCGATCATAATTTTTAATTTATTGTCCTCACTATTGGTAAGGTCTTATCCCATTCGAGAAAAAAAAATTTATTCATCGATTAACAGACTTCTAAAATCTTGAATATCATACTTGGTGAAATTTCAGCAGCATTTCACATCAGTCTCCAAGTATATAACATTACTGTGGCTTTATTTACCATAATCAAGCATGTACCCAGAGATAGTGCAAAATGAACTAAACCAAAATTTCATCAAGTACAATTTACAAGATTTAAGAAGAAATTGTTAACCACTGAATAAAAAACTTTAGTCCCAAACTGTCGAACTTGGACAATTCAAGATTGAATACAATGAATGATTTACTTATTTAGTAATATACTCATTATATTCAACCTTGAATGGGAAACTAAGGGTATGCTCATATTTGAACTCAAGAAAAGAAACCAATATATTTAAACTCAAAACTAGGTTCATGCACTCAAGTGTTACCTATATTTAAAACAAAATTAATACTATAACATATATATCACCTAAGAAAACTTTCACATTTGTAATGACAAAGTAGAGGTGCATAGAAAATATCTCACAGTGAACACAACAATGGTTGAGCGGTAGCAGAGCGGTGTCCAAACGGAGACACAATGGTAGTCGAACAAAGGCACAACACAGTGGTAGCCAAATAAAAAGCTTGAAAATTATAGAATACAACCAAAATGAATGTAAATTTCAACTATAATAGCAAAATGAGATGCATAAATAACGACAAAGATGACTTTGAACCTTAGGGTGCGCGATGAGGACGTTGAACGGAGGAAATCATTACAACGGCGACGACGACCACGAACGTAAGTGCAGAGTGCAATGACAAACAATAAGGACGACGACAATGGCTAAGATGTAAATGAAAATAGAGAGAATAGGCCGAAATGAGAAACTGGGGTTTTGGAGAATGAGGTTAAAGATGACTAGCGTCAAAAATAAAGTGACAAGGGAAGAAATTCTACATTGGTTGTTTCTCAGAACCGATGTAGAAATGACTTACTACATCGGTTAAAATAATAACTGATGTAGAATCTTTGTCATTTTATTTACAAAAATACCATTGTCAACTTTTTACATCATTTCTTAGAAAGTATTTTCATCGGTTTCCTAAGAAATGATGTAAAAAATTGATATAAAAAACCGATTTTCTACATCGGTTGTTCTACAACCGATGTAGAAAGTATTTTCTACAGCGGTTGTTTTCATAACCGATGTAGAAAGTTGAATAAAAAACCCATTTGCGACATCGGTTCTTTTTTGAACTGATGTAGAAAGTTTAAATTTATTTACAAAACTGCCACCACATTTTTATTTACATCGGTTCTTGAACAACCTATGTAAATTCTTGATGTAAAATGCTATTTTTCCACTAGTGTTTATTGTAGAGAAATGAATGTTTTGCTTCTATTAAAAGGGATGCATTCATCAAATATTAAAATTATTTCATGGATAATTCCACATGTAAGTACTTTATAAAAAATTATTCAATTCTTTTATATTTTTTTTTATAATTATATCATCATCTCTAATATATTTTGTTTATTTTTTGAAGTACCCAAGACAAGTTAGAGGAACCGAGTGTGGATATTATGTCATGAGACATATGTTTCACATTGTCTCAGCATTTATTATTGATTCATGGTCCCAGGTAATTATAATTATCATAATTTGGTAATTTTATTTTAATTCATAACATGATATTTTCTCTAATTTTATTCAAAAATATTTTGTAGATATTTCAAAATCCTCTCCATTTAAGCGAAGAAGAAATTGATGATGTTAAAAGATATTAGGAGGAATATATGATAGAGCTAGTCAATTTAGGTTGATTTTATGTAATTTTAAGTTATTTTCTTTGTAAAATATTGAAAAAAATTATATTTCATAATTAATAGTGATATATTTAGTTTAAATAAATAGATTTTGTGGTTGTTGTATATTATCTACTTGTCTTTTCTGGTATTATATGCAAATATTATGAATAAATAATACGGTAGTATGCCTAAACGAAATGAACATTAAAAAAAAAAGGCTTTCTACATTGGTTGAGATATTAACCAATGTACAAAGCCCTACTTTCTACATTGGTTATGCCTTAACCAAGGTAGAAAGTAAGAATTTTTAAATCAATTGAAATAAAAACCAAGGTAAAAATTCCACTTTCTACATCAGTCTAATGCCTTTACCTGATGTAGAATTTAGGTTTTTTACTTCGGTCTCTAGACCAACGGAGATAAAAAGTTAAACTTTCTATATTGGCTATAGAACCGATGTAGAAATTCTTACTTTCTATATCCCTTGCTTTTATTCCATTTAAATAATCAATGTAAAAAGTCCATAACAATTGATATAAAAAGGTCATTTTCCACTAATGAAACCATGGAGAACAGATACCATTATGAGTGGATATTAATGATAATGACATGGAAGATCAAGAGAACTCACATGATGATATTGACGGCTTATTAAATGACACATTTAGAGATATGAAAAATAAAATGGAGTTAATTAGGGCCCTAACAAGGATGTTAGGAAATTCCACTATTTGGTTAATAAGGAAAAACGGAAGCTGTACCCAAGTTATTAAAACTTCTCTACATTATCATTCATGATTAAAATGTACTTCTTGAAGTGTTTACATGTATGGAGTAATGCATCATTGACCGCTCTCTTAGAATTATTGAAAGAAGCCATTCCTGATGTAAATCTTTCAACAAGACAAAGTCCTTGATTAGGGACTTAGGCCTTGATTATAAGAAGATTCATGCTTGTCCACATGATTGTATGATATATTAGAGAGAGCATGAAAATGGTAATTCATGCAAAGTTTGTAAAGTTTCACGATGGAAAGAATTCCCTCAAGTAGATAATAAGTCGAGCACCCAAAAAATGATCACATAGTTTCGCAAAAGATTTTGAGACACTTTCCCTTAATTCTTAGACTTTAAAGATTATTCATATGCTTTAAAACTATTAAGTCAATGAGGTGGCATGAGGAAAAGAACTTAAAGGATGGGAAATTAAGGCATCCTACTGATTTCCAAGCATGGAAAGACTTTGATAGGCTTTATCCAAACTTTGAGTTTGATCCTTGTAATGTAAGACTGGCTTGACTAATGATGGATTCAATCCATTAAGAACCATGAGTTTTTCTCATAGTACATAGCCTGTCATGATGATGGTCAATAATTATCCTCACTGGTTTTGCATGAAATTTGAGTATACTATGTTATCATTGTTAATTTCAAGACCACAATCACCAGGGAATGATATTGATGTCTACCTTCAACCGTTGATTGAGAAGTTAAAGGAGTTATGAGAATTTGGAAACATTAAAAATGCATGCAAATTTGTTATGGACTATTATTGACTATCTTGGGTATGATATGTTGTCTAGTTGGAGCACAAAAGGAAGGTTGGCATGTGCATGTGGCAACTACAACACTTCAACCTACTTGTACCATAGTCATAAGATGTGTTATATGGATCATCGTGTCTATATGCCAATAGGCCATGCATGGAGCGATAATAAAAAAAATTTTAATGGCCTAAAAGAAGTAAGTTCTACTCCTTTGTTAGAAGGAACAAAGATCTTAGAAATGTTAAGAACCTTCAACAATGAATTTGGAAAGAGAAAAAAAGCGAAGAATTAATGGTCTATGGAAGAAGAGGTCTATATTTTTTGAGTTTCCATATTGGGCCCATAACATATTATGTCATAATCTTGATGTTATACACATAGAGGAAAACATTTATGATAATATTATTGGTACACTTTTAGATATATCTGGAAAGATAAAAATTATGTTAAGACTTGATATGATTTGTAAGACATGAGAATTAGAAAGAAGCTTCATCCAACAAAGACTAAAGGAGGTTGAGTATAGTTTGCAAAAGCTTGTTTTTCAATGATTAAGGACAAAAATTTAATTTTTGTATTGTTTTAAAAACTACCAAACTATCAGATGGTATTACATCTAATATTTCTAGATGTGTGCAACATGTTGAAAATAAAATCTCTAGTTATAAGAGTCGTGATGCACATTTTATGTTATATTACTTATTACAAATAGCAAGGAAAAACATAATGCCTAATTCAGTGGCTAATCCTTTGATTTGTCTAGGGTAATTTTTTGCTCTTTATTAACGATGTTTTCATTGTAGTGAGCATGATGAAATTATTGCTAACAGTATAAAGGAGGGAGGTGGACCAAAGCCAAAGCTCATAGTCTAGATTTGGGTGAATGGTTTAAAACTCGTTCCATGAAAGCAATGGACCAAATACTGTTTCTAAGATCTTTTTAGGTTACCTCATTAATGGATATAGACTCCATACATAGAAACAAGATGCTCAATGTAAAACATAAAATTATGGTGTGACTCTAGTTTTATTAACTTCAAGTGTTGCAAGTTCGAACGATTAGAATCTCATGATAGAAGCAATCGCATATTACAGAGTAATCAATAATATAATTGAGTTAGACTATTATGGTCACTTCAATTTTATTTTTTTTGTTTAAATGATTGGTTTTGAAGTTGAAGAAGACAAATACAGTTTTACTTGTGTACACTTCAACAAAAAATGTTACAAAAATAATTCATTTGTGCTCACTTCTCAAGTTCACCAATGTTTTTATGTCTAAGATCCATGCAACGCAAATAGACACTATTCTTTGAAGATAGTTCCAGGAGATTTATTTAACGTGGATGTCCAATCAAATTTAGAGGCTAAAGAAACTTATCAAAATGGTCATTCAAATGATATAAGAAAAATAAATATAAAAAAAAAATTGATGATGAATTCAATTGGACTGGGAAAGATACACCTTACAACAATAATTAAAAGGCCTTCTCCAGGTGTTATGCATGAAGCTGAATATGAAGAGAATTTCGATTTTGATGATACTTCATAAGATTTTATGGATTGATGTATATAAAGGATATTTTTAATATATTTTGATTAGCTTATAATATTTTAATTTTTTCTTATTTTAATGTATTTAGTTTAAAATATCTTTCTTGATTTGTTTTATTATTTTAATAGGTTTAATTTAGGATATCTTTATAAATTTTTTCCTTATTTTAATGTATTTAAAGTATTTTTTATTGTAATAAGTCATGCTTTGATGTATTTTTGTTTTTCTTGATAGAGAATGGCAAAGGATTCAAATCTAAAAGAAAAAAAATAGGATTCAAGAACGTGATGAGCGTCAAGTAAGGTCAAACCATAAGTTTCTTAAGAAGTTTAATAAAATCAAGCTTGGGAAACTAGAGACAAAAACAATTAAATAATATGAAAATAAGAAACTTTATCAAGTGAAGAAGACATCTAAGATGACAAGTCAAGGGAATGTGAATGCAATCATTGCTAGAAGCAAAGAAATGAAACAAATTAGCAATGTCGTTACTCAAAAGCAAAGGCTTTAGCCAAACTGAAATTCTAAAGGAAGCTTGTTGTTTTGATAAATAGAGATGTAGAGGATAAAAAGGTAATGAAAGGTTAAGGGATATGGTTTCCAAGATGATAATATTATTGAATGGAAATAATATTTAAATACATTGAAAAATAATTGAATAAAAACTAATGCTCCATGACTTTAGGAACCACTAAAAATAATAAAACAAACTGAACAAACTTATCCACCAACAACTAAGGGCACACTTTCAACACTACTCCTTGCCTTGGAGGTTGCAAACTCCTAGCTTTTTCTCAAAAATTTAAACCTGCTAGGTGGGAAAGACTTGGCAACCATATCAACATTTTGATCTTCAATTTTGCAGTAGACTAGACTTACATCATTATTTTCTTGAATATCTCTTAAATAAAATAACTTGATTTTAAAATGCTTGGTATTTTTATGAAACAAAGGGTTATATGATATTGAAATTGCAGCTGATTATCAACAAAGATTTTTTTACTTTGATATTGCTTTAGGTCCAAATCTGTAAGAATATTCCTTAACGAGATAGTTTGATTTATTGTTGCTACAACTACTACAAACCCAACTTCTTTTGTTGATTGAGATATAGTTTCTTGCTTCTTGGAACACCAAGGAAAGACACCTAAACCCATACTAAAATAATATGCTAAAGTGCTCTTCATATCGTTAGTACTACCTACCCAATCGTTATTAAAAAAATCAAATAATTTAAAGTCTTGTACCTTGCAATATTTGTCTCCATAATTGATTATTCCTTTGATGTACCTGGTAATACTCTTTGCTATCCTCTAGTGCACTTCACTAGCACAATGCGTAAATATTAACAATAAGTTACTAGAAATAAAATAGCAAGCCTTGTAGTTGTAAGATATATTAGGCATCCAATCGAGCTTCTAAATTGAGCTTCATCAACTTTATTAGCTCAATCCTCCTTGGTGAACTTCTCCTTTTGATTCATAGGAGTGTTCATTGCTTTGCTTTCTTCAAGCTGAAATTTTTTAAGAATCTTCTTTGCATATTTCTTTTGACAAATAATAATGTCATTCTATTTGTGTGTAATCTCCATGCCCAAAAACAAGTCATAAGACCAAGGCCATTCATTTCAAAAACATCCTTCATTTCTTGCTTGAACGCTTTAATTAGTGATATGCTACTCCTTCTAACCAAGATATCATCAAAAAACAATGAGACAATTAAAATATCCGCACCAACATGTTTAACATAAAGTGTAGCTCAGATTGACTCTTCTGAAAGTCCAAGCTTAATAAGTGATGATTAATTCTACTTACCCATGACTCAGTTGAATTGTTGCTAGAGAAACAAGTAGCAACAAAGAGCTGGTCTTCCTCCTCTTATTGTGAATTTTTTGCTTCATTTGCAACTTGCTGGATTTTAGTTCTGCAAATCACAACTTCATGACTTATTTGACTAAACTTGATACATTTGCATTTGGCCTTCTCTAACATTTAAATGGTGGATGACCCATTTTTTTGCAATGCTTACAAGGTGGATAATTTTTCTTCTTCTATTTCATGAAGGTTTGATTATTTGCAGTTTGATGCTTGGTTCTTCTTGTATCTTTTCTTTTTATTCTTTCCAATTTTTTGATACTTTCTTGGTAAAGCACCTTCAGCCATATGATCTTGCCTCATAAGCCTTCTCTTCTTTTAGACCTACAAGGTATGTAGACTTCATCTGATCTTACAAAGATCCTTTGTGTTCTACAATTTTAGAATCAATAAGCTCAACACCCAAAAATCATACCTTATTATCAATGCCGAGTATTTTTTTATTATCTTAGACTCCTTTGTTCTTTGCCGCTTAAATTTTCTCATTATGTTCAACATTTGAATGCTTCGAACTCTTTCGTTCCCTACGTAGTCTTCCTTAAGATATTCCCAGATTGCCTTTGTTATCCTGAGGGTCATGATTCTGGTGAAGATAGTTTATGAAACACTAGCAAACAAGAATGCTTTTGCCTTTGACTTTCGCATTTTTTATCTTTGTGATTTTTGATTTGATCCATGGTGGGATTATCTACTAGCAAGGATACTTCATAGTCCTCATCATAACTTTTCACAAATCCAAAGCCTCCATCCAAGTATGACTCCATTCTCACTGCTCAATGATGGTAATCTTCTCCATCAAAGATAGAGGAGAAAGTTGTGAAAAACTTATTTTTGCATCCATGGTAATTTACACATAGGTCCCTAAAAAAAAAGCTCTCATATCAACTATTGTTTTGAGAAACAGCAATGTAGGGGAAACTTATCCGCCAATAACTAAATGATGGTTATTAACTTATACAAACTCAAACAGGTTTATGAACCTTTAAAGGCACACTTTCAACAAAACCATTTAAAGCAAAACACCTGGAGAAAATAGAATGTAAAGACAAACGTGATGCAAAGAAAAAAAAATGTAGGCAAAATGAAAATGCAAAGGTAGTCATATCTCAAACCAAAGGCATAAGCCAAAACCAAGATTTGAAGATGCAAGAAATGAAAAGGGCAAAGTTTCAGTATGGTAAGTCAAAGGTTTAAACAGCATTTTTCCTTGAATTCGACCCAAATCGATTTGAAGATGCAAGAAATGAAAAGGGAAAAGTTTCAATATGGTAAGTCAAAGGTTTAGACAACATTTTTCCTTGAATTCGATCCAAATAGAATTTATGCCTGCGTCATGGTTTTGATTTTGGCCCACCTTAATTCCACCAACATTTTGATTTCAGCATACAATTCATTCTAATAAGACAAAATCAAAGGAATAAAGCACAAGGAGAGAGAGCAAATGAAAAGAACGCCAGGAGTGAGACGCTGTTGCTTTCTAAGGAGATGAGCAAAAATCAGGTTGCTTGCTTCTGCTCCTCGTTGCAACGATTTTCAAAACTTATATGCATGTCAATTCAACTTACTATGATTTTCAAAGCTAATTTGGAATAACTTTGTGATGTTGATTCTACCATTTTTCCCAAAGTTGTAGGACAATTTTGTAAAATAAAAACAAAAAAAATCAGGTTTTAAATTAGGCACACGTGTTTTTCTTTAATATACTCCATTTGAAATGCATTCTTTAATAATTTTCCCAATGTTTTAATCTATTTTGGCTTGATTTCTTTCCTTCCTTATTTGTTACAAATTCTAAAATAACTCTTAAGCTTGAAAGACATAAAGCTAGTATCAAACATCAAGTAGCTTTCATTATTCCATCAATCATACTAATGATTAACCATCAAACTGGTAATGGAATTTTTGAGTGACAAAGATACAAAGGCTATGTGGGAGATGCTCTTTTTTGGGAAAGAAAAGGTTGAAGAAAAAGAATAAGACAAGTCTTGTTTTAATCAGTCAAGGAGAAGATCAAACTCCTTTTTACCATGATAACCATAAGGTAAAGGAAGTCATCATAAGTATAGCTCTAAATCCTTATAAGTATGCATGGTGAAGATCTCTCCACCTCTTTATAAATTCTACAGAGTCAAAAGTTTCATGTTGAAATATGTTATTAAAAAAAGTTAAGAAATAAAAAATAGAAAAAGAAAACAAAAGAAAATGAATAGAAGAAAATTATTCGCTATGTTGAAAAGGTGAAAATATAACTTAGGAAAAAATTAGAGCACCTTACTAGGTTGAAAACCAAAAAGGTGACCAAGGCTAAATTTATAGTGACTTGGTAGGTTGAAAAATTGAAAAAGAAACTTGGAAAAATTAGAGTCAAACAAGCCAAAAAAGGAAAACTACATGAAATAAAAATATGCAAAAACTCAATGAGAGTTCAAAGGAAGAATCCGTCGAAGTCACACCCTAAACTAATTTTCTTGAAGTTATAAACTAGGCAAGAGATGTGTTTTCAATTATAAACTAGAGTAGATGATGTCGTGGAAGTTATAAACTGGGCAAATGATGTGTTGGAAACTACAAAAGTGTGTTGTAGTTGTAAGCCAGAGAAAATGACATCGTAAGTCATATAATGAGGTGAAAACTATGTTGGTAATTATAAATTGAGGCAAATGATGCCCTAGGAGTAAAAAATTGGGGCAAATGATGTGTGTTGCAGTTATAAATGAAAGAAAATGACATGTTGAGTGATAAATTGGGGTAAAAGATGTTTTGCAAACATAAACTTGGGAAAAATGATGTGCTTGAAATTTTAAAGTGGGGAAAATGATGTGTGTTGCAATTATAAATGAAAGAAAATCACATCTTGAGTGATAAACTTGGGTAAAAGATGTGTCTGCAAATATAAATTGGAAAAAATTATGTGCTTGAAAGTTTTAATTGGGGCAAGTCCATTTTTAACTGAAACTTATTGATGGACTGCCAAGGTTATTAAAATGTAGTACTAACATTATTCATCTGGAAAGAATTACTCAAATATCAAAATTTCTTTACTTATGATACCCTTCTATATATTGTTTCATTCCTTTCAAAATTTACTATGTATATATCTTGTACAAATATCAAAATTGCTCAATTTTGTTAATTCTTTCATCCCTTCTAAATTTTACTGCATGTACATATCATTCTACAAAATATCAAAATTTCTCTATTTTATAAATTCTTCCTTTCTTCCAAACTTCACTTTGTGTACATATCATTCTTCTAAATCTTGATTGTCCTTATAGATATAAGCTCATATTTCTAGAATAAAGTTTTTCCCTTTCAATAATCATTTCATCTTGTATTCTAGTAATCATATGTGTGAGTACCAATTCCTGTTCGGATAATGAATTTGTTTTAATTAATTAAATTACTAATAAACTAAACATCTTTGGGGACCACAAACCCCAAATTATAAAAATAAAATAAAAAATGAAAGGAAAAGAGGAAAAAGGAAAGAAACATGGTAAATAAATAAGTAAGTAAATAGATAATGAGCAAAGTAAAAATAAAAATAAATAAGGGCTGACAAAAGGATAAAAAAAAGTCAGTTAGGGTTGGTTGAAAGTTAGTTACAAGTTAGTTAGGCTAGGGTTAGGAGGTAACTTTAGTTAGGGTTAATCCTACCATGGTTAAGTTAGGGGTATAAAAGGAATTTGGGGAAAGGGAACGCTTACTGGATTTTGGTACCAAAAATTTGAAAACGGATTCGAAGAAATCTTGAGCTTTCTCTCTCGAGTTGGGTTTTGTTTTTTCTCTGGCTCGATTTGTGGATTTAAGGGAAATACTCCAAGCTTTGCTTCTCTCTCTTGTTTCAGAAAGGTTCCCATAGTTCCCTGAACTTCTACATAGTCCTACGATTCTAGGTTTTCTTTCTTCTCGTGACGGAGGATTCAGATTTTGTCTTTCACCTGTCTTCAATTCCTCTTCAAGTTCTTGGTGGAATCACGGCCTTGCCTTCCAAGTAGATTTGTACTCATCATTTTATTTTTTGTATCAAAGTAATTCTCATTTTTTGTCTAAAAACTTTGAATAAATCAAAAATATGAAATAGATGAGATTGATGATGCTTGAATGTCTGCTCTGGTTGGCAATTCAGAATTACTGTTTGAATGGCATGAGTTTGTTTAATGTTTCTATAGGGTCAAGGTTCTTAAATAATCACTAAAGGTTGAGCTCTGCATTCGACTATTGTGATTTCAACTTGTTTGAGAGGTTCTAGTCTAGAAATACCTCAAAAAAATCATTACCACTACTAATCTTGAGATAAATTGGCTTGCAAACCATTAATTGATCAATCGCCGGATATAATTCAGCCTAGGAAGCAAGAATTTGTGATTCGCTGTTCTGTAACTAAATTTTAGACTAAGTGTCAGTTGGTTAATTAGATTCTGGTTATAACAGCAATCCTGAGTTCTTAATGAATAATGATTCTAGTGGTATATTTTTCTCAGAACATGATCTAGTAGTACTAGTATACAACCAGCCTATTGATTGATTGTTTGCATTAGCACCTAGATCAGCTAGCAGAAAGCTTTGGGTGCAGATTAGAAAGAGATCCTTAACCTAGGTGTCATTGAAATAAACTCATGGACACAAGGGTAGAAGCTATCCAAGGATCAGTCGTAATAGGCAGATTTCATGATCTTTCCTAAGGCACCTGAAAACCAACCCATGGGCGTCTGTAATAGGATTCCTGGTTACCTCAACCATACCTAAGACCCAACATAGGCTTGTCTAGAAGTTACTGTCAAGATAAAGGTCAGTTCTTTATCAGTCGGTGTCAATGTTTAGCTTCAAGTCTAGTCTGATGTCAGTCTTTGATGAGATAAGCAGTAGAGGAATCTTTCTTTGGAATCAAGGAGCTAATTTCCACTAGCAAAGCTTAGAATTAGATCGATATTGGAGTGAAAAATCCAATTCTGCAATAACAGACTATAAGTAATTCCTGTTGATAGGAAAAGTTGCAGGTTTATGCTTTGTGCCTCGAAATGATAAATAGGACAAAGTGCTATTATCATGTCGTTTGGCTCCTTGCCGTAATTTAGGTTAGCTACTGATTGCTATTTGGAGATAATCACTGATCTGGTTCCTTAGGGACATGAATCATAGATTGAAAAGGGAGTGGTGAAGACTCCATACTTCTCAAGATCAAGAACTGGGATTCTTGAAGCTAGATTTTGGTTAACCATAAGGAGAACAGTTTAGCACCCTGAACCTTATAATTGTGCACTTTAGGCTGTGTTAGGACATAAAGAAAGGTTATAGGCCGGGAAATAGAGATACCTTGTAAGTTCTGTAGGGTAGACATTTGTTTTGCTTAAGTTCAGTAATGCACTGCCCCAAATAGATTATGCTCTGGAATTTTTCCTATAAATGCCACTAAGAAAGGTATGAAAGCCTGAATCAGGTTTAAGTGGAATCAACTACGGTCATAGGCGAGCCACTGGTTTTTTCGGTTCTGAGTCTTGTTAAAGGTGCATAATGTTGCCTGAATTCACTGTTGTTGCAAACTAAGGCTGTAAGTAATAGAATTAAGCCATTCAAATTGGCTCAATGGGTCCTGGAAAAATAGTTTCCCTTACCTATCAAGATCAGTTTCCTTTGTTGACCTAGAAGAATTTTTCTTGGGTTCAACCTGAGGCAAACTTCAACAATTTGATTTGACACTGTGATATGTTAAGGTTGGTTAAGTACCAAATCTCAAAATTAATACCTTCATGACCATGATTAGGGAAAAGGGAAACCATAGAAAGGGTCAAAATCACATTGCTTTAGTAATGTGCAAATTGGAGTTTGGAGAGCCATAGGGTGTGTAAACACCCAATTATGTCCGAGCTCCCCCCCCCCTCCTTAGTTCCAAAATTAATTAGTAAAATATTTAAATAAATTAATAAAAAGAAAATATTAAAAATAATAGTTAGAAACAGTTAAAAAAATGAAAGAAAATAGAAAAAGTAAAAAATCAAAAAGAAAACTCTCAAATAGAAATAATAGATAAATAAGTAGAAAAAATAAAAAAGATAGAAATAAATACAAGAAAATAGAAAAATTAAAAGAATACAAAAAGTAATTAGAAAAACTAATTTAACAAAAACTAAAAAGTAAAAAATGAAAATCTGAAAAAACAATAAAGATAATAACAAAGAATAATATAAAAAGAAGAAACTAAAAATAAAATAGAATTTTCGGAAAAAAAGAGAAAAGAAAAGAATTTAAATTTGGAAATAAAAATATGAAATTAAAACAAAATAAAGAATTTTGAAAATTAAAACATAAATATATAAAAGTAATAAAAACGAAATCTGAAACTTTTTAAATAGAAATTAAAAAATTAAAAAAAACAGCATATAAACAAAATATAAATAAATGGAAAATAAAAAAAGATAAAACAAATTTTTATATAAAAGGTACAAAAGTAAAAACATAGGGAATAGAAATGATAATTAATAAAGAAGAAGACAAAAAAAAGGGGGGGAGGGAAGACTCCCGACACTTCCCTTTAAAAGAGAAGATAACTGAAAGAAGAGAAGGTTGGTTGGTGCGGGGGCAAAAACAAGAAGGAGAAACAGAAAAAGAAAAATGGTTAAAGGAAAAGAAAAAAGGGAAAAAGGAAGGAAAAGAACTGGTACAAGTTCAGGGGGGACCAGTTTTCTCTGCAGGGGAGGATAGCTTCGAAAAGGGAGCGAAGAGGGAGAGTCTCATTCCTTTCGGGAAACTCCACCCTTGCGGCGTTCCGGCACGGCTCCTTTTGACTCGGTACAAGTAAGTCCCATCGCGTTCTTGAATAGGGTTATTTATTTTTGTGTTAATTCGTTTGGAAACTATCTTGATGTTAATCTATAGTGCCCATCTTAGCCAATGGAGAATGGTTTTCTATGTAATCGTTTGGTTAATCTTCGAGAAAAGCTATGGATGTTTATACCTGTTAGGAGTTTTTCTCAAAATTCGCATAAAAATATCGGTTCTCATAAGAATGCATGTATCCCATGAACCATTTGTTGTGAGGCCTGTATGAATGAGATATACCTCCTTGAACCACGAAAACGAATATATGTTTTCTGTTCATCGAATTGGTGTGAGAAATCCTATACCATACTCGAAGAAATCTCGAATTCAAACCATAGATTGAGGCTGCTAAAAACAGAGAGAACAGGGGATGGCATGTCTCAACCAAGACTTCAGTTATAACGTATTGAGAGGAAAAGGTTACGTTTCAGGAATCATATATACATGGGTGTGAAGTCTTGAATTCCGTTAGGTTGAACCACTGACTATTTCTATCAAAAACCTATGCTCGTCCAATTGTATGTGACAGCCATATCAGAGTTTACATACATGGTCGAAGGATAATCTTGGCGTTGTTGGGTGGTTTTGTTTGACCTATATGAGATACATGGGGGACCTAAAGAGAGACGTCGAAGCAGGTTCACTGCAACCATTAGAAACGACTCCAAAGCATGTGGGAGGTTCCGGGAAACAGAGCATGGACACCAATGGATGTTGGTTGTTAAGGAAGCTAGTCAAAGGGATGGATTAGAGGCAATGGAAGTTCGTCAGTGGTTACCCAGAGCATGGCTTGCTTTCTTGAAAAAATGGTGACGAAAAAGCCATGCATAAGTGATTACGTAGCTGGGTCTAGGGTCCTGCTGATGTCAGTCCTCCTTGAGCAGTAAGCTACTATTGCAAATGGAGGCCACTCCATCTATACACTCGTATGATTAGGCAATGAAGGTAGTTATCTTGAGGTAAGATTGCTATGGTTAAGTCTAGCAAGGACTCCATGAATGTAAAGTCACTAGTTACGAGCCAGCCCTTCGCCTGAACCGCACATACAAAAGAAAGTAAAACTATTGATATCAATCCCATGCAAAATTCGAATAGGTGGGGGCCGTCGATAATGCTTTGAGGGAAATCTGTGTCTTCCATGAACACTATATGGCTTAAAAATTGTGAAACATATAACATAAGGCTGAACGACGTAGTGGTACGCTTTCAGCCTCCAAAATACGAGGTCACTAGTTTGAATGCCCTCTACCACATTTTTGTTAAATTCCCCTTCCCTACTAGCTCCTCACGTGCCAGAGTTAAACCAAGCCAGGTGAGCCATAGTCAACCCGAGCCACAAGCAAGCCTCCAAGCCTCATAGATGAGCCACAAGCCGCCTGGTTATCCACAGGAGACTCTAAGCCACCAGGCAAGCCACATAAGCCAGCAAGCCATGCTAGTCAGCCACAAAAGAGGCAAGCCACATAAGCTAGCCCCAAAATTCCCAAAATTTACAACTATGCCCCTGAACTCTTCAAATTTGCAATTGAACCCCAAAATCACAATTAAATCCCCAAACTTCCCAAAAATTTAAATTAAACCCTTTCCTCCCAAAAGTCAAATAAAATCATTTCTTTTCAAAATTCAAATTAACTCATTTCCTCAAGATTCAAATTAAAATTTTTTTCTTCAAAATTCAAACTAAGTTCTTTTCTTCGAATAAAATCAAATCAAATTTAAATTAATTCTCTTTCTCTCAAATTTCCAAATCAACTTCAAATATCTTTCCTCAAAACTATCAAGTCCGAGTCAAGCTCATTCTTGATCAAGTCAAGTTTCATTTCCCAAAACTCAAAATCAAATTCACTTCAAAACAAATCCCTTTTTCAAATCAAGTCATTTCTTTCCTTATCTTTATTATATTCAAATTAAAATTCTTTTGAAATGTTTTGGGATCTTTGGTCTCACGCAACGGGCTCTAAACGGGGAACTAGTGGTTCACCTGTTGTTCGACGTTTAATAGTTCGTATAGGCCCCCGTGCTACCTTATCCGCCTCGGACCTTGTGCATGAGTGGACTAAAGGTCCTTTCCAAAATAAAGTTCTTTTCCAAATGTTTTGGGATCTTCGGTCTCACGCGACAGGCTCTAAACGGGGAACTAGCGGTCCACCTGCTATTTGATGTTTAGTAGTTCGTATAGGCCCCCGTGCTACCTTAGCCGCCTCAGACCTTGTGCATGAGTGGATCAAAGGCCCTTTTTAAACAAGAAACTTCTTTTCAAAATATCACATTCCTTCTAAACGCCCTTTAGAAGGTCAAGCCTTCAAACAAACCAGAACGACATAAGCCTTGAGTTTCCCATTGCACTGGGGAATACGTAGGAGCACGATCAAGTCCTGTCAGGCTATCCTCTATCAAGTATTTATTTTCACTCTAATTGAAGGGATCAAACAACTTTCAAATAATCACACACTCAATTTAAGGGTACTGTTCTTCGGAACAGGCGAGTGGGGTGCCTAACACCTTCCCCTCTCGTAACCGACTCCCGAACCTAAATCTCTTCCTCGAGTCAGGGTTTTTCCAAATCTTTTTCCCTTAAATAAAAATTTGGTGGCGACTCCACATAATCAAAACAAATTCATTTTAAAATTTCAGCGAGTTCGTCATCTCGTCGTAATTATGGTTGCGACAAGGTGTAGATATATAGGAGCAACCCAAAAATGCAGAATTAACAGGCAGCTAGGTGCTGAGAATATGTAGTCTTAAGGGTATGTCAGTGGCATTAGGCATGTCCAGGTTATGACTTAAATTCTGTTCATGGATACTTGTGTTGGCTTAGGAAAGGTTTTCACCAGTAAGGAATTCAATTAGGATCAATTATCAGTACACATTCATCAACTTCCATCCTTTATTGTTAGCAATTCCAAAATCAGATTTGAACTTCAGGTTTCTTAGGTTCATGAAGGAGACTCTCCTAATCCCTGGGTGAATTCTGGTTCTCTAAATTGAACCTTATCAGCATTAGTTTTTAATCCTAGGAATGCTCTAAACATGATCCAAAATATGGTCACTTCTCAAACTGTCAGGCAGAACCTAAATATTTCCTGTTCCAATGTCAAGACATAGCTTGCTCCTTGTTAGTCAGATCAAGATTAGTGCTGCCTGCAAAAGTCTTAGTGTAGGAAGCCAAACCTTGGTCAGTGAACTAAGGAAAATCCTTATGTTCATCCACAACACCATTTTTATGAATTTGTGTTAGTATTCTGGGTAAATGCAGTCTTTAAGAATAGTTGAATTCGAGTCTACCAGGTCAAATGTCATTTGCTGCTGATACACAATGTTGTCACAGTGAGCTTGAGAGCATGTAAGGCCTAAATGAGTGCCTAGAGAATACTGTTCTGGCAGCAGTATAGGATTTAATTAGGAATGCCAGTCAAGAGAAGTATAACAGCTCCCATTTTGGTACAGAATGATGTTTCTAAGCATAGAGTTTATTTTGAGACTTTAGGTTTGATAATACAACTCTAAGAGGAGAGCCAAACCTAAATAGAGTTTGTTTTGAAAAGGGTAGATTGGAGGATTGGTACATGTATTAAAGGGTCCCAGAGTCTCCTGATCAGCTGTTGTCATAATGGCAGAGGCAGCAAGGGGATCTAGAGCCTTTAAGCTGCACAGGTAGAAGAGTGTCCCTTGTGTTTGTGATACATTTGAATCTGCTCCAGCAGGCTATCATCAAGTTTTGTGCAAAGATAATGCATAGTTTAGTTAACAGCAGGAATCAAAACTGGTTGAGAATAGGATGTAGCTTTTTGTCACTAAATCATTAAACCAGTCACTTAATAGATTTAGTCTTAGGCAATTTTAGGATGTTAAATGACCCCTAATCAATTGGCTGGTTGACTTAGAGAGAGGGAGTGAAATCCAGGCCTTAGAAAATTAGCCATTTGGAATGAGGCACTATCCATGGTAGCAGCAGTAAACTCAAGCTAAGGATCTGTTGTCAAGCACCTTTTCATGGTGATTACTGGTTTACGAATAAATGTAATAAGAACCTGAATTTCATGAAATTAGTCCTTTGTTGAACTATATACTTGGTTAGAAACTGTGCATTCATAGGCTCTTGGTCAGTAAAACAGTCTCAGCAGCAGGTTCAGTGCAAAATTAAGCCTCTTAAGAAAGCAGAAACTTAGCTATGTTGAATGAGTAATGCAAACTACAGGTCCCAGTCACCCTGTGCATTCTGGTTCTTAGGCAAGTGCGAGTTTTCTAGTCATATTCTGTCATAGCAGTATCAAATATAGCAACAGGTCTTAGAGCCTCTAAGCTACACCGATAAAAGCTCGACCTGTAAGGCATTCTAAAATAACTCGCTGTGTCTAGTTCAAGAAAGTGCATAAGGGGCCTAAGATTTTGAAACCAGGATTAATGTCCAGCCCACATATGTCATAATAACACTGCAGGTCCAGGTTCCAGTATGCTACTCCTTTGGCCAAATAGGAAATAGATCAGCTAAGATCCTGAATCTGCACCAGAAATGCAAGTTAATGCTAGACTTATACTCTCAGGCCAGTGGTATTTGTGATCACAAATTCATAAATTATTCCTGTTGTTTAAGTCATAAAGGTATTAGATGTAGAGATACAAAATGGAGAGTCTTGACCAAAACACGTCACAGCTGCTGCCAAACATTGCAACTGCCCTTAACAGCTAGGATTCTAGTCTAGGGTCTAACATGTTCAGTCCAAATTCTGTAGTACCATTTAAGTTCATGCATAAGCCATAATTTACCATCCAGTCATAGCCAATTAAAAAGATCATGCATATCAAAATAGCAGCAACAATCAAATGATGGAAAGGAATTTTCGCTAGACAATTTTCTATTACAATTGTAACATTTAGCCTTTGTGTTCCACTAGGTCACTGAAGATCAGAAACAAATGAGATGCTTGCCATAGCACTTTCATCCAAGGCATAGTTATAGGTGGCTTTGCCCAGATTTACTTCACTAGGACCTACACCTGTTAGTATCAAAGGGGATAGGATTGTAATTCAATGTTAATACAAACCATGGCCTAAAATAACAGAATTATGCCAATTTGTAGGGCCCTAGCTGTGATAAGTCAGAGTCAGGTCATTTGAACCACAAAACAGGATTCTATACCTCTGGTCTTGAACTAGTTCGTGGTTGTACTAGTTAATCCCATATTTAAGGCCTATTATGACCCAATTTCTTATAGATTTTCCAATTTAGGAACAAGTTAAAGAATAAATTGTCCCCAATAAACTAGCTAGGTGTAGATTAGGATGAACGTCCAGTTAGGATCACAGAGTATCCCTTTGGATTGGAAATCAGTTGGGTTGCTTGATTGAGTGTTTTTTTTAACTGATTCTGATAGGGGACTTTAGGCCAGGTTTCCAAGGCAGTCTGTGGTGCACAAAGATCAGATATAAATCATCCTTGGTGAAGGATCTACCACAACTACAAATTAGAAATTCTCAGGTTCTAAAACCTTGGCAAGGCAGCCATAACAATTGCAAGCCTAGGTTTTTTTTATAGTCCATAAACCAACAAAGTATGAAATCATATTCCCTAAGAAAAATTGTTATGGTAGCTAATGTATAGTAAATATGTCAGGCTAGTTTTAATAGGATTTTCCATCATGTTTGTAAGTCTGCCTAAGAAATCAATTCAGACCAAAGGCTGCATCAATGATTCTAATTCACCTTATAGCTTGCTAAACCTAGGGTATTAAGTACAAATTAGCCCTAGGGCAGATTATGGTTAGTAAGGGTGGACCCCTAGAAAGCTGTACCAACCAAACCAGCAGAGGCACTTCTCCCTGTAAAATGACAGCCACCCAAATTGGAAAAGCTAATGAGTATTAAAGTAATTCCGAGGTCCTGTTTTCAGGTTAAGGCAAAAGCCATGACAGCAAAATTCACTCAAACAAAGAGTCTGTTAGAGGTCACTAGATCAACTACTATAGTGAATTGGGTCTTAGGTAATCCTAGAAGGACTCTATATAGGAAACACCCAGCCTAAATGAGCTAGGTATAGGAGAGGTTTGAGTGTAGGACCACTTTCATCAAGAGACCAATCAGGCTATATCAAACTTGTTTTAATTGCACCTAAACCTCAACTTCTTATAATTAATAAATCTAGGGTAAGCGCTGTGTTTTGCTCCCACTAAGCAAGATAATGAGGACCTGATATGACTACTGTTTGGGCCTTTGGGAAAGAAAATGACAGCAGGTTAAGACATCATGATAAGAAGAGTCATGGATCTATATACATATGTGAAGCAAAATATTGGCAAATACACCACTGTTAATCCCATGTTTTTTCCTTCTTGAGATTGTTTATATGTTCTTGATTCTGGTTTTGATAAAACATTTGCTTCAAAAGTCCTTTTAGAAAACTATTTCAACGTCTATTTCCAAAAATCAATGTTTTATTAAAACATCTGTTTTAATTTTTCCTCAACAGTGCAACAAATTCCAATACGAGCAAGTAGCATCATCTACTGTTTCGTGTTCTAATTTGTGCAAATTCAAACACAGCTTACGACGGTTTGAATTTTGCAAGCACATCTGTTTACAAAAATCATTGTTTTCTTAAAAATGTCTGTTTTAGTTTTTTGTCAACTGTGCAATGGATTCTAATACAAGCAAGTAGCATTCTCTACTGCTTTGTGTTCTAATTCGTGCAAATTCAAACACGGCTTACGACGGTTTGAATTTTGCAAGAACATCTGTTTACAAAAATCATTGCTTTCTTAAAAATGTCTGTTTTAGTTTTTTCTCAATTGTGCAACAGATTCTAATACAAGCAAGTAGCATTCTCTACTGCTTCGTGTTTTAATTCGTGAAAATTCCAACACGGCTTACGACGGCTTGAATTTTGCAAATACATCTGTTTCCAAAAATCATTGTTTTCCTAAAAACGTTTGTTTTAATTTTTTAAACTCTGCAATGGATTCTAATATGAGAAGGTAGCGTTCTCTATTGCTTCGTGTTCTAATTCGTGCAAATTCAAACACGGCTTACGACGGTTGGGATTTTGCAAGCACGTGATCTTATGAAATCACTGTTTCCACTAATGTGTCCAAACAATCCCTTTTTACCTAAGATTACCCTTTTATTTTCCAAAGGATCAAGTCTCTTAACCAGAACTACGTAGCCTTGAGTTTCCCATTGCACCGGGGAATATGTAGGATCAGGATCAAGTCCTGTCAGGCTATTTTCTATAAACCTATTTATTTTCTATTCTATTTTAAGGGATCAAACAGTTTTCAAAATATCACACACTTAGTTTAAGGGTACCATTATTTAGAACGGGCGAGTAGGGTTCCTAATACCTTCCTTACCCGTAACCGACTTCCGAACCTAGATTTCTTCCTCAAGTTAGGGTCTTTCCAAATATTTTCTCTTAAAATAAAATTTGGTGGCGGCTCCACAATCCATAAATAATTTTTTAAAATTTGTAGCGAGTTCGTCTTCTCGTTGTAATTGCGGTTACAACAATATGCAATGAAAGAAAATATACATCACCACTGAAAATAAAAGTATCATAGTTATTTGGATGATTTTAATGAAAATCATGGTAAGCTCAAAAATCTCTTGATAGGCATACATGATCGAGTAAGAACATTGCCATTTCCAATTTTTCAATCATATCATTTAGTAAGCTCAAAAATCTCTTGATAGGCATACATGATAGAGTAAGAACATTGTCATTTCCAATTTTTCAATCATATCATTCAAAAAAACACCTTGATCACACATTGAAAATTGTTTAAATTGAACAATCAAAGAAAACCAACAAGTTTGCCTCATCCTTAAAACCTTGGGCATGCAACTATAAGGAATAAGGAAAAGAAAAAAAGAAAGACAAAAAGAAAAAAAAAAGAAAAATGGTAAAATAAAAAAGAAGTAAGAAACAAAAGGAAAAAATAGAAATAAAAAGAAGAGAAATAAAAAATATTTTTCACTAAATTTTTTCAATACTTCAAAACATTCATTATACAATTAGTATTATGTCATTCTCTATTGTTAAATTATTATTAAATAAAAGGATAAAAGTTTTAACTTGACAGGTGATTGCATTATTATTTTTCTCTTGTATCATCACATCATAATAAGCTTTAGTCTAAAGGTATTTGCATAATCTTGCATCATTATAGAATGAAAATGTAATTACATCATCAAAAATTTAAGTATGATAATATAGGATTTTGAACCCATGCCTTAGTTTTTTAGGATATAAAACATAAAGCATAAATTCATTGAGCTTTCACACTTGTTTAGGTTCCTCATAAAAATCTAGAATGCATGATTCATGTAGATACATTTTAGGTATCAAGGGTCCAAGCACCCTTATCATCCTAAGGTGCACACACCTGCTATATTCCAAGGATCCATGCATCCTTTTCATTCCATAGGTTTAGGCACTCGCTGTATTCCAAGGATCCACACACACTCTACATGGTAAGGGTCACTACACCCTCTACATTCGAAAGGATCTACACATCCTCTCAATTTTAAGGATCCACGTATCCTCTTTACTCAAACGGTCAATACACCCTTATCTTTCCAAAGGTCCATGCACACTCTGTATTAGAAAAGTTTACACATCCTCTAATATTGAGGTTCACTCACCCTTTGTATACTAGGGTTCAAGTACCCTCTACATTCCAAGTCACACACCCACTTCATTCCATGAATCCATGCACCCTTTACATTCTAAGGACCCATGCATCATCTACATTCCCAGGGTGCATGTAACCTCTACTTCCCCAAGGTCCACGCATCCTCTACATTCTAAGGGTTCACACACCCTTTACATACCTTGGGTCCATCCACCCTCTTCATTATAAGGATGTATACACCTTTACATTCCACGAGTTCACAAAGCTTCTTTACTCCAAGGGTCCATGCACCCTTTTTATTCCAAGGATCCAAGCGCCTACTATATTCTCAGGATTCACACTCTTTTGCACACCAATGTCCACACACCCTATGCATTTAAGGGTCTACTTATCATATATATTCTAAAGGTTTACACACATATAAAATTTAAGGATCCACATACCATATGCATACATAGGGTGCATGCACCATGTATAGTCCAAGGATTCACACACCCTCTGCATACCCAAGGTCTACCCATTCTCTACAATCTAAAGGTCTGTGGCACTTCTTTACTCCAAGGATCCACACATCCTTTTCATTCCAAGGGTCCACACACCATTTTCATTCCAAGGTTTGCACACCCTATTTACTATAAGGATCCATGCATTCTCTATATTCCAAGGATCTATGCACCCTCAATAATCCTAGGATTTATGCACTCTTCATTTGAAAGGTCGACGTAAACTCTATATTTAAGGGTTCAAATACCTTTACATGCCCAGGGTCCATGCATCCTATGCATACCTAAGGTCCATACACCTGTTGTATTCCAAGGGTCCAGGAATTCTCAGCATACCCAAGGTCCACTCACTTCCTACATTCCAAGAGTTTATACACCCTCTACATAAGGGTCCATGCATGCTTTGTAATAAGGATACATACACCCTCTACATTCCAAGGGTTCAAACAATAGCTATATTCCAAAGGTGTATGTACCATCTACATTATAAGGGTTCATGCACCTTTCATATCATAGAGATCTTAGTAACCTTGGCATATTAAAGGTTTATACATGACCTACATCTCAAAGGTCCACGAACCCTATGCATTCTAAGAGTTCACATACCATTTTTATATCAAGGGTCCATTACACCCTCTGTATACCCAAGGTCCACATTCCAAAGGTCCATGCATCCTTAACATACCAAGGGTCCACACATCCTCTCATAACTCGAGTCTATACCCTCTACGTTCTAAGGATTCACACACCTTATGCATACCCAGGGTCCATACACCCTCTACAACCTATGGGTCCATCCACCCTTTACATTACAAGGATCCACACATCTACTACATTCCAAAGGTCCACACATTTGTTACATTTTAAGGGTCCATACACCTTCTCCATCTCAAGAGCTCACATACCCTTTGAATTCTAAGACTCCACACACCCTCTTCATTTCAAAGGTCCATATATCATCTACATCATAAGGGTCCATGTACCTTTTATATCATAGAGGTCCAAGTAACCTTGGCATCTCAAGGTTTCACACACCCTCTTCATCTCAAGAGTCCATACACCTTCTGTATCCTAAATGTCCGCACATCCTCTAAATACCAAGGATCCACACATTGTTTACACACTTAGGTCCATGCATCCATTCCATTCACATGCTCAACATACCCTTTTTACTCGAAGGGTCCACATAACTTCTTTTTTCCAAGGATTCACATACCTCTTGCTTTATAAGGATCAACACACCTACTTCATCCCATAAGTCCAATACCATATACATTCTAAGGGGATCTATACACCCTCTATATACTGAGGATCTATATACTTACTGCATTCCAAGATCCCACACACCCTCAGCATATCCAAGGTTCACGTACCCTCTACAATTCAAGGGTCCACACACCTTCTACATTTTGAGTGTTCATGCACCTTCTACATTTTGAGTGTTCACACACCCTCTACATACCCATGGTTAACACACCCTCTACATTTTAAAGGTTTATGATAAATTTCCATTATGTTAATTTATGTTGGGAAATTTATGCATAATTATTGCACGATTCATGATTATTCACTAATAATTATACCTAATTCCCTTGTTTATTCATAAATGGTCATGTAAGAAGAAAATAAAAAAAAATAGGCAAATTTTGAGCCAAAAAGAGGAGAAAAAGGCATAAAAGAAAAGGGAGCAATAGAAAAATAATAATATCCCACAACATGCCCTATAGTATGAAAGGCTTCCAGCATGACTGTACTAACTGAACATAGCACAATTATGCAGAATAAGTGAGCACGATGTGCCAAATACAGTATGACCATGCCAAGATTGGAACACTCTAAGTAGTAGTTATGTTAACCTTGGTGACACTGAAGATAGCCTAGTCAACCTTACAATACTATAGGATGATCTAAAGCAGTCGAGATGATTAAGGGAGCAATTCGGTCAACTCGATCCACGATAGCTAAATCCTTAATTCATGCCTATAAAAGGAAGGCTCCTAGAAGAGCCTTAGACAATCCTAAAAACACTTTATATCACGCTATGCCAAAACGCTCTGGTTCCATACTCTAAGCATAACCATACGTTTCCTCTATTTTCTATCTTAATTCCTAATTCCTCCTTCGGTGTCCTCTTATAAGATCTTGATAGACGAAATCCCTTCACACTACATTTGTTGAGTTTATTACAAGCCTTGCTGGTAGGCTGGTTATGGATTCTTTTAGGTTAACTTCTATCATGTATAATTAATCCTCAATTCATGCGGCTTTGGTGAATCTTGTGATGTAATTTCTTAAAACCCAATTTTTTCTCATAAATAATTATCATGCCATTACATTGTTGAATGATAGTATTTTGATTATTCAACTATACGCCATTGCGTTGTTGAATGGCGGTATTTTGGTTATCCAATTGTGTTACCTTATTATGCTTATCTATTTTGTGAACACCGAATTATGTCTGAGGATTCAAAACCCAAAATAAATTATTTTGTTTTTAGCCAAAAGTTGATTTAGTATAAAATAATTCAAAAAATCAAAATAAAAGTAATGGAAAAAATAAAACAAAATAAATAAATAAATAAAAACATAAAAAAAAGAATAAAAAAGAAAGGAAGAGGAAAAAGAAAAAGGGAGAAAAAATAAGAAAAAAGAAAAAGAAATCTCACACCAAATAAAATAAGAATTCAAAAGAAGGAAAGAGAAAAAGAAAAATTCTCCTATGTGGGAAAGAAGTCCCACATTGGACAACAAGGACTTCTTTAATCCCTCCTCCTTCTATATAAGGAGAGATCCTTCACCAAAATGAGGAGGGGACAAGGGGCACTTTGAGTCATTGGAGGAATTCATAATTTTCTAAAGGAGGACCTAAGAGACTCTCTAATTCTGTATCCAATTCAGCCCTTGGCCTCCATGGAACCAGTTCTTCATCACCTTCCAATGGAGGTTAGATCCAACTTTTATTCCGCTTAAGTTTCTTGCTTCTTCTTGGATTTTCGAGTTCATTTTCATCTTTGTTTCTCGTTTTCATTTTTGATCTAAGAACGGATCTCCGATTTTGATGATTTTTGTTGCGTTCTCTTCGTCTTTCTCTCTAGTTTCTGGAATGATATTATTTGTCTAATTTGGATTTGAAATGAAATTTTTATCGCTTGATTACTAAAGCATGTTTGCAATTCTTTTCCTCAATTTCAAATCAAGTCAAGTTTATTTTAAATAAAGTTCACTTCCAGCCTAAATTTCAAATCAAGTTCATTTTATTTTAAATCAAGTCCAATTCTTTTCATCAAATTCAAATCAAGTTTATTTTATTTAAGATCAAGTCCATTTATAATCCTAAGTCTCACGCAATGAACTTTAAATACGAACTGGTAGCTTTTTTTGTTGTTTAGTATTTAGAGATTCATATAGGTTCCAGTGCAGCCGTAGTTGTCTTGGAACCTGTGCATATATGGACTGAGAATCCCCTTTTTAGAAAATACTGTTTTAATAATTCCAAGTCTCACGCGATGGGCTCTAAATAGGAACTGGTAGCTTTTTTTGTCGTTCAGTATTTAGAGATTCATATGGGTCCCAGTGCAGCCGTAGTTGTCTTGGATCCTGTGCATATGTGGACTGAGAATCCCTTTTTTAGAAAATACCGTTTTAATAATTCCAAGTCTCACGCGATGGGCTCTAAATACAAATTGGTAGCTTTTTCTATTGTTCGATGTTCAGAGATTCATATTGATCCCAGTGCAACCGTAGTTTTCTTGGATCCTGTGCATATATGGACTAAGAATTATGCACAAATATAAAAAATACTCTCAAAATCATCTTCCTTTTCACTCCGAAGGTCAAGCCTTCAAACCAGACCTACGTAAGCCTTGAGTTTCCCATTGCACCAGGGAATACGTAGGAGCAGGATCAAGTCCTGTCAGGCTATCTTTCATCAATCTATTTATTTTCACTCTAATTAAAAGGATCAAAAAGTTTTGAAAAAATCACACGCTCAGTTTAAGGGTACCGTTCTCCGGAACAGGCGAATGAGGTGCCTAACACCTTCCTCACTCGTAACCGACTCTCAAACCTAAATCTCTTCCTCAAGTTAGAATTTTTCCAAGTATTTTCCCTTAAATAAAAATTTGGTGGCGATTCCACATAATCTAATAAAATTCTATTTTCAAATTTTAACGACTTTGTCGTCTTATCGTAATTACGGTTGCGACACATTCATACAAATTGGCCACTCTTGTTAATATGTGAGTTGGTTGGAGGGTAGGTGATTATACCATCTCCAAATTGGCCAAACTACAACGTAAATAAATCTAATAATTTTAGAGGATCAATCAGAATCCTAGGTTTCTAACTAATTAATTATCTAATAATAGTTAACAGTGTCTTATACTTTATACTTCTCTTTTCCATTTGTCTTACATGATCATTCACAATAGCATTTAGGGGAGAAATTATATTATTGCATGATCATTGGAAATAACAGCCTTAGGGTAGGTGGTTAACAATTGATTCTAAAGAGAATTATGGGTAAATGTAAGTAAAGTCATAAAAGGATCCAAAGTCTTATGTCTTCTGTAACATGCATCCTGTTTTTTTATTTACCATCTATTTTTCTTTTAAAACCCTATTTTTATTTAACTCGTATGCACACAACCCTCTTTTGATGAGCTTAAAAGTTAGGATTCAAAATTCTTTTACAAATTATTGGCATAGTCTATGCGATTGATACTAGGGGCCTTAAATACCCTTTTTTTACACTGACAGATGTACTTATCCGTAGGTAAAACTTGGCAAAGAATTTACATGCAAAATGTTTTTCGCACATTTGTCAGAGACCATTCTCCAACAGTCTTTGAAATTCTAATTCTCCAACAGACACTATCAAGGAATATACCAAGTGGACCACAACACCTTGCTGGTTGGTCAGACAAAGGCCCTAAACAAAAGGATGGGGTGTTCATGCAAGCAAAGGCACACCTCATTCCGCTTATTCATACCCAGGTCGCATCTTAGCCTAGCCCATGTAATCTTTGTAGATCCATAAGCCATGGTGCTAAAGGATATGCAATTGAAGCACAAATAGCTCAAAAAAAGAAAAGGCTAACTTCGTGGGAAATATCTGTAACCTACGTTGGAAGAATCACCCCAATATTTCTTAGCAAGGGCATCAAGGTAATAATTCTAATTGTGCATTAATGTTTACAGACCCCTTCATATGCAGAATCAAAGTGACTATATGTAAGAGAGATGTAGTTCCTAATATGGTGCTGGAAGGATCCAGAATATAGAGATGCAGTTGTTCCAGTTTCAAAATATGGAGGTATAGATAGGAAAAATCCTTAACCTCCTAGGGGAACGAAGGCCTAAGGTGAAGCTAAAGAAGTAGGTAAATGTAATCACTTTAAGAAATAGGATAAAAGTTGAAACACTCTCAATAAAATAGAAAATGAAGAAGGTCGTGAACATTAATTTACCACCAAAGTTTGAAGACCTAGGGAGTTTCATTATACCTTTCATTATAAGTAATTCCAATTTCAACTAGTATGATTTAGGTGCTAGTATAAATTTGATACCTTTTTTTATTTTCAAAAGCTTGGTATGAAAGAGGCTAAGTCTACCGTTGGTAACAATGATGACAAGTGTGCCATATCATTTCAAGAGTAAAGGATGAGAGAGTATTGTTTCTATAAATATTTGGTTCAAGTAGTGATTTCTCAATCTTTCTACTATTTGCACTAATAATATGGAAGAATTGGCATTGATATATGTCTAACAAGTAAGACTCAAAGAATGAATTAGGATAACGAGAATAAATTTCATGTAACAACTATCAAGTAACTATTTTATAGAAAATCTAAAATTCAATTCATAAAAAATAACACTCAATTCATACCACAGGTATAAAAGAATCAATATAGTAAAGTGTTAGGGTTAGAGTTCACCTTGCTTTCACCTAAGAAATCCTAAATTGTCACTTTAATTCAAGTTTTAAATATAATTGAAGATCGAATTCACTAAATTAATTGAAGTTAAATTCCTTGACTCAACAACCTTTTCCCCCAATTTAAAAACCCTAATTCCTTAGAAATTCCTAATAAGAGAAAGCATTGGGTTTCAAAAACTATCAAGACCTCATAATTGTTGATCTCTATTCCCTAAGTATCCTCAATTATGTTGTTCTTCTCAATTCCAACTTCTACACCGATTTCCAATTGTAAATAGAAATCTAAAATCAATTACAAGTAGCCAATTCATGGAGGCATTAACAATAGAGAGGAACAATCAATTTAGAGAAGATAAACTTGAATTAAATGCAGCAAAGTCATATTACAAGAAGGTTAGGGTTAGGATCCCTCTTTCCCTAAATAAGAATCTAGTTACACACAATGAAAGTGTAGGAAATAAGAGAAGAGGAGAAGATCATGCAAAACTCCATGAAACTTGATGAATCTTACACTTTGATTCCTCAAATATGTAGATCCAACACTCTAATGCTCTGTTTGGATCACGTAGCAAATAGGAAGGAAAGAAAGGGAAAGGAAAGAAAGAGAGTGGAAATAAGAAAGAAGAGTAAGTTGTTTGGATGAGTGGAAAAAAGAAGGGAAAGAAATATATTAATAGGATAAATTTTATTTTATATAAAATTTTAAAATATTTTTTTTTGCATTGTATCTTTTTTACAAATATAATTTATTAATTTTAATTTTTTTAATTTTTAAAAAATAAATAATAATTTTAATAATTTAAAATAAATAAAAAAACAAAAAAAACTCCCCCCTCATGCTTTCACGGCTGAAGAGGGGGGAACAAAATTGTGTGGGCCTCGTGGAAAAAAAAACTTTCCCTCCACTAAAGACAAAACGCACCAAACAAGGGAAAGGAAGTTTTTTTCTTTATTTCCTTCCCTCCCCTTTCCTTCCCCCTAATTCCCTTCATCCAAACAGAGCATAAGAGTTGCAAAAGAGAGAAATTGAGAGAAAGCTTCATTTTGTAATTGCCAAAACTAATAAAATCTTGAAGAACTTGGCTATTTATACATGTTTTTTGCAAAATGCACATGTTTGTTTGTGTTGTCAACACAAAAAATGGCAGAGACATCTTTTTCCCAGGACTTTTATGTGCTTAATGCTGGCCTTTTTACATTGCCAACACAGACTCTTATGACATGTTTTAACAAAGTGAATGACACATTAAAATTGAAAGGATTTATCATAAAAACTCTAGAAAAACTATATTGTTCACAATTTCTAAGGAACACTCAAATTTTACTTATTTTTCTATGATTTATGTTCATGTATATTCAAAATGCTTGTTATTTCTTAAAAATATCACTAAATAAGTGTCTTTTTTGACATTTATCACTACCATTATCTCTTTGTAGCTTGCAGATGGGACCATCACATATCCAAGGGGGATGGTGAAGGATATGCTGGTAAAGGTGGAAAAGTTCATCTTCCTTACTAACTTCACTGTGCTTGATATGGAGGAATATGAGGAGATACCACTGATATTAGAAAGATCCTTCCTCACCACCAAGAGAGTCATGATCAATGTTCAGTAATAAGAGCTTATATTAAGGCAAGATGATAAAAGAGTTGTGCTCAGAATCACCTCAACAAAACACCCAAACATTAACGCCTCTTGTTATTCTATATAATCCTTTTCACAAAGTCTACCCTATGGGAAAAGGCACACTAGGATAAGGGCATACAAGGACCCAAAGCACCCCAATAAAAATAAGAGGCATCATAAACATACGTGGATACATGAGTTTTGAATACTTAAGAGATTTTTAATTTAGAATTCACAATTTTGGAAACTTTCAGGAAAACATTGATTTAGAGGGAGTGACCTTCATAAAGTAAGTAAGGAACACACTTATGATATGTTGAACAAAAGAACCTTCAAGAGGAAAAAGTTTCAGTATTTATGAAGAAGGTGTGTTTGAGGACAACACCTATAAAAATCTAAGGAAATGATAAGTAATCGCTCATGGTTTTTCCTAGTCATTAGATACAAGTACATCAAGCTCGTGACGTAGAAAAGCTCTCACAAAAGGCAACTTGGTCTTTTTTTATTATTTATTTCATTTATTATTTTAAAAATAAGAGAGTGAGATCAACCGGTGTTGACCTTCAAATAGCTTTAAATAGGAAGAAAGGTAACTTTAGATGTCACTCAACTAAATATTTTCACAATCCACTTTGACTATTGTAAACTTTCTTTAACTTCCCTCTGACTGAACTCTCTATCCTAATCAAGTACTCCATGTGCCCTGAATCTATCTTTTTGATTTGTTAATTTCTTCACGGATGTGCTTAATTTTGGCATGCCCAACATGATTTGATCTTAGGCTAGAAACCATGCTTTAACATGTTAATTAAGTGACATAATTTGATTTAGCACGATTATGCCCCTACTTTTATAGCTATGCACATTCATAATAATAGATTGGACCTGAGTTTAGCATAATCATGCCCCTACCAGCATGGTTATGCTTGCTCAAAATTTAACATTTGTGCTCATGAGCACAACAATGCCCTAGTTTACATGGCTATGCAACTTCATGTATTCTGGATTAAACATGAGCATGGTTGTGTCCCTTGCTTTGAACAATTGGGCAAATTCTATATTTGGAGGACCCATGCCGAGCATAGATATGACCCATTTCGGAAGACTATGCATATTTTTAAAATGTACGAAGTATGTGATTCAACATGGTTATGCCCTCATCTTCATAATCATGCCAACATTTCTAGACTTATTTTGAAAATTTTTATTTTGCATAAAAATTCCTTCATGTATGAAACAAAGCTATCCCTCCACCACTAACAAATCAGGACCCTCACAGAACTTGGCCTACCCAATCTTCACATATAGTGTTCCTGGTATGCAATCACATCTTAAAAGGCTAAGCTTGTTTGCATTCAACTCCACGGAGATCCTCGAGAATGAGTCCATGTAGATCTTGGTGGTGAAGGCATGGATGGGAACTTACTTCGATGTCCTGGGCTAGTGAAGGACACCTTCATTCGGGCACCGACCTTGCATCACCTGTCCTCTCCCTTCCTTGCATCACTTGTCCTCTCCCTTCTTACGTAGGAGATGCCCACTCATATTGTCCAGTACTAGCTAGGTGGGAAGCAGCTTTGACTAACCCTAACAAACTTCAACATTGCCTTGGGGTTCAATACTTCAAATGGACATCTTCATTAAGGAGTACTCAACTACCCTAACAAACATGCTTGGGGGATTTATGGAGGAAACTTTGTAGTATGAGATCATGGGGTCCTATCAATATAACCCTTGTGTATCAAAGTCTACAACCATCAAATATTTGGTCTTAAGGATTCTACATAGATGGCTGATGATGGGGAATTTTTCTCAAAATAACAACAGAAAGGTTCATTTAAGAATTCATTTATTTATAATATGGCTATCATACAAGGATGCAGAGTCGGATCAGGATTTGCAGCTGTGAGTGTATGGTATTTATGATTGTTTGGATATGCAAGTCGTCGCATATCTAGAACTAGCAGACTCTCAAGATGTGGTCTTTGTGAGGATGGATTCCTAATTTTCCATACTACTCTAGTTGATACAAGACCAAATGAGCCAACCACCATCTCAGTGGCTTATATTTTATATTTTTCTCTTCTTTTATTTTCTTATGATCTTATTTTAAGCTTAATTAGATATTTTTAACTTTGATGTATTTTATACTTTTTTTATTTTTGTACAAAACTTAACTTTTACTGCATTATTATTATTATTATTATTATTATTATTATTATTATTATTATTATTATTATTATTATTATTATTATTATTATTATTATTATTATTATTATTATTATTATTCTCTAACTCTAACTTATGCATTCATGTGAAAAGGATAGCTCTAAAAGTATAAAACTTTTTCCCCAATCGTTGACATCCAACGAGGAACATGTTGACCGAGCATATTGAAGTCCCATTTTATTCCTTCTTTACTTTATTTGTAAAAATACATGTATGTAAATACTTAAGTTTAAAGAGAAATCTCTTTGAAAAAAATAACTTATCTCTCCTCCTCATTTTACTGCTCACCACCTTAATAAATAATTTTTCCAACTAAATTAAGAAGGTGATCTAACATTAAGTTTGAGGAAGGATACCTCTCCTAAATTTTTTTGTCAATTGTTTATACCTAACAATAATCCTATATTTGGGCCTATTGGCTCCATCACTAGAATAAGAGTTAAGAAGTTGTAGATAGAGATGGAGACATTTTTGAGCCTTCATCAAACCTAACCCATTTTTTCCTTGGCCTTTCACATGGTAGAATAGTATTTAGATACATCTTGTATTTTAGGATCTGGCAGGTCCAAATATGTATAGGATTAGACCTACTTTCCTATAACATTTTGTTGAGCTTTCTGGGGTTAACTTGGCCCATTTCTTAGTCTACCTCAAGGAGGGGTGAGGGACTCATTTTGGACTCCATGAGAGGCCTAAAAGCAAGCCCAATGCGGCTCCAAAAGTTTCCTCATGCATCCACACTCCTATGCACCTATTTTGCCTATAAATAGGCACCTTCATGTGTAATTCAACAATTTTTTGAATCATTATAGAATTTCTATTTAGAAATTAAGTGATATTTCTCTCCTTATCTTCCCTTTAAAACTAATCTTGGGGTTGAAGAACCTCCTCATCCATGGTTGCACTCATGATGGCAAAGAAGAAGCTCATCCTCCACAAAAGGTGGGCTTCCAAGAATAAGGCAAAGCATAAAGGATTTCTCCATATGGTTATTCCATTCTCTGACCTTCAATGCTCTAGATCAAGTCTTCCCTCCATCCCTACATCATTTTGTTTCATATTAGAGTAGCCTTAGTGAAAGGATTAAGCCTAATTTTGAATTTACCTAACCTACATCTCTTTTTGAGTGGTTTCCATCTAAGTTGTACATTTTAGAACTTGTATTGTGACCTTATCAATGCTTTTATAAGTTGATTGCATAAAAGGAATATGATAAAAGTAATTTAGGTTTTATTGAATGAATATAGATGTAGAATATCACTTAGTGCCCCCTTTTGAGCTTAAAAGATTGAAAGTTATTTTCCTTGGTATCCCTTAAAATGAATTCTTGTAATTTAAGGTAACTTTAAACAGAAGAGAAAATAACTACTTGAGGATATATATATATATATATATATATATATATATATATATATATGATCAAAGAGGGGAAAAGAAAAAGAAAAATAAAGAAGAAAAAGTGAAAAAGACCTAGGAACATAAAAGGTTGAAATTAAAAAACCTAAGTAAATGAGCTAAAAAGTTTAAAGGTTTACGATTGTTGAGAAAATTATAAAAGTAAAAGAAAACCCTGTGTTTTCTTCCTTTCTTTTATCTACCCTAATGATGTGAATTCCCTTGGACGTATTTTAACCATATTAAGACCTTTTATGCTTATATATGCTTTAAATTTTTAATGAAGACTTTGAGATTTATAGAAAAGCTTATGGTAGTGTATAGATACAAGGGAAAAAGTGAAAAGAATTTATACCCTCATACAAGAGCGATGATGAGTAGAGTGATTACCTCTACATGTGGAACTTGATTTCAGGCAACCTTACAATGCTACAAGATGACCCAAAATGAGCGAGATAGTTGAGGGAACAACTAGGTCAACTCAATCTGTGACAGTTGAAGCCCTAATTCATGTCTATAAAAGGGAGGTTCCTAGGAAAGTCTTAGACAATCCCAAAAACATCTCTACCATTTTACATTAGAACACTCTGGTTTCGTACTCTTGGAAAAATCCTACCTTTCTTCCATTTTTCATCTCTAGCCTCTTCATTCCTGATTCCTCCTTTGATGTCCTCCCATTAGATCTTGGTGGAAGGAATCACTTCATGGTGTAGTCACTAAGTTGATTGCTAACCTTGCTAGAAACTTGATTTTGTATCTCTTATCTTAGGACTAGGTTATGAATGTTTTTGGATTAATTTCTATCGTGTATACTAATTCCCAATTTATGGAAATTTTATGAATCTTATGATGTAGTTGCTTGAATCCTAGTTTTTTCCATAAATAATTAATGTATCATTATATTGTTAGGCAATGGTAGTTTGATTATTCAACTGTATGCCATTACATTGTTGAACGATGGTATTTTGGTTATTCAATTGTGTTTCCTAATTATGCTTAATCTATTAATACGAATTTGCTACTCTTGTTAATCGGTGAGTGGGTTGGGGGTAGGAGATCATACTATCCTTGATTGATGGAACTATAGGATAACTAGGTCTAAAAGTTTTGAGGGATCAATTGGAATCTTAGGTTTCTAACATTTTAATTTCTTAACAATAATTGACAACCTCCTATACTTATGTTTCTCTTATCTATATACCTTGTATGATCATTGGAGGTATTATCTAGGAGAAAAATTATTACTATTGCATGATCATTGGGTAGTAATAGCCTTAGAGTAGGTGGTTAACAATTGATTTTAGGAGAATTGGGAGTAAAAATAAGTAAAGTCATAAGGGATCTAAAGTCCCACATCCTTCCATAACTTCCATCGTGTTCTTTTATTTACCATCTCTTTTTCTTTTGAAACTTATTTTATTTCAAACTCACCACACACATAATCCTCTTTTAGTGAGCTCAAAAGTTGGGATTCAAACTTCTTTTACAAATTGTTAGCATAGTCTCTATGAGATTGATATTGGAGGTCTTAAATATCTCTTTCTACACCGATGGATATACTTGCTTATGGGTAAAACTTGGCAAAGAATTTACATTCATGTTTTGCATGCAACAGTCCATTTATTCTCTACATACCTAGGGTGCATGCACCCTCTACAATCCAAGAGTTTACACAACCTTTTTACTCCAAAGGTCCACACATCTTCTTCTTTACAAGGGTTCATACACCTTTTGTATTCTAAAGATTCACATATCCTCTTTCCTCTGAAGGTCCATGCACCTTCTATGTTCCAAGGATCCATCCACCATTTTCATTCTAAGGATCCACGCACCTTTTAATTATAAGGGTCCATTCATCCTCTTCATTCTACAAATTCATGCATCCTCTACATTCCAAGAGTTTACATACCTTCTACATTCCAAGGGTTTACACACCCTTTACATCCAAGGGTCAACATACCTGCTTAATTCTGCGGGTCCAATCATCCTTTTCATCCCACGAGTCCACATACTTTTTGCAATCTAAGAGTGCATACACCCTCTTATTTTAAAGGTCATCGCCCAGCTCCCTGCACCTCTTGTCTTCCAAGGGTTCACACACCCTCTACATTCTAAAGGTTCACATACACTTTACATTTTAAGAGTCCACACACCCTCTTTATTACAAGGGTCCACACATTCTTTATCCCACAAGTCCACATATCTCGTTTGTTGTATAGAGTTATGCACCCTCTACATTCTAAGGGTCCACACATCTTCTTCATCCCACAAGTTCAAGCGTCCTCTACCTTCCAAGGATTCACACACCCCATGTATTCCAAGAATCCATGAAACCTTTGTATACCTTGGTCCATGCACCTTCTATGTACCCAGGTCCACACACCCTCTACATTTTGAGGGTCCACATACCCTTTACATTTTGAGGGCCCACTTACCCTCTATATTTTGAGAATCCACGTACCCTCTGTATATCCTTGGTCCATACACCCTAACAACCAATATCGTAGTCAGGTCAAAATAAATTAAAAGTAAATAGAAAATGAAGTATAAGGCACAACCTTGGTCATCTCTTAATGACCTTGGAAAAAAATTTGATTGAATTTAAAGTTAGAAGAAGGGGAATTTGTATTTTACTTTGGGAAAAAATGGAACTTGATAAAATAATTGTAATAAGTTTAAAAAATATTTTTAAAAATAATTTTAATTCTTATTTTATTTGAATTCAATCAAGAAAATATCAATTAAACTCGTGATTTCCTACTAAAATAACACCTAGATTTTTAAATTAATTCATGTTCAAACAACTAAGCATTACCCAAAGTCCCCAAATTAATTTTTAAGAGTCGAAATCACCAAATTTATAAGAAACCATATAAATCATTATAACTTCTGCCTACAAATTAGAGAAATAAGGAAACCTTAATTTTAGAATTGCAACATGCAAGATGAAATTAAATTAAGCATCTAATTTCACAATTAAAACATCAATTGCAATGTATAAAAAAGGAAGAAAAATAAATCGTAATAGAAATTCAATTGAGAACAAACCTCAAATCCCTTATTTATAGAATTAAAACCAATGAGTCGACCAAGGAAATTATTCTTCCATGAGGCTTTTCATGAAAGCAAGAAGAAGAATAAGAATGAGAATAAGAATGAGGACAAGAATTGAAACTTAATAAGAATTGTGAATAAGTTTCAGTGTGTCTACAATGTGTAAGGGCTTCCCCTTTTATGGACCCATATCGCCTGCTCAAATTGAAAATTAAAATTCAAAAATTAAAATAAAGATAAAAAATAAATTGTTTCCCTTGTTCTTCTAGGTTTTGAACTTGAATTCCTGTTTTACTCTATCATTTGAATTCAAATTATACATTAAATATGGGTTCTTATCTCACGCCTCTTTTCTAAAATTTTTATGAGTTTGTTGACAGCCAAATTAGGATTTTTCTTCAGAACAAATGTCGTAGATAATGGTATCCTTGAACTTTATAAATTAACCTCATCAAAAAAATAATTTTTGTAGCCCTAGATATGTTTGTTTTACTGGAACATTCCTAAGCTGTCTGGGGATAAAGCTCGAGTCATGGTTTGTTCCAAATAAATTTATTATCCATTGTGATTGGGCTATATAGGGATACATTTTATCTTAGAGTTTTATCTTATATTTCTAATGCCTCTAGAATCACTCCAATATCAATTTTATAACTCAAGGTATGGCCTGCGCAATAAATAATGGTCAAGAGGCATTAAAATTTGAAAATTAACCAATTTTATCATTCAAGCCTAATAACATACGAATCACTCAAAATGATAGAATTGGACGTGATTTAAAACCAATTAAACCCAAAAAAATGAAAATAAGTGTACAAAAATCCATTCATCACACCCTTTACATTATAAGTGTCCACATATCCTCTATATTATAAGTTTCCATATACCCTCTTCATTCCAAGGGTCATGCATTCTCTTCATTCAAAGAATCCACGTACCTTCTTCATCCTACAGTTCCACACATCCTTGTTCATCTCACGGGTCCATACATCCTCTTAATTCCAAGGCTCTACACATCCTCTACATTTCAAGGGTGCACACACTCTCTTTACTCCAAGGGTCCACACACCTTTTTTACCTCAAGGGTCTATGTACCCTCTTAATTCCAAGGGTCCAGGTGCACTTTCCTTTCTAAGGGTTCACACATCCTCTACAACCTGGGGTCCATGTGTTGGTGATATTTCAAAAGGGGGACCAAGTCCCACATTGCCTGGCAAAGAGTCCTTGGTAGGCTTTATATATGGGGGACTCTTTGGGTTTGTAGACAAGCTAGTAAGGGACATTTCCTCGCGCACATGAGCTTGTGCCCACTTAGTTCAAAACCTGTGAAAACCCCCCTTGTGCGCAATATAGAGGGCCACGGATTTTTTGCTACTTGGAAAAATTGCTCCAAATTTCCGTTGCCCTTTGATTGCATTTTGAAACTTACCGGTATCATTAACCATTATTGGGTTTTATTCTGAAATTTATAAGCTATTTATTTTGTTTAAAATTCCATTAAAACCTGTTTATTAGCAATTCAAAAGCCGTCTGTTTTTATTCGACACAATTAAGTTTATTTCAATTTTTTAAATTCAAATTCAAATTCGGCTTAATTATAATTTAAACCCTTTTAAACTCCTTCTGAAGTGTCTCTCATATAAATACAAACACTGCTTGCCTTTTCGAAATCATCTCTCACATTTCTCACTCTGCTGGTCTTTCTTTCTTCCTTGCTAATTCTGTTCCTGCTACCTTTGCAGACGAGTCTGTTGAATCCTGGGGGATACCACACTCCGGCGCAAATATCCTTGAGGACAGTGCTACCACACGCCTCAGACTACCAATTTTAACTAACACCATGCATTCTCCATATTCTAAGCTCCATCATCCTTTTCATTTTAAGGGTCCACGTACCGTTTACATCCTAAGGATCCACGAACTTTCTACATTTAAAGAGTTAATGCATCCTCTACATTTTTAGAGTCCATGCATCTTGTGCATTCCTAGGGTTCATATACCCTTTGCATTGCAAGGGTCCATGTACCTTTTACATTCTAAGGCTCCACACACCTTCTGCATCCAAGGGATCCATGTATCGTAAGTATTTTGTGTTTATGTACCCTTTCTCCTTTCACTTAGGGGTAAATTTATACTTGCCCTTAAATGTGAAGATACTCATTCTCATGGTCTACAACTTGTACAACACCATTTGTCAAGTATTGGCTTTTGGGATGAGTTTTCACCTTAGTATCTTTATTGGTATTGACCCTTAGACAAAATTGGTTCACTTTTTTATTAATTTTTTATAACAATAATATGAATAATGTTATTATTCACATTATTTACTAAAACATTTGTAAAGATGGAAAACTATGAATACCTAATTTTTTTAAAGTTATTAAAAATAAGAAAATTAAAAAAGATTAACAAAATAAAGAAAAGTAAGAAAAACATAAATAAAATAAAAATCTTACATTGAATATAATTGAAAACTTAAAACCCACTTCGAAAGTCCTACAAAAGAGAATAGGAAGACTCCTTCAACCTCTCAATATAAGAAGGTATTTTTCATAAAAAAAAAAAAAAAGAAGAAGAATATTTGAGTTTGAAAGCGAGTGTTTAGAGAACATCAAGGCCTAAACCTATCCTGTATCATTTTTGCACTTTTATTATTTTTTTGAATTATTTCTAAGTTATATAGTCTTCATCTCAAGATCAAGGTTTGTGAGTTACTTTGAAACATTTTTCAAGTAAGTGTATCTAAATTTTTCTTTAATTTTTTTATTTTTTCATAATTATTATTTTTAATTTATATATATTTCTTATTTTTTTTAAAAAAATAAATTTTTATTATTGGTTAAAAAAATTGAAAACATGTTTTGAGTTTGCACAATGATTAAGATCAATTGACTAGTCGATCCAACTTTAATGTTACTTGCTAACTTGAATTTTATGCACAAACACACTTATTTATTTTTAAAAAGTTCATATTCTAAAATTTTGAAAATATTTTATTTCTAAAAATTATAAAAAAAAAAAAATAATCAATGTTTTAAATTTAAATTTGATTATCTTTTTCTAAAAAATAACATTTTCTAAAAAAATCCCCATATTTTAAAATAAACATTTTTTATTTCTAAACTTTAAAAATATTTTATATAAAAATTAAATTTTATCTTTTCACAATTCTAAAAAATTTCAAAAATCCTAAAACTTATTTATCTTCAACTTTTCAAAAAAATATAAAACATATCTCTTTCTCTTTTGAAAAAAGATATCTAAAATTATTTTTGAATCTATGTAATAACCAAATAAGACCAAATCAATGGTTGATTATTCTTTAATATATTTGGATCACAAGAATTTATTGAGTAGTCATTTGTTATATTGAATCTTGTGTGAACTAGATTTCATTTTTTTCAAAATTAATCTTGTTTCAAAAATAATTTTTTTTTCCAAAAAATTGTAATAAAATTTTAAACAATTAAGTCAGTGCAATGAGTCAGATGAATTACATGGTAAATTCATCTTTGATCTTACTAAAATCGTTAGATTTTATTACATAATCACTTGCTAAATTGAACTTTATGTAAAAATAGACTTATTTTCTTTTAACATTAATTCTACCAAAAATTTTAAAAAATACTTCTTTTCCAATACCCCTAAAGCATCCAAAAAATATTTTATTTCAAATTTAAAAATAAAATTTGCAAATAAAGGAACCAATATTTCATTTCGAAATTAAAATTATCATTTTCAAATACCCACTTTAAATCACAATCTTTTTAAAACAATAACACTTCAATATTCTTTTCAAAAGTTTAACTTTTTTCACTAACTTTCTTTTCATCAAAAACAACGTGAATTTAATTTTCTCATTACATCTAAAGATATGTAAGAGCGAGAAACAAACCCGTTAAGTCCAAATAAAATTTTGAACTCTTTTTCACTTATTTTAAAAATCATAAACATTTCAAAACTTCTTGCAAATAACCTCTTCTAATAATCTAAATCAAATAAAAAAATTAATAAACATAGATTTTCTTTGAAATGAAATAAATATTATTTTAAAGTTAATTATATATTTGCTTAATAAATTAGAAGAAAAACCACTTTTTAATAGATATCGTAGGATGCTAATACCTTTCTTACATATAAGCAATTTCTTAATCTAAATTGATTTTAAAGATAATCTTTTTATGTTTTTTCAAAAAAAAAAATTCTTCATCAAATTTTGGTTACAGATCCTCTATTTTATAATTTTCTTATTCATTATCTTGTCGTGATCCCAGTTGCAATAATGCGTAATCAATTGCATAACCTTTAGGAATTTATTTCGGTAGAATTTGTTTTGTGAAAATATTTTCTATTTTTATTTTTATTTATAAAGAATGTTACCTTGCTTTTATTTTGTTTTTTGTTTTTAACATTTTGTACAAGAAACATAGAAAAATAAAAATTTTATTTTCAATTTTCATTATTTCTAGTAAAAAAAAGTTCAAAAATATAAATAAAATAAAATAAAAATGAAAACAAAATATTTTCATAAACCAAAATTATCTTAATTTTATCTTATTTTTATTAGGAATTGAAATATAATCTATCAACCTAAATTGAGGTGAAATTTGGTTTAAAAGAGACAAAGATAGTATAATAAATATAGACAAAGAGAAAACATAGTGAAAAGTCTAGCCTTAGTAATGTTAAAAATTCATCATGGTCATGCAAAGGTTGGCACAACTGTGTTTTTTCCATCCATCATACTTATCATACTTATGCATAGTTTGCAATACAAAAAAGGTAAGTGGTGATTGTCAACACGATTATGAAAACAGGAGTATGGTTGTGCATAATCAAGTGAGCACACCTATACAGGTTTAGCATCGCTGGAAGGTGAGATGATTTTTAATAAAAACTCACCTAGGTGTCCTAATTTTTATGGAATAGGTTAAATAAAAAATCATAAAAAGATAAATTAAAGATAAATAAGTGGTTAAATAACCTAACAAGAGAAAATGTCAACTAGTGTTATATGAAACATAACCTGTTAATTAGACCTCTTGTCCAAGATAACCAATTTAACATACGAATTGAGATTTTTATGAATTTGAATCACTAACCTTATAGAGAAGATTAAGATTCTCTAAAAATAAAGAAAGATATAATTCTTATGGTAGAGAATATTTTTTATTTAGGTGAATAGAAACTCTAATCTTTCTTTAATTACTCATATAAAAGTTATTTATACTTGTACAATCACTATAAGAAAATTATAATTAAATCTTAATAAAATTTCTCAATAATTAATATAAAAAATTATAACCAATTCTAATAAAATCTATTTATAATCAACACTTAAATTAAACCAACACTTAAATTAAATTTAGAATACGAAAATTTAATAATTTATTCTTAATAAAATAATCCGAACGGAATGTTTTGGTGATATTATTATAAAACAAAATTGTATTTAAAAATTTATTTTTAACTTTGGTAGAAAAAAAAAAGATAACTACACTAAATCCTCTTAATTTGATTCAATTTGTACATTATATTTTTTTTTTATACACCTACCCTTAATTATTTGAAGGATATTGCACTCTGTCCCTTTGGAAATAACAGAACCAGTGCTTGATTTACATATGACTTTTAATGAAAATATATGTCAAAAGTATGGATGCTTGTCAAAAGGCATTTGAAGAGGAGAAAAATTTATGGTACTTGGATAACGGTTGTAGCAATCATATGACAGGAGATAAAAATGTTTTTCTTGACATAGATTCTTCATTTAACTCAAAAGTTAAATTGGGCAATGGAGAGTATGTTAAGGTTGAAGGCAAAGGAAGCATTGGAGTTATAACAAAGCAAGGTAACAAAGCTATTCATGACATTCTCTATGTTCCGGCACTTGATGAAAATTTTCTTAGCATTGGACAAATTTTGGAGCATGATTATTCTCTTAAATTTGAGAATCGAGAGTGCAGAATTTTTGACTCCAAAGGCAATCTTGTTGTGACTGTTAAAATGAGCAATAATAGAAGTTTTCCTCTCCTTTTCAAATATGACAAAAATTTCAGCATGATGGCTAGAGAAACACTTGACTCTAGTTTGTGGCACAAAAGACTTGGGCACTTCAACTATAATAGCCTCAAGTTACTCTCTCAAAAGAATATGGTGTACGGATTGCCAACAATTGAAGAAAAATCTAGCGTATGTGAAAGATGTGTACCTGGCAAGCATCATCGTCAACCATTCCCAAAGGAAGGAGCATGGAGAGCCAAACAAATGTTGGAGTTGGTACATACCGATGTGTGTGGACCTATGAGTACCTTATCTCATGCAAAAAATAGGTATTTCATTTTATTTATAGATGATTTGACTCGCATGACATGGGTGTATTTTATGAGGCAAAAATCTGAAGTCTTTGTAATATTTAAAAAATTTAAAGCGTTTGTTGAGAAGAAAAGTGGCAGGTTCATAAAAATTTTGAAAAGTGATAGGGGAAAGGAGTACATCTCCAATCAATTTGAAAAATATTGTGAAGATGAAGGAGTGGAAAGACAGTTGACCGTTGGCTATACACCTCAACAAAATGGAGTGTCAGAAAGGAAGAACCAGACCGTGATGGAGATAGCCAAGTCCATGATGTTCGAGAAAGAGATACCAAAAGAATTATGGCCCGAAGCAGTAAACATAGCAGTGTACCTGTTGAATAGATGTCCAACAAAAGCCATATGGAACAAGACACCATTTGAAGATTGGAGTGGAAGGAAACCTTCGGTAAACCACCTTAAAAGTTTTGGGTGTGTTTGCTATGCTCAAGTTCCAAAGGAGAAGAGGACAAAGCTTAAAGAAACAAGTGAGAAGTGCGTCTTTATTGGCTATAGTTCTATGTTAAAGGGCTATAAACTTTACAACTTGAAAAGCATGAAGGTGATTATAAGCCATGATGTTGTCTTTAATGAGAAGGCTTCTTGGAGCTGGCAAGAAAAGAAAGTTGAGTATGAAATTAAAACTGTTCAATCTTACAACAAAATGTAGCAATGAAAATGATCAATCAACCCCCTCAACACCAAACTCTCCATCCTCAACATCAAGTTCTCCCCCATCATCTCCAAACTCAACTCCAATAAAAGTGAAAAGTTTAATTGATATCTATTCTAGATGCAACTATTGCATTGTAGAACCAGAAAATTTTGAAGAAGCAATGAAAGAAGATGTTTGGAGGAATGCTATGCAAGAAGAGGTAGATGCAATTAAGAAGAACAAAACATGGCAACTAGTTGAAAAGCCAAATGGTAAAGAAGCTATTGGCGTGAAGTGGGCGTACAAAGTGAAACATAATCCAGATGGTTCACTCCAAAAAACCAAGGCTAGATTGGTGGTGAAAGGGTAATGACACACTGAATAGAATAGATTACAATGAGACTTTTGCACCTGTTGCTCGGTTGGATACCATTAGAGCCATTATAGCATTGGCCGCTCAAAAGGGTTGAAGTTTATACCAACTTGATATAAAATCGGCATTCTTGAATGGAGAATTGAAGGAAGAAGTTTATGTGCAATAACCTCAAGGCTTTGTGATTAAAGGCCAAGAGGAGAAGGTGTACAAATTGAAGAAAGCTCTCTATGGGTTAAAACAAGCCCCTAGAGCATGGTACAGTGAGATTGATAGCTACTTCATGCAGAAGGGATTTCAGAAAAGCAAAAGTGAGCCTACTTTGTATGTCAAGCATCAAGGTAAGGTTGATATACTTATTGCAGCTCTTTATGTTGATGATTTGGTTTATACGAGTAATAACAAAAGGATGATTGAAGATTTTAAAAGGGATATGATGGAAAAATATGAGATGAGTGATCTTGGTTTGTTGCATTATTTTCTTGGTATTGAAATTTATCAAGATGAGTTTGGTGTGTTTATTTGTCAAAAAAAATATGCTGAAAAAATTCTGAAGAAGTTTAGAATGCTTGGTTGTAAACCTGTTGATACTCCTCTGGTGGTGAATGGAAAGTTTAAAAAAGAAGATGGTGGAAGATTGATAAATGCAAGTGTGTATAGAAGTTTGATTGGAAACTTGTTTTATCTAACTACTACAAGGCCTGATTTAATGTATGCTGCTAGTTTACTCTCAAGATTCATAAGTAATCCAAGTCATTTACATCTTGGAGCAGCAAAAAGAGTGCTAAGGTATATTATGGGCACGATGAAGTACGGAATTAGATTTGAAAAAATTATAGAGTTAAAATTAAAAGGCTTTTGTGATAGTGATTGGGTAGGAAATGTTGATGATATGAAGAGTACTTCAGGTTATATGTTTTTCCTTGGTTCAGGTTCAATTTCTTGGTGTTCAAAAAAAACAAGAAACCGTGGCACAATCTTCAGCAGAAGCAGAGTATCTAGCAGCTGGATTAGCTACTCAACAAATACTTTGGCTTAGAAAAATTATGGAAGACATTGGAGAAAAACAAGAGGAGAGTACGCAGCTTTATTGTGATAATAAATCTGCTATTGCTATGGCAAAAAATCCAGTCTTTCATAGTCGAACAAGACACATCAATATAAAGCATCGTTTCATAAGAGAAGTAATTGAAGGAGGTGAGTTGAAGCTTATGTTTTGTAGTTCACAAGAGCAACTGGCTGACATTTTTACTAAAGCACTGCCAAGAGAAAAATTCCAGCATATTAGAGAAGCATTGGGAGTCAAGGAACAACACATTAAGGGGGAATATGTTGATAATAATGTGTAGTTATGGTTTTGGAATAAAATAAATTAGTAGTTATGGAGTTATAATTGTGTAATAAAATGAATTAGTAGCTCATAATATTTGTGGAGATGTTACATATAACTTTTGGACTCCTAGAATTATTTTAGTCTCCTTGAATTATTTTGTAGTAACGATTTCATCTATAAATTGATGTATTGTATTACTTATGAATACAAGAAAGAAATACAAAAAGAATTACTTTTCTTCCTCACATATATTTTTTCTCTAGAATACCACCAATAGGTATTAACATCATCCACGTTAGATTCACATTCCTGCTCTTATTATATCTTCAAATATGACTGAACGATTGTTCACTATGTTGATGTCGTGATTCTTAGTATATTTTGATTGAATCATGGATGAGAATGAGGATATCTTGTCACGATGAAGCTTTTAAGAATGCTACTACAGTGAATGTGTATATGTGCATTCATTTCTTCTTTTGAACTTTAATATGAAATGTTTAGCTGAAGGATATTCAATTTCGAAAAATATTGATTTAGCTTTGTCATTGTAAGCATCATCTAGGAGAATTTCCTACGATAGATTCCGTAACCTGGTTTGTGGTATGTTAAACTAACTTCTAAATGCATCAAGATTGTAGCCTGTAGATACAAGAAAGGTGAATCATAGATGAATCCTTCTTGATAAACCTTATGTCTCTCTAGTCTAAAATTTTGGTAGAACTAGTTTATGTATGGATTCCTTGATGATTAATGATCAAATGTTGATGCTATTCCAGATAACCTGATTAAACTCCATTATGAGGTCACTGATCTTTGTTTAGGTTAAGGTCTGTTAGCCACTTTCCACAAAGGCTAACATCTGTACATACTAAGAAGAAGTTTCACTTAGTAAAGAGATGTAGCCAGAAAGAAGCTAATATCAGTAGCTTATTGTATGGGAGCGTGAGCAGGAACTAATAGGATAGGAGGTAGGTTAGTTTTTCTCACATACAAAAATCAAAATGGCTTGAAAGCTACTTCATCTAATTGCATGTATCTCTATGATTAAATTTTTTTTTATTGTGACAAGTTAGAAATCTCAATGGAATGATGGATAATTTAGACGAATCATTGATATAAAAGGAATTCCTCCAAAAGTTCTGTGGTTTAACTTTCAGTTGGAGAGGTTTATCTCCTAAATTGCATTAGTAAGCTTCCTATAATTTATGAGCTAGTTTATTTACAAAACCCAGGGTGGCCACCAATTAGGTACTGTATAACTCTAGGAAATGACAACTTCAATTTCAATTTGATTCCCCTAGCTTCTGACCAGATTCTAGCTTACCAACTAGGTTTTGTCATATCAGTACCCATGCCTATTGAGAAGAGGTCTCAACCAGTATAGAAATAAATCTAAGGAAGTACTAGTTATCAGTGGCATAGTGCATGTTTCAAGGTTTGATAGTCCATAATAATACCAGGTCACCAAACTAAGCATGAAAAGAAAAAACTGTAGGTCATGTAAATTGTAGAAGCCTTGAGTAAAATAAGGATTAAAATAGCCAGGAGAGACCTTGGTCAAGTTAGCAAACATGCTTCTGATTCAGTAAGCAAGCATTATTAATTGAAGCGTAGATAAGAGGCTAAGGTAATCTCAGATTGGCCACAACATGAGCTTTAGTTTTAGGCTCCATACCTTAGGCTAGATAGAAATTAAACTAGCGCAAAAGAGAGGGACTCAAGTCTAAAAGAATCTGTCTATGTAGTGGCATTAAACTCCAATCAACAATTTTAATATCTGAATGCACCTGCTGCTGAAAAAAAAAAACCAGTGTTGTCAAAACACTAAAAAAGGTCCTTTGGTTAGCTAACAACATCATGATTAAATAACATTTAGTTTCACACCAGGTCAGGAAAGGGACCTATTAGAAGAATAATTGCATATGGCCAAGTATAGAGCTTTAAGCTAAAGTTTCATACAAAAGCTGACTTGAAAACCTGGAAACTGTAAGCTATGCAGGTTGTAGGCCCCTTTGCAAATAGGGATTTAGTTAGTCTATTGCAACTTAGGCCAAAAAGCTAAAATGGCTCTTGCTCAAGTGAACTAGGAACATGAGTTTTGAAAGATACAAAGGCTAAGTAGATATTGGAGTTATACCCCTAGACCTGTCATGGCAGTAAGTATATCAGGCCATGGATTAGGGGTTCTAAAAGTTGGGGTGATGCTTTGAGTGAAACTGCCTCTAGCATGGACCAACTAGGCTATGTCAGGCAAGTTCTAATAAGGCTTCCTAATTAGTAAAATAAAGTTTGAATTCGAAGGAAGATTTGTGAACCTTAGGATGTGCACATTATTTCTCCTTGGCCTAATAGGAGTTGGAATAGCTTGAAGAAATATAAGTTCTAAAGCTAAAATGGATTTTGGTCAAGTAGATGCTTGAACCATATTTCCAAAAATTATCCTAGTAGCAAGCTCAACCTCAGGCTATACACACTGGTTTTCCTTATGCTAATACGAATTAGATGAACCGCATACCAGGTTATGAGTCTTCTTAGCTAATTAGAGTATAAACTTGTTCCTGGTCAAGCATTGATCAATAGGATCAGAATTTGAGGCCTAACATCATCCCTAGGAAATGTAAATTGGGTTAAAAGCAAAGTCAATACCTACCCTTGCAAAGAACAGAAACTGGCCCTAAAAGGGAAGAGTTAACCTACCGCAAACTCACCATTCATAATTAGGGTGTGGGTGTTGGGAGTGTGTGATACCTGATGGTTAGGTCCCCTTGTCTCAAAACTGACATAGTTAGAGCCATGTGTGGAAAGGAATTGAATCAATTTGAAGGACTTGGATTAGACAATGCCTGAGACTGTGGATATCAGGGGTTGAATCAGTTGACAATTAGAGTCATTCATGGTTAGATGCTGATCAGAGACTAGGCTTAGTCAGAATCCATTTCAAAAAACTGTCATAGTTACCAGCACATATCAGGTCACGGATCTTGTAGATTCTTGGTCTGATGAGAGCCAAATCAACCCAAGTAAAACACAAGTTAGAGAGTCATTGAGGGCCTCCTATAGTCTTGCTGATAGCATAAATCTTAAAGCATATAAAACCAAATAAATGTTTGATCTAAAACCTCAATCTGTCATGACAACACATCCACTTTTGGCCATAGCACCCAACTTGTACAAATTATGCAGTAAACTAGTTCAGGAAATTTAGTTAGCAAAATGTATTGAAAGACAATTTTAATAGGCAAAAGGGCAGGCATGCTCAAATTATTGTATTGTTGACTCTTGGGAGTTAAAGGTGGAGTTACCTTATCAATATTTGAAAATCATGAATAACCAAAATGCAAGGAAACCCCTTGTGGCATAAGAGAGTAAGTAAGGCTAAATTCAGTCGACTTATGAATATTGGGTAGTGACCATGATTAGCATGATTTTCATGTACACTAATCCATGATACGTTCATAAATCAGTTACAACTCTGGTGCCTACCAGATCATCCAAGCTGGGAATAAGTAAATTGGTTATGCCTCTTTACAATGGGAAAAGGTCGGTTTCTATCCCAGAGTTCCCCACCACTAGCCTACCATCAATTTTGCAGAAAAATCTGGTATGTGATAATGCACCAAAGGTTGAAACTCTTGTCTCTATCAGGTGGCAAGAGACACAGGAGATGACCAATTAGATAGCATAGTAAATATTTTGAATTATCAGCATTTGATGCAAGAATTCCCCAGGAACTTGAGCTAATGTAAGGCTAGTAATCCACAAGAAAAGCTCTGCAAGAAGTTTACTTTAAAGAACTCTAGCTTAAGGGTTGGAATAATGGACCTGTAAAGCCCAGCTCGATTTAGTTTAAGGATGACCTTTTTGGGCCCAATTCCACTTTTTAGGGGAAAGGCCCAATTCTATTTCCAGAATAACACCTTTTGTAAGATTAAAATCCTTAACGCAGGGATTAAAATCATCTGCCCAATTATTGTTATTGTTATTATTATTATTATTATTATTATTTTATATATTCATGTTTCAATATACTAAAATCCTAAATCTCACGCAATGAGTTCTAAATTTGAATGTGCAGCATACTTTGCCTTTCAATATTTAGGGAATTATATGAGTTTCAGTGCAACCTTCGTTTTCTTTAAACTCTGTGTATATGTGGATCCGGGAAAGCATTGAAATACTGTATCATTTTTCCATCACCTTCAAAATTAAATTTCAAAATATATTTAGATATTTTTTTTAAAATCCCCAATCTCACGCAATGAGCTCTAAATTTGAATGTGAAGCATACCTGTCCTTCAATATTTAGGGAGTCATATGAGTCTCAATGCAACCTTCGTTCTCCTTAAACTGTGTATATATGGATCTGGACTATCATTTACCTATCACTTTCAAAATAAAATTTCCAAAATAACTCTGATATTTTAATAATCCCAAATATTACACAATGAGTTCTAAATTTGAATGTGCAGCATACTCTGCCCTTCAATAGTTAGGGAGTCATACGAGGCATAGTGCAACCTTCGCTTGTCTCAGATTCTATGGGAGTCATACGAGGCATAGTGCAACCTTCGCTTGTCTCAGATTCTATGCATATGTGGATTTGAGAAAGCATTTAAATACTGTATCGTTTTTCTATCACCTTCAAAATTAAGTTTCAAAATATATTCAGAGATTTTTTTTAAATCCTAGATCTCACGCAATGATCTGGGGTATCATTTTTCTATCATTTTCAAAATCAAATATCCAAAATACACTCTGATATTTTAATAATCCTTGATCTCACACAATCAGCTCTAAATTTAACTGTGCAGCTTACCTTGCCCTTAAAATTTAGGAAATCATGAGTCTCAGTACGACCTTCATTTGCCTCAGACTCTGCATATGTGGATCCGGGAAAACATTTAAATGTTGTATCATTTTTTCTATCTCCTTCCAAATTAAATTTCAAAATATGTCGAGAGATTTTTTTAAATCCTAGGTCTTATGCAATAAGCTCTGAATTTGAACATGCAACATACCTTGCCTTTCAATATTTAAAGAGTTATATGAGTTTCAATGCAACATTCGTTTTCTTCACTCTGCATATATGAATCAAAATTTTTCTTCAAAATATTCCAAGTTCTTCCAACTGTTTCCCAATTTAGTGTAAAATTCACATTTGCAAAATGCTGTTGGGATCAATTCCTCACCAGAATTACGTTGACTTGAGTTTTTCATTGTTCTAGAAAATACGTAGGAGTAGGGTTAAGTCCTGTCATAATACTATTATAAATCTATATATTTCTGAGCTATTTAGGGGACCAAATAATTTTCAAGATATCAAAATGACACACTCAATTTAAGGATACCGTTATTCAAAATGGGCGAGTAGGGTACTAATATCTTCTCTACTCATAATCAACTCCCAATCTGAGAACTCTTTCTCAAGTTAGAGTTTTTTTCCAAATATTTCCCTTTAAAAATAAAATTTGATGGTAACTTCACAATCAATTTAATTCATTTCAAAAATTTTAGCAAATTCGTTATTTTCTTATAATTACGATTACTACAATTTAACATTGATCAAGTTTTAAAGCTTGAACCTAGGAATGTGATGCTTGTTTGGTGTGATGTTGTGTTCTTTGATACGGAGGATTGATGGCGATGTTGTGTAATGTATGTTTGAGGTCTACATAAGTGCTCGAAAAGGGTTGATGATGAAAATGAAGGGAATACTTGCTTCTTAATGGTTTGTTTGGAGATGTGAGAAATAGAAAAAAAAGAATAAAAATAAAAAAAGTAAATTGTTTGAACGAATAAAAATATAAGAAAAAAAGTTTATTTTTTAAATAAAAAAAGAAAAAAATATATTAATAATATAAACTTTATTATATAAATTAAAAAATTAAAATTAATTATAGAAATTTTATTTTTTATTAATATTTTTTTATTATTTTAAAAATATATAAAAATTTTAAAAATGACACAGATAAAAAATTCTTTTTCCTTCCTCACTTTGTCACAGAGGAGAATTAATTTTTTTATGAATTATTTTAAAAATATTTTTTCCTCTTAATTTTATATACAAACAAACAAATAGTAAAAATATTTTCTTATATATACTTTTTCTCATTTTTGCCTTTCCGTCTTGAACACCCCATCCAACTGAAAAAATTTGGCTTTTGAAGAATATCTTGATGTTGCAATATCATCAGTGTAAACACTTAATCACGTTTGAGATCCCTATTTTAAATTAACTAGTAGGTGAATAATAAGTTAAATAATGAATAAATATTAAAATTAATAAATAAAAAGTAGAAAAATGAACTAACAAAAAATAGAAAAAACAAATAAGTAGAAGTGACAAAAAATATATATATAATAAGAAAATAATAAATAATAATAATTTTTTTTAATTTAAATAATAAATAATAATAAAAAAAAGAGAGAAAACAACAAAAACAGAAAAAAAATAAAAATAAAAAATAATAAACAAAATAAAAATAAATAAAATGACAAAAAAAATAAAAACTAAAAAGAGAGAGAAAAAAAATAATAAAAACATAAACGAAAAAAGATAGAAAATATATAATAATAATAATAATAATAATAATAATAATAATAATAATAATAATAATAATAATAATAATAATAAAACAGGAAAATAAAAAATAAATTAAAAAAGGAAAATTAGAAAAAATAAAAATAAACAAAATTTAGATAATAATAGTAAGTAAATAAAATACGTAATATAAAGAAAATAAAGGAGAAAACACATTCATTAATGAAGCGGTTGAAAAAATTAGAAAATGGTTAGTGTTAACGGCTAGGTGGATTTGAGTCATATAAACAGGGAGATTTAGTGTGAAGAAGGGGCTTTTGGCTTTTACTCTGGGAGAATTAGGAAAAAGACTGGGAGAACAAGAAAATTCTTCTCGAGAAGACTTTGGAGGCTTCACTTCCAGCATCCCTCCGGGATCAGAAACTCTGCTTCAACCATCCCCGCTCACGCTCGGCCATAGACCAGAGGAGGAATTCGATCTTGTGATCTTCTTCTCCAAGTCTTCCATCGATCGCGTACAGGTCAGTCCCATTTCCTCCATGGTAGTTAGATCTAGAACTTTGCATGAATGTGGTTTAAGATCATATTCGTATCAAGCTTATGTGTCAAGGCATGTTTAGTATTAGCAAATATGTTCGATGATATTACTGTATGAAGAATCGGTCCCTAACGCAATTTACAATTTGATGAGATGCACTGCTAGTTTCCAGTAGCTTATGCAATGCTAATCTGGAACTCGAAGAAATATCATCCTTAGGTTAGGATTAGATTGGTTAGGGATTCATCTATATTCGACATATAGGTTCGTAAGAGTTACGAGTCACAGGATTTGGTTTAGAAATCAATCTCCACCTAAAGATTTCCTTTCCATCCATGCAGAATATACCTCTTTCCTGTGATCTTTTTCTTCCAAGCCTTCCATCGATTGCGTACAGTTGCATGCATAATGCATCGTTGAACGTGGAAGTGTCTGTGCCCCCTGCATCCATTCATTGTTAAAATAGCTAGAGTCAATGGTCCGTTGATGGCTCATACTGACCAAGTCTTGCATGAAGAATACTATAGAAACCAAAAGGTTCATGGTTACATACGAAGGTTGCAGCCAATACCTGTTACATCCTGCAAGCAAGTTAGAAAATATCTCATGCGACGCCTCACTAATGTCATTCTGAGCTTTGTCCAGAAGTGGACCTGAATTCATTGTTGATTGTACATACACCGAGAGAAGTTTTGAGGGCGTTTTCTAATGGAATAATCCCTGCATAATATTCGAGTGGTTTGCGACAATAGCCACGTTGACCAGAATAGCCAAAGGTTTGGTGATTTGAAAAAACAAAGAGACTCTGTTTCATCCTGAATGAGTTGGGTACGAAACTTGCTGGTGACTCTGCTCCATCACACCTTGTCCATCTCGAAAGGGTATCTGACTGATACTAGGAGCGAACACCATATTGGAATAGGCCCCCTTGAATTTCACGTCCCTGGCTCTCCCTCCAAAGGACGAAAACTCCTCATTGTGAACTCGTTCCTCTATAAATGGCGATCCTGTATTCCCAAGCCCAGTATTATAAGCTATGCACCCATTTGTTGGAAGAACTTGTCATTGTTAATAAATCTGAATACAGAGGAATAGCAATGGCTCAGAAGAGTGTCCCTGATACTAGTGGAAATCCCCTCGGTAGACTAGGAAGTGGAAACTCAAGAGTGCAAGGTCCAGGGGCTAGTCCCTTATCACTGATATACCAGTTCACCCAGACTCCCGTCCCGCTGTGGGAATTGGACTTCTTAAAGGTGGAGACTCACAGCTATCCGGAAGGTCTCCCAATATAGAAATATCATAGACCATGGGAATAACCTATGATTACATCAAGTCTCTGTAAATCTCAGTGAAAAGGATCAGAAAGCTTCAAGGCATGCTGATGATTGAGGTTCTGTGCCCGTAATCGCCATTTCTTTAGATAACGCAAAATGTATAATGGGTGCTCTTCGGGGAAAAGCTTGCTAATTTGGCTCATGAACTTGAATCTATGTGGCAACGCTAAAGGCATCCAATATCTGCAACTATAGAAGTTCTTCGATTCTGCAAGAAAGATCCCTCCAATGTTGGTGTGACTCTACTTCCGTCAGCTACTGTGAAGAAGAACGTTAACTTGGTGAGAGAGCATAGAAAAGAATTCGAACATGGTCTTCGTCCAGAGAATATTGTCACTGTTTCCTCTACTCACTCTCCATTTTTCGAGCAATGGGAATGTTGAAGGAGATACTGGAAAATAACGTTAAGGGTAGGCTTCCGGCAATATAGGGACTGGAAAAGCCAAGCAGTTTCAAGAACGAACTCATAACATGATCATATCAAGATGCCTAGAGTGGAAATAATTGCTGACTCGGTCATCCCAGGAACGGCTCTTTGCTCTGCCTATAGTTCCCTATCATTTCGTGGAGATATGAACGTGCTGGCCTTGGGCCAGCACCTATCTCAAAGCTTTACTGTATCTTGCGTATATGATGTGGGGACCAAACTCCTAAGCAATGCGGCATGGTGTGTGAGAAAAGAAGAACAACTTCAAAATCGACTCAAAGAATGAGACCCATGCAGGCTGGGCGTCTCGACGTGGGAAGCGTTCCATGCAAAAAGTAAGGCAAATTAAGATGGTCATGGGACCTACTAGTAAACCCTATCTGAAATGAAAAAATGGCTTAATACCGTACACGTATACAGATTTAACGAAGTATGAATTACAAAAATAAATAGCTCGAAAGGCTGAACGTAAGGCATGCTTATCCCCAGTTCCCTGCTTCGAATCCCACACGTGACATTTATGTTTTATTTCTGCAGCACGCCAGATAGAAAGCATTACGAACCTCCCACCACCTTATCGAAATTAAAGTTGCGATAATATTATATTTGAATTTGACAGGAGCATAAGAAAAAAGAAAGGTTCCTCCCAAAATGCGCGATTTAAAAATGTTTTGCCCACCGACCAGAAGAAAAAAGAAAGGTTTTGACCATAGCATTGCCGGTTGGTATTACGCTCTGTTTTACTCATCTTGTCCGGTTTCTTCTGCACCTGAACTGCAGTTTTCCGACTGAACATTTCCCTTTCTTCCCTTCAATGTCTTCCTCCGGTTTCCCTCCTTTTTCCCCCGATTTTGGGATTAGCGGCACTAAAACTTGGACTGACCTTTTTCCAGAGTGGGATATGAATGATACAGAAATTAATTCTGGTCAGCTGAACGATATTTACGCTTCGTTAAAAACCAGTTCTGAAGTAGATGGAGTTAATTCATTTCTCAACGTTTCGCCGAAGCACGCGCCCAAATCGCGTAGGAGGTCCGATTATAAAAACCATAAGCACAATAAAAATCAGAATAGCAGCAGAAGGATCTACGAAGTGTTTATTAGTTTTAGAGGGCAAGACACCCGTGCTTCTTTCACCTCTCATCTCTACACCTCTCTTCAACAAGCCGGAATCACTGTTTTCAGGGATGATGATTCACTTCCTAGGGGAGATGAGATTTCAACCTCACTGATGCGTGCAATCGAAAACTCCCAAATTTCTGTTATTGTTTTCTCAAGAAATTATGCAAGTTCAAGATGGTGTCTGCAAGAGTTGGCCAAAATAATGGAGTGTCATAGAACCATAGGGCAGGTGGTTCTGCCTGTGTTCTACGATGTTGATCCCTCTGAAGTGCGTCGTCAAACAGGTGACTTTGGAGAAGAATTTAGAAAATTTTTGAACCGAATTTCAGCTGACGAAGACAAATTCTTGAGAGACGTGCCGGATTGGCAGATGGGACTTCGTGAGGCTGGTGGCATTTCAGGAATCGTAGTCTTAAATTCTAGGTACTTTTCGAATTCTTCATATTTTTATTGCCTTTACATATATAATATATGGATTGCGGCTTTTTGTATCTCTTGAATTTCTAAGAAATCTAAGATTTTACAAAATTCATTCACGGAATATTGTCTCTCAAGTAAAAATAACATCTTAGAAATGCACAGTATCTAAAAAAGAGTATAAATAACTCTATTTTGCTTAATTTTTGTTGTCTTTGATGGGTCAGAAGTATCTTGAGATCAATTCTGTTATAAACCTAAACCACAACTAGTTTATAGTGTTCAATCATGACTGAGCTTGTCACACGATCCCATGCAGTTCATTATTTCACACTACTGAAGATATGTATTCAATTTAACCTTAAAAAATTAGATGTGAACCAAATCAACCCATTTTTCTCGTACTTTTTCACCTTTTTTTTTTCTGATTAAGAAGCTACACTTACTGCATTTTATAGAAAGAGAAATAGTTAAGACATGGAAAAGGAGAGTAAAGATAGGGCTGAGGAGCGGTCGGATTCGGACGAGTGATAATTCAAAATTGTTGTAATCCAAATTTCATAATGTTATCATCCAATTCCATCTGTGAGTTTAGTCGGATTAATTGGATGTCAGTTTATTTAGATGGATAAGAATGGATTTATATTGAATACGAGTATTGCAATCACCATGAAAGCGACTGCAAACTTCTCGACCATGGTTTCTCATTACTCCTCTTTTCTCTCTCAAATTTGCCTTCTCATCTTTTAGCCTTATTTGTTCTCCGAAGGTTGTATAATTAGTGTGCAGAGTGCAGACTGTGAACTTCCTTTTTCTGCAACTATGCATTTCATTGTCCCTTTAATCTATAATATAATATAATATAATATGATATATTTTTTAAAATATAAATATTTTCAGTCGGGTTGGTTATTGACAAAAGTTAAAATGTGAATACGGACCGGTTGAATTAAATCATTTTAAACTGGTATAACAAATCTGAATTTAATTGAAACCGATCCGTTGGACTTATTTTTATTGAAAATAGCTGTCAGGTTATAAAATTATAACTCATTTACTTTAGGGTACTTTAGGAAATCAAACAATGTTGTCCAAGGAATAATAAAAGAATAAAAATGGTAACAGACATATATCTTTTGTTTTACAAAAAAAAAAGAGAAATAGTAGCAAGTACCTCGCGTTATATGAGGTAAGGGGACTAGAACACACACAAACATATCTGACCAACTATAATTTTAACTCAAATCCCCCTCTACTACACATACATATTTATGTGCACTTATCCTGTATTTTGTTTTGTTTTTATAGGAATGAAAGCAAAGCTATTGCGAGTGTTGTTGAAAATGTTACTCGTTTGCTTGACAAAACAGACTTGTTTGTTGCGGATAATCCTGTGGGAGTAGAATCTCGAGTACAAGAAATGATTCAACTGCTAGACCTCCAATTAAGTAATGTTTTACTAATGGGGATGTGGGGAATGGGAGGAATTGGTAAATCAACCATTGCGAAAGCCATTTACAACAAAATTGGCCATAATTTTGAGGGTAGGAGCTTCCTTGCACATATTAGGGAAGTTTGGGGGCTAGATCATGGCCAAGTGAATTTACAAAATCAGATTCTGCTTGATATCTGCAAAAAAATGGAAACAAAGATACATAGCATTGAATCAGGGAAAAATATGTTGAATGAAAAACTTCATTACAAGAGGGTACTTCTTGTACTTGACGATGTGAATGAATTAGATCAATTCAATGCTTTATGTGGAAGTCGTAAATGGTTTGGTCCAGGGAGTAGAATAATCATCACAACCAGAGATAAGAGTATACTAAGAGGGAATCGGGTCGACAAAGTATACATAATGAAAGAGATGGATGAAAGCGAATCTATTGAGCTTTTTAGTTGGCATGCATTCAAGCAACCGAGTCCTAGAAAGGATTTTGCTGAACTTTCTAGAAATGTAATTGCTTATTCTGGGGGATTACCACTAGCTCTTGAAGTCCTTGGGTCCTATTTGTTTGATATGGAGGTAGAAAAATGGAAAAGTGTATTGGAGAAACTCAAAAGAATTCCCAATGATCAAGTACAAAAGAAGTTAAAAATAAGCTATGATGGTTTAAATGATGATACAGAGAGAGAAATATTCCTTGATATAGCTTGTTTCTTTATTGGGATGGAACGAAATGATGTTATACACATATTGAATGGATGTGGACTTTTTGCAGAAAATGGAATACATGTCCTTGTAGAGCGAAGCCTTGTGACGGTGGATGATAAGAATAAGCTCAGAATGCATGATTTGTTACGAGACATGGGGAGAGAAATTGTTCGTGCTGAATCCCTGAAGGAGCCTGAGGAGCGTAGCAGGCTTTGGTTTCATGAGGATGTGCTTGATGTGTTATCAGAACAAACTGTAAGAACTTTATCCGTTGCTTGTGGATTTAAACTATCATAAGCTGAAAGCCAGATAAAATTTTATTAATCTATTGTTAACATTCATTTTGTGTTCTTGATTGTCATAAGAAGTTTGAACATTAGTTAGATTATGAATTGCTTTCTACTTCTTGGTTAACTAATGAAGTGTTTCATTACAAGATTTTAGCTGCCATTCTTCCTTAAGCTATACTTTCTTTATATCTTTGTCGGGTTTATTTCACAGGGAACGAAAACTGTTGAGGGATTGGCTTTGAAGGTTCAAAGAACTACTACAAAATATTTCAGTACTAAAGCATTTAAGCAAATGAAAAAACTCAGGTTACTTCAACTTGCTGGAGTACAACTTGATGGAGATTTCAAATATCTTTCAAGAAATCTGAGATGGCTTTGTTGGCATGGATTTCCTTTAACATACATACCTTCAAACTTTTATCAAGGAAGTTTAGTTTCTATTGAGTTAGAAAATAGCAATGTCCAACATGTGTGGAAAGAGGCTCAGGTATACATTGAGTTTAGTTTTCCACATTTCATGGTTCATATTTACAGATGCAATTTATATCTCAAATAGTAATACTGTTTTATTACACGGTACTCAAGACAGTTTTCATCTATTTTATTTCAGTCTTCTTAATTTTGCAAGTGAAAAAAAGTTTGCCAAATATTCCAATTGTGAAGCGTTATATTTATTGTTATGGAACATTAGTTCTTCTAATTTATAAAAATAAAATTTACAAATTGTCGTAAAAACATATGAAATTAGATGTGTTTTAATTTGATTCACCCTTAATACAATTTCTTTAAACTCTTATCTGAAGATGTGTTAGCGCATCATTAAAAAACTCAGATCTCATATGCAGTGATTTTGATGGTGAAACTTCCTTAATAATTCAGCAGTACATGAGTCGGTGATAGAGTAAAGAAGTTCTAAACTAATCATGAACCAGATTTAGTTTCTGCCTGATTATCTTATTGAATATGTTTTATTTATATATTTAATGTGCATCAACATGAAAAGATCTTTCAAATAGAACTGACAAGATATGACTACCAAAATCTTGTGCAAAATCTTTTATATAAGAAAGGAAGGGAAATGTTGGGGGTTGCAATTTGGTATTTGATTAAAGATGCTCTAATTTCAAATTTCAAAATCTATCTACTAAAAATTTTAAACTCTTAGCAAAATGCTCGTAATGGCTTCTAAAAATTTGTGACATTGTTTAAGTAAATGTAGGTTTGGGTGGAAGATTTAGAAAGCAAAAGTATTGACTTAAGTCATTAAAAATTTTACTTTCCTCTTTCTAGGTAACATATTGTAATTGCATTAATCTATTTTTAAGATTCTTTGCTAATTCTTTTCTGTAACTTCTTTTCTTGCAGTTTATGGAGAAGCTAAAGATTCTTAATCTTAGCCATTGTCATTATTTGACTCAGACGCCAAACTTTTCAAACATGCCTAATCTTGAAAAGCTAGTGCTCACAGATTGTCGAAGTTTGTCTGAGGTTTCCCATACTATTGGATTTCTCAATAAAGTTCTTCTTATAAATTTGAAAGACTGTATTAGGTTACGTAACCTTCCAAGAAGCATTTATAAGTTGAAAACTCTGAAAACTCTCATTCTATCTGGATGTCTAAACATTGTGAAGTTGGAAGAGGACATTGGACAAATGGAATCTTTGTCAATCCTGATTGCAGATAAGACTGCAATAAGAAGAGTGCCTTTTTCATTAGCAAGGTCAAAAAGCATTGGATATATTTCATTGTGTGGCTATGAAGGATTCTCAAGAGACGTGTTTCCTTCTATCATTTGGGCTTGGATGTCACCAACAAATAATCTCTCATCCCTAGTTCAAACATCTGTGGGCATGTCATCTCTTACTTCTTTAGATGTAAATAGTAGTTCCCTTGATCTATCCTCCATCTCCGTGGAATTATCAAAGCTTCAAAGTCTTTGGATAGAATGTGGCTCAGAACATCAATTATCTCAAGATGTAGCAAGAATTTTGGATGCTTTGTATGCCACAAATTCTGAGGGATTGGAATCAATTGCAACCACATCACAAGTACCAAATATAGAAACTTCTGCATCAATTGAATGCAACAGTCTAGCACACTTTCCGAGAACAAAAAATTCCTTGAAATCTCTTTTAATTCAAATGGGAATGAATTGCCAAGTAACCAATACTCTAAAAGAGAGCATTTTACAGGTTCACTCTCTCTCTCTCTCACACACACTCCCTCTGTATGTGTTGCTATTATCTATTTGCTATGCTTTTATATACACATATATAAATAGAAATATATATAATATTTTATTTCTAATAAAAACAGGTAAGCATTTTAATTATTGCCTTGTTTCGGATGTCTTTCATATGTATAAATCTCCAGCTATTGGAGAAATATATGTTAGTTTATACAATTTTGTTATCGATATGTAATACATGTGTGTCGCTAGGTGCCAGCAGTCCTCAATATTTAAAATTAAAATAATGAAACCATAAATACAAATTAAAAAATCATACTCCAACATAGATATTTTTCACATAATCATCACGTATTTCACTATTAGTTATGGAATACTCAAATGATAAATGTGAGACTGTGTTTGAAAATTATTATTGTAATTTTGAAGTTCAAAATATATTCTTTCATTTTGCATTCTATTTCATAATTTACATGAATTTATACTTGTGATGCTCGGTAGGGTATATATATATATAACACTTGTTGAAAGGACCGCTAGGTTAGTAAATATAAGTGCGGGTCAAAATTTTATTATGTAAGTAACTTTTATGCAAGCCTTTCAAATTAATAACACCGACCACTAATCTGTTGTTTCAGTGAGAACATAGTCGATGCATTCTTGTATATAAATTTTTTAGGCTAGTTAGGCATAAGTTTTTTTTCAAAAAGTGGAGATAATGATAATGTAGATCAATTGAAGGCACAAGCACCAGATATGTTAATGTTTTAGGAACCTGTATTGGTCCATCAATCTATCGTTTAAGAAAACGAAATCGGCCAATCTGAATTTAACTTTAGTTAAATGTAGTATTTGTGATGTCATTTGTATATGCTTTTGTTTTGTTAAAAATTCTTAAAATCTTCAAAGTGCAAATTGTTATGAGCAGTACAATTTGTTATTATCACAATATAACTATCAAAGACTAACTTGGAAACTTTCTTTCTCGCTTTTTTTTTATGGCGCGATATTTTAAGTTGCACCATTAGTCTTTGTTTTAAAAATCCGAACAAATGTTTCTATGTCTAAATTTAAATTCTTTTCAACAAATTAGTTTATTTTTTCTTTTACAAGTTATCATTATTTTGGAGTACCATTTAGAAAATTTTGATTATCATACATCCTATCAGTATTTTTATCCTAATATACAGATCTTTCTTTCTATATTTTTTCTTTTATCACATCACATTTCATATCACATCTCTCTTTCTTTTTTCTTTCTTTCTATTTTTTCGTTTTTTTTTCACCGATTTTTAGATGGTTAACAACAATTTTACTTTTATAGATAAGAATATGAGTAATTATCTTGTAAGAAAAATTATATTTTTAAATCTTTAAGTAATTATCAGGTGGAATATTAATATATTATTCAATAAACTCGAGTATTTTTTTCATTTTTACAGAATATGACTATCAATGGGTGTGATAGTTTGCTTCCTAGTAACAATTATCCAAATTGGTTAACCTTCAATAGTGAAGGTTCTTCTGTGATTTTCGAAGTCCCTCAAGTGAATAGGCGTAAATTGATGGCAATGTTGTGCATTGTCCATTCTTCTACGCAAGACAACATAACATCAGATGGACTTAGAAATATATTGGTGATAAATCACACAAAGACCACCATTCAGCTCTATAAGAGAGACACGTTAACCTCCTTTAAAGATGAGGAGTGGCAGAGAGTTGTATCAAACATAGAACCTGGCAACAAAGTGGAGGTTCATATTATTTTTGGGAATGAATTCATTGTGAAGAAGATAGCAATTTATCTGATATATGATGAACTAATTGATGAAAACATAGAGTGCAATCGTGCACAACATAAAAATGTAATTGTATCTGGTGGTGATGAAAACATGTGTGCTATCAAGTGCAACTCTTGTCAAGTGGAATCTATGAATGACTTTATACAAGGGCAGAAAAGAAGAAAATTTGGGTAAAGATACAAGATGGTGAAAGAATGTTTGGATCAAAATTTATTTGTATGATGCCTACAAAAAATTGTATTGGCAATGCTGGTTGTAGAATCAATCGGAGATTGTATTGGTAATGATATTGGTATCTAATATATTGATCTCACGTATTGCTTTCTCTATTCTGATTTCGGCTAACTATACATTTGACAAAATGATCGTGTGTAAGTAACTATGGCAAAGAAAAGTTTTGCAAAAATCTAATTCCTTTATGCTAAAATCTATTTCTTCAATTCTCTGTGCTGTGTATAAGTGACTTATAGCTTATCATGCTTATTCAGTTCCATGTTTCTTTTGAGCTCATGAAAGTTGTCCTACATGTGGTTTCTTTTGGTTATTGAAGTGTATTGGTTTTGTTAACAATAATTGGAAGTTTGTTGTGATCTCTTTCACTACGCGTGGTGGTTTATTAGGAGGTTGTAAGTAAAGTTTTTGTCAAAGATTTTATTGGATATTAACCTTGAATTATGGAATTATGATATGGACGAGCTTCACTTTCATCCGTGGTATTTGATAAGGAAAAACCAGCAATTGAAAGTTTTCTATAAGCTGACTTATGCTGGCAGTCATGGGAAATGTTGATTTGTGTGCCCATGCAGAATGAATGAAAAAAAAAAAAAAAAAACCGCTGAAACTAAGCGTTTACATAGATCTACTCGTGATGTTTGAAAGGTGTTCATTTTGAATTGAATGTAAATAATGACATTTATACTGTCCGAGAATGATTTGACATGTAAAATAATTTTTCTTTTCAATCTGTCATAACCGAATATGGATTTTGGTTTGCTACTGTGCTTGAATACACTGTTTCAAAATGCCATATGTCGCATGTAAGTGAGTTGAATCTCAAACGAGTGTCCATATTTTTGTTTGATTAACAATAATGCAGCCATTATTTGATTAAAAAATTAGTAACAGATAATAGTGCCTTTGTATTGAATATTCACGTCAATGGCTCTAGTTCCATTTCTTGTGTGTATTCGTGTGAGTAAATTTGTGTATATATAAAACCAGATCGGAGAATTCAATTTGCACCTTGTTTTGTATCAAGGCTGGAATAGTCCTTTGAAATCAATGGCTAAATAAATAATGAGTATGATAGTAGGCTAATAATTAAAAGATTGTATACTAGGAGATATAAAGGAAATAAGTCTCAGATAGAAGGATTTAATTGGTAGATATAGCAATTAGTTAGTTGAGGAAGTAGTTATTTATACAAGGGAAGGGGAAAAGTAGTTAGATGAAAAGTCAGATAGCTGAGAAGGGAAAAGAGCCTCTCAAATTGCTTTTACATTATATCTGTTTTTTTTTTTTAACTTAATCTTTGGGGTTAGGTTAAAAACTCATAAATAAATATATAGATTCTTTTCACTCTTCGGTACCATTATAACAATTAGTATTAAAGTTTCTTTTCCTTAAAAGTTGTGATTATAATTGAGAAAATAAGAGTCACTAATTAAGATTTGAAAATTTAGTTAGGACCATTATAATAAAAGGTAGATAATCAACAATGAAACATGAAAAATTAGTACCATCATTGAAAAAGCCAGAAGCAACGCTTAATGCAACATTTTTGAAGAATTTATTGATGATGGAATCTTTGTGCCGGTTGATACAATAAATGCAAAACAATTGAATGGGAAGGAGACCAAAATAGAAATATAGAAAAAGAAGTTGCATATGAGAAAAGATGAAAGAATGAAAGATCTAGCCTTTCCCTGTGTGACAGAATTGGGTGTAAAGAATGACAAGCTAAAGATGAACAGTTTTTTGCTCTAAAATCTATTCCACAGGGATAACAGGCCAAACTCTAGTTGATAAGTATGAAAGGAAGGGCTTTTTCTTAACAAAGACATTACATAGCAAGTAAGAACAGAAAAAATCTTATGTGGAGGAAAATATTTTTAGATGCAGATTACATATTTGATGATAGATATTATGATGATCCATTATCAAAATTGATAGCAACAAAACAAAATGGTAGTTTGGAGGATTATTTAGAGTCTTTTAATGAATTATTGGCAAGATCAAGGGTAGAAGACTTAATGGTTTTGAGTATATTTTTGGGAGGACGGAGAAGTTCCTTAAAGAAAGAAGGGAGGTTACACAAACCCCAATTAGTCCAAGAAACGATGAAGAAGAAACGATGAAGATGATAAGGTTGTAAGAAAAGTTGTTACTGAAATTAAAAAGGAAACAACTAGACATTCAATTGGTGAGATCATAAGAGGTGAGGATTGCATGGAAACCTAAGATGATTACAGTAAACAATAGTAGGAAAAGGGAGTTTGTAGAAAAGGAATTTCAGTGGTAAACCTACATAGGCCAATAGGATTAACAATAATTACAAAAGGGTACACGTGTTTCTTATGCTGAATGTAGATAAAGGAGGAAAGGTTTATATTTTACTTGTAAGGAGAAATATACACAGAAGTATGAAAAAGTAAACAATTTAAAGTGATGATGATATTAGAAGGATCGACAAAAAAAGGTTGATAAGATCATGGAACAATGGAATGAGGAAAAAGAAGGAAAAGCTCAATTGAATTTTCACTCTATGATAGGATTAACATAAAAAACATCATTTAAACTATGAGGAAGCATGCAAGACAAAAAGGCTACCATCCTTATAGATAATGGAGCCTCTTATAATTGTGTTTGAAAAATTAGTAAAAAAGAGTTTGCAGTTAAAATACATGATACACCACAATACATGGTTAAGATGGAAGATGACTACACCTTGACAAGGCAAAGGATTTGTAAAGTTATAAAGGTGATGATCCAAAGGTTGGAGATATAGCAGGATTTTTACTTGTTCTCTTTGAATGGGGTAAATCTAGTTCTTGGATTGGAATGACTTGGAGAACTTGGTGTGATAAGGTAAATTTTAAGAACTTTATCTTAAAGATCAAGAAAGATGAAAAAAAAATGTCATTACAAAAGATCCAACCCATTTTTACGTTAATGGCCTTATTAAAATCTTTGATGCAATGGGGTAAGGTAGAGAAAGAATACTTTCTGGTGTACTATAGAACTAAGGAGAAGGAGAAACAACCAATAAAATAAATATAAAAAATGATACAAGAGTTATTGGCTAGATTCCTAAATGTTTTTAGCAACCACAAATGTTGCCATCTCCAAGGAAACAAGATCATGCAATAACATTAAAAGAGGGCGCAATAATACCTAACCTAAGGCCTTACCGTTACCCACACTACCAAAAACCATAAATAGAAAAATGGTCAAGAAAATGCTCCAATCTGGGATAATTAGACCCATTGTTAGTTGTAACATCCTCATAATCAATGTTATCAAAATCGCAGCTAACATCGTAAAGATGCATGATTTTACGACTTAATAATACCTTATTGATTCAAAATGCGAACATAATCTCAAGTTAGCAGGGTCGTTCAGGAATTGACAATCTAAAGCATTCAATTGTGGGAATGAGAAGACTCACACTTTTTCAAAAAAGAGAAATCGGGTCGTGCATAACTCATAATCTGGGTCATGCCTAACCAAACGGGTCAGGGATGGGTAAGAAATGGGTTGCGAGTTCTAGAAACGGGTTATAAGCTCTAGAAATGGGTCGAAAGCTCCAAAAATTGGTCGTGCCCCTTCTAGTACATGTAAACAGGTTCCACTAACTTGTAACGTCACTTATTTGCATGTTTTCAAAGCCTAATTGTTAATTAATGATTATAACTTTTTGAGAATTTGCCACTAGCCCACTACCTTTACTATGTTCCATTTCTATGTGTCACCTCTCTCTTTATTTAAATTTATAATAAGCTTTCTCTCTTTCATAGAATTAATCATTTACCCTTCATAGTTCATATCTTTGTTTTTAAATCTCACCCACCGAATGCTTCTTTTTTATCTTTTTTTTTGCATGTCTAAATTTTACCTTCTCTGTTCTATTTTGAAGTTTTAGTTTCTGTCCACTTTAGAATTAAAGTAAAAATATGGCTGATGATGGTTTATCTGTTGGTGGATTTGGCCAAGGGGGCAAGCAGATAAGCAAACTAGTGCATCATCAATTTCCTTTACTGATGGAGCTTCAAAAAATCCTAAGAATGTTGCTGGAATAAGAACAGATATGGAGTGGAAGCATGGTGTTTCTGTTGATGGAGATTTTAAAAAAATCAAATGTAAATACTGTGAAAAGGTGATCCCAGGTGGGGTTTATCAATTCAAACATCATTTGGCTAGGACAAAGAAGGATATTGGGGCTTGCATTGGAGTCCTTGATGATGTTAAGAAGAAAATGTGGGGTATTTTTGCTTCAATGCAAGAGAAACTTATTGAAAAGACAAATACAAGAGTTTGAACTAGAAGGAGGCATCAAGATGGATGCTTCTCTAGATAAAACCAGAAAAAAAAAAAAAAGGCAAGAAGCAACTAATCCTGCAGAACTTTTCAAGAAAAAAGGTGCAAGCTCTCAAGCCACTATCAATTCCATTTTCAAGGAAAGTTTGAGGGAGGAGGCATACCTAGAAGTTGCATAATTTTTATACAATAATGCAATTCATTTTAATGTGGTAAAAAGTGAAGAATTTCACAAGATTTGTGAAATGATTTCCTGACATGGTATAGGATTCAAGCCACCATCCTACCATGAGTAGGGTGAAGTATTAGAAGAAAAAGGTAGAATTGACCAAGAAAATTTGGAACAACATAAAGTTGAATGACAAAAAACTAGATGCACTATCATGACTGATGAATGAACCAATAAGCGAAGGAGGACCATAATCAATTTTTTGGTAAATAATCTTAAGGGGATAGTTTTCTTGAAATCCATTGATGCATCTAATATTACTAAAACTGCTGATAAAATTTTCAAGATGATAGATGGCATTGTAGAAGAGGTTGGTGAGGACAATGTTATCCAAATTGTCACAGGCAATGCTACAAATTACAAAGCAGCTAGAGAACTCTTGATGGCAAAGAGGAAGAAACTTTATTCGACACCTTGTGTAGCACATTGTATTGACTTAATGCTAGAGGATTTTGAGAACAAGTTACCAGTTCATACAATAACAAGTGGTAAAAGAGTTACAACTTACATTTATTCTAAGAGTATTCTGATTTCCTTATTGCATCATTTTACTAATGGAAAAGGTCTTACAAGATTTGCCATCACCTAATTTGCTACTTCTTACTTGGCTTTGGGTTGCTTAAATGAAAATAAGGGGGCATTGATAAGAATGTTCACATTTGATCAATGGAAATCTAGTCAATTGGAAAAAACTAAGAATGAAAAGGATGTTGAAAACTTGGTGATGAATAAGGAGTTTTAAAAAAATATTTTGAATTGTTTGAGGGGCGCCTATCCCTTAATTAAACTGTTGCGCTTGGTGGACTCAGATGAAAAGCCTACAATAGGATTCATTTATAAAGTAAGGATTCATTATAAAGAGATGGATTGAGCTAAGGAGAAGATAGAAAAAGCTTTCAATGGCACAAAGAAAAGGTATCGTATATAATAGATTATATTATATAATATATAATATAAATTAAATTGTACTCTATATATAAATAGACTATAGCTTTTAGTCCCTTATATTAGAAAGTGAAAACTAATTAAACTCTTGTTTTCTTATTATTTAGTTATATGCCTTTATGGAAAATTATTGATGAAAGGTGGGACAACCAACTGCATAGGTCTGTGCATGTTGCTGGCTACTATCTAAACCCAAAGTTTCATTACAATTCTAATTTTAAGGCTGATTTTGAAGTGAAACATGACTTTTATGACTGTGTTAAACGGATGTCGGAGATTCTAGTAAAATAAGATTGATGGCCAACTTAAAAATTTCAAAAGTAGATCGAATTATTTTGGTAGTGGAGTGGCTCAACTTGGTCTTAAAACTTTAGCACAATGGTGGGAATCTTATGGTTACGAACATCCAGTGTTATGTTAGTTTACAATTCATGTTTTGAGTTTGACATGTAGTTCTTCTGGATGCGAGGTGTAATCGGGTGCCTTTGAGATGGTGAGTGTACTAAGAATATTTCATTTCTAAAAAATGATACCTATTATTAATTTAATATCATAATATGATTTTATAATACTAAGAGAATGAATCACCTCAAACAAAAGACAATGAATGTTGTTGTGTTTGTAATAGCTAATTCAAGACTAAATAAGAAAAAGAAACTTAGGAAAGAAGAAAACTTTGATGTAGAGGATATTCATCCCGATGATGAATGGATAATGGAGAATGATGAAATTCAAAACTCAGATTTAGAGTTGAAAGAGGCAGATTTGGTTCAAGTTGGAGATGATGATAATATTAATGCTAATGCTAATGGTGGTGCACCTTTGGATGATTTTGAAAGTTCCTAATGTAGCTTATGATGAAGTTAATGAAGATGAGCATCACATGGGCGATGATCCTTAAGCTTGGCATATTAGTGATTTGATGCTTGATTAGGATTTCAAACTTGGAAGAACTATTTCTACTTTCTTGTGTTTTAGACTTCTTGCTTTGCGCTTTTACTTTCATTATTTTAGTTAAGTTATGGATATTTAGTTTTCTTGTTAATTATTAGTGGTTTAAGTTTAAGTAATTATATGATTTAGAGACACCTTTTCATTATCTATATTAATTGTGCATGTTACGATTCGATTTACGAGCCTACGAGTTATGATTATTTGTCATTCATCTGATCCTATGTAAAATCCTGATTTTAACAACCTTGATCATAATGATACTTGTCCTATGTTTAAGTCGTATCACAGATTCACTATTAGTTCGTTACTTTATGATGCGGAATCATTTGTAAAATTGTTGTTATAGAAAATATGATATAAATTTTTTTTTTGAAAGTACAAGTCTCATTGTAGTAACCAACATAGTAGATAATGAACATTAAGACATTGTCACTCACATTAATTTTGAAAACTCGCATTCATTTAATTGTTGTACTATACATTTATTTTTATAACAACATTTACATTATTAGTTATATAGGTAATACAACACAAACAATAATAAGTTAAGGCTCCTAGTTAGACCTTTAAATGACATAAAGACTTCAATGCCCTTCATAAGTTACAGTAATCCAAAACAAAATGTACAAAGATGGACAAAGCAAAATAAGATCCTTTATAACTTTTTGTACCTTCAATTCCATGAACATTCATCTCAAGTCTATTTTATTTGTTCTGTATAGACCGGTGCCATCATGAAGAGTATGATTGGACTTTGGAAAAGAAATGAAAGGTATGAAGTGAGAAATCATAATTTTTCAGTAGGTGTTTACCTTAATGTTGACATCATCATTTCTAATTCAATTACTTCAGTTTATTAAGAAAAGCTGACAGACATACAAATTCAATTATTATTTTTTAAAATTATACTTATCTGAAGTTCATTGTTTTTAATAATAGCAGAAATTAAATCACATAGAACATGAAATTCATACATACTTTGAATCACTTTTCATATAAATGCTTATAAATATAAATCTCATGCATTTTTTAGATCATTTTCTCTCATCACATAGATATTATATGACTCTTACTCATTTTATATCTTAATCATAATCATTCTTATTCTTTAGTCACCCTCTTAGTGACAGTTTCATTTAAGGCATAACATTAACCATTTAGTCAAATAATATCTTCCTCTTTTCTACTACTCTACCTTCTGATCTTGGATATGAGATCATTTTGAATGGTTGTCACCATCATAAATTTGGAAGACCTATGACTTTCCCATAAAAGGATTTATTTGAATCTCTAAGGCTTCAATATATAAGGTTATGTACCTTCTAATTACCATAGAAAGACCTACCACCTTTTGAGTTTGTAAAAGTCTCAGACTGAGCACACTAGAAGTAGTGTTAAGTTTTCACATAAGATTCTTCTTCAGTAATCTCTTGATTTATTAGGTTCCATTTTAAGTCTTTAAAATAAGATGCATGCTCAATATTCAATCAAAATTCTATATACATATAGCATCCAATTCATCCATTTAATATCAAATCATGAAACCATATAGATATACACAAATCATCATGTCATCCAAGAGATCACATAAGTCATTACATCACTCAAGAGAGCACATAACGCATTTACACATATAGGGACATGCTTAAGCATTACCATGATAAATAGGACATTAATAATGATCAAAAAGTTCACTTTCTTAATAAAAATATTTACTTAAGCATGGCTCTTAAATTTTGAACAACATGCACATTTCTTCTAAAATTGTCAAATTGACCTTGTTCTTTATAATAAGTTTCCCAATGGAAACCTACACCCTCAAACCTTTCTAAGTTTGTCTTATCCTTTTCCTTTCTCAAATATTTTGTTGGTTTTTTTCTTATCATTAAGTATATATTGGTCGAATGGTCTTTCCACTTCTCAAGTGGACTTTTTGTTCATATAGACCTCATGACCATTTTTATTTTTCAGATTTATTCCTAAGAGAGATGAACATGTAGGTTCTTATTTATTAAATCCTATTTATCCCAATTTTAATCTCTCTTGGACAAATGGCCTCTTCTAACCCCCATAAAGTTTTGTGTTCATCTTTCTCAGTCTTTATGGTTAAACTTTCAAATTCAAGACCTAAAGAGAACAATTCTTTAGTCCTTTCCTATTAATTTATTTTACTAGCTTGATTACTACTTTAGGTTAAATTATTCATATCTTAGCTCACTAAGTTATGTCCATTTGTTTATGATCACTTTTGTAACTTAAATTACCTAGTGACCTTAACTTAATAAAATTTTAATTTCTTGTTACTATTTTTCCAAGAGCGTGGTTGAATGGCCAATGTTACCTTCCTAAGGCCAACTAGTTTATTTTTCTTATCTCTAAAGGTTGTTTCTTTTAAGACCTTACCTTAAATTATTAAACTACACCAACTTACAGATTTAAGTGACTAAGTGGAGAGTTTTTAATTTTCTTACTCCATAACTTTGATCATGATCATAGAGAGTTTTAAGTATCTTGTTAAACTTTTAGTCTATAAGTTCACCTTGATCTTACTAGATTTAAGGTCCAATTTTTGAGTTAATTCTATAACTTTTAGGACTTAACCCTTTTAGTCTTTTAGGATGATTATCATATGGATTCAGATCTAAACTTTTATCAAAGTCTAAGTTCAAGATTAAAACTTTTAAGAGGAGGCATAAGAAAACATACAATTTTCATCATAAAGATAATAAAGAAAGCATTTTTCAAGACAGGCAAGTGGAAATCCACTGTATCTACTCCAAGGTCTATTCATCACTTACTTTGAACATCTAGAAAAAATTTACAAAAATTCTCAAATCTACCCAAACTTATAAAAATCATTGTAAAGAAATTTTAACCAATTAAATTGCTCCAAAGGTTCCAAGAAGTACTTTAATCCATCAAAATTTCCTTTTAACTTCATAAAATGACTAAAAACTTGGTGATGCTCATTTTTAACAATCAAGGGCAGTTTTTTGAACTCTATCAAACTCAAGCAAGTGGGATCCATAAAACTCAAAGAGATCCACCAAAAAGAGAAGAAAAACAAGCATAAACACATAATTAAAAGCTTAGAAAAAGTGTATGGTAAAGACCCTACTTGTTGAAGACTTATGTAAGGATTTTGTAGGTCTTTTGAATTTGATTTCCCTCTCATTTGTTGTCCACATGAATGCCTTCAAGGATGGTGGTAGGGCTTGGTTTGTTTGGCTTATTATATCTTAAACTTCAAATAGGAAGTTCAAGCTTAGTGTAGATTTTGGTGTTAGAGAAGTTGAAGTTTTGGGTAGTTTAGAGAGCTTTCACAAGTGTTTAGAAGAGTTTTAATAGAGAAAATGAGCCTCCCTTGTTCTTCCTAAACAAAATTCAACCACTTAGGGAGCTTGGAAATTAAATTCTCACTTAAGGGCATTTTGATCAACTTACATGTAATTTTTATTTTTAAAATTAAATATAAATATCATAAATTATCATTTAAGATTAGTTTAACACTAATCAATGTTAATTAACGCTAATCAAAGTTAATTTATTTTAAACATGATTAATTTTAATTAATTCAGATTAACTTACTTTAATCATGGTTAATTTTATCTCTCCTTATTAATACTTTTGTCTTATATGTTATTAATGATGTGATGACTCATGAGGGAGTCATTACCTCATTTTCACATATCAAATTTGTCCACAATGGATAAGGTCTAAGTTTCGACCTCTACTTTACATTTTTTTGCCCTTTTGTCCTTTAGAGGCATTTTTGGTAATTTTTTGAGAAGTTCTCAAATTATTTTCCTGATGTTTCTCACATTTATTGATTCTTTTTCAAATCATTCTTATGTCATTTTCAATTTTTTTGGAGTAGTTTATCCCTTATAGAAGATAGAATTTTCTAAAGGTATTTTGGGTATTTTCTTTCTCTCTTTACTTCTATTCTTTTCTTATGACTTTCTAACTATCATTAATAGATTCTAAACCTTTAAAATATATTTTAACTTTTATTTTGAATTACCTGCACATTTATTTGTGTCATCTTAGTGTAGAGATATTTTCCTTATCTTACAAATGATCTTTAATTATCTTAGAAATTTCAGGGATAATTTCGTAATTATCAATTTCTTAATCACTAACTCAGGAAGACAAATTTGAAGTGTTACATTATTCCTTACACTTGCCCTTTTATCTTGGTAAGAAAAGAAATGGTAGTTGGCAATTTGTGTGGACTATTAAGCCTTGAACAAAATCACTACCCCATATCAGTTTTTCATTCCCATCATTGATGAATTATTAGATGAACTAGCTAGAGCTATTTGGTTTTACAAGTTGGATTTGAAATTTGGATATTATCAAATTTGCATGAAGGAGAAAAATGTGAAGAAAACAACATTAAGAAATTACAAAGATCACTACGATTTTTAGTGATGCCTTTCATCCTTATAGATGCTCCTACACTCTAATCTTTGATTAACAAGGTTCTAAATCCCTTCTTACAAAAATTTGTGTTGGTTTTCTTTGATAATATACTAATCTATTGAAAACATGAGAGTAGTCACCTAATGCATTTGAAAAAAGATGTTGGGAATTCTGAGACAAATTCAATTTATATAAAAAAAATGCTTGTTCAAAGTTTTACAAGTGGAGTATCATGGGAATATTATATTTGCTAAAGGAGTGGACGTAGTCCCAAAGAAAATAGAGGTTGTATGAAAATGGCATGCATTGAAAGATATCAAAGGATTAAGGGAATTCTTAGGCCTAACAGGTTATTATAAAAGGTTTGTCAACTATTATGAGAAACTAACCAAACCCGTAACTGACTTGTTTAAAAAGGATAAATTATGTTGGTTCAAGGAAGCTTAGTAGACCTTTGAGAATTTAAGAAATAAGATGACATATTTTCCTATGTTAGCTATCCAAGATTCTTCTAAGGAATTCATGATGGAAACAAACACATCTAACAATGGTTTGCGAGTAGTTTTGTCTCAAGATGGAAAACTAGTGACATTTCTCAACCAAAAACTTTTAAATTGGGCTAAATTAAAATCAGTATATGAGAGAGAACTCACAGTTGTTATGATGGTAGTATAGAAATTGAGCCATTTTGTCATCCTCATAGACCAAAAATGCTTGATGTTCTTAATCAAATAAAGGATCCCTTATTTATTGGTAGAATTGAATTCTTGTACCATAGGAGGTCATTCAAGCTTGTTTTGCACTTACAAAAAACTAGCAATGGTGGTTGAAGGCGTGAAGCATGACATATGTCATTGAGCAATATGACATCTATCACAAAAATAAATATCAAACATTGGCTCCAACTGGACTTCTACAACCACTTCCATCCCAACACAGGTCTAGCAGGATATCTCAACAGATTTCATCACTAATTTGCTAAAGGTTAGGGGTAAGGACATAATTCCAATGGTTGTTGATTGTCTGACCAAATATGTACACTTCCTCAACCTTAGTCACCTATTCACTACTAAGGATGTAACCACCTTTTTATTGATCAAGTTATAAAATTCCATGGATTTTCAACTTCAATTGTAATAGATGATGATTATTTATTTCTTAGCCAATTTTAGGTTGAGCTATTCAAATTAGTAGGAACCAAGCTCAGATACAACATTGTTGACCACCCATAGATAACTGGGCAACGGAGGTTGTTAACAGATACCTTGAGACATATGTAAGGTTCTTTTATGGTTCATACATGAAGATTTGGCCATATTGGCTTAGTTGGACAAAATATTAGTTCAATACTAACTATAATAGCTCCATCAAAATGATTATTTTTCAATTCTTATATGGCAAGATCCTTCTTTACCATGTAAAAAGGATACGTATGCCTCCGAGGTTGAGGAAATGACACACATTATTAATGAAGGAGATATGATGCTAGATAAACTCAACCATAACTTAGAGAAGGTACAACAAAGAATGAAATAACAAGTGGATTAAAAAAAGAGTTTACCTTAAAATTCAACCATATTGGTTAAGGTCTCTCACTAAAAAAAAAATAAATAATATCTCATTGCTTATATGGACCTTACAAGATTTTACAGAGGATTGGGGTAGTTATGTATAAGCTACAACTTTTGGATCATAGCAGAACCAACCCATGTTCCACATTAGCTTACTCAAAAAGGCAGTTTTGGGAGATACACAACTACAATCTTTATCGAACTTGTCAGTGGAATGTGAACTTTAGGTACAACCAGAGGATATTCTTCAGTTACGGTATAATGCTATAGGAGAGACAAAAATCTTAATTCATTGGACAGGTCTTTCAGACTATGAAATTCCAACTTTTCACCTTAAGCACAAGGTGAATGATTTTAGGCAAGTATTGGTAAGAGGTAAAGAAGATAAACCTTAAGTAGAAAGGTCCAGCAGATAGGTACAACAGTTAGTTAGTTGATAAGAGAATGAAGCCCTTGAATTGCTTTGACATTATATCTAGTTCTTCCTACCTTAGCAATTGAGATTAGGCTAGAAACTCTTTTCTTAAATAAATATAGATTTTTTTTTCACTCTTTTCACGTACAATCGTAACAAAATGAAAAGATAATAGAATGCATGATGGATTTTTTTGTTATTTCACATGTGTGCGTGAGTGTTATTCTTTCATTTAATTTTTTAGGCTGTCAAACTATTATCTCATATTTGCATATCTTTCTCAATACGTCGATGTACATGTTAGTCCTTTGTAATACAATATGTACAATCCTTTGAGTATTTTTTTTTGTTCAATAAATTTTTTCTTTAAAAATATTTAAATTCGTGCAATGATTTATAACATTTATGTGATTGTTTATTCTTAGGTGTTGTGTGTATTGTAAAACTACTAGTAAAATTAAACTTTTATATCTTGGGAAACATGGTTCAAAATTCATCCATAATAAATTAAATAATTTTCAACTTTCTCCAAAAATATTTTTTAAAATATATAAATAAAAAACAAACTAAAACACAAATTAAAATAGTAAGCTTTCTACTAAAGAACTATTAAATTCTAAATTTTTCATTGTATTTAAAATTATATAAGAGGAGGTTTTGTCCTAACAAACCAAAATTAAAGTTTCATAAAAAATTAAAGTTTCATAAGTTTTTAATTTTATTATTATTTCTTTATCTTAATTCAAAAATAATAATTTATTTATTTTTTATTTTAAAAATGGTAAAATAGATATTTTAAAGTTGTATATTTGCACAATTAGCATAAGATAACCATTTTAAAATTGATGTATCATAAGTGTTGAGATTAAGTTTTTACGACAAAATCAATTTTTAAACTTAATTTTTTAGGATTCACTTATTTTTTAAATATTTTTTAATTTAATTAAAATTAGAATCAATTCAAGATAATAAATATCTACAATAAAATAGTAGTAACTCTATTTTTCATCATTATTTTAAATATTCTTTTTCTATCGTGGTTTCCATTATGACATTCTTTATCCATAGTCAACTCCTAATTTGACATACTTTTCCTAGTATCAGCATCATTTTTCTATTCAATTAATAGAGCACAGGTTGTATGGTGCACCATAACCCTAAACCATATACTTGAACTCGTAAATTCAAAGAGTTAATATTTCGTACATAATATTTTACTAAAATAATATATTATTTGTGAAATTTATGCATAATAAGTTTTCCACAATTTTTGTCTGTTTGATAAATTTAAACTCGTAAATTTAAAATTAATATTTCGTATGTAATATTTTCCTAAAATAATATATTATTCGTGAAATTTATGCATAATAAGCTTTCCACACAATTTTTATAAGGAGAATACTAATTATTGCTAAAGATAGAGGGAATTGTAAAAGGATAGATGAAAGTATGATTTTTAAATTTGGAAAAGTGTTGTTGTATGTCTCAAAGTAGATGAAATGAAATGAAAAATAGGGATAAAAAGAATGAGAAAAAAAGAGAAAAATAATAAGATGTGATAAGATTAGAAAAAGAGATAAAAAAATGAGATGCATTGATAAACTATTATGAAAATGTATAGTGATCAAGATTATTTAAATTTTGTAATTTTTTTTAATGATTGGTTAACAAAATATGGTTTTATTCTTATTTAGTCTGTTAGTGCATTTTTTTTCCCAGCGAAGAATTCTTAATAACTAAATACCAAGAAAAAGAAAGGGTGCATGGCCAAAGCCATAACAACAAATACCTAATTTTAAAAATATATTGAAATTAAACATGGATTACACGGCAAAATCAGGTATAAAAAGGGAAGAGAGTTGAAATGGACAAGAAATCAACTTTAATAAAGGGGTTTTGTAGCCTCTAAGATTTGGAAACGTATTTAGGGAGCTTTAGGTCCTATTTGGCTTTTGTTTTTAATTTTAATTACTAGAATATTATCATATTTTTATTTTTATTTTTTTAAAGAAATTACATAGCAAAAGGAAAACTTGCAGAAAAATACATCTGTTATATGCAATGCATAATCTCTTCCGACAATTTTTCAGTAGTGTGGATTGTAAATAGATTCTATTGTTTCTTTTTCATTGTTTAGATTATTTTGGCACTCTCCTTTTCTATTATCTCTAATTAATCCTCTTACCATAGAATTTTGGTGAATTTTAAGATATAATCACTTAAACTTATTTTGCTTTTGCATTAATGTTTGTTTTTACATTTGTGTTCGTGTTGTTGCATTTGTTTAACTCTTGAGAATTGGTCAAATTCGATAATTCTTAGTTAATCAAGAGACATATATCATTATTTAGTTGATGGGTTTATATTGTAACATCTACAATGATAGATTTTTTAAGTTATAAATGTTATTAAGTAAGAAATACAATAAAAGTTAGAAAAATTAAAATTTTTTTATCAATTGGTAAAAATATTTTTATATTAGGATAATATAAAAAAATATGAAAAAACTTAAAAAAAAAAGATAAATGATATTCTAAAGGTTTAAAATAAAAAGAGAACGAAAACACCAAGAACGTCTAAAAATGCCTAAAATATTATTAGAAAGTTCTATCTTCTATAAAAGTTAAGCTGTTTCTGAAAAATGGAAAATGATATAAGAATGATTCATGTACAAACCAATAAATGTTAGAAATATCAAAAGAATAGTTTGGATACTTTTTGAAAAATTTTTAGAAAATTACCAAAATATCTCTAGAAGACCGAGAGGACAAGAAAATGTAAAACAAAATTTGTGAATTGGACCTTATCCATTAAGCTCAAATTTGACATGTGAAAAACAAGGTGATGACTCATCCCGTGAGTCATCATATCATTAATGGCATGTAAGATAAAAATATTAATGAGGACGATAAAATTAACCATGGTTAAAATAAATTAATCTTGATTAATTAAAATTAACCATGCTTAGGATAAATTAACCTTTATTAATGTTAAATTTAGATTGATTGGTGTTAAATTAATCCTAAAGGATAGTTCCTTACATTTACATTTGAAAAATAGAAATTACATGTAAATGGACCAAAATATTCTTAAGTGAGAATTTCATTCCCACATGCCCTAAAGTTTATGAATTTGATCTAAGAGTTAAGGAGGTTCATTTGCTTCATTATAAACCTTCTAAATACTTAAGAAAATTCTCTCAAAACACCAAAACCTACACTAAAGTTGACATTTCATCTTTGAAATTTAAGTTATAATAAGACAAATCAACCAAGCCCCACCATTTTCACTAAGAGTTTTCGTGTGGACCACCAAGGAGGAGGGAACCAACTTGAAAAACCCACCAAACCTTCATAAAAGTCTTCAATAAGTAGGATTGTAACATACACATTTTCTAAGCTTTTAATTATGTGTTTATGGCTTATTTTTATTCTCTTTTTGGTGGATCTCTCTAAGTTTTATGGATCCCACTTGCTTGAATTTGATAAAGTTCAAAACTATCATTGATGGTTAAAAATGAACATCAACAAATTTTTAGTGATTTTTAGAAGTTAAAAGATAATTTTGATGGATTAAAGTGCTTTTAGTAACCTTTGGAGCAATTTAATCGGTTAAAATTTCTTAAAAATGATTTCTTTTAAGTTTAGGAAGATTTGTAAGTTTTTATGAAAATTTTTGAGATGCTCAAAGTAAGGGATGGATAGATCTTGGTGTAGATTTAGTAGATCTATAGTTGGTTGTCTTGAAAAATGCTTTCGTTAAGGTCTTTATGTTCAAAGTTGTAAGCTTTCTTATCTCTTCTCTTAAAAGTTTTAATCTTGAATTTGGACTTTGATAAAAGTTCAGATTTGGACCCATATGATAAATATCTTAAAAAGCTAAAAAGGTTAAATCATAAAAGTTATAAACTTAACTTAAATATTGGACCTTAAAACTAGTAAGAGCAAAGGAGGACTTATGAACTCAAAGTTGAAAAAGACATTTAAGACTCTCCATGACATGACCAAAGCTATCTAGTAAGGATAAACCTTGATGGACCCAAAGACATTTGATTTACTAACTGCTAGTATTCACAACACAAATGTCAAGTGATAAGAAATTGAGAAAAGGACCTTTGTTTGGATTTCTAGTGGTTTTGGCCACTTCCCACTAAATTAACAAAACTTGAGTTTAAAATTTTGATTAAGATGTAAAAGGGAGTCTAACGATGTATAAGAAAGGAATTATAAATTTGAAAGATACTTGGTAATGGTTTGGGTAACCATTCAGCCATGCTTGGATAAATTGGTGAAAGTAAGTTAAAATCTTGTTAAGACTTAAGAATGAATCCAAATATGCATAAGGTGGGGAGTAGGAATTAATTATGGAGTTGAGGGAAAGGGATGGACCATTCAGTCATATCTATCAAACAAGAAGGAAAAGTCCTAAAAATCTCTAAGTACGTGATTGGAAAGTTTTGTTTCTACTCTGAGAACTATAGACTTCCTTTCTAAACCATTGATCACTTATTTAATAATATATTTGTTGTTTTCTTAATCAAGAACTATAGAATCACTATAGCTTCAAAACATATTAGAATTAAGTTCTTGGTTGTTAGAGAGATGGTTAAAAATGAATAGATTCTTGTTGTGCATATTTTCATTGAGAAAATTCCTATTGACCCCTAACCAAGGGACTTAGACTTATAGTGTTTATGAAACATGTTGAAAATATGAGTATTGTAAGGTCTTTTAATATATTTGGTTAGTGACAGTTTTCATTATTATTTCATATTTATCTTTATTACATTGGACTTGTGTAATTGTATTAATAAGTTAATATGCATTTGATGTTTCATACTATTATCAACATAATTATTGTTGAGCAATCTTTTATATTGTGATTGTCTTGAGATGCTTTGTTTTCTTATAGGAATGATGTTTCAAATGGAGCATGATTTATAATCTTGTTGAGAGATTGGTTATGCTTTCTTGGGAAAACACAATGTAGGATCTATATACAATAGCATGAAAGGATCACAATTATGTTATGATGTGTATTTACACTCACACACATTATGGTATGATCATGATCATGAGACTGTTAGTTATATGGTCAAACTTTTAATAGTATAACTTCATGTATGACTCTTAACTAATGGTTTTGTTCACTAAGATGATCATGTTTTTGTGGTGATTATATACAGGTTACTTTTATGGTCACAGTTGTTCAACTCAAGAGTTGTTTTCAAAATAAATTTGAAAAAGAAAAATAAAACCCAAAAACAATTGTTCAAGTAAGAGAATGTTGGAATTTTTAATTTTAATTTGGACTTCTATGGATTGGTGATGTTGATTTTATGAAAATGGGTTGAACAAGTAACCTGATATTTTTCTTGTAGACTCATATCATTTTAAGTGATTCATTATGGATTCTGCAAAACACTATGTATATATGTTTATTAGGCTTAAACTCGATCAATAAGTGTGTTAAGAATTTTGTGTAGACCTAAGGCATGATCCTTATTCATCTCTATACATTCTGACTGCTCATGATTTCATCAAAGTGAAGGTTGTGATAGAAATAAAGTACGAGTGGAAAATCTATTCCTCACATGTATATTTGAACATAGAAAAAGACAACATTTTCAAGAATATTTTCAAGAGATAAACAATTTCTATTAGTTTCTATTATTTTGTATATTTTAAATTTTAGTATAAATCTTGTTAAATTTTCTTACAACCTCAATTTCAATCAACTCAAATTTTTTCCATCAAACTTAGAGTAGGATGGGTAGATATTCATGGATATTGGTACATTGGTCATGCCTACGCACAGCATTAATCGTCTAATATGTTAGTAGAATATGGTGATTCCTGTTTAAATAATGCTATATTAAAGAAGCATCTATGACACCTCAAATTATCTAACAATTACATATTTGTTATTAACTATTTAGAATTATTAAAAAATTACGAATAATTTTTTAAAAAAATAAAAGTCAGTTTTGTAATATTGGAAATTATATATATATATATATATACATTACAAATATATAAATAAAATATTTATTAAATTATTTATTTACAGTACTAAATAAAATAGAAGAAAAAACTATAATATAATACAATATATTATATAATAAATAAATAAATAATTTAAATTTTAAAATGCTGTAAAAATATATAATAATTATATTTGATATAAAATATACACATTCAAAAAGTTATAATGAACAAAATGTCATGTGGGATATACTTTATGTAATTACAAAAGAAAATAACTTCACCAAAGAAAAATAATCAACTCAAAAAGTTGTTACTTCCAGCTGCTATGTGAGATCTTCTAACCAAAAAAAATAACATAATAATTATATTTATCTATATTTTAAAATTTATTTTTAATATTTGATTATCATAAAAAAATTATAATTAATAGTATAGAAAATAGTAATTAACTCTTTTATATATTTAATACGTAATTGATTATCCTTATAGATGTAATTGATTATGACATAATGTAATTGATTAGTTAATCTATTACAACATCATTTTGAATAATCATATAAAAAAAGAAAGTTAAGCATTATTTTCTATATTATAACTACAATATTTTACTATAATCGATTATCAAAAATAAATTTTAAAATATAAATAAATGTAACTACTGTTTGTCTATATAATAGTACTGTATATGGATATAACAAAAACAATTAGAACCTAATAAATTTTAGCTAAGGATATGTGAAAATAGATTTAATAATTTTTTTTATAAATTTTGTATGTACACGTATTTTTTTAATAATTGAAGCGCTTGTTTATTTTAACAGAATAGTTTAATGAGAACTTTTAAATGCATCTTACATGTTACTTCATATTTAATATTTATAATCTTTTTTATTTAAAAATTTTAAATACAATAAATATTTAAAAATATGATAATTTTAAATTCTAAAACATATTTATATAATTTTTAAAAATAATTTATTATAATTTTAAAATATTTATATTTTTTTAAGATTAGTTAAAAATGAATAAATTACTTTTAGGTATTTAAAAGAAAAGATATTGTAAAAACAAATAAAATAAATTATAAATATTAAATAAAATATTTAAAATAAAAAAATTATATCCAAAATATAAACTATTTTAAATAAGTTTTATTTAAAGATATAATTTATATTTAAAACATATTATTAAATAATAAAATAATTTATAATTATTTATTTTAAAATAATTTATTAACTATTTATATTTATTTATTTAAATGTTTTAAAAGTACTTATAATTTTTTTAAAATAATTTATTATTTTTTAATTTTTAAATTATAATTTAAAATTTTAAAAACCTTTATATTTATTTTTTCATAATTAAAAAAATTAAATAATATTTTTTAAAATAATTTTATTAAATTTTTAATTTTTAATTTTAATCTTTTTTTCCCTATTTCTTAACACTATAAACCCCTTCTACTCTCCTCCCTCTTCTTCTTTACCTTATCTTTTCCTCTTTTCCCATCTCTCTTCCACTTTCTATTGGATTCTTCCCTTTTTCCTTCTCCTTCTCCTTCTTCTTTCTTTCTTCTTATTCATATTCTCTTCTCTTGATCTTTTTTTTTTTCTTTTTCTCCTCCTTAACCACTATCTTCCCTTTCTTTCTACCTTATATCTTTTCTTCCCATTTTACATATAATTTTTTATTATTTTTATATCTTTAAAATATTGTTTTATGTTTAACCTAAATTATGTTGTTCCTTTATTTTTTTTATTTTTTTGTGTATTTTATGTATATATATTTTTTGAGTTGGATTTTGTGTTCATCTTCATTTCACTTTGTGTTTCTTTTTTTTTTTTCTACTAAAAATTATTACCATTTTTTATCTACGTGTAATGGTACTTGAAATAAGCTTAGGTCTTATTTAAGAACCAATGCTTATTTTTCTCTCACATTAACTCCCTCTAATGAAACATTTGATTAAACATCTAATGATACTTGTCACAACTGTAATTATGATAAAATGATAAATTTAAAAATTTTAGGGAGAAAATGTTTAGAATTATGAAGTGGTCACCAAATTTAATTTAACAGAAAAATATTTGGAAAAACCTCAACAAAGAAAGGATTCTATGTTTATGGAAAATAACTTGATAAGATTTAATCCTACTTCTATGTATTCCCTAGTGTAATAAAACTCAAGGTCATATATAACTACGTGGTCTTGAGTTTTTCATTGCACTAAAGAATACATAGGAGTATGATCAAGTATTGTTAGGTTATTTTTCATAAACCAATTTATTTTTATTCTATTTATGAGATCAAATAATTTTTAAAAGTATTAAATTATACACTTAATTTAAGGGTATCTTATTTCAAAACAGGAAAGTAGGGTACCAATACTTTTTCTTTGTTGGGGGGTTTTCCAAATATTTTTCGTTTTAAATAAAATTTACTAGTGGCTCCATAATTCTAAACATTTTCTTTCTAAATATTTTGAATTCATCATTTTGTCGTAATTTCAATTGTAACAAATGACGACTCCACTGGAAACTTTAAAGATTCAAGCCTTGTTCAAAGTTGTGTGTAATTGGTGTTGATTCCTTTCTCTTATTTTTTATTATTTATCTCCTCTTATTTATTTCATGTTTTGTTAATATTTGTTGTAATTATCTGCTCCACACTCTAAGGTAGAAGACTTTTTCTTGGTATATATCTATTGTGATTCTCTTCTCTTATAGGATATAATTTCAAATTATTTATATGTCCTACACACTACACTAATGCATGCATCTCATGAGCGGGACCCTATATCTAGATCTAAGCAAAAACTAGGATAGAGCGGTCTAATAGTGTCACTTTGGATGTACGTCCTACTTGACTATCATAGAAACTCCCAACTAGAGTGTGTCCATTTCATGATGTCCCATACCTAGTACCATTTCCTACTATTGTGGCAAGCATGATGGATTGGAACTTAGCTCAGTGACCTTTATACCCTTAGATTACAAGCCATCCTTAGTGAGATTTATAAAATAGAATGAATTTAGATCCGGATCATAAGTCACCTAACTTAGGATGCTAAGAGGGCATACTTTTATTTAGATTATTTATAAACACACATAAAGTGTTAAGATTTAAAATTAATTTAAATTAAAGAAATAAGAGTAAGAAAATTTGAAACATTAACGAGAAAAGACAAGAAAGATAGATGAAATTGATAATTAAGAAAGACAATTAGAAAAAAGGAGACAAGATTTTAAGAATGATTTTCACATTAATAAATTAAAAGATTCAAAGGAAAATTAGAAAAATTTTGAAAAATAAAAATATAAAAAATATAATAATAAATGACAAAAAATTCAAAAAAAAAGAAGTAGAAAAATTAGAAAATTTAAGAGAAAAATCTTAATGAATAACAATTCAATCGATATGGAAGAAAGAGGAAATTAAAATATGAGATGATGAAATTAAATTAACATTTAAAAATAAAAGTTAGGAAAATTCTAGTAAAGTGAAATATTTAAAGAAAGTTACTAAAAAAAATTGTTCAAGAGAGAAGAACTAAATGAGTGAAACAAGAGATAATTGAATCATTTAATTTTTTTAAAAAAAATGCTTAATTTTTCAATCATTTTGCATTTGTGCATACATACATTTCAAGGATAACATTCATTCACTCTTCTTATATATTTTCATTTAGAAAAAAGATCAAAAGCTCTTATGAATATCTTTGAAACAAGAAAAATTAAGAATTGACGTGGGATATAGAGTGATCAGAAAATCTTCTAAAGCTAACTAAATTTGATCTTGCGTTAGTTTTCATTTATTAATTTCAAAGAAAAAGATATTCACCAAAGCATTAATCTTTTTGTTATTCATAATTTGCATTCACCTTGTTCTAAAAATTAAATTTAAAAAAAATTGAGGAAAGATAAATTTCTCGGCACCTTTGCATAACTCGTTCACAATTGAAAATCATGGAAGAGTTGGAACGACAAAATGAGAAATTAAGAAATAAGGTGAAAACATTGAAGAATTAGATGACAAAAAGAAGGTATGGGGGACCCTTTTCAAAAGAACCAACTGGCGCATCATATCCTCCTGACTCTAATCCAGAAGTATCATTACCACTAGCCATGCCTTCGTAAGCTAAGCGGGTACATAATGGATTTCCTCATAGGATGAATTCTTGTTCATGATAAATATACAAGCATAAACATAGAATCCACCTTCAAGCACCATTGAAATCCCTTATGTCATCCCAAATACAACCTCACAAAGTCCTTTTCAAACATCTGCTGTAGTAATAAATCCTATGTTCACCCAAGGTTCTTGTCATATATATATATATATATATATATATATCATCTTAGCCTCAAACCATGATAGAGGATATCAAAATAACCCTTTTGATGAAAATGTTGAAAAATGAGAAATTTTAGAAGAAAGATACGTGCCATAAAGAAAAGTGGATATTATCACCCTCCCAAATTTAAGGTTCCTGAATTTGAAAAATATCAAGGGACTAGTTGCCCAAGGAATCACTTAACTATGTACTGTAGGAGGATGGTTGCATGTGCTCATGATGATAAGTTGCTCATCCACTTTTTTCAAGATAATCTAACTGGGGCAGTTGCAAATTGGTATACATAACTAGAGCGGACACGTATTTGCTCATAGAGAGACTTAACTAATGCCTTTTTGAAGCAGTACAAGTATAACCTAGAAATGGCTCCTGATAGAACACAACTTCAGAATATGGCTAAGAAAGGAGATGAAACCTTTAAAGGATATGTATGCATAATGATGGCAGGTGTTAGCTGCTCAGTTGCAGCCCCCATTATCTGAAAAGGAAATGGTCAGCATGTTCATTGATACACTCAAAGACCCTTTCTACGATAAGATGATTAGGAGTATAACTGCTAATTTCTTTGATGTTTTCATAATAGAAGAAAGAGTTGAAGGTGGCATGCATAGTGGAAAGATTTTACACGTCTATAGGGATAGTTAATGTTTAACATCCTAATTATGAACCCCGATTTTACGCTTAAGTCATTCATTTAGTTCCATTATTAGTTTGTTATCTCATGATGCGGATTTTATTTTAAAAAATACTTATATGAAAATACGGTAATTTTTTTTAAATCAGTTTGTTATAAAATGCAAGCCTCGTCAATAAAACGTGCGTAGCGGTAAAATAAATCGCTTATCGAATTCTACGTACATTGAAAATGTTAGGAATGCTAAGTGTTCATGTTGTTACTTTTGTTTATCATTTGCATACAAATAGTTAAACAAGATTTAAGCATAACATACATATCATAATTATACATAACATATCATATAGTCTATAAGTCTTTGGCCCATGAGCCTTATCATACAATTATTACAAACCACAAATTTACATTTTTGATACTACAACTATTATACAATACCAAATTTACAATTTTGATACTACAACTATTATACATTACCAAATTTACATAACATACTATCATAATACTCATACATATAATTAGGATGCTTCCATCCAACTATTTACAACATGTACATTATGGGTATGGCAACTCAAATCCTATTTCCTTCAAACAGCAACAAGAACCTCTACCACCCTCAGCCTACTCGTGGAATCTTGGCCACAAGTTCAAGTCTAGTGACATAAACGAGCCATTAGACATCTCTTGATAAGCATGGAAGGGGTATAACATCGGATACAAGGAACTCCCTTATGAAGAGAATACATGGGACAAACTGTAGTAATATGATGGAGTTTGGGGGTCAATCTCTCCCTTTGAAGACTCATACTCCTCTACTACAGGGTTTTGGTATTATGGGAATCTAGGAGGTGGCAGGAATACTCCATTTGGATGAAACACTTTGAGGGGAATTGTGAATCTGGTAGTATTGAAATTTGGGTTTAGGACTTCATGGATAAAGAGATGTCCTAGGGAGAAGTATATACGGATGCTCGCTTGGGCAGTGATGAGAAAGTCATGCGGGTTGGCAGACTAATTTATGTTGCTCATATCTTGGAACACTACCGTTGTCGCAAAAGACATTGGTATTGTCTGGAAAGAAAGTGGAAAAGGTAGGGGTGAGAAATGAATTTCTCAGTAGGTTTTCTACTCTATCTAATGTCCTCACTTTAAATCTAGCCACTTCAATGTATTTAGAAAATCATTACATGTATATAAGATTACTTTTCAGTTCTTATAAAATATTCTATTAAAGTGGATTAATTTTATTCAAAATATTTAACTTAGTATCTTTACATACATTCTTCTCAACATCCATGACTTTGGGATCACAAATAAAATATCATTTGACATACAATTATTTTGTCTTAAGCTTTATTCTTTACTACTTTTCTTTGTCTTTAACATTTCTTTTATCCAACCTTTGGGACACTTTATGAATCTAGTTTCACCATCTTTGGGAGAAAATAATTAGACATAGACATGTATTAAATTTGTTAAACAATATCTTCTAACTGACTCAACTCCCACCCTCTACTACTAATTAAGGATATGAGCTTATTCCTAAGTGATCATCACCACCACATAAGGTGTGAAGGACTCAATGCCTTCACCGTGGAAGGATTTTTGGACCAACCTTTGGCTTTTCTTCAATAGGGATTTTGAGGGTCCTCTGGAATTTGTGTGCACAAAGTACACGAGAGTAGTTTTACATTTTTACTTACATTTGCTTTAGTAATCCCTTAATATCTTTAAGTTCATTTTAATGGCTTCCGAATAATTATGCATGCTCAAACAAATTTCCAGTCAATATGAAATGGACAAATAGGTGTTGGATTCCTTCTCAACATCAACATAACAATATTACATAACATCATCCTTTCTTATTTATGAGCATTCATCAATCAATATTACATACATAGTGTGCATTCACAATTAGTAATATAAGTTGACTAGTAAATCACATAACATTATATCATAATTACATAACAAACCCAATGTCTTAATTCGGTTTTTGATGTTAAATCACTCAAAGGACTTAATTCACTCAACCTTCTAAGTTGATACTCATCCTTTCCTTCTCTCAAATTCATATTTGTTTTATTGAGATTTTTACATCTTGATATTTTACTTTAGGTGGCTGATGGCACATTTTTAATTTTTTTTATTCATTGCGTTCTTATTTTTTGAAGTCTTATTCAAGTTCTAATTATACTCTGTTCAAATATTTAAGTATTTACAAACTTTTAACTTGTTTAAGACATTTTAGTTAAATTTGGCCAAATGGTAACTTGTATCTTTGTCTACTTTCTATTGAACTTTTAATTCTTCCTTTAACATTGTAAGACTTCTTAGGTTATGTAAACTAAGATTTTAAACTTTTTTCCTTATAATTATCCTAGGGTAGTCGAATGTGAACCCTAGTTTCGTAAGTTCCTATAGTTCATTTTCTCTTGTCTTATAAGTTGATTTAGGTCATTTGGAGTCCAACTCATCAATTGTTATCTAACTTAAATACTTTTATAACTTCTTTATCATTTTAATATGTCATGGCCGAATGACTTAGTTTACTTCTAACTTCATATTTTAAGTCCTAATCATCTTTCTTGAACATGCTTCAAATTAGTCTTTGAAGTATGTTAACCTGTGACTTCCATTTTTCCTACATTAATAATTAAGTCAAAATAACTCTTAAACCTTTGCAATTCTTCCTAGTTTTAAACCAAAGAATGTCTAGTTCAGTAATTAGGGATTTATTCTTCTTCTAGGTCAATTTACTTCTAAGTGACTAAATGACCTACTTCCTTAAATCTTACCTTTCTTACACTTTAGTTAATTTATGATTACATGTTTAGGATCATTAATTGGACCTTGTTAAGAATTGAGACTCATCCTTGGTTAATTAAACACATGGTGGTCGAATGTCACACCTTATACTTGGGGTTTCACCATTTTCTTTTTAACCTTAGATTCATTTACCTAAAAATGATCAATTGGTCTTTTTTCCTATTTTAAAACTATATCATACTTTTAATTCATTTTAGTGAAATCTGAAAGGTCCTTAATTAAACCTTGTTAGAAATTAAAACCTTCTCTAAGCTAATTAAACACTAAGTGGCCGAATGCCACTCTTCTAGGTTTAGGTTTTACTTTTCTTAACTCTAGTTAACCTAGGTTGACCATTTATTAACCCTAGTTGACCTAAGTTGACCATTACTTGGGAACCAAGTTTAGACTTCAAAATTGACTTAGTCTATGGTAATTTTAAGTATTTTTTTTACCTAAATTTAATGGAATGGCCGAATTTTACATTTATCCTTGCTTAAGTTATGGTAAATTTTCTAGTTACCCATTTTAAGCTTCTTTGGGATTTTTACCACTTAGTAATTTTTGAATTTTACCTTAAACTTACCTAGGCTATATATTTTGAAACTTAACCTTTTAAATGTTGATTAAACCTCCAAATAAGTTATTTAGTTGCTAAAAATGGTTGATTTATCCTTAAATCACATTTTAAATCCATTTTTGCCAAAATCTCTCTAGAGTGGCTGAATGCACTCCTAGATGTTTTTAACCCATTTTTGCTTTGATTAACTTTGTCCAAAGGTTGATTTAGTCCATTTAAAACCTAATTTCCCAAAGGTTAGCCAAGGTCATTTCTTCCAACCTTCACCTCACATAACCATGGTTTGGTGGGTTATGTTCTTGCTGCACCTTCATGCTTTTGTTTCATGCTTATTTCATCCAAGTCCAGTGCTAAAGTTCTGGCCATGATGAGTCTTGAGTGCTATACAAAGTTGTTGCCACTTTTATGCTTAAAATTACAACCTTTGCTTGGTAGTTTTTTAGCCTTTGTTTAAAGGGAGCCTTCAAAACTTATTACATAAATTTATTTCATCTCTTAACATACATACTCAGAGATGCAAATCCAGTACATAGATCATACCAAACTTGTCACAAGAGAAAAATCACCATATTAAAACTTAATCATCAAAACAAGCATGAAAACAACAACATAACATTTTTTTCCAAACCACCAAGAGTAGATTGTCATGATCTACTCCAAAATCCACATATATCTTTTCAAGTTTAATTCAAAAAAAAATTTCATGAGTACTTAAAAATGATCAAAGCTTAAAAAATGATTTTTAAACAATTTCCATTGATTAAATTTCTTCTAAGTGCCTTAGGAGCACTTTTAATCGAACAAACTTTGTTTTACTTCTCAAAAATCACTATAAATTGATGGGGCTGATTTTGAAAAATTTAAATACAATTTTAAGTCCTCACAAGTGAAAACAAAAGAGAGATGTATAGATTTTGGAGAACAGATGCACGAATGAAAAAAAATGCACCATAAAAGATAAGTTAGAAGCATAAAAAGACCAGCAGAAAGATCCTACTTGTTGAAGACTTCCTAAGTGCTTTGTAGGGATTTGGTGGCTACCTTGGGTCCCTTTTGATCTGATCCACATGTTGAAAGTGAAGGTGGTGGGCCTTTGGTGTTTATGGCTTTAATTTGGCTTAAGTTTCAAAGATGGAAACTTAGGCTTAAGTGTGGGATTTTGGGTGTTTTAGGTTAAGATGAAGTTAGAGAGAATGAAGGGGATTTGGTTAAATGTTTAAATTGAAAATCTAAAGCAAATGGGTCCTAAGGGGTTCCAAATGTGCTCGGCCGCTTATGGGCAAAGTGAGATTAATTTTGTATATGGGGTATTTTGATAATTTTGCCTAGATTTTCCTATTTTTCAAAATAAATCAAAATTCCAAGAACTATCCCTTTAGGTTTAGATTAGTGTTAATTAGGCTGAGTTTGCCTCTAATTATGATTAACTTAGCCTAAGCATGTTTATTTAATTAACCAACGTTAATTAGTCTTGACCATGGTTAAAAGAATCTTTTTACTATTCAGTTTTATCTTTTTGTGGAAGACTTGATTGACTTGAGCTTGGTGACTCATCACCAACTTTTCCACATGCTGGATTTCGTACATATGAGTGTGGGGTCCACTCTTGGCTTGCTTATCACATTATCTTGCCCTCCTAGGCTTCTGAGGGCATTTTCATTCCTTTTTGAGTTTTTTAAATTTTCTCACTACTTTTAATCATCCATGATGTTTTATAATCCCTTTAGGATGCCTTTTACTTATGTTTCCATTTCTCTGGCTTATTATTTTCTTTGTCCAAGTGCAAGGACATTTTTGTTATTTGCACCTAACTTTTTAATTCCTCTGTTTTTGGCTCCTAATCCTATTTAGTTTTACTCTTAAAATTATTTGTAACTTCAAACATTCATCATAGATAAATTGGGATGTTACATAATGCATCTTCTGGGTTCAGAAAGAAAAAGATAAAAGAAGCTTATAATGTGACTTTTGGTCAAGGCTAACATACATCTTAGATGTCACCTTATAGGTCAATTGATTTTCAACCACCACCTTACGCTCCTTATATACCTTATCCCTATATTGCCACAACTTACCAAACACCTTACCCTCCAACTCATAAGTACCCTATGCAAATTTAACCACCAACACTATTCTCGGTCCGAACATAAGTAACCAACCAAAGTCGAACTCTAATCAAAAGCCAGAAAAATATACAAGAGAAAACACCTATCAAATTTGACTTGATTCCAACAACCTACACTGAGCTACTATCTCGCTAAATCCAAAAAAATTTAGTTGCTTCTTATCCTTTGAAACCTCTAAAACCACCATAGCCGAAATGGTATAATGCAAATGCCAAATGTGATTACCATGCGAGGTTCGTTTGGCCACACAATAGAAAATTGTTTGGCTTTGAAGCATGAGGTGCAAAACCTAATGATTCCAAGTGTTTGGATTTCAAGAAGAATGCTCCTAATATGTAGAATAATCCATTGCCCAATCACGAGGGCTCGTTAGAAAATGGGACAAGAATTAGATGATTATGAAGATGTGCATTATGGGAGCCAGGTTTAAGAATTGAGGAAGAATCATGCAAGATTCTCATACTTTTCAAAATAAATTTTGTAATGAACCTCAATAAAGAAATAAAAAAATTACATTTGTCATGTTTCTTTTGGTATGTGCACTAGAATACAAACTTCACCTCTAAAAAATTTTCCATTCTACATTTGAATAATAAATACCCGGTGGTGACAATGCTAGTGGTGTAATAAATAATTTTGGATATCTCATTAATCAAGGTGAGTAGGAAAATGAATAATAAATTTAGAAAGACAAAATGTAAACAGGGATCATTGAGAAAAAGTCTAAAATCTCCATAGACTTTTGATCACAAGTCTTCTAAGAAAAGAAGATCTTGAGTCAAGTACAATCAAGGAAAACATATAGAGTGTGAGAGAAAAATAAAAATCCCACTAGATCAAAAGCTCAATATAGAAAAAATTAAGGATAAAAAATATATTTGCTAAATTAAGAAATGAACAGAATAATCCAAGCAAGACTAAACAAAAGATCCAACAAAAACTAAGCTCAACAAAAATAAGGAGCCTACTGGATAAAAAGATCAAGGAATAATTCAAGAAAAAAAGAAGAAAAGAAAAGAACCCGCTCGATTAAAATCTAAAAATAATCCAAGAAAAATTAGGGGTTAAACAGAAAAATGATCCATAGGGTTGAAAACTCAAAGACAAAGTTATCGTCAATAATATTCTTGTTGGATTAAACTCCAAACAAAAAATCAGGAAAAAATTAGCATAAAATAAAAAGCCCACAGGGTAAAAAAGATTCAAAATAAATCCAGAAAAAAGTTAGGACCAAAGGAAAATAGCTCGCTAGGTTGAAAACCCCAAAGGAAAATCTAGGAAGAAATTAGAGCAACTTGTTAGGTTGAAAACTTGAAAGAGCAATCCAAGTAAAAGTTAGGATCAATTAAAAGATTGATAGGTCAAAAACCCAGAAGAACGATCTAAGCAAAATAAACTTGCAAAATATGAACAAGTGGTGGAATTCATAATATAGATATAATTTGAAATCCCTAGTAAAGAAATTTAAAATTCTTCCACATTGAGGTCATATTTCCAAAATTAGGACAAAAATTGTCTATTTCTTAAGAGTTGATTAATGAGATAATTAAGATTATCAAAAGTAGTGCTAGCATTATTCATTTTGTAGATGCCATTTGGGCAATAAAAGTTCTCAACCTTGTTCTTGTCACCATTCTTTTAAAGTTCCATGCTAACTTTGTTACCATAAACCTTCCCTGTAGAACTCTCTTACAAGTGTATATAACGAAAGGAAATATGAAAAATGTAAAAATGAAAAGATTAATTTTGAAAATTCATGATAAACATGATGTAACCCTCAACTATTACAACTTGATAAGATCTTTTACAAAGAATTATCCTTTTTCTAGCAACAATGTCACAAGAATAAAAAAGAGTGTATCTTATTTGAAAATTCTAATCACCCTTGGATCTTAATGATATTGTAAGGGTTCCAAAAAAGAAAATTCCAATGTTGACCAAAACACCAAAAAAAAAAGGTCATTCCTACTTGTCCTTGAATCTTGAAGAAAATGATACTATAGTAAAGGTGTCGACAAAAATGACAAAAAAATATATAAAGAGCATAGCAAAATAAAACCATCCAAATTATCTCATTGCATCAATTGCGGTCATTCTTCCTCACAGCATGGATTACCTCATCTCATAACATTCATCCATCCTATGCCATTGCTTTAATAATCATTTTATGCATAACCAAAATCATAAAGAAACAAATAAGTTAAAGCATCTCATCTTGCACAATTTTTGCTTAAATCAAATCCAATTGAGGCAGTACCAACCACTCAAAAAAATCTCAAAACTAGGGGCAAACCTTTGCTCAAATCAATTCCAAATCAAGGTAATCATCAATTGTTAACATAAATTTACAACTAGGACAAATTTTTTCTCAAACCAACTTCAAATTAAGGCAATCACCAATTGATAAAAAAAAACTTTAAAACTGGAGCAAAATTTTCCCCAAACTACTTCAAATTGAGGCAAATGCTAACTATCGCAACCGTAATTACGGTTGCGACACTAACTACCTAAAATAACTCCAAAACTAGGGTAGATTTTTTGCTCAACCCAACTCAAATCGAGACAATTTCCAATTACTTAAAAAATTTCAAAATGGGAACAAAATTTTGGTCCAAACCAATTTAAACTAAGGTAATCACCAATTGCCCTAAAATATTTCAAAACTAGGATAAATTTTTTCCCCAAACTAATTTAAATTAAAGTAACTGCAAGTAGCTCACAAGCTATTAAAACTAGGGAAAATTGCCCAAGGTAATTCCTAATTTTCTCAAAAATAATTCTAATTGGGGAAAACTTGTGGCATAAATAAATCAAAATCGAGGTAATTGCTAAAATGCTTCAAAACCCCCTTAAACTGAGATAGACTTGTCCAAATCAATTAAAATTAGGGCAATTACTAAAATGCTTCAAAACACATCAAAGTTGGGCAAACTTGTTGTGCTGGATAATCAAAGTTGAGGCAATTGCTAAAATGTCTCACATTATCTCAAATTGGGGCAAATATTATTACCCAAATTAATTTAAATTGAGCCAATTGTTGATTGCCTAAAAATAAATGAGTAAAATAAAAAATAAAATAAAATAAAAAAATAGAAAAACTAAAAACATAAAGATGGGATAAGTCTTTTGTTCAAATTAACTTGAAATTAAGGCAACATGTAATTTTTTAAAAAAACTTTTCAAAACATGTGAAAATTGCCTAAACTAAAGCAAAAACAATTGTTAATTTCTTAAAATAATTCAATCTCCAACATTGGGGTAAATGAATTTTTTTTTTAAATATTGTTGTTGCAGATTTACACCCTATCTTAATAGGGTCTTTTCCTTTAACCTTGCTTTTCATAATAGGTTTTTTCTTGTCCACTTGTTACCTGTCTTAATAAGTCTTTTTCATTGTTTGTTTTAATAGATCTTTTCCCTTTCACCTTACCTGTCTTAACAAGGCTTTTCCCTTCTGCTTATAACTTGTACTAATAGGTCTTTTCCTTTACTTTATAGGGTTTTCTCTCGGTCTTCTTCCATAAATTTTTCGCATTTACTTTTCCTCGACCTATCATACAAGGCTTGCATTTATTTTCCCTCAGCCTACCACACAAGACTGGATTTCTATTTATCTTTGACTTATCACACGAGGCTCCTTTAATTTTCTTGCAAAAGTTCAATATATGTCTCAACAAGACATCTCTGCATATTTTTTATCTTAAAAGATCTACATTTTTTTCCTGTCAACAATAGGATATCTTTGCATATTACTTGTCTTGATAGGTCTACATATTGTTCGTCTTAACCGGTCTAGATTTTCCTATCAACAACATAATACCTCTGCATATTGCATGTTGTAACAGGTTTATACTTTTCTTATCAACAACCGAACATCTCTGTATATCACCTGTCTGAACAGGTCATCTCTGCATATTACCTGTCTAAACAGGTTTGCATCTTTCCTGTCAACAACAGGACCTTGCATTTTATCTATTTTAATATGTCTACATACTACCTGTTTTAACAAGTCTTTTCTTTTCTACTTGTTACCTATCTTAGCATATCCTTTCCTTTTCATCTTGTTTATTTTAACAGGTCTTTCCTCTTTTGCATACTTTTCACATATACTTTTCCTTGGCCTATCGCATGGGGTTTTCATTTTACCACCCTCTATCCTATCACACAAGGCCTCTTTAATTTTCTTTTCAAAAAACTTAGTACCTATCCTAGCACCTTTACCTTTTCACAACAAAGCTCAGTATCTAACCTAACACACTCTAGCCCATCACACAAGGTTCCTTTAATTTTCTTTCAAAAGCTTAGTACTTGACCTACCACTCTCTAGCCTATCACATCAAGCTCTTCAAAATTTCTCTCAAGCTCAGTATCTTCCTGGCACTCTTTAATTATCTCACAAGCCCTGTACCTTCCTCGCATCCCCAAACCTAGTCCATTTTTGGCATCTTCAAACCTTTCACAATATCTTCGCCTATCATACTTGTTTTCTCTCTATCTCAGACATAATTAATTCATATTTTTATTCATTTCTTACCATGATATCTAGCAATCATTCTGTATATTATCGAGTAAGAAATTGAGTAAAGAGGGGAAAATTGTAAACATCTAATTATGTTCGAATCATTTTAAAAATAATAGATGAAATTTTAAATTAATAGTAATTAATAATGATAAAATATAAAGAAAGGTATTATACGTTTTGAAAAATCTAGATATTCATTTTGGGCTAATTCTTGGCCCAAATCAAAATAACTATTCAAAAATAAAAAAATCAATAAAATTCTAGAAATTTCCATTAGAAGTTAGTTGAGAGTTAGTTAAAATGGTTATTTAAGTTAGTTAAAATTTGATAGAATTAGTTAGAAAATTAGTTAAGTTAACTTTCCCTATAAATAATGAAAAACACAATATAAAGAAAACTTTTCATCTTCTAAAAAATTGGAGGGGTTAAAGTCAAAAATCTCTTTTTCTCTCTGTGCATTTCGCACTCAAAGATTCAGGTTCTTCTCTCTCTCCCGTTCAATTTAGAGTTTTAGAGGACTCTAAATCTTTCTTTCCCTTTCAAATCTAAAATTTCATTGGTTTGAATTTGAATTTTCCACTTTAGGTACATATTTTAAATAATTTTATCAAATTATTTTACTTAATCTTAATTCATGCTATTTCAATAAATTAAGTTTGGATATGGATTTATTCTATTAAAATTGAGATTATGATTCTGTTAAAATTCAACTTACCTCATTGTGATTTTATGATTTTATTAGAGATTGTGATTCTGTTTAATTTCAAGTTACCTCATTTATTCTCATTGTGATTTTATGATTTTGATCAAGATTATAATTATGTTAAATTTCAAATTACTTAATTTATTGTGATTATGATTTTATGATTTTATGATTTTGTTAGAGATTATGATTCTATTTTAATTTCAAATTGCCTAATTTATTCTCATTATGATTATATTAACGATTATGATTTTGTCGTTCTTCTTAACTTCAAATTACCTTATTTATTCTGATCAAGATTTCATTAAAGATTAGGATCTTGTTTATTCTATTTTGACTCTGATTTTCTAGTACACAAGAATCCAAAAGTACACAGCAACCTATTTTTTCCAATCACCTCAACATTGATCCTCAAACTCATACACATGTATATTTTCAAACCTTCATCTTTATATGTAGGATATACCTCTCAAACAAAGATAAGAAAAGTTTCACACAAACAACATCACTCAAAACATACACATTTTAGATTACATGTGGATCAATTTTGGTTTCCTTGCTTATCAACCGTAGCACATAAGCATTCCCACAACAGACCAACATATAGTTTTCATCATCCTAAGACTTCAAACTCATATGTATCTCACATAAACAGTCAAAATACAATCCAAAATTATTAACACTCTAGTCCATCTACAACCATGCTAAAAATAAGACACACAAATTAAAATAAAACTAAAATAGCAGAAATAAGGAACCTCAACTCTCCATAGCCATTGTTGCTATAGTATCTTCCCCAAATTTGATCACTCTCCTTGTTTTCAACAGCAATACCAACATCCTTTAGCCATCATAAATGTTGTTGCCAGAACCCTTCCCATGGTGATTCTTTTACATCGATGCACATGCACCAGGAGGGAAATAAAAAAAATTAATTATTTAATTTATAAGAAAAAATTAAAATAATTTTTTTACCTTCTTCTTGACCCACTACGGAACCACCATCTCTACCTGCAAAACCACCAGGTCTAGTGGTGTCTTTTCCCCAACCACACAACCTCCTGGAACTTCGTTCTCCTTTGATTCTCCATCCCCCCAGTAGAGACGATGTTGCTCTGCTTACACTCATTCTTTTTTGCAATCATAGGCCATGCTTGTCATCCCCACCATTGGCGATGGCGATTGGTTCTCAACCTTTCCCTGATGATGCCACTATTGTCCTCTCTTCTCCGCTCTTATCATTCTACTCATTGTCACCGTTATGGATGGCGATGATTCCATTTCTCATCCTCTCCACCGCGTTGAGTTTTCCCTCTCCTTTAGCTATTCATTCTCTCACCAATCTTCCTCTCACCCATCACACATTGCTTATCCCCAAACTCAATCACCTCGAGCACCACTGTGAGGGTCAATGGCTGAAACCACAGAGTAGCACTGCTTTCCTACCTCTCCACCATATCGAGCTTTCCCTTTCCCTTGGTTCTCCCTTACAACGTCGTTCCTTCTCTTATGTCCCCTTCTACTAAATCTATCCCTAATTCTCTAAATTCTCTATTATCTCCTATGCCAAGAATAAATAACAGGCTACCCCAATCCCTAATTGTAAATAGAGCATATGGGCTATCTAATTATTGGGCCCATAGATGTCCAATGTTTTTTTAATGTTGTTAATTACTATTTGTTTTAGACATTAGTTATAACTTTGTCACCCAGCCTAATGGTTAGTGCACCTAACAACCCATAGGTTCTATGTTCAATTCTTGGCCTGAGCATATTTGTTTGAATAGCCATTAGCTTCCAAAACATTTTTTTGCTCCATATTCTCCCTTATGAACCTAGACTTTTGAAGTTAAAAAAAAAAAGTGTGGGCTTAGTTGTCGATTAATGGGAAAATCTACTTTTAGGAAGTAAAATAAATTGTCTTTATTTTTATATTTTCTTCACGTCTGTTTAATTTAAATCATATGGTGATGTTCAACCCATTTTTTATATTTAATGAGTTAAGTCCATTATTCTTTTACATTTAATTTGGGTCAAGGCCAGCTTATCTCATAAAAAAAAGATTAACTTCCCTTAAAATGTAAATTAAAATTTTAAATAAAAATAAAATATTATTTCCAAACAAACAACTCACTCTTTACAACTTTCTTATGTATATCCTACTTTAGTTCTTTCTTCTTTTTACTAAAAAATATAAATTTGTTTCATGATGAAATTAATTTTTTTCTCATTATTTTATAACATTTTTTTTCTAAATCTCATACAACGAACTCTTAAGATAGATGTCTAGTTCATTTGCTATTTTGAGAATCGTATAGGTCTCAATGCAATCCTCATTTATTCTGGACCTTGTGCATATGTGAGTTTAGAAGATTATTTAAATATTACATCCTTTCAATTAATATTTTAATTAAATTATCATGTAGAACCTACTTTGATTTAAATTTTAAAAATATTGTTCTGATATTTCAAAATTATAAATCTCACGCAACGAGCTCTTAATACGGACATGTAGCATCTCCTATTGTTTCCTATTTTGAGAATCGTATAAGTCCTAGTGCAACCCTTGTTTGTCTTAGATCTTGTGCATGTGTTGGATTCAAAGATTATTAAACTTTTAAATATTACATCCTTTCAATTAATATTTTAATTAAAATATCATGTAGAACTTACTTCAATTTAAATTACAAAAATAATGTTCTAATATTTCAAAATTTTCACACCACGAGCTTTTAATAATGTATAACATACCTTATCGTCTTTTATTTTGAGAATCGTATAGGTTCCAGTGCAACCATCATTTGTCTTGAACATTGTGCATATATGGATTAAGAATTTTTGTTTAAATATTCAAGGTACTTTCAAACTGTCTCTTAATTCTCTGAAAGTCCTATTTTTACAATATCTCCAAAGATCAAATCTTTAACTAGAACTATAGGAGTAGGATCAAGTCTTGTCAAGTTATTTTCCATAAACCTATTTATTTTTTTATTTTATTTAAGAGATCAAATCATTTTCAAAAATAAAATTACACACTCAATTTAATGGTACTATTCTTCGAAATGGGCGAGTAAGGTGCCAATATCTTCCCTATTTGTAATCGACTTCCAAAACTAAAACTTTTTCTTTGTTGCGTTTTTCCAAATATTTTTATTTTAAATAAAATTTGGTGATGACTCCACAGTTCTAAAGATTTTCTTTCTAAATTTTTTGGATTTCGTCATTTCATCGTAATTTCTATTGCGACAATGCTTAACTTTAAATATCCTTTAAATATCATCCGTTGGAGATGATATAAAACATCCCTCACTCCTTACTCCCTTGTGAGTCATCCTTGATGAGTGGTTAGAAAAGTGAAAAGTATACCTTCGCAACTTGAGCAAAAGTCCCTGTAAACACCTAATTATGTCGGAGACCTTCTTTTAGGTAATTAATCCAAAATAAATTAAATTTATAAAAAAAAAATTTCAAAATCAATAATCCAAAATCAAAAACAAACAGAAATCTAAAACAGACAACAGACAAGCAAAAACAGACATTGAAGGCTTTTCCGAAAAATAATAAATAAAAAAGGAAAATAAAAATGAATTGGTAATTCGGTCCTAAAATCAAAATTAAAAAAGAAGAAAAAAGAGAGAGACAAATAAAAATAAAAATAATTCAGAAAACAGAAAACAGAAAACAGACAAAAGTCATTTAGTTTTTTTTTAACAACCAAAAATAAAATAAAACAACAAAAATTTCATAATAATAAACAAAATTAAAATCTGAAAATTTTGAAATTAAGAAAAAAAAAAATATATATATATATATATAAATGAAATAAAATATGAATAAATGAATAAATAAGTGAAATAAATAAATAAAAGCTGATTCTGAAAAAAAATAATAATTCTGAAAAAAATAGTAATAATAAATAATAATAAAAAAATAGAAATAAATTGAAAGGAGTTTTCTGCTTTTTGGAAATTTGCAAAAGAGGCCAAAACTAAAAAAGGCCAAGGACGAAACAGCAAATAAAAAGGGGGGCCAAAATATTTTATTTGCAAAGAAGGCCAAAATCAAAAAAGCCAAAGGAAGGGGCCTATAAAAGACGAAGGCAGAAGGTGGAGAGGGTCTTCTGGATTAGAAAAAAAACAAGTTGATTTTTTGGGAGCGGCTTTTTCTTTGGATTTTGAGGGTGGCTTCTTTCTCTGGAGAATTAGAAGGAGATCTGGAAAAGCTGAAAGAAGAGAGGAGCAGAAAGAAGAACAAGAGTGAAGGAAAGAAATAGTGGCAAGAATCGCTCATCACCAAAAATTGGAGGCTCAAAATCTCTGCAGAGGCACAACCCAATTTCGTCAAACAGGTCAGCATAGCATTCGATTCTTGAAATAACTGTATCTCCATAAGGTGAAGCAAGAAACCTGTTCTTGCATGAATTCTGCTTGGTTTCCTGATAATTGAATGCGTCTAAGATAATCTGCATACAATGTGTAATGTTTGAGGAATATAGATGACCAAGAATTCAATCTAATGTTTGTGCAACTGAATAGTGCTCAGTCATGGAATGAGAGTCTCTGTTAATGCTGCATAAACATGATCCAATAGGGTGACAAGGATGCATGAGTGATGTTTGAATGTTGCCCTGTTCTGATTTCAAGAGTTTTGTGCAGAATGTGCATGAAAGCTTGATAAAATCGAATTTCTGAATTCCCCAAAAGAGCAATTGGCTTTGTCTTTCTGTACTTAGTATGCATAATGTTACCAATTGATTGAAAATCCAAAAGCAAGCTTAGCCAAAAAAAAACAGAGTGGAAGAGCCAAGAAACTCGTAGATTAAAACCTGTAGGTGGCTGCTGCCTCTTTTTGAATGCTCTTCTGTACCCGAAGCTAGTCTTCTGCTTTTATTACAAATGCTTCATTCATCCCCAAGTTGTCGTGAAGGGTCTCTTCATGTTCTCTATGCATTGGCTAGTACGCCAGAGCTGGCTTGGGCTGCTGCCCAGCATGGTGGTGTTGTCTACACTTTTGAATTGCTATTGCCTTTGAAGGAAGAAATTCCTCTCCAGCAAAGAGCTATGGCAGCCTCCTTGTTGGAGAAGCTTGTTGGCCAACCAATGCATGGACCAAGAGTTGCTATAACACTTGCAAGGTTTCTTCCAGATGGCCTTGTATCAGTAATTAGAGATGGACTTGGTGAAGCTGTTGTAGTTGCCCTTGAGCAGACTACAGAAACACCAGAACTTGTATGAACATCAGCTATGACAGCTTCCTTATCTGCACAAATTTCAACTATGGCATCTGAGCTATACCATGAACAGATGAAAGGTCGTGTTGTTGATTGGGATATACCAGAACAGCATCTAACCGAAATTTCGTTGAAACAAAAACGTTAGCTAAGCTTCAATAAGACCACGACCGAAGAACCTTGATGGTTAAGGCAAAGAGGACGATTGCTTTGGAGAGCTCCTACAGCAGTAGCCCCACACAAACTTGAAAGGGCATGCGTGAGTCTTGCAGTAACATAGTGTAAGTAAGGCCAGTGGTGTGATCAGTGTTAATGATGTGGTGGGAAAAGGGGATAGATTCGTAGATCAATTCAGCTACCCTTAGATCAAATCGTGTAACCACAGCTGATAGAGGTCATTGGTTGAGAGTAGGAGAGACAGGATCACACAGTGTGAAGAGCAAAGGTCCGAAATGGCAGCTTGATCCTAGGATAGTTCAAACATCCAAATTTACCAATTCTAGTGTGCCTAGACGACCCTCTCAAGCACAGTATTAGCATAGACAAAGCAGGCCTGATCTAATTTGAAAATCAGATTGTGGCACATATCTCTTGTGTAGTCGTAAAGCAGGGGATATGTAGGCACAGGAAAGCTCCTCCTCGAGGGGTATGGCTCCTCATTAATTAGCATAAACGTGGAACATTATGTAGGCGTGGATCAGTTGGTTAGATCCCCCTTCCCAACCCCTTGGTCCTCGATTCGAACCTGGCGAGGGACCTTTTTCAGCTAGCGACTCTATTATGCCAAGCCACCCCCTGAACATTGTCTCAAATTAATGGCTAAGAGTCAAAGTGCCCAATAGGTGTGTGGCATAGTGGTTCAACATGTCCCTCACAATTTCCAAACCGAGGGTTCGAACCCCCTCACAAACATTTCTCCTTTTTTTAGTAATTGAGCCACCACCCTTCAGAAATACTAAAATACCCCCAAGCGATTTAATAATTCCTATCTTGCCCCCCTAAATACAGAATTACAACACTGCCCCTGGTCATTCTCCTAAATACCCAATAAGTCCCTGCCTTAGAAATTACAACACTGCCCCTGGTCATTCTCCTAAATACCCAATAAGTCCCTGCTTTAGAAATTACAACACTGCCCCTGGTCATTCTCCTAAATACCCAATAAGTCCCTGCCCTAGAAATTACAACACTGCCCCTGGTCATTCTCCTAAATACCCAATAGGTCCCCGCCCCAGAAATTACCACATTGTCCCTGAAAATTAAATAAAAATTATGGAAAATTAAAATAAAAAATAAAAATACAGAAAATTTAGGAAATTAAATAAAAATTCCAGAAAATAAATAAAAAACTTAGAAAATTTAGGAAATTAAAAATTACAGAAAAATTAAGAAAATTAAATAAAATTTTCAGAAAATAAATAAAAACTTAGAAAATTTAGGAAATTAAAATTTCCAGAAAATTACATTAATAAAAAAAATCTAAAATTCATAAAATTCCATAAAATCCCATAGTTATCAAAAATTACATTAAACCCCAATTGCCTCAAAATCTAGTTTTCTTTTATCCTATGACATATATTATTTGCAAATATTTCTTTTTCCAAAAATAAAAATCTTTTTTTCAAGTATTTTAGGATCCTCGAGTCTCACGCGATGGGCTTTAAATGGGGAACTGGCGGTTTACTCTTGTTCAACGTTTAGTAGTTCGTATAGGTCCTTGTGCTGCCTTAGCCGCCTCGGGCCTTGTGCATGAGTGGACTTGAAGTCCTTTTCAAATTAAAACAAATATATACCTTTTCCTAAATATTTTGAGATTCTAGGTCTCACGCAATGGACTCTAAATGGGGAATCCGGTTTACTCGTTCAACATTTAGCAAGCTTAGTATAGGTCCCCAGTGCTGCCTTAGCCGCCTCGGGTCTTGTGCATGAGTGGGCCAAAAATTCCTCCCAAAAATAAAATTTCGAATAGCAAAATCTTCACACATTTTCAAAAAAAAAAATAATAAGAGCTTTAAGATAATCTTTTCTTAAACATTTTTGAAGGTCAAGCCTTCACAAACCAAATAATCTTCTCTCAAGCACTTTTGAAGGTCAAGCCTTCACACGTTAGAACTACGTAAGCCTTGAGTTTCCCATTGCACCGGGGAATACGTAGGAGCAGGATCAAGTCCTGTCAGGCTAACCTCCATCAAATTATTTTTCACTTTAAAGGGATCAAACATTTCAAAATCATACACTCGGTTTAAGGTACCTGTTCTTGACTCAGAAAGTAAGGTGCCTAACACCTTCCTTACTGTGTCCACTCCCCGAACTTAAAGCTCCTTCTTGAGTCAAGGTTTTTCCAAATATTTTTTCCTTGAATAAAAATTTGTGGCGACTCCATTGATTCAAAACAATATTCATTTTACAAAATTTTAACGAGTTAGTCGTCGTCTCGTTTTAACTACTTGCCATGGATGGCGTTCCCACCGGGGACTTAGAGAGTCAAGCCCATTTCATTTGAGTGTGCATTATAATTGATTCCTTCATTGTTTATGTGCATGATTTAATTATTGCATGTTATTTATTTGTTGATATTTTCTTGTTTTTTGTTTGTTTGTTTACTTTCTTTCCCTCTAGGATAGATAAACAATAAATTGCTATATATCTCAGACAAGTTCCCCAATTGCAGGTATCCCAAAATAAAGTGCCCTCCATGCATTACATTTTATTATGAGTGGGGCCCTATACCCTGATCTCGAGTGCTGCCCAAGATTAGAGGGATCTAGTGGTGTCATGTCGCTTTACGTCCCGTATGGCTATCATGAAAATCCTAAGAGTACGTCCTATTCATAATGCCCCGCAACTGTGGCTACTTCTACCGTCATGGCAAGCATTATGGACTGGAACTTGGCTCTAGTGACCTTTATACCCTAGGATTACAACCTACCTTGGAAAGGCTCATGCATTAAAAGCCCTAGATCCATAGGACAAGTTACCTCTCTAGGACGCAAGGAGGGCACGCCCTATTTACACAACATCATGTCTGAAGACTCTCTTACCCGGCGATTGAGAATTAAATTTAAAAAGAAAACGAACAAAAAAGAGGAGAGAGAAGAAAAAAGGAAAGTGGACAAAAAGAGGAGAGAATTAAATTTAAAAGAAAATGGACAAAAAAGAGGAGAAGAGAAGAAAAGAAAGAAAAGTAGACCAAAAAAGAAAGATGAGAAAAATCTTTTGAAAAAGAGAAAATCAAAATGAGGAAAAGAAAGAAAAGTGGACAAAAGAGAGACTAAAAAGGGAGAAGAAAGAAAAATAACCAAAAAAAGAAAGAGGGAAGGATTACCATATTTATTGTTTTCATGCATGTACCATGCATTAATAGCATTCATCCAAAGTTTTATCTTTTTCTTTTCGAGACCATGATCCTCATTTAATCTGGTCCTCTACATCCACCACCCTCGCCAAATTCTTTTGTTATTACTAACTAATTAAATGAATTTAATCATTTTTTAACAGTAACAAAATAGCGGACTTACGACTCCCCCGCATTCATATAGCACCGATCAAAGACCAAAATCATGAGTGAGCTGGAAACACGGAACGAGGAGCTCCGCAACGAGGTCGCTTAATTGAAAGACAAGTAGCTAAGTCCATGAAGTTAATAGAGAAAGGCACTCGGGACCTATGGTGCAACGAGGTAGTACCTGGGCAGCCAATACATCTATCCTCCTCTAACCTTCACCGAACAAGACCGGCCGTATGGCCTACCACACCGGCTTCGAGCCTCCATCATGGGTCTCAGAGATCTTGGCTGGAAAACCATAATGCCATACACCCATATAAACCTTACTTCCATCAGCCTCACCCAAACTTTCCGCTGGACCTCACCCACCTTAACATCCAACCCTCATACCAATCCACCAACTTACCCGCCTCCCGCTAATCCGGGCTACCAACCACACTCACACCCAGCCTACACAAACATGCACCCCTACCCTTATAACACAAATACTTCTTCGCTTTTCCTACACACACAAACCCATCTTTCCCTCCTCATATTAACCCATCAACCACATATCCCTACAATATACATCCCGACTACGCCCGTATGAACGCGACCGCCACGGAAGATCCTACATACTGTGCCGGCCAATGTTCATCCGAAGAACTCATACCGGCAATTTAACATATCCTCGGTCATGCTGCAAGACCCGGAACCTTTATGCTTTACCCCCTCACGCGCAGCCCGACCTCTAAATGAGCCATGGCCAAGAATGGCGGAACAAGAAGCCTCCCTCCTCGGGAAGATGGACACACCTAGAAGAGAGGGTTAGGGCAATTGAAGGAGGCGGATATGGAATAGTCGAGGCTTCAACTCGCCTCGCACCGGATATCACTCATACCTCCAAATTCAAAACTCCGAGTTTGAAAAATACCGAGGAGTGGTGCAATCCGGAAAACCATTAACGATCTGTATGAAAAAATGGCCTCTCATTCACACGATCATAAACGCCATTTCACTTGTTTCAAGACAGGGCTTAATGAGCAATGGCACCGGTATACCCAAATTTTCAGAGGTCTTATCCGCCGTGGAAGGATTTAGGCGATGCCTTCCTAAGGCAATACAAGTATAACATCGAAATGGGCACCCGCATAGGACTCAGTCCGCAAAACAGGTCAAGAAAGAAAAATGAGTCCTTCAAAGAGTACGCTCAACCCAAGTGGAGGGAGCTAGCCGCTCAAGTCCAACCGCCCCGCCGAGCTGTGAAATGATCGATCTTCATGGAGATACCCTCGCACCCTACTATGACAAGATGGTAGCGTGTCTCCATTAACTTGCATATGGTAAATCGGGGTAGGAGAACGCGTAGAAAGTGGTCTACGCCGAGGAAAGTACCGACACAATGCCGGCAACGTGAGCATGAAAAGCCGACGAATAATACATGGAAGAAAAGGAGGGCCGAGACCCACTATGTTTCCTCGTGATCCAAACCGACCAACCTCCGCACAACCTGTATATCAATCAACCACGACCCCACCTAACTACCAAACATCCTACCAATCACAATATCCCACACACTCACATATGGTAGCCTCCGCCCAACCTGCTCACCAACCGTCCTATAATCCACCTACTCAATACCATCCAAACACCACCATCACGGTTCCATCACCTCAAACCTTCCCCTCATACTAACCCAATCCAACCAAAACCAACAATAACCCGAGGAAAGTGGTGCACTTTGACCCAATCCGATGAGTTATTCGGAGTCGTCGTCTCCGTTTAATTCAAAATTCTTTGGTCGCACTAGTTCCTATGAAGCCATTGGAACCCCCATATCCAAAATGGTATAATCCAGCGAGGTCAAGTGCGATTATCATGCCGAACAAGTGGGACATTCCCACCGGAAACCGTCTGGCCTTGAAACATAGGGTCCGTGAAAGATTAATGCCAAATGGCTCAATTTTGAAAAGGATGCTCCTAGTGGGGAGCAACCCACCACAAACCATGGGGAGCAGGACCCCGGTAAATTGCATAGAAGTTGAGGAGGAAGTAGACATGGTCAATGAATCCTTCCTTGCATCCTAAACCCCGATCATCCGCTGACACCGAGCCGCCCCACTCCACCGATCAACGGGATGAGACCTGGCCATATAGGCAGCTGGACCCTTCCAAGACTAAAGAATAAGGAGGTGCCTTGGAGGTATGATATAAAAGTTCTGGGAGGAAAAGGTGAAAAAAGATATGTTGGAAAGCTCTTCACCCGATCGTGAACCAACATAGCTGAATAGAGGGTAACCAGGAGCTTGCTGATCTACGCTCCCGCCAAGAGTAGCAAAAAAGACAAATCGCCATTCAAGAAAAGGAGAGTCAGCCGGAATAGAGCCCGAAACCGCCGTTAAGGAGGTAGAAAAGGAGTAAAGAAGGCCGCCTCCTATGAAGAGGCCTGCGACTCTAAAGCAAAGTGAGTACGCATGAATTGAGCAACAGACCGCATACCCGCTAAAATCTCACTACCGCCTTAATGATGAACTCCTGAGTCTCCCATCGGAAGGTACTACTTAAAAATCCTAAATAAGGCTCATGTGGTCCACAACATCTCAAGGACAAATTCGAGGGAATCGCCAACAACTTGATCACAACAACTTTATAACTTTCGCCGATCGCGAGATTCCCGATGAAGGGGCTGTGACACAATGCAGCATTACATATCTCTAGAAGGTGTACTGACCATCATCTGCTAGAGCGCCTACAGATAATGGCTCCTCATTGAATGTGATGCCTCGTACCTACCTTGTCCAAACTGCCAATGAAGGGATCCATATGAGGCCTAGCTCTGCTGGGTGGGGAAGAGCATTCCATGGTTAAGACGAAGTTATCGGCTAAATAGACTTGCCGCTTCAAATCGGCCCGTATCTTCAACATAACTTTCCAAATAATGGATATTCAAAAAGCCTACAACCGTTTACTAGGGCAGTTTTGATTCAGTCTCCGCCAAATGTCCCTTCAACTTTACATCAAAGTTGTTATGTTCATCATGACGCATATCATTAATTATCGTGCCAAAGAGATTATTTGGTCAAGAACCCACCAATCCTCCATATATGGAGGAAGCAGGAAGAGGCTTCCTGAGGACTGGTTCCAAGCCTTGGAAATTGCCAATGTCACCACTATAAAGAAGGAGAGGTGGTTGATCATGCAGCCCCTAAGGCTTTGATGATGATGGCCTGGGTGATGCTAAAGAACGGGTTCAAGCCAAAGCAACCCGGGCAAAAATAAAGGCAAATTATCTCTACTAATGCCGGGGCCAGAAAAGAACACGGCGATATGGGTTGGGATATCAACCAACCGAAGAGGATAAGGCGATAAGACCCCGTTATAACAAGGTCCCCCGTGCCACATATCACCTAAGTTTCCGAAGTGCCGCTTCGAAAAACTCGAGCATGATCATGTCATAGACAAGGAAAGCGGACGTCAACTCTCAAGAATTGGTGATGCCTTGTCCCCCCGGAAAAGAACTCGACTAATTGGGAAATTTTCGATCTACCTCTCACTTTTGGTCTCGCCTCAAATGTAATTCTCGTAATTGTCATAATAAATTTTCATACGTAAACATTTTGTACATATTTTTGACAAATAATAAATACAGTTGCATTATCCAAAAATATCCTCTTCTACCCCTCAATATATTTCCTCTTGTCAAATATATATCTTATTCCTTCTTCTCATACCCAACACGCAGATCCATCGAAACCGCCTCACGACGATAATGCTAGTATCAGACAGGAATTTGAACAAGTACCAAATTCCGATGACAAGAGGGGCAGTAGGTTTAATGCGAACCACCGACGAGACGTTTTAGATCGTGAACGGGAATCAAAGCACCGAACCTCATCAGAACCTCGGTGGGATTTTAATCAATTTGGGGACCGAAGAAAATAAGAGAGAGAAGTCAAGATAGGCACGCTTATTGCTCTGAGACAATCGTGAATCCGCTGATCTCACTTTTACAAGACTATGCTGATATCTTCTCCCGGTCTTTATCAAGACATGCTGAAATGAGCATTTCTGGTATAGTAGAGCACAAGCTTGCCATGAAAGCTGGATATGCACCGGTCAAACAAAAGTTAAGAAGGATGAAACCAAATGTCTCCCAAAATCCCGGAAGAAGTAAGGAAGCAAATTTTGATCGCCAAGGCTTGGTAACTAAACTACCTTGCAAAGTGGGTCGCTAACATAGTACCGGCCCCTCAAGAAAGATGGTAAGGTCCTGCATTTTGCACAGACTGGAGATCTCAACCCGAGCCAGGCCAAAGGATGATGATTCCCATTACCTCACATCGATGTCGTCGAGCACGCGCAGCTTCTCCTACTTTTCCTTCATGGACGGTTTCTCCCGCTATAATCGAGAAGAGATGTCAAGATGACAGAGAAAAGACCACCTTTATGCCACGGCTGGGGAACTCTTTGTTACAAGTCATGCCCTTCGGATTAAAAAATGTCAGCAACCTATCAAAGGGCCATGGTAACACTGCTCATGGACATGATTCACAAAGAGATAGAAGTCTACGTGGACAACATGATTGCAAATCCCGGGGATGTCAGAGGATGACCATCTCACAAATTTGAAAAGGTTGTTTCGAGAGGCTGGGCCTTGTGGCTCAAAACTGCGGTGAACTGCCAAACACTCTGGTGCCAGTCGTAAGCTCCTAGGCTTTATTGTCACTGTAGAAAGGTTGGACCCCGACAAAGCCCGAGTAAGGACATAGACATGCCACCTAAAAATAAAAGAGATCCGAGGTTTTAAGACTCAACTATATCTCTCGTTCATTTTTCAGTTGACAGCTAAGAAAGAGCTTACTCTTGTGTTATTATAAGAATCAACCCATGAGTCAGGATGAGATTGTCAAGAAGCTTTTGAAAAGATCAAATCATACCCCACGTAACCCACCTGGCCTTAGTACCGCCGCTTGCTGGGAGGCCTTTGATCTTATATCTCACTGCCATGCACTGGGCCAATGGGTTGCGTGCTCGGTCAACACGTGAATCGGAAAGAAAAGAGATGGCGACGATATACTACTCGAGCAAGAAGTTCACAAGTGGAGAAGCTGATATTCTCTATTAGAACGAACCTGGCCAGGCTTCCTGGTGATGGAAGTGCACACCGCCTAAGACGCATATGCTAAGTCACACCACATGGTTGATATCCAGGATGGATCCGATCAAGTACATATTCGGAGAAACCCCGCATTATCGTGACGGATTGCCAAGTGGCAAATGGTGCTTTAATATGATATCCCATATGACGAAATCACAAAGGCAACAGCACTTGCGTAATATCTAGCCCAACAACCGCTAGAAGACTACTGTGCCATGCACTGAATTTCGATGAAGATCCGATGACATCTTCCTTATGAAATGGAAGAAAGAAAGATAGATGAGAAGCTGACATGTTATTTTGAGAAGTCTAATATGATGGGCTACTTATAGAGTTATAACTTATTTCTCCAAAGGACAAAGATATACCTATCACCGCCCGATTAGCCTTCGATTGCACAAATAATATGGCAGTAATATGAAGCTTGTATCTTAGGGATTCAAGCGTAATCGAAGCTAAAGAAACGTTAGAGAGCCCAGACCTCGGCCTTGGTTATCCACCAGGTCGAGGGAGAATGGGAGACCAAAGATGCAAAGTTAGTGCCGTACTGTGCCCGTCTCCAAGAAACGCTAGGATACTTTGAGGAGATCACCTTTCGCATATACCGTTGGAAGATAATCAACTAGCAAACGATGCTGTAGCCATCTCCTATCTCATGTTTGAAATTGACAAGAAGAAGATAGCGCCTCATTCATATCCAAAGATCGTCTACCGGCATTCCCACAAGGAGGTGGAACCGACGGAAACCATGGTACATGACATCCTGCGCTTTTGAGGAACAAAGAATACTCGCCGAAGCATCCAAACGACAAAAGGACCTTACAAGGTTGGCCGCAGGATTCTTCCTCAATGGAGAAGTCCCATACAAGAGGAATCACGACATGGTCTCCGCTTAGATGCGTGGACGCAAATGTAAGCTTCACAAGATCCTAAAAGAAGTCCATGAAAGATCTTTTCATACTCCATGCCAATGACATGCCATGCAGGCGAGAAAATCCGCCTCAGGGCTGGGTACTATTGGTTGACCACAGGTTTACTGCTGCAAACACGCCAAAACCTGCCACAAGTGTCGCATAATACATAACATCCAGCAACAGGCCAACATTATTGAACGTGTTGCTCTCACATGGCCGTCACATGCCAACATGTCATTGGCCCAATAGAGCCCAAAGCATCCAATGGACACCGCTTCATATTAGTCGCCATCGACTATTTCACAAAATGGGTCGAGGCTGCCTCATATGCTAGTGACTCCAATGTGGTGGTCGTATTCGGAAAAGAGAGCCGATCCGTCGATATGGATTACCCAAAGAAGCTCATCACTGATAATGGCTTAAATCTTAACAATAAGATGATGTCGGAATTATGTAACCAGTTCAAGATCCAACATCACAACTCATCCTCATATCATCAAAAGACAGAATGAGCGGTCAAGCGGCCAACAAGAACATTAAGAAAATAATTCAGGAATGGTTCTTTCATACAGAATGGCATGAATGCTCCCATATGCATTACATGCATACCGGACTTCTGTCCGTACATTCACCTGGGCACAACGCCATTCTCACTAAGATATGGAATGGAGGTCAGATTCCCAATCGAGGTTGATCCCTCATTGAGAGTCCTGATGGATGCTAAATTGGGAAGAAGCCGAATGGGTCCAGCCTGGGATGGATCAAACCTAATCGAAGAAGAGGTCGGGACAGTTAGGGCGACGCCATGGCCAATTATACCAAAGACGAATGAAGAGAGCTTTCGATAAAGAAGATCAACCCTGAGTTTCAAGAAGGAGATTTTGGTGGTAAAAGCTATTACCTATGCAAAAGCACTACAAGGGAAATGGTCTCCGAATTACCATGGACCTTATGTAGTTAGGAAGGCTTTCTCCGAGGCGCCTTTGATCTTGGCCGACATGGATGGAAAAGATTTGCCTAACCCCGTCAATTTGGATGCCGTCAAGAAGTATTATGCTTAAAGAAAAAGCCCGCGAGTCAATCGTCAAAAAGACCTAGGCAAAAGTTAGGGCAATGCAAGAAGAAGCCCGCTAGGTCAACCATCAAAAGACCTAGGCAAAAAGCTGTGTGGCAATATAAAAAAAAAAAAAAAAGAGAAGAAAGAAAAAGCCTCGCAGGTCAATCACCAAAAGACCTAGGCAAAAGTTAGGGTAATACAAGAAAAAGCCCGCTAGGTCCACCATCATTTGACCTGGGCAAAATCAAAGCAAGCTCATAGAAGGCTTAAACTGAAAACCCAAAGGGCGTTTAAACAAGAACTGCATCGACAAAACAAAATTTATTCCTCCCGATCGTATTGTAACAAAAAGGTAACGACAAATCATTTATACTGGGCAAATTCATGCGGGGGCGATGGGACAACATCCATGGTTCTAGTAAAAGGTTCAAGACCAAATTAGTAAGCTGATAACCGGGGCAAAATTTTGGCTTTCGTAAGCCGACAGACGAAGAGATCGCCAAAAGGCAATACTAGTATTAATCGTCTCAAAGGCATCACCACTGGTCAAAACTAGTTCACTAAACACATCGCCACAAAAAACACCTTATTGTCTTTCGACTATCTTGTTAATTCCCTATCACATGCAAATCGTATTTTCTCCGCTGTTGCAGTGTTTTGCAATGTAATATCTCATTTTTAATGACAATTGGCGGTTAAATAACACCGGACCAAAGTAAAAGTACACACCCTTAATGATGAATGCTCTTTTTGACTCAAATATCTTACTAAAAAGCAAAGACATGCAACTGATATGTCTCCCCAAAAATCATCAAAGAAACAAACGGGATGTATAAACTGCCCACCAAGGATCCGACGGCCTGGCTAGAAGAAAACCGGGAGTTGTGAGTCCCAGAAACAAAAATCACGAGGTTTCTTCTATCTAAACCTACAAATAGAAAACATCTCGCATCTTTGCTCATCGGCCTATGTTGTCGCCACAGCATCACATCCTCGCATTTCTTGCTCACCGGCCTATGTTGTCGCCAAAGCATCACATCCGATCTTTGCTCATCGCCTATGTTGTCGCTAAAGCATTGCATCTCTCGCATCTTGCCACACGGGTCTATGTTGTCGTGCCATAGCATTACATCTACATCCTTGCTCACCTGCCTATGTTGTCGTCATAGCACAAGCATCCTTGCGTCTCCTGCTTCATCGTCTATGCAGCACCCAGGCCATTTTATCTCTCGCATCTTGCTCACTGGCCTATGTTGTCGTGCCATAGCATTACATCTCTACATCTTGCTCACTGGCCTATGCTGTCGCCAAAGCATCGCACCTTACTTTATCGCTTCGTGCCTATGTTGTCGCCGCCTAGGTTAGATTTATCAACAGCTCATGTTGTCGCCGCCCTAGGATTAGATTTATCAAGTTTTTAGGCCTCATGTTATCGCCTAAAGATTTATCACGCTTTTCCTATGTTGTCAAAGCCAATTCTAGATTAGACTTTATCGCTTTTAGGCCTATGTTGTCGCCACTTGTGATTAGATTTATCGCTTTTCGTGCCTATGTTGTTAGGCCGCCTCTAGATTAGATTTATCGCCGCCATGCTTTCAGTCGCTCCAGATTAGATGACGCTTTTAGGCCTATGTCATTGTCACTCTCTAGGATTAGATTTACCTTTTTCAGGCTCATGTCGTCGCCAGATTGGGATTTATCATGAAGCCTATGCTGTCGTCGCCCAGGTTGATTTGTCGCTGTGCCTATGTTGTCGCCTAGATTAGATTTTTCATCGCTTTTCAGGGCTATGTTTATTGCCATCAGATTAGATTTATCGCTTTTCAGCTCTATGTTGTCGCCTTCAGATTAGATTTAGATCGCCGTGCCTATGTTTGCCAGGTCGCTCTAGGTCAGATTTATCGCCAGTGCCTATGTTGCCGCCGCCCTCAGATTAGATTTATCGCTTTTCAAGCTCATGTTGTCGCGCCTAGACTAGATTTATCGCTTTTCAGTGCCTATGTTGTCAAAGCGCTTCTGTAGATTAGATTTATCGCTGTGCCTGATGCTGTCAAAGTCGCCTGAGATTAGATTTACCGCTTTTCGCGCCTATATTGTCGTACACTTCTAGATTAGGATTTATCGCTGCTGTCAGCCTATGCGTTGTCAAAGTCGCCTCTAGATTAGATTTCATCGCTTATTAGGCCTATGTTGTCGCCGCCGCCTTAGGTTGACCATCGCTTTTTGAGCCTAGGTTGTCAGTGCCGCCCTAGGCTAGATTTCATCGTTTTTTAGGCCTCAGGCTGTCACGCCGGCCCAGGTTAGACGCGCATCGTTACTGCGTGCCTATGTTGTCGCCGCCCTAGGTTAGATTTCATATCAGCTGTGCCTATGTTGTCGTGCCATTCTAGGTTAGATTTACTCGCTTTGCCTATGTTGTCGTCGCCGCCTAGATTAGATTTACTTTGCCAAAGCCTATGGTTGTCGTCGCCCTAGATTAGATTTACTTCTTGTCATGTTGTCGTGCCGCCTAGATTAGATTTATCGTTTTGCCTATGTTGTCGTGTCACGTAGTTTAGATTATCGCTTTAGGCCTATGTTGTCGCTCCCGCGCTAAGTCTCACAATTTCGAAAGATCACAACACCTTTGGGGTTTTTTCAAAAGGGTTTGTCCTCCCGACATGAGAAATTCACGTTTACTTTATTTCCTACCACGATAATTCGTAGAATTGCTTCTCACATTATCCGTAAGAAAACAAGTAAAGAGGGGCAACCGTAAACACCTAATTGAGTGTCCGCAATTTTCTTTAGGTAATTAATCCAAAATAAATTAAATTTATAAAAAAAAAAATTTCAAAATCAATAATTCAAAATCAAAACAAACAAAATCTAAAAACAGACAACAGATAAGCAAAAAAACAGTACATTGAAGGCTTTTCCTTCAAAAATAATAAATAAAAAAAGGAAAATAAAAATGAATTGGTAATTCGGTCCTAAAATCAAAATTAAAAAGAAGAAAAAAGAGAGACAAATAAAAATAAAAATAATTCGGAAAACAAAAAATGTAAAAATGTAATTTAAAAATGTATAAAAAGCTCATTAGTTTTTTTTTAACAACCAAAAATAAAATAAAAACAACAAAAATTTCATAATAAAAACAAAATTAAAATCTGAAAATTTTGAAATTAAGAAAAATATATATATATATATATATATAAATGAAATAAAAATATGAATAAATGAATAAATAAGTGAAAAAATAAATAAAGCCCATTCCGAAAAAATAATTTGAAAAAATAGTAATAATAAATAATAATAAAAAAACAGAAATAAATTGAAAGGAGTTTTCTGCTTTTTGGAAATTTGCAAAAGAGGCCAAAAACTAAAAAGGCCAAGGACGAAAACAGCAAATAAAAAAGGGGGGGCAAAATATTTTATTTGCAGAAGGCCAAAATCAAAAAAGCCAAAGGAAGTGGGCCTATAAAAGACGGAAGTAAGCTGGAGAGGTCTTCTGATTAGAAAAAAAAACAAGTTGATTTGGGAGCGGCTTTTTCTTTGGATTTTGAGGGTGGCTTTCTTTCTCTGAGAATTAGAAGGAGATCCTCGAAAAGTCAAAAGAAGAGAGGAGCAGAAGAAGAACAAGAGTGAAGGAAAGAAATAAGGGCAAGAATCGCTCATCACCAAAATTGAGGCTCAAAATCTCCAAGAGAGGCACAACCCAATTTCACAAACAGGTCAGCAAGATAGCATTCGATTCTTGAAATAACTGTATCTCCATAAGGTGAAGCAAGAAACCTGCTTCTGTATGAATTTCTGCGGTTTCGATAATTGAATGCGTCTAAGATAATCTCGATACAATGGTAATGCCTGAGGAATATAGATGACCAAGAATCAATCTAATGTTTGTAACTAAACTGAAGTGCTCACTATGAATGAGAGTCTCAAATCGCCGCATAAACATGATCCAATAGGGTGACAAGGATGCATGAGTGATGTTTGAATGTTGCCCCGTTTGATTTCAAGAGTTTTGTGTAAGCACGAAAGCTTGATAAAATCACTGGGCCCCCAAAAGAGCAATTGGCTTTGTCTTTCTGTACTTAGTATGCATAATGTTACCAATTGATTGAAAAATCCAAAGCAAGCTTGCTTTGAGTAAGAGCCAAGAAACTCGTAGATTAAAAACCGTAGGTGGTCGCCGCCTTTTGAATGCTCTTCTGCATCTTCGAAGCTAGTCTTCTGTTCGTTTTATTACAAATGCTTCATTCATCCCTGTTGTCGCTAAGGTCTCTTCATGTTCTCTATGCATTGGCTAGGTACGCTCGTAGCCGGCTTTGGGTGCTGCCCAGCATGGTGGTGTTGTCTACACTTTGAATCAAGCTATTGCTTGAAGGAAGAAATTCCTTCCAAAGAAAGAAGCCACAAAGTGGTCTCCTTGTTGGAGAAGCTTGTTGGCCAACCAATGCATGGACCAAGAGTCGCTATAACACTTGCAAGGTTTCTTCCGTATGGCCTTGTATCGCAATTAGAGATGGACTTGGGTGAAGTCATTGTAGTTGCCCTGGAGCGTACTCACAAACACCCGTAACTTGTATGAACATCGCCCATGACAGCCTTCCTTTATGACAAATTTCCAACTATGGCATCCGAGCTATACCATGAACAAGATGAAAGGTCGTGTTGTTGATTGGGATATACCAACAAAGATCTAACCGAAATTCTCACGTGAAACAAAAACGTTAGCCAAGCTTCAATAAGACCACTTACCAAGAACCTTGATGGTTAAGGCAAAGAGACGATTGCTTTGAGAGCTCCACAAGAAAGGGCCCCCCACACAAACTTGGAAAGGGCACTACGGAGTCTTGGCAAGAACATACAAGGTAAGTAAGGCCGCAAAGGTGTGATCGTTAATGATGTGGTGGAAATGGGATAGATTCGTAGATCAATTCACTTACCCTTAGATCAAATCGTAACCACACGATGAGGGTCACTCAGTCGAGAGGAGAGACAGATCACACTGCAGGAAGAGCAAAGGACCGAAATTGCAGCTTGATCCTAGGATAGTTCAAACCTCCAAATTTACCAATTCTAGTGCCTAGACGTACCTCTCCTGCACAAGTTAGACAAGATGTGCTGTGCCCGATCTAATTTGAAAACCGATCAGGCACATATCTTGTAGTCGTAGCGGGACATGAGAGGCACAGAAAGCTCCTCCTCGAGGGGTATGGCTCCTCATTAATTAGCATAAACGTGGAACATTATGTAGCGTGATCGCTTGTTAGATCCCTTCCAACCCTCGTCCTCCGATTCAACCCGCGAGGACCTTTTTTCGCCAGCGACTCTATTATGCCAAGCCACCCCCGAACATTGTCTCAAATTAATGGCTAAGAGTCAAAGTGCCCAATAGGTGTGTGGCATAATGGTTCAACATGTCCCTCACAATTTCCAAACCGAGGGTTCGAACCCCCTCACAAACATTTCTCCTTTTTTTTTAGTAATTAAGCCACCACCCTTCAGAAATACTAAAATACCCCCAAGCGATTTAATAATTCCTATCTTGCCCCCTAAATACAGGATACCCAACACTGCCCCTGGTCATTTTCCTAATTACCCAATAAGTCCCTGCCTTAGAAATTACAACACCGCCCCCGGTCATTCTCCTAAATACCCAATAAGTCCCTCGCTTTAGAAATTATAACACTGCCCCCCGTCATTCTCCTAAAATACCCAATAAGTCCCCGCCTAGAAATTACAACACCGCCCCTGGTCATTCTCCTAAATACCCAATAGGTCCCCGCCTTAAATTACCACATTGTCCCCGAAAAATTAAATAAAAATTATGAAAAATTAAAATAAAAAAATAAAAATACAAATAAAATTTAGGAAATTAAATAAAAAAATTCCAGAAAATAAATAAAACTTAGAAAATTTAGGAAATTAAAAATTACAGAAAAATTAAGAAAAATTAAATAAAATTTTCAGAAAATAAATAAAAACTTAGAAAATTTAGGAAATTAAAATTTCCAGAAAATTACATTAATAAAAAAAATCTAAAATTCACAAAATTCCATAAAAACCCATAGTTATCAAAAATTACATTAAACCCCAATTGCCTCAAAATCTAGTTTTATCCTATGACATATATTATTTGCAAAATATTTCTTTTTCCAAAAATAAAAATCTTTTTTTCAAGTATTTTAGGATCCTCGTAGTCTCTCACGCGCGGGCTTTAAATGTAGGAACTCCGGTTTACCCGTTGTTCAACGTTTAGTAGTTCGTATAGGTCCTCAGGTTGCCTTAGCGCCGGGCTCAGGCATGAGTGGATTGAAGTCCTTTTCAAATTAAACAAATATATACCTTTTCCTAAATATTTTGAGATTCTAGGGTCTCACGAATGGACTCAAATGGGGAACCGGCGTTTACCCGCCGCTCAACATTTAGCAGTCAGATAGGTCCCCGTGTCGCCTTAGCTTTTTGCCCTCTGTGCATGGAAGGGGCCAAAAATCCTCCCAAAAATAAAATTTCAATAGTAAAATCTTCACACATTTTTTAAAAAAAATAATAAGAGCTTTAAGATAATCTTTTCTCTAAACATTTCAAGGTCAAGCCTCACAAACCAAATAATCTTTTCTCTCAAGCACCAAGGTCAAGCCTTCACACGTTAGAACTACGTAGCCTTGAGTTTCCCATTGCACCGGGAATACGTAGGAGCAGGATCAAGTCCTCACAAAGCAACCTCCATCAAATTATTTTTCACTTTAAAGGGATCAAACATTTTCAAAATCATACACTCGCTTAAGGGTACCGTTTTTCAGAACTGTGCAAGTAAGGTGCCTAACACCTTCCTTACTTGTAACCGACTCCCGAACTTAGAAGCTCCTTCTTGAGTCGGTTTTTCCAAATATTTTTCCCTTGAATAAAAATTTGGTGGCGACTCCACATTGATTCAAAACAATATTCATTTACAAAATTTTAACGAGTTAGTCACGTGCCTGCTTCTGAATCATGAACTACGGTTATACAGTCCTTTCATTTAAGGATAGTAAAGCTAGACCGAGGGTGTAACAAGCTCTCTCCGCTTTGAAGGAATGGTAAGTAGGGCACACAATTTATCTCTACATTTTACTCTTCAATTTTAAATTATTATCTCTTTAATTTATTTTTGTATAATAATTTTTTTATTTGAAAAGGTAAAATATTCTTCATAACATATTTTTTATTATATTTTATTCTTCCTTTATTATTTGATAATGATAATATTTTTTATGTACTTTTATTTTTTAATGCATCTTTTATATTTTAGCTAAATTTTAAAAATACATATGCAATATGTAGAAAATTTTCTTGATTATATGAAAGTTTAGGTTTCAATTGTTCTGTCTTTACTTTTCTTTCTAAATTTGTTTCTTGTTTTTTATGTTTGCTAATTGTTTTTAATCAATAACTAAAGAATGACTCTTTAAAATATAAAAATTGTTAAAATAAATTTTATTTTTTTAATAGATTTCTTCATATATATATATATATATATATATATATATATATATATATATAATAAAATTAAACTTAAATTAACATATTTTCTTAAAGATTGCAAATATTCATCAACTATGTCTAATGTTATTTATTAGATCTATCCTTAACATGTCTAAGGTCATTGCTAAACATGGTGGAGGGAATATTAATGTAAGGAAGATGAAAAAGATATTAAAAGTACTTAAAAATATTTTATTGCAATATGTGTTTTATACAATTAAAATGTCCTTTATTAAACTAAGATATAACTTATAAAGGTTAAAAGGATGCAATTAATAACTCATCATAAAATTCTAAGTAAAATATTGAAAACATAGTAGAAGCAATAATTATGTCTAACATTTTTCTTCTTAAACTGAAAATTATAATTATTCATTTAATTAGACTTTTCAAATGTAAAAATTCCAAGCAATTTCCTTAACTTTTGAAATGTTGAGTACTTCAATGGCTTGATCATTATATTAGCAATTTAATCTTTACTCTTAAAATAGACAAGATCAATGACTCCATCCTTCATGAGGTTCCTTAGAAAGTAAAATCTCACATCAATGTGTTAACTTCTTCCATGTAAAACTAGTTTTTTGGAAAGTTTGATGCCAGAAACATCGTCATAATAAATTGCAATGGCTTCCATTTTCTTGAAATATAATTTTCAAGTACTCTTATTAGTTAAACTTCTTGATAGGCACAAGTTGTTACCACTACAAACTCTGATTTAGTTGTTGGTAAAGTGACAATCTCTTACCTTTTTAGAACCATGAGACTACTCTTAAACCAAACATCAAAACATAACCAGATATGTTCTTCCTATCATCCAAGTTCCCAACATAATTACTATCAGTGAATCCAAAAAAAATTGATTTTTCACCTTTTCTATAAAATAGACCATAATCAACAATTCCTTGCAAAATAACAAAAAATTTTTTTGTAGCAAGAAGATGCATCTCCTTAAGATATTCCATGTACCTACTAAATAGACTTACTGCATGCATGAGATCTAGCCTTATAGTAGTCAAATACACTAAACTTTCAACAATTTGCTTGTAAAGGATTCTGTCAATCCCTTTTTCTCCTAGATCTTTAGCGAGCTTCAAACCAACCCAAATTTATATGTTAACAAAACTACAATTATTAATTTAAAACTTGTCTAAGATTTCTAGATCATAACTTTTTTATGAAATAAAAATTCTATCCATAGACTATAGCATCCTTCCAAGATTAGTTATATCAAACTCAAGCATCATGAACTATTTAAATTTCTCAAACAAATAAATCAAATCATCAATATATAAACACATAAGAATCTTACCTCCTTCCCATATTTAAAAAAATTGTATGCTCATATGGATATTTGATAAAACCTTCCTTCAAGAAATAAGCTTCAATACAACTATACCAAGCATGTGGAGCTTGTTTTAGTCCGTATAAATCCCTTTTGTTTATAAATATTGTGTTCACTTCCAAGCTTCATATAACCAGGAGGTTGGCCAACAAACACTTGATCTCAAAGATCACCATGCAAGAAAGCTAACTTTACATATAACTGGTATATTGGCCATGATTATTGTGTAACTAGTGTAATTACTGGTCTGATTGTATCTTGTCGTACAACATGAGCGAATACTTCTTTATAATCCATCCTAAATATTGCTTATAACCTTTGATGACTGCGTGTGCCTTGTACATGTCAACTTCTTTATTGTCCTTTAATTTTATTTGGTAAACCCACTTGATACCAATTGTTTTTCTTCCTTTTAAAAGATCAAGCAAACTTTCATGTGTTGTTTCTTTCAATCATTGCAATTTCTTCATCCATTGTTTTTCTCCATTTGGCTTCTTTAATAGCCATATCAAAAGTGGTTGGATCATAATCTAAAAATAAAGAAAAGTGCATAAACAAGTTTTCAGAATGATGAATACTAGTTATCTCAAGATCAACTAGCTAAGATGGTGTTCTTCTAACTCATTAAGATCTTTACTCTTCATACATAATTTCTGGAATGGACTAGTCTTTACTCTATTCTAATTGTTGCATTTTATCTTTATCATCTTCATCAAAAGTAGTGAAAATTTAGTGTCCAAGAAAATCTTTACTCCACCTCCAAAACTCTTCTTCATCAAAAGATGACATCTCAACTTATCAAAACTTTCTTAGTATTAGGATTATATAATTTAAAAGATTTGCAATGATCATTAACATAAATAAAAATACATTTTTCTCCTTTTATTGTCTAGCTTTGCTTGCTTCTGATATAGGACATGAACATAGACAGCACACCTAAAAGTTTTTGAAATGTTTTTTCTTACCAAAAGGCTTCTACCATATTCAAAATTGTACAATTTTTTTTCTAAACTCTATTTTGTTAAGATGTGCAGGCTACTATAAATTGCCTCTCGATTCCATGATTCTCACAAAATTTTCTAAATTCTTGTTAGATATATTCTCCACCGCGATTTGTATGAACAAATTTGATTGGATTTCCTACTTCTTTCTCAACCAGCAATTCGTAATTTTTAAAAATTTTAAAAGCTTGAGATTTTTCCGGCAAAAAAATACACCCAAGTTTTCCAACGAAAATCGCCAATGAAGGTTATTATGTATCTTTTTCCTTCATTAGAAGATGAGTTTATTAATTTACGAATATCAAAATGTATTAGTTCCAAAGCTTGCTTTGCTCTCCATGATTCTTTTATAGGAATTGATTTCATGTTTCTTTGCTAAGAACACTTTCTTCCTAAACTTTAGATGAATAGTAATTTGAGAATGTCCAATCACCGTTTTATTTTGTTATAAAGTTTTTAACCCACCAAAATTTAGGTGATCACAACAAAAATGTCATAGTCATGCCATATCTTTCAATTTTGTCGAGAAACATGAATGAGTAGTATTGTGAAGTAAAAATGGAAATGCAATCACGTTAACTTGAGAAATTAAGCCAACTTTGTATCTTCAATTTGGAGTACTCCATTCTTTATAAAAATCTTGTACCTTTTTTCTTGTATCTGTAACACACTTAGCAAATTTGTCTTTAAATTGAAAAAAAAATAGAAATAGTATGGGTAAAGCTTTCCTTAGTCTAGATAAAGACTTTTCCTTTTCCCATGACAGCCACAGCGAAGTTGTTACCAATATTGGTAACATTTAATACTTGACTTATTCACTGACTTTGATTTATGAGTTGATGAATGATGGTCTCCTCTACCACTCCTCTTCATTGGATTTCTTGATGATGATGGTCTTGTTGTTGATTTCCATGATGATAGTTTCCACAGCCTCTACCTTATCCTCGACCTGTACCTCATTCTCTATTTCTTTCACCATAAAATGATTCTCTATTGATTCCTTTAACGCTTGTTCATCTACCTCTTCTACCTTGTTTATCAAGTGAAAGAGTATCTATGTATTTAAGGAACTAAGTATCTTTTTCAACAACAGTGGTATCAAGAGCTTGGTTTAGAAAGTGAAAAAATATGACAAGAGATACTCAACAAATGGCTACAGATACCAAGCATGAAAATTTTATTTTAGTCTATAAGTCCTTTTTTCAAGTTGATAAACCTTATTTTCACTTCCAAGCTTCAGATGACGAGGAGATTGGTCAACAAATACTTGCTTTGATATTACTATTAATGTAAGGAAGATAAATAAAAGGCTCAAAACACTTGAAAATATTTAATTGTAATCTAATTTTTCATACAACGAAAATATGTTCTATTTATTAAACTAAAATATAACTTATGAAATTTAAAAAGATGCAGCTAATAAACTCATAAAAAATTCTAAATAAATTAGACATTATAACAAAATCTTAAAATTATTTTAAGTCACATTAAAATATAGAAAAAAATAATGGAAATAACAATTATGTCTAACATTGTCTTGATGGAAAACATGCTAACTAAGGATATTTTAAACGATGAAGATCAATGTTATGGTTTCAAACAAATTAACCCTTTTGTGTAATAGTAAAGTGTGAATGAATATGTAACATAACCATTAACTTCAAAACCAAGAAAAAAAAAAGCATAAACTATTAAAATTAATTAGAAAAATTATTTTCAAATAATAAAAAAGCACACATAAAAGTTAAAAAAAAAAATTTACAATCAAGAAAGTGTTGAAGTTTGAATTCAAGATTTCAAGTAAATTACTCTAATCTCCATTCCTTGTTGCTAGACAAACCCTAAGGGTTTAAAAAGAATGTTAGGTTTATCTACTAAAAGTATTAAATAAATTTTTAAATTCAACAATGAAATTTTTTTAAGAAGGATATATGATTTATTTTTAGAACTGTTGTAAACACTTCATTAAGTCCGAGATCAATTTTAAGTTATGAATAAAATATAAAATAAATAAACCTAATAAAATAGTAAATAAATAATGATAATAATAAAACAAATATAAGTCATAATAACAAAAATTAAAAAAAATAAAATAAAATAAAAATAACAACAAAATAAAAAGAAGTAAAAAGAAAAATTTTCAGTGAGAAAACAGGGTGGTTAAAAGTTAGTTAGAGAAGTTAGAAAAAAGAAAAGAAGAAAAAAATGATGAAAGTGGGAAAAAAAAAGAAGAAAAGCTCTAAGGGATTCTCTCAAGGTCTCGGGACTTCTCTTGGCTTTTTTCTCATTTTTGGGAAAGGATGGAGAAGCTACACTTGGCTACTCTCGCTGACTGCAAGAAACTTAGAACCAATGGCTCTCTCTAATGGCTATTCTCCGAGAAGATTAAGAAGCGTCATTCTCTCCAAGAAAAAGAAGAAATCTCCATCAAGAAGCAAAGGTCAGTGTTCCTCTGACGTGCCTTATTCAGAATAGTAAATTCAAATTAAATATTTCTTCATCTAATTACATATGCTATTGGAATGAATCTTAAATAAGAACATAAAGTTGTTCTGTTGCATTCAAGCTTGCATCTCTGCACTTGCAAAATCTGAAATTCTAGTGGATGATGAGTCATTTAGATGAATTTAGATTCATTTTTGTTATTATCCTCTGATTTGAAGCACCAGAAATACTGTGGAGCGTTTCCTATTTTTTTTGCATGAATTCCTGTTAAGATTAATTTATCTAAGAGTCCTTGGATCAGTCATAACCAAAATATGAGACGCTAATGTGAGTAGTTCAGTGCCATGAGTCTCTGGCTTGGCTCGGATTTAATAGTCGTTTCATAGCTTGACTTTATAGTCGTCCCTGTAACTATTGTTACTATCATACATGATTCAAATCAAGATCCTCAAGGATATTGTTGTTCGATCTCTCGAGAAATTGGTTGGTAAACTTGTGGAATAAGCTTTTGTGAATAGTATCAAGCTACTCAGCGATTCAGTTGTGGATTTGAATAAGCTAGCTGATTATAAGGGAAGCTACTTGCGAAATTAATCTGTGTACATTGCCTGATGTATTTAATTCTCAGGCAGCACTCAAGCAAGAAATTATTCCTGAGTTTTCGTTACTTGCTGAGAATTATGTGGTGATTTAGATATACTCAAAGACCACAACTGATAGAGACTTTGCTATTTATAAAGTTGTATTCATTGATCAGTAGTACTGGTGCTAAGCATAATCATAAAACCGCAGGGGAGATCTTTTTGTACAAAAGTGGAATTTTTTATCCTAATAAGGTGAGAAGAAAAATAGTGGATTGTCTTCATGGTGAAAATCCTAGAATTGACAAAGACAAGCAAGCTGCTGAGTGTTGTTAGTACTGCTTTGTAAAATCGATCAAGTTTATGGTCGCTATCGTTTCAGTTCATGATCCTCAAGGGAAGGCATACATTGGAATTCCGAACATTAAAAGTAGGGCATGTTTGTAGTCAGGTCCCAGCAAGGCTCATGTGGAGGGACAGTACAAGTTGTTTGTGTCTAAATTGTCTACTCCACACTGGATTTCCTAATTTTTTTCAAAGTTCAATTTGCAATGAAACTAAAATAAAGAACACTTCCTCATGATTTGGATACAAGTTTCGAGAAAATTTTATGAGTAGAGCCTTCAATGGAACATTGTGGGATATTGGTTATCCTTGGAATGAATAGTATTTTGCAGCTAATCCCCATTTGCTTCCTGTTTCAACATTTAACTTTAGGGGGCAGCTATACAATGCAATTACATAGATGAATAGGCCAAAGGTTTAGTCATTGTTCATGTTGGGAATAACTGGCTTTTGGTAATCAAGACTGATATAGGTTACAACTTCAAGGTGACCAGTCTTTGGATCAGAAAGGGTGGTGTTCTAACATGTGATGTAAACATTGTTCATTATCGTAGACATGCCGCATTCCACACTTTCACCTTGAATAGCTATACTATTTCATATGATATCAGAAGGCACCAAGATCAAGTCCTTATATGAAGCTTGATGCTGGCAATGCTATTTGGGGTTGAATGAGCTGACTTGTTATTGACCGTAGAGCGAAAACAATGAGCTAGAAGTACTTTGGCAAGGTGATCAGGATAAAATTTGTTGGTATCTTATAACTATCCATAGCATTCCAGCATGATGATAGGGGAACTACTTGGAATTTGAACACTGCATTGAAGTCATTATATACTCTAGAATGGAGGTACATCAATTGAAGATTTATTATGAAGACGGTGTACCAATATCATATCTGCTCCGTATGTGCATTGCCCCTTCTCTTGTTAAATTCCATTTCCATTATCAGCAGATAGACAAGGATATTTGGTTCTCATGTTGCCCAGTTCTTGGACCTTGATGGCCTTATAGGTGGCAAACCGAAATGGAGGCAGCAGCGTTCAGCAGTTCCTCATCTTTCATATAGTTCTACACTACCTTATGGAGAACCAATCACTAAATATCGACCAAGCAAACACCCTTCAAGGTTCTAAGGCAAAGGCTTTGAATGACAAGTCAAAGGAGGAATCATGTCCCATAACAGATTAAACAGTTCTAGAAATTGTGACAGTCATGCTACAAGGCCTGGGTATGCTTCCTTTTTTAGGCATTGTCCAATTACTATATCAGTACTTGAAAGTCCAAGCAGCAACTGTCTCGGGCTCGCTTTGTCCAGAAAATGAGTTGAGGATGATAGCCTTACTAGGAGGTTGTATTCCCTTTTTTCTTGTTCTACTCAGCTTAGTTCAAGTGGTTGTTGCAAAAAACTATCCTTGTTATCTCAAGTGCTCTTGGAGCAGCTACAGAAGAGTCTGAAGACTAAAAATATGGAGACTTGTTGATCCATATTTAAACTTATTAAATTATTAGATTGAGTTGCATGTGTTAAGTCTGATTCAAAGAAATCACTATTTTATATGTTTCACCATGGTTTTGTCGCTAGCTCAAAGGCTAGTGGGCAGCACATGCAAATGAAATTTCATGCACGTTCATGGTGTAGCTCATGTTGTCTTCTCCCATTTTAATTAAGATAATGAGCATTAAATCTCGATCAGGAGTTTGTCTTAGTGGTTAGCACACTGCATGCCATTACCAAGTCTGGGATTCGATTCTTGCCTAAACCCTTTTTATCCCAAAATCGGTATATTGGCTAGCATGCCTAAACCCTTTTTATCCCAAAATCGGTATATTGGCTAGCAGGCCACAATGGGCCTCTTTAATTCAAATTAGCCGCAACAGGCCACAGTGGACCTCCTTAATTCAAGCCAGTCGATCCTTAAATTGAGCTATGGTGATTGGGCTAAACTCCTTGGTCGTTAATGGGCCAGAACCAAGACAAAAATAGCTCAATAATAATGGGCCTACTGGCAGCCCTTTCAAATGACCCCATTTGGGCCATGCTAATGAGCTGTCAATTGAATTATTATAACATCAAGTCAAAATTTCCAAAAACAACCGTTAATGGGCCAGAACCAAGACAAAAACAGCTCAATATCAAAATTTCCAAAAACAACCGTTAATGAGCCAGAACCAAGACAAAAACAGCTCAATAATAATGGGCCTACTGGGCAGCCCTTTCGAATGGCCCCATTTGGGCCATGCTAATGAGGTGTCAATTGAGTTATTATAACATTAAGTCAAAATTTCCAAAAACAAATCTCAATGAAGCTAAAATTTCCTTTTTCTTTCAATTAATTTGGGTACATAATTTGTTTCCAACTCTTTTTTGGGTCAAGCCCAATTGTCTCGTATCGTTTTCTATGAAATCAAGTTCATTTTTATTATTTTTGGTCAAATCCAACCCCTTTTCTTTGAAATCAAATTCAATTTTTATTTGTGTCAAGCTCAAGTCCTTCTTTTTACTTAAACCCAACTCTTTTTATTTTTAGAATCAAATTCAATTTTTCTTAATTTAGGTCAAGCCCAATTCTTTCCTCTAATTTTAAATCAAGCCCATTTGATTTTGGGTCAAATCCAATTCTTTTCATTTTTGGAATCAAATTCAATTTTTCTTAATCTGGATCAAGCCTAATTATTTTCTTCTATTTTAAATCAAGCCCAATTCCTTTTTTAAATCACTATTTTACTAATTTCGTCAAAAATATCTGTTGTAAATTTTCTAAAATTCATGCAGAACCATCTCTAATGCGTAGCTTTCTCTCATTGCATCGCATTTTAATTGCAGGATTCCAAATATGGCTTACTATAGACGATTTTGAAAAGAGCATGATTTCGTAAAATCACTGCTTTACTAATTTCACAAAATGTCTTTGTACTTTCTAAAATTGGTAAACGACTCTAATGTGAGCAGGAAACCTTCTCTGCTGTATGGTGTTTTAATTCGTGCAGATTCCAAATGCAGCTTACGACGATTTGGATTTTACCAGCACGTGATTTCAAAAAATCACTGCTTTTCTAATTTTGTCAAAAACGTTTGTCTATAAATTTTCTAAAATTCGTGCAAAGGATTCTAATGCGGGCAGGCGGTCTTCCCTGTTGTACCGTATTTTAATTTGTGCAAATTCAAATTCAAACATGGCTTACGACGGTATGAATTCTGTAAGCACGTTATTTTAAAAAATCGTTGTATTACTAACTTCATTCAAAAAACCAATTTCTACCTAAAATCACCTCTTCTATTTTTCAAGAGATCAAGTCTCTTATACTAGAACTACGTAGCTTTAATTTTCCATTGCACCAAGGAATACGTAGGAGCAAGATCAAGTTCTATCAGGCTATTTTCCACAAACCTATTTATTTTCTACTCTATTTAAAGGGATCAAACAGTTTTTTAAAATATCAAAGTCACACACTCAGTTTAAGAATACCATTCTTCGGAATGGGTGAGTAGGATGCTTAATACCTTTCCTACTCATAACCGACTCCCGGACTTAGATTTCTTCCTCAAGTTAGGGTTTTTTCAAATATTTTCCTTAAAATAAAATTTTGGTGGTGGCTCCACTAATCAATTTAAATTCATTTCAAAAATTTTAGTGAATTCGTCTTCTCGTTGTAATCATGGTTACGACAATTGTCAAATGTGTCAGGTCTTACCTATTTAGTCTTAATCCTATGGGTCAGGGCCAAAAAATCTCATAAGGCCATAAAGCCCTATTAAAAACTCATAAGGCCAAGTGGGCTAGACCAGCCCTTACATAAAAAACCATTACTATCACAAGCTACCAGCTCTAAATTTTGGTCCAGAAGTAAAAAAGGTTATCAAACGAAATCATGAAAACTTGTGCTTTTGAAGATGGTTCTAATAATGAAAACACTTTAAACAAAATAAAAGAATTTGTATTAAGTGGAAAAAATATAGTTGATGTCATGTATTTCACTTGGTGAAAATTAGGAAAATTAAACTCTAACAAATTACAAATGATAAGCAATGTATAACAAGCTCAAAACAATTTACAATCTCAAAAGAGTGTTACTCACAGAATTGTATGTAAAGGATCAAAACAAATTTGTCACAAGGGAATAATGACCAATATTATAAGATCAATTCATCCTTAACAATTTGCTTCAACCAATATGCTATATTTGATATAAATGGATGCTTACTTGGATTCTCTATAATTGCAAGTTTTGCTAAATTTTGGTTTAACTATATAAACTTATATGATTATATTGCCTATCCTGTCTTCTTATCCATTTAGAAATTTTGATCCTCTAAATTTTTAACTAAAGATTGTTTTAGCTTGAAGTTGTTCTTTCTTTGCTACTTTGATGGAAACTGTTCCTGCTAACAAATGTGTTAATTTGACCCTTCCAACCCAAGTCAACTCTAATCTATGTGCGCTAGGGTCAAAATGGCTCACAGGCCCGCAAAAGTACACATTCATAAAGTCCATTAAACTTTATGGGTTACAGCTAGCCTATGGGCTTAATTTTTTTTCAATTTTTTATCTAAATTTTTTATTTTTTTCTATAAAAAAATTTCCCCCTCTTTACTTTGTTTTCCTCTCTTTAAATAAAATAGTAATAAAAGTTAAAATAAATAAGAAAATTTGGAGGAAGGAGGAGGGGAAAATATAGAGAAAAGATAATTTTAAAGATAGAGAAATAAATATATTAAAAAAATTAAATAAATAAAAAATATAAATATAAAAAAATTGAGAAAAACTTGAGAAATGGAAAAAATAAAGAAGGAGAAAATTCTAGAGATAAATGCAAAAATATTTATAAAAAAATAGAAAATTTAAAAATAAAAATAAATAAATTAAATAATATTTTAGTATAATAAAAAATATTGAAGAGAATATTTAAGAGAGAAATAAAAAAAATAAAAAAAATGAGAGAAAAAATTAAGAGAAATGATAAAATTTTATAAAAAGAGTTAAATAGAAACTAAGATTATATGAGTTAGTCAACATTCATCCCACTTAATTTGATAATTATATAGATTAAAGTTTAAAAAAACTTTCTTCTAGACAAACTACAAAATAAGATAAGGGTAGACAAGCTACAATATAAAAGGTTACAACTTAAAGACAAATGATAATCCATGAACCATAGATCAATTTAACTACTCTAAGTTTTTTAGGAGGTAAAATTTTATCTTAACTCTTAAAAATTATAAATACTTATCATATTAATATTTAAATATTTAACATATTAATTTTTTTAATTAACATTGATGATTATATAGAAGGTGAAATTTTATATTAATATTTTAGAATTATAAAATTTTATAATTTTTAAATAATCAGTTCATTAATCATTGATAATATTTGTTATTTTTAAAAATAAAAATAATTTTTCACTATCTTAAAAAGTAATATATTTATAGTTAAATCTTTCATGAATAAATTAAAGAATTTGTTAGAAAATATTTTTAAACTTTATTAGTTGATGAATTTTTCTTTATCTTTTTAATGGTTTTCTTACTATTAATAAAATAAATATTAAATAAAAAAATATGAGTATTTATTATTTTTAAAAATTTATTTTATTAATTTCATTTTTAAAATTAAATATATATTTGCTTATATATAGGATAAAAAATTAAAAAGAAAATCTTAATTAATATTTCGAATAAATTTAAAATAAAAAAGATATATAACAACCTAAAAACGAATACCGATTTCACGCTAAGTCAATCATTCCGGTTTTATTTTTAGTTTGTTATCTCATGATGCGGAATTCATTTTAGAAAATATGGTAAATTTTTTTTTTTTAAACTGTTGATATAAAACTGCAAGCCTCGTCGATAAAACGTGCGTAGCGGTAAAATAAATCATTAAGTGGATTTCTACATACGTTTAAAACCTTAAGAATACTAAGCGTTTATATTATTCTTTTCGTTTATCATTTTCCTATAATAAATAAACAAGATTCAATCATAACATACATGTCACATAATAATTATACATAACATTTCATACATACCATAAGTCATAGGGTCATGGGTCTTATCATGTAGTTATTACAAACCATAAAGTTACAACTATTATACAATATTTCTACATAAGTTAGCTAATACCACATATTAGTAGTTAGGATACTCGCATCCAATTATTTTTTTGACATTAGTGCGATGTACACCTCCTGAGAGAGCGATCATCGCCCGCTTTCAAGTACGTGAATTGCTACCATAATGATCAGATCTAAGGTGTCTCAAAGTAGCTGGGAAGAAGTAGGACGAGAAACTAAGTTTCAAGATGGGCTATCTACTTAGTTCTAATGTCACTTTAATCCCAAACACTTCAGTTTTTATTTTAAATCATTTTCTTGTATAAAAGGTTACTTAATTTTTGTAAACATTTCTCCAAGTGGATCAATTTTATTCAAAACATACATCTTAGTATCTCATCATACATTTTTCTTAACATTCATAACTTTGGGATCACACATAAGATATCATTTGACATACAATTATTCTATGCCTTAAACTTTATTCTTTATTACTTATCTTTGTCTTTATCATTCCTTTGTCCAACTTTTGGGACACTTTATGAATTTAGTTTCACCACCTTAGGGAGAAACAATAAGACATAGACTTGTGTTAAATTTGTCAAACAATATCTTCTCATTGACTCTACTCTCACCTCCTACTAAAAATTAAGGATATGAGCTCATTTCGGGATGGTCGTCACCACCTTATAACATGGTGAAGAAACTTAAGTCTTCACAGTAGAAGGATTTCTTGGAGAAATTTAAGTCTCCTAGAAGCAACTTTAGGCTTCTCTTCAGTAGAGCTTTTTAGGGCCCTCTGGATACTAATGCACATAAGGCACAAAGAGAGTAGCTTTACGTTTTCACATAATGTTTGCTTTAGTGATCCCTTAAATTCTTTATGCTCATTTTATTAGCTTCCAAATAATTATGCATGCTCAAACAAATTCCAACCAATATGGAATGCACATATAGGTTTCGAATTTTCATCTCAATCATCAACACATAACAATCTCATACATGATCATCTTCCTTTCTCATTCATGAGCATCCATCATTTATTCATTCATAGATAGTGAGCATTCATAACTAATAATGAAATTTGATTGGTAAATCACATAGCATAATGTCACATTTACACCACCAATCTAATGTTTCAATTTGGTTTGATGTTGAAATCACACAAAGGACTTACATCACTCATCCTTCTAAGTTACCTCTCGTCCTTTCCTTTTCTCAAATTTATATTTGTTCATTAAGATTTTACGTCTTATCATCTTAATCTAGGTGGCCGAATGACACCTTTCAAGTTCCTTTCTCTTTGTGTTCTCTTTTGTTCAAGTCTTATGCATATCCTAATTATTCTAAGTTCAAGTATTAAGTATTCACAAATCTTTTATAACTTCTTCTCATTAAGATATGTTATGATCAAATTACTTAGTGAACTTCTAACTTCAAGTTTAAGTCATATCCACCCTTCTTAATCATGCCTTTAATAAACCTTTGAAATATATTACATTATGTTCTTCTTTGTACTACCTTAATAATTAGGTCTAATTAACTCTTAAACTTTTAAAGTCTTTTTTATTCCAAACCAAATAATATCTAAGTAGAAATTAATTAATCTTCTAGGACAATTTATTCCTAAATGGACGAATGACCTACTTCCTCAAATTCCACCTTTCATACACCTTAATTATATTTTGCTTACATATTTAGGATCATTATTTGGGCCTAGTTAAGGATTTAAACTCATTCTTAATTAATTTAAAACATGGTAGCCGAATTCCAACCTCCTAGACTTAGGTTTCCATAATTTCCTTCCTCACCATAGGATCATTTGCCTAAAAAATTAATAGGTCTCCTTACCCTCCTCAAAACTTTTTCATACTTTAATTTCATCCTATTTACATAGAAATGGTCTTTAATTAACCCTAATTGGAAATTAAAACCTCCTTTAAGTTAATTAACTACTAAGTGGCCGAATGCCACTCTTTTAGGTTTAGGGTTTCCTTTTTCCTAATCCTAGTTAACTTAAGTTGACCATTTCTTAACCCTAGTTGACCTTTACTTAAAAGTTTAAACTTTTAATTGACATATTATAAGGTAATCTTAAGTATTTTTACCCAAAATTTAATGGCATGGCCGAATTTGACATTTACCCTTGCTTAGGTTATGGTAGATTTCCTAGTTACCCATTTTAAGCTTAATTGGAAATTTTATCACTTAGTAATTTTGAGATTTTTCCCTAAGCTTACCTAAGCCATAAATTCTGAAACTTAACCTTTTTAAATAATGATTAAACCTCCAAATAAGTTATTTACTTGTTGAAGATACTTGATTTTTCCTTAATCATATTTTAAGCGCATTTTTTGCCCAAATCTCTCTAGGTAATAATGCACTTAGAGGTTTTAATTCATTTTATTGTTTCTTTATTAAAGGTTGATTTAGTTCATTTTAAAACCTATTTCGTGAAACATAGTTACCTTATAAAAATTTTAATGAAAGTAAAGCTTGCTTGGGAGTTGTGGCCAAAAGCCTTCCTTGGTTAGCCAAGGTAATTTCTTCATATTCTCCATCTCACACCAACTTTGATCAGTTGTGTTAGGTTTGTGCAGCCCCTCTTGCCTCTGGTCCATGCTTATTTCATCCATGTTTTGATGCTTAAGTGCTGGCCATGATGAGTCTAGGGTGCCATACAAGGATTTTAGCCACTTTTGGCTACAAATTACATCATTTGCTTGGTAGCTTTCTAACTAATGTCCAAAGGAAACCTTTGAAACTTATTACAAAACTTTATTCCACCTCTTAACATGCATACTCAGAGGTGCAGATCCAGCACATAGGTCATACCAAACTCGTCACACAAGAAAATCACAAGGTTAAAACTTAAGCATAAAAACAAGCATGAAAATAACAACATAGTATATTTTTTCCAAGTTACAAAGAGTAGATTTTCATGATCTACTCCAAGATCCACAAATACTATTTCAAATAAGCTTCAAAAACCTTTCTCATGAGAGCATAAAATTGATCAAAGCTTCAAAAATAATTTTAAAACAAAACCCACCGACTAAATTTCTTCTAAGTGCCTTAGAAGCACTTTTAATGAATTTAACAAACTTTGTTTTTCTTTTCAAAAATCACTAAAAATGGGTGGGGATGATTTTGAACGGTTAAAATACAATTTTAAACTCTCACAAGTGAAAACAAAAGAAGACAAATAGATCTTGGACAAAAGATGCATGAAAGAAAACAAACACACCATAAAAAGGCAAGTTAAAAGCATAAAAAGACATGTAAAAAGATCCTACATGTTGAAGACCTCCTTAGTGTTTTTGTGTGCTTTAAAAATGCTGTAGGTCTACAGTTTAACTGCCTGACGTGACATAAGGATGGTGGTGAGACTTAAGTGTTTATAGCTTTATTATAGCTTAGGTATTAAAGATGAAGACTTAGGCTTAAAGTGTAAATTTTGGGTGTTTGGAGTTATGGCAAGCTTGGAGAGAATGGAGAGGATTTTGATGAGTTTCTAAGCTGAAAAATATGAATCAAATGGGGTCCTAAGGGTCCCAAAATATTTGGACTCTTATGGGCCAAGTGGAATTAGTTTTGCACTTAGGAGTATTTTGATAATTTTGCCTAGATTTTTCCTATTTTCCAAAATAAATCAAAATTGAAGGAATTATCCTTTTAGGCTTAGATTAGTGTTAATTAGGCTGATATTTCCTCTAATTATGATTAATTTACCTAAAACATCTTTAGTTTTAAATTAACCAGGTTAATTAGTCTTAAACCATGGTTAAAGTATGAACTTTTACTATTCACTTTTGTCTTTTTGTGGAAGATTTGGTTGACTTCATTTTGGTGACTCACCACCATCTTTCCAGCTGTTGCATTTCGTGCACATGGGTGTGGGGCCCACTTTTGGCATGTTTATCACCTTATGTTGCCCACCTGGCCTTCGGGGGTGTTTCGTAATTTTCTCGAGATTTGGCTTAGGAAATTTTACGCATTGTTCCTCTGATGTTTTTAAGACTTTTTGGTTCGTTGCCTTGTTAATCTAAGGCTGTTTGCTATTTTTATGGAAACTGACTAGATTTGCACAAAAAGTACAGCTCCTAGGAACATTTTGGTCATTTTTGGGATTTTCGTCCCTTCTCAGGTTTCTAAATTTTTCTCATTACGTTTAATTATACATGATGTTTATAATTCCTTTAGTATGTCTTATACTTGTATTTCCATTTTTCTTACTCATTATTGGAGCTTCCAAGATGCACGAACATTTTCGTCGTTTGCACCAAACTTCCTTATTCTAAAAAAATATTTGTAACCTCATATGTTTATCATACAAAAATTGGATGTTACAAGATAAATATAACTTAGCTTAAAAGTTAAGACTTTTCATAATTAAATTATGTATAAAAAAAAAAGTCAAACAAATCAGCGGCAAACTAAACATCAAAATACAAGAACACAACGCTTCACCTTTCTGGGTTTCAAGTCTCACTTCACAGTTGTCATTGATACTATTACTGTAAAGTATCCTTACACCATCAAGATTCCAACAACACCCAGAAACGTTTTCAATTCAATCCCTAGAAATTCACACCCACAACAGAATTTCAAGTCCATTCCCAAAGTGGGGTTTGTGGTGAAACCATGAATTTCAGGAGCTTGGAAGATTTCTGGGCCTTTTACATGAACCATCACTCCAAGGTTTCCACAAGGCGATGGCACTTCGCAGGAACACTCTTCAGCATTCTCTTCTTCCTCTGTTCACTCCTCTTCAGTTGGTGGTTCTTGTTCCTTGTCCCTTTCTCTGCCTATGGATGTGCCATCTACAGTCACTTGTTTGTTGAGAGGAATTTCCCTGAAACTTTAAGACACCCCTTTTGGTCTATCTTGTGTGATTTCAAGATGTTTGGGTTCATGCTCACTGGCAACATGGATAGAGAGATCAAAAGGCTTGGGAAGAGACCTGTGCTGCAGGTGTTCTGATTTTTTTGTGTAAGCTTTCTCCCTGTAGTGAAGTTGAATTCTTTTTATTTTTAAACAAAAATTGAAACTAGAAATTTTAATGTATTTTTTTTAAATATAAAATTTTAATTATTTGGATATGTATGTATGGTTTTTCCGAAATGTTGTAGTTGAATGAACTCCAATATGTGTGTGATACTGGAGCTTGATGGAGTGTGACGAGTGATTTAGGTAAGACATCCTAGCTGAGTGAGTCCACGAAGCTAGAGAGAATTGGATGAATGTGGTTTAACTTGTGACTGCACATAGATGCTGAAAATGTGTTGATACTGATAACAACTTCTAGAAAAAAAAAAGCAATACAAATTCTCAAGTAAGACAATGGACAAAAGGTCAAAAGGGTAGATGCATCATAATTTAGTATTGCATATTTCAGATAGAAATTTATGGTGGAAAGAAAGAAAATCTATAGCCCGGATATGTTACATTCTTTGATAAAAGAATCTGAGCTAATTCCATTGCATAGCAGCGACAATCACCACCTTGAAAATATTGGTCTAAGATTATGTGAAAGGACAATGTTGCATAGCAGTTTTGGACTAAATTGTTGTCCCAAATCTTTAGAGAACCAACTTGACGTCCTGTATATATTGGGTGGATGGACTAATTTGTGTGTTTACTTTAATATGGCATTATTAGGGGTGTTAAAAAACTACTGATCAACTAAAACCAAACAACAAACTAGTCTAAACCATTTTAAAAAATCCAAATTAGTTGGACTGGTTTTTGAAAGCCAACCATTTTATTTTTTAAAATGTGGTCTGGATCATTAGCCCATTTAAAAGGTTTCGGTTGCAAAAGAACCAGATTGGGTGAGCAATACACGATACATAGTGACTTAGCATCCCTCATTGTGTTGATACTTAGGAAGCCCTATTGTTAAAGTTTTCTCATTCTCAAAAACATATGGAATGATGGGATGGATAAATAAGCACCAGTTCTTATGTCTTTATTTATTTCTACAAGCTGGAGCGATAAACATTATAGTTTGTTTATATGACCATCTCTACTGAAACATTGGATTTCTTAATTGTGTTGTAGAACCAACGGAGCTTGTAATTAGTAGTGATGTCTTGTTGGATTTCTGTATTGATGTTCTTTGAACCATCGGAGTTTGTAGAACCATCTCTACATGTATTGCTCAAGGAATGCAACATAATAGGCATCCCAGCTTTCCACAACTTCAAACTGGTTTTAAACCCAAAAAACCAGTTTTGAAACCAAAAATCTGTTCTCAAAAATGGTTTTGGATCCAAAAACTGGTTTTATAATTGGTTCACAAGAAAAACAAACCGGTTCTATAAAAATTAAAGCAGTTTGGTTTTTCAAAACTGCCGTTTCTTATTGGTTTGGTTCGGTTGTGAGTTGGTTTCTCACAAAATCCAAACATGCACTGCTCTAGATGTTATCCTATGAAGGTTTCTTGTTCAGTCTTTTTATCTCATCTAGAACTTTCTTTGTATGCTTGACCCTAGAGATTCAGAAAGGTTAGTCGCGTTCACCTTATCTTTCTACATAGTGAAGATTTGGATGAATTTGTAAGTGCCTTGGTGCATTTCCTTGATTTTAAAGTAGGCCTTTTATGATAGAAATTTAAAATTTCTCTTTCTGGTATAATTTTGTTATTTGATAATGTCATTGAAAGATTTGATAAAAGCTCAAGTTAAATCATTTAGCAGAAGATGAAATACTTATTTTATTCATGTGTGATTGGATTGTAATTGGAAAGTCCCAAACCATGGTTTTGGCAAAAGTTGGTCTCTTGTAGCTTTTGTCCAAACCATTGTTTTGTAGTTTCCAACTTAAATTCAAACATGCTAGCATCTAGGTCAATCAAACAACCATTAAAGCTGAAAACTTTTCATTTTATCATCTATAAAGTAGATTTATTTCCTTTAAATATGTTGAGATCCACGTCGACTGTAGATATGGTCAAAGTAGAGGTTATAAAGGCTTAACAATCCTCTCCTAATGAGGTAGTTTTCGGAGTTGAGTTAAGCTTTACCCAAATTCCAAACGGTATCAGAAACTATCATAGATTTGATATTGGGCCACTCAACTATCCAAAAAATAAACATGGTCCGTAATAACAACCTTGGGAGAACAAAAGCTAGTTGTTATAATTGAAGGGTTCAAGGCCTTATAAACCCCACATTAGAATCCTATACTTCCAATGTGGGACTCAAGTCTCATACCCCACCACACTCTGTAGCCTTTGGGACTGGATGCTACCCCAATGATTCCATCCAGAACCCTTCTTGCAATCTTGCTACCCTCATGGCCTCTTGAACAGATTGAGGCTTGGGTAATCTAACAGCCTTCTCCAAGGAACCTTTCAATCCTCCCAAGAAAATACTCAAGGCCATTGAGTCTTCTGCACATGTTCTGGCGAGTAGTTCATCAAATACCTCCAAATAGTTTTTCTAAAGATCCAGTCAGTTTTAGCCTAGAAAACTCAGACAATAGGTCGTTGAGATGCCCATCGTCTAACCTACTCCCCAGATAATACAAGATCTACCTCCAATTCAGATTCTCTTTCCCTTTGTTGAGTGTGTAATGTCACTGCCATGAAAAAGCCTTCCCTTCCATTGACATCAATAGTTTTGCCTTTTGGTTCTCACCCAACTCCACCAAAATAAAAATTGTTCACACTTAGCTTTCCATTCTCTGTAACCAAACCATCAAAGGCCAGAAATGCAACCTTTGATCTGTCCGATGCCCATCTTTAATCCACCACAACCTCATCTCCCTTTGTGCTACACTTCTCCGAATTGGTCTCAATTTCCATTTACATTGTTACTCCTCCATTTCTCATTGCATCTCCCCCAATTGGGACTCCAAGTCCCGATTTGTGGCATCCATTGCATCAAAGCTCCCGTAGCTCCCCAGAAGGGGAACTTTGATACCAGTTGATACACTAGTACCAGGAATTGAGGTTAAAAGGTGATTTGTATTCCAGAAAGATTGAAAATTTTGCCCTAGACCCAATGTAGGTGCACGGATAACTCTCACAAAACAGAATACAAAGATGATCTCCAGCTAAGTGCAATTTGAGAGGCACTGAATTCTCTCCTAACTTCTCCACAATTCTTTTAAGTGACCCCCTCTACCATGTTACCATACAATTTATATGCCCCTGTCCATGTAACTAACTTTTAAATTCTCCAACTAACTCAACTGTGCCCATTATTTTGTCATGTCCATTTCTAATCCGTCTAGTATAGACTCTTTGCATTATGGGTTTATTAACATTACTTCCATCAATCCCAGGGATCTCTGCATCTTTCCCCGTGAAATATAAGAAAAAAAATGTTGAGGTCTCACATCAACTATAGATATGACCAAAGTAGAGCGTATAAAATTTTGGACAATCCTCACTTCGTTAACTAGGTTTTGAGGTTGAGTTAGGCCTAATCCAAATTTAAGAAAATGTTTTATAGGTTAGGATTGTTTTTTGGGCTCATTTTGGTGTTCTTTGAGTGGAATTTCCCTGTCGGATAAGTAGATGGAATTGGAGCCAGCTATTCTTTATTTGTTTTCAATTTTATTTTTTCATGAGGATCTTACCTATATTTCTTCTATGTAGTCTTGTTTATCCAACAAATTTTGTTTTTTTTCTATTAAAATAAATCACAATAATATAAAATAGTTGGATCTTCTCCTGAAACAAGATAGTTGATTGATATCCTTCACTGCCAATCTTCATTGAATGAATCTTTAGAAATTATTTAGTGCTACCAATTTTTCAGTTTCACCATTGATAGAGTATGAGGTCTATCCCTGTGATTAAACGTTCTAAATATTTACATGATTTTAATGTTGCTTTTCGGGTATCAGTAAATATATCATTTCTTTATGCTTTCATTTCGCTGCTCTTTTCTTCTGTTTCCAAATTCGAAGTCTGACTAGGGAAAGTCTCTAGTTGAATATACAAGTGTGCTACATAAACTTCAGAGCTTCTGTAGAATCCAATTCAGTATGCATAGATGTCCATGAGATTCTGGTTTGTTATGATATTTATATGTAGATTAAGAAGAGTGACTTACTCTATTTTGTTCTTACATGGGCAATATCTTTGCCGGTTCATCAATTTATGATTTTGAAATTTAAAATTCCTTAGATCAGCACTTGTGTACGACACATGAAAGTGCAGATATATTTATTCTAGGCCTTCAGTAGGGAAGATGGTACTTTGTGGTTAGCTACCAATCTCTGGAAACAAGGCCTTGTGATGTTCAAAATCATACTATGAAGTGTACAAAATACCAGTAAGGTGGAATTATCTGGGATACCGCATTTAACTATTGATATGTGGTATGATCTAATGGTCCATAACATATTGAAACATTAATTCCTACTTGCTAGCGATTCTTGCGTGTGATTCAATACAAGCTTTCTATTTTTATCTCAGTTTCACAGCAAATTTTGCTTATGGATATCATTAGCAAACTTGTGTAGTGATAAATTTGCTGGCAATAGATAGGAATTTTACGAACAAACAAGAATATCATAATTTTACAGAACATTGTAAATTATCTGAAATTTCTTTTAGAATATCTTATAAAGCATATCATGATTGTACGTATTCTTAAAGAAATAAACAACAATAATTTCACTAGGTAAAATCAGTTATATGAATTACATAATGTTATTGGATTTCGTAAGAAGTTAAATTCTGAGATATTATTATAAGATTTTTAATATTTTTTTCTAAATCCTTGTTGATCTCTCATTATCTCTTTTTATAAGACTAAAAACCATGTAATAAAAAATAAGTGATAAATGTGTTTTTCAACCACCGAATCCAGAATAGAAATATTATTTATATGGCATATTTTAGGTCCGAAAATTTCTGTTGAAAAATTGAACCAAGGCAACCACTCTATGGAATTATAAACTGTCTAAATAATCAGATTCTGTAAAACACATTTACACATCAATTAACAAATTTAGAAAAATAGTTAACATGTAAGAATATCGTCAGGGGAGCAGCTGGTGGATATGACACTTGTTCAAGAAAAAATATTTAAAAATATTTTTAATGTATTTTAAAAAATAATTTTGACTTAAATATAAATTTTTTATTAAATATTATTTAATTTTAAAATATTTTCATTCTTAAAAATATCCAACTTCATCATCATTAAAATATCATCCTATAATAATAATAATAATATATTTATTATTATTTTAAAAATAAAATTTATTTTTATTTATCTAATTTTTTATAATAAAAATAATAATAATTAATATGTAAATTAAATTAAAATAATAATATTATATATAATTTATATTATATAATTATTTATAGTATAATATTATTTTTATATAAAATAAATATTAAATAATAAAAAATATTATAATAATATATAAAATTATTTGTTTTAAATATTGATAATCAAATAATATGTAAAATAAAAATTTATATAATTATATAATATTTTATATTATAATCATTATTTCATTATTACTTTTTTATAATATTATTTTTATTTTATTATTATTAATATCACATCATCACTATAATAATAATAATAATTTTTTTTTTAAAATTTTTTTTATTTTAAAAAAATTTAATTATTATATATTTTTATAAATTTATAAATAAATAATATTATTTTATATATTAAAATTATATTTAATTTATAATATTATAATATAATTTTATGTTATATAAATTTTTTATATTATAGTATATACAAATAAAGATTATAGTAATAATATAAAAAATATTTATCTTATATATTGATTATCAAATAATATATAAAATATAAAATTATATAATTTTATAATATTTTATATTATAATTATTATTATTGTTACAACCAGCTTCACTAATAAATTATCATTATCATAATATAAAAATAAAAATAATAATATTTTATTTTTATTATTTTAAAATAAATTATTTTTAAATTTTTTATTTATTTAATTTTTATATATTTAAAAATAAATAATATTATTTAATATATAAATTATATTTAATTTTTAATTTTATAATATACATTATTTTTATATAAAATAAATATTAAATAATATAAAAATATTTTAATAATAAAATATATATAATTATTTATTTTAAATACTAATAATTAAATAATATATAAAATATAATTATATAATTATATAAAATTCTTTATATTATAATCATCATATCATTATTCTTATTTCATAAATACAAATTTATTTTTACTGCTATCACTATCATCATTACTATAATAATATTATTATTATTATTTAATTTTATTATTTTTTAAAATTTTAAATTTATATAATTTTGATATATTTTAATTTTTTAAATTAATATTTTTATTTATATATTTTTATAAATTTATAACAAAATAATATAATAGAATATTTTAATTTTTTAACAATTTTAAAAAATTAAAATTAAAAATTTTAAAAAAAAAACTAGGTAGTTTTAGTTTTTAAAGCATGTACAAATTTATGAATTTAAATTCTCGTGTTTTCTTTCATTTTAAGAGAGAAAAATGCACTTTCATAATTCTCTATTCTCCTGCCTTGGCCGCTCTTCATCTTCCTCAAAGCTACAGAGCCCGTTGTTCCTTGGGAATTCTTTTCCTTGTTTTTGGAGGTTTTTCTTTTTGTTTTATGTGGGATTTTTTATCTTGGATGAATTATTTTTTTTTGAGAGAGAGACTATTTTTCTCTAACAGTAACCATTTTTATTTTTTTTTTCTTTTCACTCGACCACCACCCTCCTCAACTATTTTACTGCCACTAACCACCACCCTCCCCCTCATATATTTTGCTGTCACTTGCCATCTTTTTGTCACATTTCCTCTCTATATCTGAAGCTCTACTATCCAGAACTGGGAGATGATGGAACATTGTTGTCCAGGGCTCATCTTGGTTCATGGAATGATAATCTGTTTGTTAATGGGATGTGCTAATTTGAAAGGATGTAAAAAGAAGAAAAGCCCTTTCTATTTCCTGTGGTTCTAAGATTTTTTTGTAAGAGATTGTGCTTTGCTGTATGTAGATTTTCTAGCATTGCTAAATTCTTTTTAGATTAGACTACGTGTATTTGGATTTTTTCTGTGTTTATTGTGTATTGTTGTAAAGCTTCTATAATTTAGCATCCTTTGCTTGTTTTGTAAGTACCATTACATATTTTTATTAGTGATTCTTTCATAAAAGGAATAAGAGAAATGCACAATCAAATGTGATATACTCTACTCAGATAAAAGTAGGTCATGATGAGTGTTTGTTTCAACTAATTTTAGATAAATAATTGTTTATTTTTATCAACTTTTTAATTTTTAAAATTGATTCTTTCTTCAAAATTAATTTCAACTACTTAGTACTCTGTATATTAATTTTTTTCCGGGGGGGGGGGGTATTAGAATTAAAACAAACCGTACTACTATTTGATAGGAACAAATTTTGTTGGACATAGAACAAATTTTTGTTGAAAAGTACATAGGTCATTAGAGTAAAAAAAACATTTTTAATAAAATTGTGTAGATTTGTATTATTTGATGTCATTTTACTTTTCTTTGCAGTTAATATAGCATGTTTAGTTTAAACTATATTCAAAGAAATAATCATTTTTTAAATAGTTTTATCAGAAAGTTGAAAGAAGAATTACTTTTTAAAATATATTAAACTACACATGCATTTAGTATTGTTCTTAAAATTAAACTGGTTATTGAATAAATAAGAACACTAGTTTATATTTACAAGGTTCACCTCATGATTTAGCCGAAATTAAATTGATGATAATTAAATATAAATTTTTAATATCATATAATATAAAATAATAAAGTCATAAAAATTATAACAAAAAATTAATATCATATGAACCTTAATTTTTAATATCATATCATATAAAATAATAAAGTCATAAAATTATAACAAAAAATTAATAACATAAAAATTCATATTACATATTCTATAAGATATAAATTTCTTAATAAATAGTTATACAATATCAATACAATTGTACATATCATATGAACCTTAATTTATTTTAAAAATTTAAATTAAAAAATGAATTTAAAAATATGCTAAATTAGAATAGAAAATTAATTAAAAATAAGTTATTTAAGTAAACATATATTTAAAATATTATACAAATTTTAAAGCAATAATATATTAATTAATATTATTATATATTTTATAATTTAATTCAGTATATATCTTTAAACATAGTACATTAAAAGATTTCAATTTTAAAATTGAATGTAATCTATGTAGAAATTTGACGTTATAATTTTTTTTGGGATTGGTAGAATAGAAATTTATTTAAATTAATTTATTCTAGTTATTAATTTTTATAATTTATTTGATAATAGGTAGATTTCACAAAATTTATTATATAAATAATTTTTTATTATTTTATTTAAATATATTAAATTAGAATAGATAATTTATTTCATTAATGTAATTTGTGTGCATTTTTTTATATTTTTTTTAAGTTGTTTAGTATTTAATTTTTATTATTTATGATTTAATTTAAATATATATAATTAGAATAGATAATTTATAAAATTAATAGGATGTGTTTTCATATTTTTTTTATCTTTAATTTGTTTTAATATTTTTTATTATTGATGATTTTATTTAAACATATTAAATTAGAATAGTTAACTTATTAAAATAATATAATATATTACATATTTTTCTATCCACTTAATTTTTTTAGTATTAGATTTTATTATATAATTTTATTTGAATATGTTAAATTACAAGAGATAATTTACTGACTAATACTATTTTCGTTTTTATTTTTATTTTTAATGCTGTTATGGTAAATTATATATTATTTTTATTAAGATAAATAACATCAATAATTCATCATTCCTAAAATTTTAAAGTGTTCATGTTTGAGAACAAATCTAGAATAGAAAACTTGATTGACTTCTTAAAATTTATCATTCAAAATAAAATATAATAATGTAGTGAATATTTTAGATCAAATTATATCCTACCTAAGAGAAGTTAAATTCTTGATATTTTTTTTATTACAATTTTGTCAATTAAAACCAGATTTAATCTTAGCTCTAGTTAAAAGACGATGTTAAAAAACGTATATATTTCATATGTCATTTTGACTGGTTTACCCATTAATGGTATGGATGTTATGGGTGATACTTTTACACAAGCTTAAGAGTCTTATATTGTTGATTTACTAGGTATATCTCCTCTAGAAAATGAGTTATATGAGAGTTCACTTAAGATGTCTTGATTGCTGCAACTTTTTAAAAATGTTGAGGATCATCTACAACACAAAGTCCAACTTTAAAGACTTGCAAGGGCTTTTATTCCGAGACTGATTGAAAATATCGTATTTTGTTATCGCTCATCTAGTAAGATACCACTTACATACCTTCCTTTTATTGCTGACTTCGAGCAATGTGGACAGTATAGTTAGGATTCTGTCGCCCTTGCTTACTTATACTGCAAGTTATGTATGGTCATTCGCTATGACAAAAAAGAACTTTGCGGGTTGACATTACTTTTGCAACTATAGGCATGGAAGAGATTCCCATGTATTGCACTAACAGCTCCTGATATTATTAATTTTGATCTTCCATATGCTACAAGGTAAAATCTAGTTTTTAAAATTATTTAATTTTTTTTTCTATTAGTAAGGTAAGATATTTCATTTAATGTTATAGGTAGAGCAGTTGATCCTTTAAGACGATGAGGCAAGACATGCAGTTTTATAAGCATTCATTTGAGTGCTTGAAACAATCTAATGTAAGTTGATAAAGGTTTTTATATTTATTTTATCATATTAAAATAAATGGTTCAATAATTAATTTTGTTCTTAGATATTGACAGATTATGTGGTAGCCTTATTGTGATGTGGTGAACTTGTTGCCTAAAATATGCAAGGATGGGGTTGAATGTTAAAGAGAAGTTGTCCCCTTGCTATGTGTCAAAATTGTGGAATGACATAAATCTGATTGGATTATGAGACAATTTATTATGGCATAGTATATATCACATCCTCCATCTCATGAAAAGAGTGTTTATGGTGTGATGTTGAAAGGAAAGATGGATGATAATTGGTTCTATGTATATATTGAATATATTTCTATATGAAACAATACAATCCAATATGTTTGGTCTAGTAAATCACATGATGGTATGTTAAGCAATAATTCCAAGTATATGCGATGGTATACATGGCATACTCGAAGATGGATCGGTCATAAATATGTAGTAAAAAGGACATGATAAGTACCATGCTTTATGCCTATTATTATTTATTAAATCAGTATGATAATTACCTATCTAATCTAATCTAATCTAATCTAATGTATCATACTTGGTGGATCAGTTGGAGAGAGCCTATTATTTACCCACAGAGGTTACACATTTAGGGATCCAACCATTTCCACTAGTGATCAATGAAGTTCGTGAACTGCTTCAAAAATGTTTTGGTCATGTTTGAGGCAAAGAAACGTGTTGTTCAACCGATGACAACTGCTACACATCTGACATAAGAGGTTCCTAGTGAGGTTGTGCAAGCTAGGATGGTAGAAAATCGAGTGGAACATCAAGGCATCCAACGTCATCATCAACGGGTGGAATATAAACAACACATAATCCCTTTATTCCCACAACGACAAGAGCAAAAATATTTTGCGCCTACTCAAGATGTACCATGCTCACGTGCTCCAACATATTTTCATCCCTCATAAATTTTGTTGCAGTTTGTGGACCATCTGGTGAAGGACCTTAATATAGAGGTGCAGGTCCATCATATGTACCACAGGTTTATGATACTCCTTAATATGAATTTCCTTCCTCATCCAACTTTGGATTATTCTTAACTCAAGGTCTACCATAACCATTTAATTATTTTTTTGCATCAATTCTTCCACTTGATCTAGATATTGGAAGTAGTTATGTAACACCGTCTCCATACCATTAATCTATGGTGTCCCCAGCCTCACCTATAACATAGGTTAAATCATTAGACATGTTTACTAACTTTCCTTCATAGGGTTGACTTAAATGCTGATTTGTTAGCAACTTTTCATAAGGGCACTACGATTAAGGACACATCTCAACAAGATATTTAGCTAACTAGAAAAAAAACCTACATTCCCTTGCTAAAGATCATAGACATGGGTATATGTTGATACCATACACAAGAGATCCACACATAATGCATGATGATTTTGATTAATCTTTTATGTTATTGGATTAAACTTTTTAAACCAACACTAGTACTTGATTATGTAATTCAATTGACTAATGATGAGATTATCATGTTTATGTTAATTGAGTTTTTCTTGGTGGACATGATTTTATTAAATGACTAATCAGATAAGCAGCAAAGTTTGGTTGCATTTATACTTAAATATTGCAACAATAATGACCATAACTTTTGATACATCTTTGTTCATTTTGTAATAAGTCATGTTGATTTCCTCCTCGTCTTTGAGGGAATCGTGACTTGTTATGACTAATCTATTTACATAATTGATGCATTTGTCTTGGTTGTAATTCAATTCAATCTATTTCATTTTATAGAAGAGTAAGACTTGGTCGATCCATTCCATGCAATGTGTATCCTCATCTAGCACAAATATCCAGTCTATCATTAAGGAAAGTGAAATATCATTTTCAATTAGCCACCATTGTGCAACATACACATTCATAATAAGTTCCAAGAAGTAAATTGGATCAATAAATTGAAGAAAATTAATGTTGACCATAACTCATACAACAATAACAAGTAAACAAGAATATCTTAATACTTGAAATCTTCAACATTTTCAATATCGTTGACCCAAAATAATAGCCCACTTATGACAACCCCATTGAGTAATTGGGTTGAATGCCTCTTCAACCTTAAAACATGATGAGTGGATGTTGTATCAACAAACTTAATGAGAGGAAGCATCATCTTGATTTTTTCTTATTCCATAACCAACTTAGAACAATATTTTTTACCACTATTAAATTAAGCAGTTTCGTATGCATCCTGTTGCACAAAGTATTATACTAAGTTACTATATATGCATTCAAAAATACTAGTAATTGGTAATAACGTGAACCTTTCAATATTTTATTCACTGCTTCGGAAAAGTTCGTAGTTATGTGTTCATCTCATTAGTCATGTCTATCGTCATGCTTATCGTATGTTAAACTCTACTTTTCTTTTGATATATTATCCATCTATCCACATCTACTCTAGTTTGACAAAAAAATTTAATTTTTTTGTCAAACAACTTCTTACATGGTGTGTAACCTACAACAAAAAATTACAAACATTAATACAATCTTATCTTGTTGTTTGGAGAAGACAAACTTCAATAAGATATATTAACATAACCTAATTTTAGCAACTGTTGCTTTAATATTTGGTTCTTAAAATGATGGTTAAAATTACTATAAAATGTATCAATTATAGTAGACATAATAAGCATTCAATGACTCATCCAAAATGTAGATTCTTAAATGCTGCTATGCTGATAAGAAATTAGACAAATACCTTGTCTTTCAATTATATACTTTCTTTACAAAGCTAAGAATCAACTTCATGCATCCAACGTCTCTTCCTCAACAATAGTAAATTCAATTGGAAGAACAAAATTATTCTCATCTTGTATTATTGCAATTAGTAATGTACCATGATACTTTCCATACATAGGAAAGTTCCGTCAATTTGTGTTAACAGTTTGCAATAGTTGAAAACATCATAATATTGTTTGAATGTCCAAAACACCCAAAAAAAATCGGTAACAATGGTCGACTTGATGATGAATGACAAATTTAGTTGTTTCAAGTTTGTATATTGAACTAAGTGAAAAATTTATCATGTGATGTAATTATCTCAGCAACATTGCATACAATTCATCCCAATCAACAAAAACACGAACAATTATTTTTTCTTTAGCTTTCCATGCTTTCCTATATGAAACTTTGTATCCATACCACTTTGAATCATTTCTTGATTCACCATTCCAAAACACATATGTTGTAAAAAAAACTTAATTTAAACAAGGTAGAAAATTAAACATTTTAATAAAATAATTTATACAAAAAAATAATAATAAACATAATGTTAATATGTAAGAACTATGAAAGTCTGAATCGAGTTTGTTGTGGTCTTGTGAAAGTGTTGCGTTCATGCAATTATGTTGTTCATCTCATTTAATAACTATCCACTTATTTATTCTTTTCAACAAAATAACTCTCATTCTCCAAAAGCATCCATTTGCATGATTAGGATATTTCACAATTAGTAACATTCGATTCGACTCAATCACCGTAAATGTATGATGTATTTTCGTTGCATAATGCTTGTGAACACCTAATTATGTTTGGGATTAATTCATTATTTAATTAATCAAATTTAGCAAATAAGAAGAAGGAATAAATAAATAAATAAATAAAAACAAAACAAAAGAAAAAAGAAAAAGTAGAAGTCAAAACAGAAATAATAAATAAAAGTAATGAAAAATAGAAACAGAAAGAAAAAATAGAAAAAAAAACAGAAAATGTAAACAAAAGGAAAGAGAAAAAGAAGAAAAATAAAATAATATAAGAGAAAAAAAAAATTCAATTAAAAACTGTTAAGTTGGTTAAAATTAATTAGGTAGATTAGTTAGTTAAAGTATGAAACAAAATTTGTTGAAAAAGAGTTCAATTAAACCTCTATAAATAAGGGAGATAGCAAGTAGTCTAGAAAAACTCCTATTCTTCACGCCTCAGGGTTCTGAATTTTCTCTCAAAAAAAAAAAATTCCCTCCCTTTCACTATCATTCTGGTATCCTCAACCAAAAATTAGTGCTCTCGGCATTGAAGAATGGAAGCTCGAAGAACCAAATGCTCACACTTTGTGGCATCGAGTATTGCAAAAATTCATCAAATATTCAGAGCTGAATAGCATCAAATTTCACTGCACACTTACCAGGTAAACTTATAAATAATGTTATTTGCTGCATATAATCGGAATCCTACTATTGTAATGTGATTTCATGAATCACTAAATTGGATTGATTCTTGAACGGTAAATAGACTCTCTATGCATTTTGTTAGCTAGCTCTAGTTCATACGTTCTTCTTCCATTTAGAATTTGAGACCTGCTACATTAGGACAATTGCACAAGTCTATGCATCTACATCATCTTCCATAAAAAATGAAGTCATAATCATCGTATGATTCTCACGGTTTTCACCTGAATCAAGTGCTACTGGTCATAAGCTATAGAGTTTGTAATGGAGACTTCCTTTTCTCACGATTCAATAGTATGTTCTTCATGTGGCCAAAATAAAGAATATATTGGCTAAAGAAGTTTCGGATTGAAGGTCATGTCTTTTGGGCCAATAGCATAATGCTGATCTAGAAATTAAGTTCAAGATAATGATTCGAAGAAACTTAGAGGGAGATTAGAATTATAGATAAATCTTTTATCTTGCTAGTGTCAGTGCATCACGTTTCTCTGCATTTGCAATGTTCCAATAATGATGAGCCTTAATCAATATATTGTTGTCACCACTGCCAAAGAGATGAAAAGCAAGCGAGAAAAGAAAACAGAGTAAGAGAAGGAACTGAAGAGTAGGGCGGTAGACTTTGGACGAATAGTTAGGCAACGATACAGGTTGAAGGAAGCGGTGCAAAAATGGCATTGGAATCGGCCAGCCATTGCGTAAATGGAAGCCTTGCTGTTTGCACCGAATCTGGTATTTGTACTAACGGTAGTGGAATTCAGGGGGATTTTAACTTGAACAATTTTCAGGATGGCGTTCTGTCATCTGCATTTATGGTTGGACTTCTGATTGCTTCTCCAATATTTGCTTCGTTGGTCAAAGTCACAATCCATTTTGGCTTATTAGTGTTGGATTGTCTATTGGACATTAGCGATAGCTGGAGGTGGCAGTTCATTTGATTCTTAGTTTAGTACAATATGTCGAATGCTAGTTGCTGCAGTTGAGGTCTCCTTTAGAAGTCTTGTAGCCCCATTCGTAGAGGACAATGCCCCTGTTGTATAGAATATAGCATGGCGTGCTACATGTTGCATGTGTATAACAGTACGGGACAATTTTATCTGACAATGGTATATCTATCGACTTCAAAGATCATTTTGGCGCTTTTTCTTAACATGAGTTTGTCCGTTATGTGTCGCTTATGGAAAGTAGCAAAAGGTAGTTCTGGGTTCCCTCCGAAAGGCAGAGGTCGAGAGGCTTAATGAGCAATTATAGAGGGAGGTTATGGATATCCTCTTTGCAATTGCTATCTTCAAGTAGGACTTTTCTGTGACTTTCCTTGCGGTGGTAACAGCATTGTTATTAATCAAGACTTCGCATTGGTTGGCCAAAGTGAGAGTTGAATACACAGCCAGCAATGCCTATATTTTCCCATATCCGAATTATATCAACTATTGGATTCCTTCTTCTTCTAGATAGCCTCTTCTTATACAATTCTATGAAACATTAGATAGACACATGGCATACTTTAGTTTCCCTATGTTTGTGCTTTCAAGTACATGATACTAGTAACAACAAGTGTTAAAATTTTCGTAAAATATTTCTTCCATGTTAGTGATGTGCCTGGAGGGTATTCCATGTGATTTAATTCGTCACTACCAGTAGCCCGACCCCCTTTTTTCACTCCTTGCCATTTGTTGGCCAAATTGCCAAATTGCCAAATTGATTCCTTTTAAAATCAATCCCCTGATTTGCATATAGTAAATAATTCCTAAATTTCATAGGCCCTTAAGGTTTCTTTGCTAAGGATATTCATCACGTGATTTTCCCCTTTAATTACCAATGCTCCTGCAAAAAGGAAGGATCAATGTTCGGCATTTCCATAATTGGGCTATAGGCCCAATTATTTAATTTTTTTTCAAAGAAATAAAAAATAAAATATATATAAAATAAAATAAATTAGAAAAACAGAAAAATAATAAATAATGATAAATAAATAAATAAATAAATATAAAAAATATATACATAAAGAATATATATATATATATATATATATATATATATATATATATATATATATATATATAAAGGAATAATGAGTAAACAAATAAATATAGTATATGATGTAAACGTGGGTACCACGATAAGCAAAAAACATCATTTAAGAGATTATCTACAAGGAATCGAATGTCCTACAACAAAAAATAGGATCAAACGTATCGAACAAGCACTTGAAGGTTTCATCAAGAAAGTTCAAGATAAAGATTACGTGTATCCAAGCCCAATTCCAATATGGGTTAATTTATGTAGTCATATCATTGAAGATCTTAAATGATAAAGTTTATGATTTGCTATAGATTAAACTAGGATTTAATATTTATCTAGAAGTTATTTGTTTTAAATTGGTTGCAATTCGAATTGAAATCTAATTAGAATTTCTAATTTATTATCTTTTTTTACTAGATTAGGTTAGCAATAAATAAGAGTTAGGGATTTAGTGAAAAATAGATTTTGAGTAATAATCATATTTTCTCTTTGAGAGTTTTTCATCTCTGCGTGAGTTGATTCCCTTGGTTCTTGGGCAAAGAACTACCTTTGATAACGTTGATTCTTCCGGCAAGTCGCGGTAAAGGTCACGTTCCTTTCATAACTTCAGTGCTATCTGGCAGGTCGCAGTTTGTATAGAGTTCCTTTATCTTATCTCATCTTATCTCACCTTATCTTACCTTATCTTATCTTATTACATCTTATCTTATCTTACCTTATCTCATCTCATCTCGTCTTATCTTATCCTAATTTTACCTTATCTTATCCTGATTCTCAAGACGTTCCATTATCGTTTCCGCACTTCGATTCATTTGCGTAGGGTGAATCATATCAATACACTTCTTTAATGCCAGATCTTGTTCAAGTTTCATAGAATAAATCAAAAAATTATATTATTATTTTTTTATTAATTAAATAGTAAAAATAATAATAATTTTCCAAAGACAAACTATTCATTCTTCAAACATTTAATTTGGGTCAAACCCATGACCTTTGATTTTGAGTTTTCTTTATCCTTAATTTGGATCAAGCTCAATATACCACTTAAAAACAAATTAATTTTCTCAAACAATTGATTTGGATTAAACCCATTACTTTTAATTTTGGGTCAAGACCATTGCTGTCGATTTTGAGTTTTCTTCTATCCCTAATTCGGGTCAAGCCCAATATACCACTTAAGGTCAAATTGATCTTTTTTTTTAGGTAAATCTAACTTGGGTCAAGCCCTTAGTGTTTATTTTGATCATTTGTACAGTGGTTTAGACTCATTATGTTTGTTTTTAAACAAATTTTAAATAATCATGTATCTCACGCAGTGAGCTCTAAATGCGAACTAGTAGCATACCCTACTGTTCGACATTCAGAGAGTCATATGGGTCTCAGTGCAACCCTCGCTCGCCTTCGGCTCTGTGCATATGTGGATCCAAGAACAGGTGTAAAAGTCAAATTTTCACAATATGTTTTTAATAATTCTAGATCTCACGCAATAAGCTCTGAATGCGAACTGGTAGCATACCCTACTGTTCGATATTCAGAGAGTCATATGAGTCGCAGTGCAACCCTCGCTTGCCTTCGACTCTGTACATGTGGATCGAAGATCTCCATTTTTTAATCTCTCCTCAATTACCTTTTTTCAAAATAATTTTCAAAGCTCTGAAAGATCTGAGATCTCACGCAATGAACTCCAAAGTTGAAAGTGCAGCATACCTTGTCTTTCAATGTTCGGAGAATCATATGAGTCGCAGTGCAACCCTCGCTTGCCTTCGACTCTGTTCACGTGGATTGAAAATCTCCCTTTCTCAATCTCCCTTCCAACTTACTTTTTTCAAAATACTTTTCAAGGCTTTAAACGATCCTAGATCTCACACAATGAGCTTCGAAGTTGAAAGTGCAGCATACCCTATCTTTCAATGTTCAGAGAGTCATATGAGTCGTAGTGTAGCCTTTGCTTGCCTTCGGCTCTGTGCATATGTGGATCTAGGAACACGTATAAAAACTAAATATGTTTAAATAATTCTAAGTCTCACGCGATGAATTCTAGATACAAACTAGTAGCATACCCTATTGTTCGGGATTCAATAATCATACAGGTCCTAGTGCAGCCTTTGTTTGTCTTCGGATCTATGCATATGTGGACTAAGGATTTTCCTTAAAATATTCAAAATACTTTGCTTTTTCAATCCCCTTTGAAGGTCAAGCCTTCGAACCAGAACTATATAAGCCTTGAGTTTCCCATTGCACCAGGGAATACGTAGGAGCAGGATCAAGTCCTGTGAGGCTATCTTTCATCAATCTATTTATTTTCACTCTAATTAAAGGGATCAAACAATTTTCAAACAAATCACACACTCAGTTTAAAGTCTGGTTCTTGGGCAGTGATAGAGATTGCCTAACACCTTCCTACTCGTAACCGAGCTTTATGCCTACCCTAAATCTCTTCCTCAAGTTAGGGTTTTTCCAAATCTTTTCCCTAAAAATAAAATTTGGTGGCGGCTCCACATAATCAAATAAAATCTTTCTAAATTTTTAGCGAGTTCGTCGTATCGTCATATTACGGTGCGAGAATGCTTAACTGATAATTGCACTTTATCTTTACTTTCAAATAATAACCTCACATAAAAGTCATCACCAATCTTCTAGTTTGGTGGCACATCTAAACCTAAATAATTCATTTCTTCATTAGGATGTTCCCAATTGATATATGTATAATGCAGAGACATTCTAAAATACATGTTGTGATACACCTACAAAACAATGAATAAATTGTTATGTAACATAACTTATTTTAAATTGAAGGTTTAATTGTTAGTTTCGGGTAAACTAACTTCCTTACTCTTTTAGTTGATTTCTAGGTACAAATGAACCATATTGACTGACAAACAAAGTAGGACTTGCCACTTTCAAATTATTTGTATATTCTCCATCATTTATATCTAACTCATGGTCGTCAAGAACTTCACCTTCATTATTATCATCATCACTGCTTTCCCATGTATATGGTAAAAAATAATTTGGATCATCGTTATCTAGTAAATTTATACCTTGACTACAATAACAAACATCACATTACATTTTCAAATAAATTATCCATGTCCACATATATTCTTCAAAAAATTAAACAAAAGAAATAAACATATTTCAAATTATATCAGTTACCACTAGTAGACATATATTTTTCAATTCCATTTTCATTGCAGTTTGTCTCACTAATTATTGTTGAACAACCAACCATATCAATCTCAAAAAATAATTCAAACATTGGCATCGATAATTATTGCTCAAATGCATTTATCACGCATTTCACTTCTTCATCTTGATAAATTTGAAATCCATTATATTTTTTTTTCCTCACTAGAAACTAAAAATCAACCTACCAAACACAAAATAAACATTTGATGACAGTTTTAATTTCAAATGAATCTTGTCTTTCAATTGATTTAGACTAGTCTTTTGCTTAATTTCCATTGCTTTTTTACTACCTTTAAAAAGTTACTTCTTCAATTCCTTCAAACACTCTACCATTGTAATATACTAAAATGATTATATGATTCATTTTAATGTATTTAATTCTGTAATGATGATAATACAAAATATTTTAAAATAAACAAATAAATAAAAAAAACAATATCACAAAAACATAAAATTCAAATATTAATAAATATTTTTACTGTACTAAAAATAATAACTAAATTATTTATCAAAAATATATATGAACCTTACACACTTCAATTCTTCAACAACACAACACCCAAAGCTGAGAAAATATTTCTCGTAGTATTTATGCAACATTTGTGGGAGAATATATACACAACTAGTGACTCCCTTTCAAGGGGCATCACCATATTCACATGTGTACAGAATTGTGTCACATGCATGTAATAACGATATCACATGCACACACTAAGAAATTCAGAAGAGTTATAATGCCTTGTCACCATGAGTCATACTTTTCCTAAATATGGCACCTGGTAAGCATGAGCAACAACTTTAGTACACATTTTTCAATGGTTATGAGACTTAATGGGCATTAGTAACAGTTTTGATGAACGTTTTATAAATATTGTGGCACCTCCTAAGAAATCACACTTGTGATGCCTTCTTAAGTGAAGTAACACTCCTTGTTGATGAGTCATAGCTGAGACACCTCTCCTCCCTACATAACACACGTAAGTGCTATCTCATCATATTAAGTAACACATATTACACCTTCCATCCTTTATCAAATATTATTTTTATTCTATCTAATAATTAGTTTTTAAATAACATATTTTAAATAATTAATTTTAATAAAAATATTATTAGGATTTTGAATATTAAATTTTTTATCAATTTTATATTAATATTAACTTTTTGTTGATGTAGTAGTCAACTATACTATGTGGTAAATGAAATAAATAAAATTTAAAATCTTTTAAAAAATTAAGAATCAAAACGATATTTAAAATTCATATAACAATAGTTTTTAGTAAAACATATACGGCAATAACTTAATAAAAATATGTTAAAAATTATTTATTACATATTAAATTTGTTTCTTCTTAACCTTGTTGTTTAATGATATACCAGTGATATATATCAATTTTTCTTGTTAAAAAAATAGTATAATATATCAAACGGTATGATAGCATGAATTTATAAAGTATATATCCTATTAAACAAAGCATATATGAATAAGAACTAACTTAACAAACCTTTATTTAAAAGAGTTGTATAATTTATTCCAACATTTCTTTTATTTTGAACTTGGTTCGTAAAACCTCCTCCACTTCTAAAATTTATACAATAGTTTTCTAATTTTTTAAATATATTATACTTAGATTCTAAATTATTATTTTTTTATCAAATTGAAACAAATGTAAAACCTGGTATATTTTTCTATTTTTCAAATACATTATAATTAAATTAAAAAAACAAATTATTAAATAGTTAAATATAAAAACTTAATATAACTTTACAGTAATATAAGAAAATCACTAATAAAACAACGAATAATTTCATATGTTCAAAATGACAAAGCTTGTCTTAAGTTCATTAACAAAAATTAAAAATTTAATCATATAAACTATTATTTATTTTTAAAAAAATTATTTTAATAATTTTATTTTATCTCTAATAATTTATGTGATTATATTTTTATTATAAATATTTTAAAATAATTTGTATTATTTTTAAGACATAAAATATATTTATTTTTATTTTTAATTATCTTCAAATTTTTATCTTTTATTTAATCATTATAATTTTTAAAATTTTAATTGTAATGTATTTAAAAATTAGAAGGAGATTGTATAGTGTTTAAATAATATATCAAATTTAATATAAAGATATTTTATCAATATGATAAAAAAATAAAATTTTATCATATAAGTGTAATATATTTATGAAATAAAATAGATTTTGTGTAAGTTTTAAAATTTTAAAATATAAGGGTGATATATTAATGGAATAAAAGAAATGTTTGCGTAAATTTTAAAAATTTTATACAATATGAACAAAATAAAAAATTAAATAATTTACTCAATAAATCTCAGTGCACATCATTAAAAAAAACAGAAAGTCAATAAACGAAAATAATATATGTAAACGCAATGATCCAATCAACACATTCATATTCAAATAAAGAATCAAACCACTTGTAGAAGATGATCCTAAATAAATTATACAAAAAAATATTAAAAATAATTACTTCAGATCGTGTAAAATCTTGGATCATCTAATGACTATCAACACATTCATATTCAAATAAAGAATCAATCCATTGGTATAGGATGATCCTAAAGAAATTATACAAAAGAATATTAAAAACAATTATTTCCGATTGTATATCTTGGATCATCTAATAATAATAATAATTATTATTATTATCATTATTATCATTATCATTATTATTATTATAAAATAAAAATAAAAATATAATAATCATATGATAAAATTAGGATTCGATATATGTAACCTAAAATATTTTTTTTATTTTATAAAATTCATAAAAATTTCTAAACCATCTGTCTTCGATAAATTTTTATATTTTGTCATCTATACTATTTTACAAAACTTCTCTCTATTATAAATTAACAAATGTAAGTTTTTTTAACTAGATCCTTTAAAATTTTAAATCCATTTCCTAAATATATTATAAATATGCACGATTATATAAATGTGTGTTACAATTTAGTTTATTTCAATGTAAAATATTTTTTTCTCTTTTTTACTACTCTTAGTATTACTGTTAATTAATTTTAAATATTTATTTTAAACTTTGGAACTTAAGATAAAATAAAGACTGTAAAGTTTAAAAGCTAATGTATGTTTAAAACATCATTTTATCATAAATGGCAAAAATATTGTAAATTATTTGCATATATATATATATATATATATATATATATATATATATATATATATATATATATATATATATATATGTTGATTTGTGTAATAATACTACGATTTTAATATAAACTTAAAATTGAAATAGTTTGAAAATAAAATAATATTAAAATTATAGTTTTAGATTTATTCTATACGAAAAATGAGTATTTTATAAAGCAAAATTGCACTCCTTTCGCTTAGGCTTTCTAATCACTTTGGATGTCAACTAATTCTACCTTAAGTGGAAAAAGCAAAAGAAAAATAAAGCACGTGAACACAAGAAACGATAAATTATTGTCTCAAAACAAGTGCAAATCAACAATATCAAGAGTTCAGTTTTAACTCACTACAATTGATCCATTGATGAAAGATTAATACAAAATTTGAAGTTCAAATTTCATTAATTTTACATAAACAAGTTCAATTTCAATACCAGCATAAAAGAATTATACACTAATATTAAATAGTGATAACACATTAAGCGACAGTGTAAAACATTTTCTGTGATAGCACAATTGAATTAAATTCATATTACAATACCAAGTATAGGAAGAAAAAAAATCATTACTCACTATATAATTTCATTATTTTCACATCAGATTCGATCCTATAACAATGTATCGCACAATATAAGAGAACTGGAGGGAAAAACGAACTCAACTTTGTATTAAATATCTATTCCGTCGTAAAAATGCAAAAAATCATATAGTTCAGTAAAACATTTCAATTTCGGATTACACTACACTACAACATCAAGGGAAAAATCCCAATATCCAGATCTCATTCGCTGTGTTGCAATCAACCATCTCTTACGCAAATCTTAGCTTAACTAATTCAGCTTGTAAAAGATTTGCTTCAACTACGCGATCAAAGCCCACCGCAGCACCAAGGCATACACCATAACAGATTCTACTCATCTTGACATAAAAATATTCACATTTTCTGAACTTAATGATGCCTAGTGTATGAAACAAAGTAATCATTAATCAGTGTTCCTTGAAAATGATGGTAATGGCATTGACCCCTGTGGGCGAAGGATTACAAGCACGCCAAACATCCCAAGCATTGGAAGAACAAGAAGCCACTTCAACAGTTTATAGTAGTGCATATGGAATGTGAGTGAGAACTCATCAGAGAAATACATTCCATTTCTGTCAACCATCTCAACCAAAACTGTTCCTGTCGTCCTTACTGACACAGTTGGCAGCTTAATCCGATGTTTACCAGGTTGATTATAAGTGTAGTTCTGCTTTATTGTTCTCTCTCCTTGGTAATTACCAGGTACTAGCAAGGAAGTCTGACGAATTTTCACATGAAAGATGACAAAATTTGAGAGTTTGCCAGGGAATCAGTGATCAAAGAATTAAATTTAATTTGGTTAAGAACTCACAGTGACATTGTATGGTCCTTGATGCCCAGATGGGAATCTGTAGTTATCTACAATCTCAATTTCCAACCAAAAGCTCTTGCCTTCCTCATCGCGGAATGCCCTAGAAGGATGAGTAACATAGATACCTTCACGGGTATACCGATTTGCAACATTATTTCTTCCTTGATTAGGCAATCTCCATGCCTGAAATAATGAATAAAACAATTCAGAAACAAAAACAAAATTGTTTCAATGATCGAATTTCAAATATATCCTGCCTTGAGGGGATGGTGAGGAGAGGGCGTTGAGAAGCAGAAGACATTGCCATTCATAGTTGTGACAATTAGATCAAGATCATCCCCACCATCAACATTGTCTGCCAAGACCATGCTATACCTGCAACAAAAATGATTGATAAATAATAAGACAAAAAGCAAATACAAGACAAAAGGTTAAAGAATCTCTTACGAAGTTTCACCAATGTCCACAACATCAGCACATCCTGTAGGTCCATCAATGAGGTACAAATAACCATCAAATGATGTAGTAACAATAGTTAATCCCTTTTTCTTCTCCTTGTGTTTACTTAAATCGACTAGAAGAACTTGATTCATTATTCTTCCATGAGTTTGATATGGATAACGCCCAATAGATTTCCCATCCCTGCCATCAAGAACATGAATCTTCCCTGATAGCGTTGGCACAACGAGCTCAGTATGGCCATCCCCATCAACATCACCAACTGAGGGACCCTGACCAAAATAAAAAATCAAGTGACATTGTCAATCAAATTTTAGACAGAAACCAGCTAAATGGTTGCTAATGCAATGAGGAAACTGTGGATGGAGTGAAACAAATGATTTAGAAAGCAAATCTATAATATATGAAAAAGTGCAGATGAACAAATTGTCTAAATTAAATTTGATGTGTACATAAAGTGATGTTCACATAAGCATTCTATCACCAGCAATATGTGCCTTAACAACTTGGAAGCAAATAAACAGAATTGGTAAAACAGATAGCTCTTAAGGAATACTGTGAAGTAAGACAAAAAAGACTTCATTGACGTCGTTAATCTGTCTTCTAATTAGGATAAAAGGACCTGGTTTTTTCACCCTTCTCGTGTGTTTTTCCATCAAATCTCTTATTCATTGAATTTCAATATAAGTTGATAAACCTCTTCGGAAGTTCAAAGCTCCCTTTAAGATCAAGTCTAAGTCCTTAGTTTCCAGGTTACCTTTCATGTAAAAAGCTATTCCTACTTCTTTCAGAACTTCTAACTTCTATGGCACATAACAAACATCAGGGAAAAGAGCCTTAGGCCTAAACAACTATGACAATCATTAGTACAACTATACAGCTGCCACACTACCTCACAGTGCAACATGGCATTTCTACTTATTTAATAAATTCTGTCACAATGCCTATATACTATATAAGGAAGAAGGGCCTTATAAGGCTAGTGCACCTATAAAAAATCCCTAGTTGATCTTTGATGACTGAAGTTCAAACAAAATTATTTCCATACAGCAAACTTTATGATAGGTAACCCACCCCACTTAATGTAATAGTTGGTTATTCTCTACTAGTTAGTTGGAAATAACTAATTAGGTTGAATGAGAGGTCTGTAACATGTATAAATAAAGGGTAGGGATTAGGGGAAAGCATATTGTCATTTGAGAGGAATTTAGGACATTTTGGCATTGGGAGGTGCAGAGCATCAGAGTTCTGCAGTGTGTGTTCTGTAATTTGATAGTTACTCCCTATATTTTCATAATGAAGATACCAGGTTCCTATCAACTGGTATCAGAGCCCCTAAATTTGGGGCTGTGGGTAGCTATTGAATGAAATGCATGCCACCAACAAGGACTTGAGGTGCGCTTTGAGGAGCTGCAACTGCTAATGGAGGATGGCCAGCAGAGGATGGAGAAACCATGGAAATGCTGAAAAAGCTGATCCAGATGATGGGTGAGAGAGTTGCAGGCTTGGGTGCAGGTCAAGAAAAACGGCAAGGGAGAAAGAAGCAGCCATGATGGTGGAAGAGAAGCCCAGAATGGAGGAGCAAGAAAATTGAGGGGAACCAACCAACTTGACATTAAAGGTGATAGAAGGAAAATTGCTGCAAATGATAACAAAGAAGAAATGAAGGCTGAATGAATGAACCAAAACCTTAATGCAAAAAAATGAAACATTGAAGATCAAAAACCTGAATTGCAATAATCAAGAAATCAATTTGGTTGAAGCAAAAATAGAGGCAAAATCAGATTATAGGCATGAGAACAAAGACTTATGTATCTTACAAGAAGAGCAAACAGAAATTTCAAAGAACAAAAATTCGGAGCAAAAGATTGACAAAAGAACATTGGAACAAGGTGGCAAAAGGTTGAGGAAGAACAAAAAACATCGAAAAAGATGTATGGGTAAGCAGAGATGTAGTTCAATTGGGGGTCAGTCAAACTTCATTAATGAGACATAATCTTGCAAGGGGGAAGGATTATGCATCACATGAGGAAGAGGGTGTTAAGAATAGGGAGGGTTTCAGCACAATGGATGAATGTTGGAGTAGCTGGGCCGCCATGGCCACAAAACCCAACATCTCAGGTCAACAGTATAGAGACTACCACCCAAGCCTCCAGACCCAGACTCATCCTTAAAGGAGGGTGGGTCAACAATGGTAACAAAGCTCCAGATGTCAAGAACTGTTCATGGTTTCTGTAGATTTAAGGAGGGTGGCATTAATAGGCTGTTTCAAGATGAAAAGGACAGCAGAAAACAGAGCACTGGAAGAGAATAGGGGTGCACACATATTTGTGTTTAACCCAGGCAGGATGGAAGCTATTTCTTGGGCTGCAAAGTGGAATGGACATGGTCATCATGCTTTAATCAGTTGGAACATTAGTGGGACTTCATCAACAGACACAAGCAATTCACCTTGAAGACAAGCTAAACTTTTAGAGGGGGGAGTATTAATAGGTAACCCACACCCACTTAGTGTAATAGTTAGTTAGTTAGTCTTTATTAGTTAGTTGAAAATAACTAATTAGGTTGAATGAGAGGTCTGGAATGTGTATACATAAAGGGTAGGGATTAGAGGAAAGCATTTTGTCATTTGAGAGGAACTTAGGACCTTTTGACATTGGGAGGTGCAGGCACTCAAAGTTCTCCAGTGTGTTGTATAATTTGGAAGTTACTCTCTGTATTTTCATAATAAAGATACCGGGGTTCCTATCACTTTAACCTTCCAAAATGAGCTAGTCAAATATGATTTTGAGGAGAATTATAAAAGAAAAGGAAATACAAAAAAAATAATGTTGAAAATCTACACAACCCGAATACCAGTAATCCAGTATCAAGAACAGAAAATAGAAGGAAGCCATAGTGCACAGCAACTAGAAAAAATCAAAAGTCTCCAAGTCATTAAAATAATTGATGTGAAAATCTTAAGAAGTAAATCTTCAGAAGAATTGTGCTAGGTCTAAAAGGACTTCAAATATCCTAATAATACAAGAACAACCAACATAAAACAAATGAAGCCCAGTTATAACAAAGAAAGCATAAAACAAGTTGTTAAAAGGAAATGTTAAAGACTTCTAGTCTTCTATCCCAACCAACCCTACTTATAGATTATAAGTTTTATTATTATTTACAATTTGCTCCAAAGGAAGCAAACCAAACACTAAACTGGAGTTACTACATTCATTTCCCCCTATTTTCTCTCTTCCTATCTTCTTTGAAAGTCAAATCTTCATCCTTTAGACCAGTATAATTACAGTCTACACTGTACATTCATCCTGTAACTATCCCATCAACCCAAACCATTTTGAAAAACCTACACCATAAATATGATTGTTCCATTAACAAGAATAAATACTGACAACATATACTGCATACAATCAGACTACACTAGTTATCATGCTAAGGAAGATTGAGATAGCAATTTACCTGGGGTATAAGACTCTTTAGATGTTGTTCCCATATCAACTCTCCTTTTGGAGTCCATACAGCAACATTGCCATGTGTATCAGTGGTAACTAGTTCAATTTTCCCATCATCATTTACATCAGCTGCAGCAACAGCTCCTTGGATCTCGGCCATTTCAAGAGGGAACTTTTCTCTAACCTTACCTATTTGAGAAAAAACAACTATTAGCATTTAATTAATCAAGGTATAGATATACGTAACCAAAAACCCTTTGATTACAAAGCCTAAGGTTTGACTAAAACATAAGGATCCTGCTAAAAGAACAAGTTCCAATCCATGAAATTGAAAGTAAACCAGATTTTACTGTAAAAAATCTTAAGATATCAGAGGCAAGACAAGTCCAACCTTACAATGCTAGACATCATTCAGTCACAAAACTGCAATAAAACAAAGCAGAAAGAAGGGGAGACAAAAAAAAACGTTTGTGATAATGACAAACATCTTTCAAGGGAGGAACAAAGTCAAGATTCTACCAGAAATGTTTAGAGAGGAACTAAGGTAACATTAACCTCAATAATGAATCACAATCTGAGAAAAATCAGGAAGACAAAATAGAATCATGAAAATTTTTAAATCAATAGATACTAAGGAAGCAGTATCCCCGACATTACCATGATGATCCAACACATAGAACAGGCCAAACGAAGTTCCAACGAGAATATCCAGATTCCCATCACCATCCAAATCTACAACAGTTGGAGAAGAATACATGTAGGCTCGGAAGTTTGAAGTATCTGTACTCAGATCAAGTTCTGCAGTCCATTTAACTTGTTTCGTATCCAGATTAAAAACAACAATACTACCAGCAACATATTTCCCAATGTCAATATCACCCAGTTCTTTCATATGCTCCTGGTTGTCATAATACCTGTCAGCTTAAAAGGTGGATAATCACTGACAGACCAGTAAATCAACAAATACTCATCTGTAGGTACAGACTATACTAATATAAGTAAGAAAACCAATTATCTTGTTCTTCAATCAATGTCAGAAATCATATTGCATTGGTTGTTATGGTAACAGTAAGAAATAATAATGTTCCAGAACATTCCCAAAATCTTGTTTATTAAAAAAGAACAAGTATGCACAGTCTGGCAACCAAATAAATGAAGCACAGAGATGATTGAATGAATTTAGCTTAATTAAAATAGGATGCTGGCTAGTCAAAAACCAAAACTGCAGAGTTTCATTGATATTCTTTTTGCAGAAAATATGATTAACATCATTATCTAGAAACACATTGCATCTCCAAAGCTTCCTAGTTCCTTGCATCTGACTTTATCATACATCTAAAGTAATAGGTTGGTAAAAAAGCATAAAACAAGATAATGTATATCACAGTTGCTTTCTTTTGTTCTATAACATCATTCCTTTTCTCAGTGGCTCACAACCTCATCTTGTATCTAATTCTAGCTTGATAGACCCCTCAATAAAGGGTAATAAAGGCTATAATAAATAGTTAGTTAACTGTTATAACTTTGCTGTAACAAATAGTTAGTTAGCTTGCTGTAACAGATAGTTAGCTTGACAAACTAAGCCTATAAATAGAAGATAAAAGGATAGAGTAAGTGTGTGGATGATTTTGAGAAAGAGTTTTGTAATTGGAGTGTACTAGGTCTCTCGAAAACTCATAACTAAAAAGGATTAGTGTAAAATTCTTCCCTAAACTCGGTATTCTAGTTCTGATAGGGGCTGGGACAGAATCACAGGGGGTTTGGCAATAAAGACTCATTCTTTTTCATTGTTCTTGGGTACCAGTTTCTATCATAGCTATACCAAATCAGAAAGACCTTCTGAATCATAATAATAATCATTGTGATAGGGACTGGTACCCAAGAACAATGAAAAAGAATGAATCTTTATTGCTAAACCCTCCCCTGTGATCCTGTCTCAGCCCTATCAAAATTGAAATACAAAGTTTAGGAAAGAATGTTACAACAGTCCTCACTAATTCTGAGTTTTTTAGAGACCCAGTGCACTCCTATTACAAACTTTTTCTCAAAATTATCCACACCCTTACTCTATTCTATTACCTTATACTTATAGGCTTAGTTTGTCAAGCTAACTATCTGTTACAGCAAGCTAACTAACTGTTTCTTACAGCAGCTAAGTATCAGTTACAGCAGTTAACTAACTATTTATTATAGCCTTTATTTCCCTTTATTGAGGGGTCTATCAATACCCTCTCGTATAAGTTGCACCTTGTCCTCAAGGTGAATGGCTTGTAGTTGCTTAAAAATAGTTCAGCCAGGGTCCCAATGCTGAACATATGAAGCCCCAGCTCTCATTGTGTTGGGAAAATTCATTGAGATGCTGAAATTAATTAAATCAAGGTCAATTAGAAAGCCCTTAAGATTCTTCTGCTGCCAACTCCCCTCAAAAGCCTCAACAAGACCAGCTTCTGCACATTCAATCACATCTCCTTCCCCCTCTTGTTTTAAGGCTTTGACCATTGATTTCAAGGACACTTGTCCTTTACTAAGTGCTGAATCTCCCTTGATGATTACAGCATCTTCTCCCTTCCCTATGGTGAGGGTTAAGGCTCCAAAATCAATCTCTACTTTTCCTAACCCTTCTAGCCATGCTAGCCCCAAAACAACATCTATGCCCTTCAAGTCAAATATGAAAAAATGTTGCAATATCTTTTGCTCTTGTAACTCCAATGGAACCTCCTGACATTTGTCTTGACTTCCTATCAACTGTCCATCTCCCACCTCTACAAGAAATGGGGAGGTTGGTGTCACCTTGAGCTTAATCTCTTCTACTAAGTTTCGAGAGATATAGTTGTCTGAAGCTCCACAATCTATGAGTACTATAACCCTTCTATTTCCAATTTTTCCCCATAATTTCCAAGCTTTCTTTGAAGTCAACCCCATCATTGATTTCAAGGAGAGTTGTAATAAAGCTTCCTCATTCTTTTTGTCCCCCAAAACAACTTCCTCCTCTTCATTTTCTTCTTTAGGATCATCTTCCATTAACATAATTCAAAGTTGTTTGAATTTACAAATATGCTTAGGCCCAAAATTTTCATCACATCTAAAACAAAGTCCTTTTGCCTTCTTCTCCAACATCTCTTCATATGTCAAATCCTTGATCCCTTCATTTTGGCTTCCCTTGATTTCTCCTTGCTTTCCCCCAAGATTAGAGGATCCTGCAGCATCCACCATTGCTGGCCTCAAAGAAATAGCTCCCTTCAATCCCACATCAGAATCTACCCTTATTTGAAAATTTTGGGTTCTTGCACCCCCTAGCAATCTTCCACCTTCATGGCCTCCTTTCTTGAACATTGCTTGGTTTCTTCCATCCAACCTTTGTCCTTTCAGCATTAATACCTCAAGGGATGTGAAGTTCTTCATCTCCAATTCTGCCCTCAATTCTTCCTTTAGCCCATTAAGAAAAATTCCTTTGAGATATACCTCATCCGCATCCTTCAAAGGGCCCATTAGGGATTCAAATTCTTTCCTATAATCTACAACAGATCCTGTTTGCCTTAGCTGCATTAAGGGTCCAAATGGATTACCAATAACTATTGGTTGGAACCTTTCTATTACTGCCTTCTTGAATTCTCTCCATGACAATTGTGGGGTCTTGAGTTCCCACCATTGGAACCAATTAAGGGCTCTTCCTTCCATTGCTACCAAAACTGCCTCCATCTTTTCTTTGTCATTAGCAGCCCTCAATTTGAAATACCTTTCAATTTTATGCATCCACCCGCAAGGATCATCCCCATCAAACAGTGGAATGTCCATCTTTCTCCATTTATTATTATGAACATGATGATGTCTAGATTCTGTCCAAGACTCATCATCTGTACAAAAATGCACCTCACCTTCTTCCTCCCTCTTCCTAGGACCCCTTCTATTCTGTAGGTTCTGTTTCTCCTTCATCAAGATCTCAAACCTATCAGTCACCTCTCTTCTAAAATCTTCTTGACTGGTCCTGCATTCCAGTATGCTTTGCTCCAAAGAGTCCAATCTAGTTCCCATTTTTGTGTGCACCATAGGAAGCTCCCAAGATCGGGAGCTCTGATACCAGTTGACAGGGACTGGTACCCAAGAACAATGAAAAAGAATGAATCTTTATTGCTAAACCCCCCTGTGATTTAGTCTCAGCCCTATCAGAATTGAAATACAGAGTTTAGGAAAGAATGTTACAACAGTCCTCACTAATTCTGAGTTTTCGAGAGACCCAGTGCACTCCTATTACAAACTTTTTCTCAAAATTATCCACACCCTTACTCTATTCTATTACCTTATACTTATAGGCTTAGTTTGTCAAGCTAACTATCTGTTACAGCAAGCTAACTAACTGTTTCTTACAGCAGCTAAGTATCAGTTACAACAATTAACTAACTATTTATTATAGCCTTTATTTCCCTTTATTGAGGGGTCTATCACATTGTTAGCTCTCCAATAATATAAAGTCACCAGGGAATGCCAGAACACCCTTCATAAAATTGGCATCCAATCACAATAGAGTCTGTCTTTCCATACAGATTGAGTTGAAGTCAACTACATTAAATTTCTGTCTGTAAGATAGAGAAGTCTATAGGAAGCTTTTTCTCATCTATTCTTAATTCCACAATGATACACATGTAGGGCCTCACAGGTGTCAAAAAAAGTAAGCAACAAAAGACCAATAACCAACTAAAGAACTATTAAGATGACCATTCGGCTTCCTAAAGAATATTATAAAAATGTTAACCAGGATGCAAGTATCAAAAACAACTTACTTATTTAATTACCATTCTAACCACATAATTGTCACAAACTCAATATAAACCAAACAAAAGTATAATAATAAAATTTAAAATCAAGTGTTCAAATGGACTCACTCATGGTCAAAGAAATAAGAAACAGCAACAACCATTTCTGAAACACCATCATTGTCAATATCTGCAATGACCTGGCAAAGGAAAGAAAAAAAGATTAAATGGAAATGCTATTGTTTTGTTTATACTTTTTTTAAGGACTAGCAGAATACAAAATCAAGAAACCTAATGATAAAAAAGGTAAAGCAGGAACTCACAGGAGTGCACAAGATGTGAGAGTCAACGTTCACATAATCCTCTAATTTCTCATGTTTAACTTCAGTCCATTCTTCATCACCCCACATTGATTCATCAACATAATCATCATAGTCATAGCTATACTCATCAGCCAGCTCATCACTATTACGGAATAACTCAAAAGATGAATCAGCATCTGCTTCAAGGCCTTCATTATTCTCCACAGTTGCAGCATGAATACCCTCCTTATCTTTGGATTCAGAACCACCTTGCTCAGCTCCTTTGGAGCTATCTTCCAGCAGACGTCTCCCAGTGCTGGTTTTATTATCTGCATTAATAGTTTTCACAGATCCAGCATTCACAGAAGAATTATCAACAATTGTCGGCACTTTAATATTCTCGTCTACTTGACTTCCATTTATCTTCTTTTCAAGCTCTGGATTAGACACATTTTTGGTTTCAAGTTGACTTTCTGTTAATGAGGCAGTAGAAGAGTTGACTTCTTGTCTACTTCCATTCATTTCTACAATGGAGAATCATTACAGAGATAAAATTATATTAGATAACTGTACATTTCACAATCCCAATAGGTCCAAAATTATATACAATGGCTGCTGAACCCTTTGCTTAAGGCAGTTTTCAAGGTTGATAGTATAAGTATGCAAATATCTATCCATGCACTGATACACAACAGTGACTTGAGCAGTATGCACAGCAGAAACTTACGAGACATTGAATTCTTGATAGTGGCTTGTTGGACAAGTTGATCATCCTGAACATCTGGATGGGAACGGTCCACTGGGTCAGACTTCAAACCCACAAACCAACTTTTTGGAACTTTCCTACGCGGGACCTCCAGTTTATCTGACATCATATAGCCCGAAACCCTAAAAATGATAACTTATTACAAACCTGATAAAAGAACCTCAAGCAATGGATAATTATATAAATGGAAGCAAAGTTTTGAAAAGCATGGAAGAAAACAAGTCACCTGAAAAACAGAACTTCACCATTGTAGGTTGCCAGAGCTATTTCTCTCACCCCATCTTTGTCAATGTCGTATAGAAGAGGACTAGAATGCACAGTTGATTGGTGGAAAGCAGGCCAGCCTAAAAAACCATTCAGGACAGTCTTTTCAGAAAAACTCAAATCAAGCATCAGTTAATCTATCACCATAAGGACAAGCATTGATCCTAAGCATTAGCAATCAATTTATATAAGTCTGGAACATCAGTATTGATCCTCTTCAGTATTCACTCTGCTCCACCATGTTTCCTAGTAATAAAATCTCCTATCATTCCTCAAGGCCTCACTACTCACTAACAAGTAACAAGAAACTTGTGTCAAAGACGGCCAAATCAATTGAAGGGTTTTTATTTGAAGTACCATGAGTAACTATATCTATGTGGCTTAGTCATAATTTTTGCCAAATTTTACATATCTTCAGCCTGGACCTAAGATGAGGGTTGCATTACAACACAATTAGTAACCAACACAAAACATTGTCAAATCTTCCATTTCATGACACAAATCAGCAACACAACAGTGTTTATTGTGGGTCATTACCCATGAGTAACACCCTGTGTAGCTCAAGTACAGTGTTAAGTTAGCTAGAGCCACTACATCAGCTTCCAGATGTGGTGCAAAATAGACACAGGTGACGGACCAATTCCTGTGATTAGAACAAAAATTCAGACATTTTGGGGATAAGACAATTCCGAATCATCTGCTTCTTTCTTGCTATAGAACACCTACCAGTATCCATCTTAACTACTCATTCCTTCCAGCATGGCTGTCTAAACTTAATACTATATTCTGTCTAAGGCAAATCCCTTTTAATCTCAAGCCTACATCCATATTATCAAACATAACCCACCTTAATTTAGCCAGGACAAAACTATTACAGAATAAACATCATCAGGGGAAGGCCTACACATCCTATCCCCCATAAATATCACAACTCAAGCATATCAACATTACAAAACCTGCCACAATAAGAATACGGTAACATCCCACAATCTCTTACCTGGCATTTTGTCCCCATCGGCACCTTCTAGAACTTCAAGGTAGTGAACAAAAGAGGGAACCACAATTTCAAGCTTCCCATCACTACAAAACCAAAAAAGAAAGCAGACATTTGACAATACACGAAACGAAGATAATACAGATGGAGTAACACAATCGAATCACTTAACAAGCAGAATTCATAAAATCCTACCTGTTAATATCAGCAATCAAGGGGTTGGCATAAATGCTGGAACTAACTTCCGTTTGCCATCTCAGTTCCAAATTCTTAGGGCACCTAGAACTCACTAGAGCGTCCTCATCTCTAACCACACCCATAACAGAACAAAAAACAATCAAGAGAAAAGAGAGAAGAGGAATTCAAATTCACATTTGGTTTAGCTTAATTAAAAAGAAAAAACAACTTATTTCGCCAGTAAAAAAGCGATTAGTTCCCGAATTAAATAGGTCACCTAACAAGCCTTAAAATCGAAACATAATGTATGAAATCAAAGGAATGAAAGAGAGTGTGATGATGTGAGGTACATTTCGGGGTATCCGAGAGAGTCGTCGGAGGCTTCACGCTCCCGGAAGGATTTTTTGTCGTTGGAATCATCGGAGAGAACGGATGTGGAGAGAAGCAGAAAGAGCAGAAGAAGAGGTTTGGTCCACGACCACGGTTTCATATCATCTACCGTGGTATTGGCTCCACCGGATTGTTTGTCGGAACGATCAAAGATGCGTTTTGGTTGAGTTGAGGGATGGAACGGAAAGGGTAATCAGCATCCTACAGCGAGATTGTTGGGAGTGGGTGAAATGAAACCCTAGCTAGCTAGCTGAGCTCGGTAGCAAGAGCAGGGTTTTTTTGTCTTTCCTGTTTGCGAGCGATCTGGGAGAGAGAGAGTAGACGGTGATGCAGCGGGCAGAGGGGGTTTAGAGTTTCAGCGCAGTTTCCAGGAAGGGGGTACATCAATTGGACTTTACAACAGGCACCAGGAATAGGATTGGGTTTTTTTTTATATTAGCTTAAATATATTTTCATTTGTCAAAAATTAGCAAATTTTGTTTTTGGTTTATATTAATTTTTTATCTCCAAAATTCTGAAATTACCTTTTTTTATTATTTTTGTAGTTGACGAGTTGTTAAATGCTATCAGAGTGTCATGTTATCATTGAAATTTATATTTTTTTTAGTTATCGGATCAGACATCTATAATTTTAATAAAAATATAATTTAAATAATAAAATCAACTTGTTATTACATGTGTTTTTAAATTTAGTGATGGAAAATTTTAAAAAATTTCTAATTCTGCTTTTGAGTTTCACTTTTATTCAATAGAGTTGAAAGGGAAACTTTTCTAGACTTGATAAAGATGAAGTATAAGAAATTTTAGGCATTTATGTGAATTGTAATTGTAGGTAAATGGATAGCATGAAATTTAGGTTAGATTATGAGTGTTTATTTAAAAAATTTTAAAACTTAAATATAGATATATTATTATTTATCAAATTTATAAACTATGTAAAAATTTATAATGTAAAATAGAAATAAATAAGTTTATATATTTAAATAATTAAAAATATTTAAAACTTTAATATATAAAAATAAATATTATATATTAATATATTATATATTATATTATATGTATATATATAATATTTATATTTTATATATTATATATTTTATACCTAATTTATATGCTTACATCTTATAATATATATTAAATAAATTATAAATTATAAATTTATAATAAAATTATATATTTAAATAGATTAAACAAATTTTTTAGTAAATTTAATTTAATTTTTTATTTAAAAATATTTTTAACAAATTTGATCTATTTATTTACTAATGTTTCATTCAAACTGAGTTTAAATTTTTAATTTTAAAAATTAAAATTAATTTTTATTTTCAGTTTTAAATATTTAGTTTTTTAAAATTTTTAAAAAAGTAAATTTAATTATTTTATTATAAATTTATTAAAATATTAATTTAAAAAATTAAATTATATTAAAATAATATATATTTAAAATTTTAAAATATAATAAATTAAATATTATATTATTATTATGATAATAATGATAATAATGATAACGATGAGTAAAAATTATATTTATAAAATAATGGTAATGATGTATTAATTATAATATAAAAAATATTATATAATTATATAAATTTATATTTTACATATCATTCGATTATTAGTATTTAAAAAAATTTATCTATGTTAATATTATAATATTTAGATAAATAAAATAATAATAAAATATTAAATTATTTTAAAGTATAAAATAAATTATTGTTTTTATTAATGATAATGATTATAATATAAATAATATTATATAATTATAAAAATTTATATTTTATATATTATTTAATAATAAATATATAAAATAAATAATTTAATAAAATTATTATAATATTTTATATTATTCAAAATTTATTTTATATAAAATAATATATATTTTATTATAAAAATTATGTAACATAAGATTATTTTATAATATTATAAATTAAATATAGTTTTTATATATCAAATAATATTATTTATTTAAAATCAATTAAAAATAGATAAATAATTAATAATTAATCAAATTTTTTTAAAATAGTAAAAAATAAAAATTTTAAAAGTAAAATTTATTATTATTACTATTATTATTATTATGGTGATACGCATAGTGGTAATAATAATAATAATAATATAAATAATTATAATATAAAAAATATTATACAATTATACAAATTCTTTTACATATTATTTGATTATCAATATTTAAAATAAATAATTTTATATATTATTATTATGTTTTTAGATTATTTGCTATTTATTTTATATAAAAATAATATATATTATAATATTATATTATAAATAATTATATAATATGAAATTATATTATAATACTATGAATTTAATATAATTTATATATTAAATAATATTATTTATTTTTATTTTATTATGTAAAAATAGATAAATAAAAAGTTAAATTCTTTTAAAATAATAAACTATATTATTATTATTATTATTATTATTATTAATTATTATTATTATTATTATTATTATTATAATGATAGTAGTTAAGGTAACAATAATAGTAGTTATGATAGTGATGATAATAATGATGATAGTAGCGGTGATGATTTAGTGGTAGTAGGGTTGGGTAGATTTAAAAATAAAAATATTCAAAACTAAAAATAGTATTCAATAAACCTTTTTTTTAGGTCTTGAAAATTGAGTAAAAATTGTTTAAAATGTGTTAAAAATCATTTTGAAATCTTTTTTTTCGAATAGATTTTGTTTTTAAAATTAATTTCAAAACCAAAAATTGGAAACTCTCAACCATCTCAAACGGGGCCTAAACAAGTCAAACTATAGGTCTCTCTCGAATGACCTGACTCATTTTCACTCCTTAAGTATGATATTTAGTGAGAGAGGTATAAACAAGTCAAACTATAGGTCTCTCTCAAATGACCTGACTCATTTTCACTCCTTATGTATGATATTTAGTGGGAGAGGTATGTAGAGATGCAAGGCTATTAGTATATAAAGACACATTTAGTTTTTAAAAGAAGGTAGACAATACTAAAGAAAAATGATGTCACAAAGTTAAGAATGGAATATAAGGAAATATGTGATTTTAAGACTCTTGTAAGTGAGTTGGAAGGAGTCATACTTATCAAATAAATATTTTAATGGATAAGCATATAGGTTGCAAAAGTAATGGTGGACAAGTTCAAGTCAAGTGTGTTATAACCGTAATTACAACGAAACGACGAACTCTCTAAAATTTTGAAAAAATAATTTATTTGATTAGTGGAGCTGCTACCAAATTTTATCTTAAGGAAAAATATTTGGAAAAAAACACTAATCTGAGGAAGAATCTAGGTTCAGGAGTCGGTTACGAGTAGGAAAGGTATTAGGCACCCTACTCACCCGTTCCGAAGAATGGTACCCTTAAACTGAGTGTGTGATTATGATATTTTTGAAAATTGTTTGATCCCTTTAATTTATAATAAAAATAAATAGGTTTGTATGAAAATAGCCTAATAGGACTTGATCCTGCTCCTACGTATTCCTGGTGCAATGGGAAACTCAAGGCTACGTAGTTTTGGTTTGAAGGCTTAACCTTCAAAGGTAGAAAGAATTTGAAAGATGATTTTAAAAGTATTTTCAATATTTCGAAAGGATCCTTAATCCACATATGCGCAAAGTCTAAGACAACTAAGACTGCACTGGGACCCATATGGATATCTAAATATCGAACAGCAGAGAAAGCTACCACTTCATATTTAAAGCCCATTGCGTGAGATTTGGGATTCCCAAAACGATGTTTTCTGAAATATTTTATTATTTAAAAGGGATTCTTAGTCCACATATGTATAGGGTCCAAGACAACTAAGGCTGCACTGGGACCCATATGAATCTCTAAGTATCAAACAACAGAAAAAGCTACCTATTCGTGTTTAGAGTTCATTGTGTGAGACTTAGAATTATAAAAATGATTTATTTCATAAAATAACAAAATAAATAGGGATTAGGCTTGACCAAAAATTAAAAGAAATGTGATTTCAAAAGGATTAAAAAGAAAATGAAAAATGGGTAGACTCATATTAAGACTTAATTTCGAAGATAAGGAGAGAATTGAGTTTGCCCCTAAAATAAAATAAAAAGGATTGGCCTAGAATGAAACAAAAAAGAAATAAAGAAATTGGCTTGACCCGAATTAAAGAAACTTGATTTCAAGTCAAAAGGAATTTGGGCTTGACCCAATAAAACGTGATTTTAAATTTTAAAGAGAATTAACCTCAAAATTGCTTAGAGTAGCGAAACTATAAAATTGGTTACTTAAATATTAATTAGAGTAATTTTGGGCTGCCCATCTACTATACGGCTGGGCAAAAGGAAACTTTGGCCCAATCAATAAATCACCCTTTTCCATTATATATAGGAAATCTATTCAGCAAGCGGGGCGATTGAGCCTGAGTCAGGGAGGAAATCGAAAATAAAACTTGGGGAAAAGCCTTCCCGGGATCGAACCCACAACTTGCATTTGAATTGGAGTGGAAGCAACCAGTTGAACCAAGTTTGAGCCTTATGACTTATGACCACCTTTAATCGATATTAACAACATTCCGGATGTACATGTCCCCTTGCATGCAAGGCTGCATAGGGGCTGGATATGTGTGCTCATTGGAGTACTGTGGCACGAAGAAGCCCCTGTTAAGTCCTTTACTGACTCCCAGTATCTGTGATGTTGAATCCTTTTGGATTCATCATAATAAGCTCACCAATATGCATACATGAATGGAGGTGGGCCCTATAACTACATTCGTTTTCAATGTATGGTCTCATTTGGGGAAAACATGTTGGTCTTTGAGCACTGGTGCAAAGTATCATAAACACCAAATACAAGGAGATGTATTCGTAAGTAGAATGACTTGTCAGTCCAGGGGTAACTTCATAACTCATGAATCAATCAACACATCTTGGCTCACCTTTCAAAGGACCAAGGTTGGACAATCAACTTCAGCGTGAACTTAAATGAGCAAACATGCATGCTTGCACCCCCTGAGTCATCTTATGTAAAAGTTCAACATTATTTTTCACTCTTTGCTGGTTTAAGACAACAAAACAGCTTATAACCCCCTAGGTTATCTCCTGGACATTGTACCAACTGAGGAAATTTTCATACCCACATCACACCCTGAAGCCATCACATTCTTGACGGTTTTTCAAACAAACTGCCGCAAATATCTGAATGAGCAACTTCATTTCCATATATAAGGGTGAGTTTATGATCCCAAGGTAAATGGCATCATGGATGTTGGTGCTGTTGAAGGGGGAACCGAGCCACTTGGAGTCTTTCTTTGTTGATGTAACCTTCAAGCATGGTGTTCATACCTTCTCAAGGCACAAACCATGTGAATTTTCAGCATAGGAATTCTCCTTCCATGAGCAAACATCAGAGTGCGTGCCTATGCATACGTCAGATACCACCATCATATGATGTATCACTGTCCTATGTTATGTTGGACTTTCCTGAACCAGTGACATGATCTTCACCAAATGGTGATCTTGCTAGTGGATTCTTATCAAGCTTGAGCATGTTGAGGATGGCTAACAACAGTGTTGTAGCTTGGTCAAAAGGTCCATCATAAACGTCCAAATCCAGGACAGAAGGAAGATCCCCTATTGCATCGATAATTCCACCATCCCCTATTCCGCATTCAACCTTTTGATCCAGGGTGAGCAGATAAACCATTCATGCAAATCAGAACATAACCTTGGCATGTCACTTGGCCATGCTAGGCTCGAGGAAATCAGAATTCAATGATAGTAATACAACATGCACATCGCTCAAGTGAGGTCAATGATACATTACTGAGTCTCATAGAGCCATAATTCTTCATTCGAATTGGAAAAAAATGATCCACAGAATTGGTATGAAATCAATGGATAGACACGGGTCCGTTCCTAGTTTATAATTGATTTCTTGTCTCATATTGAAAACTAACTACGTATTGCATAATAATCCAAATTTACATACATTACAAGAATGCAATTTTTATTCCAACATGATCTAAATAAATCAGCATAAGTTTCTTGATTCGAAGTAATAAAGGCGGTGTGACTAACCTTGAATGGGATCAATGGCGTGTTTATTCTTGAATCAGATCATGCTTCCTTCCTTCTAGCTTGTAGTGGATAGAGTGCCCATAAGAGCAAACTGGAGTTGAGCTTCTATTCTTCCCAAAATCAGAAAAGTTAAAGGAGATCGCCAAACACTGGAATTCTATGGAAGATGCTAGGACAAAAGTTGCATTACCTTAGACTTGTGGATCGCCAAAAGTGAGAGAGCCAGAGAGAGCTTCTAGGAGAAGAAACTTCTGTATGAAGCCAAGGAAATGTGCTCGTGGAAAAACCCATGCTTCTTCTTGCCCATTCTTGCTTTATCCCCTCTTTTTCTTGGCCAGCCAATTGTAGGTAGGTGCCCCCCTTTTCCAGAAAGGCTAAATTTTCCTTCAAAAATAAAACTGATCCATGCATCCATGCCTTGCCGATGTCCAGTTTTATATTTTTCTTTTTTATTTTCTTTTCTTTTTCCTAATTCTGTTTTTTTCATTTTATTTTTTTTTGTTTTATTTTTTGTTTTCTATTATTATTAGTTTTTTTCCTGTTTTTTTTATTATTTTTTTATTTTTTTTATTATATTTTTTTACTATTTTTATTCATTTATTTTTATTTTATTTTTAGTTTTATTTTTTTCTTTGTTTTTCTATTTTTATTTATTTTTTCTTTGTTTTTCTATTTTTATTATCTTGTTATTTTTCTTATTTTTTATTATATTTTATTTTATTTTTATTATTTCTTATTTTTTTATTATTTTATATCATTTTTATTTTATTATTTTTATTTTGGTTATTTTTTCCATTTTGATTTTTCCTTTTCTCTCCTTCTCTCCCTTTTTATTTTTATGTTATTTTCAATTGTTTCCATCTACTATTTCTTACTATTTTTCTCTTTTCTTATTCTTTTCTTTTTCTTATTTATTTATTATTTAAATTATTGTTTATTTACTAATAATTAATTTGAAAAATGGGACCTCGAACATAATTGAGTGTTTACATAGTGACAAGATCATTTTATGAAATTATGCATGACATAAGAGTGATTTATTCAAATGACATCCCAGTTTCAAGGATAGGGAAATTATGAAAGAATTAATTGAGGGAATGTAAGTTGACAATATACAATCCTTTGGAGATATGGTGCTAAGATTAGGAAGGTTATAAATGCAAATACACGCAATATTCAACTATACAAGTCTACACCTACATTATAGCTAGCCAAGATTTGCTAATTTTTATTTATGCTTGGAATGATGCAAAAAATGATTTCTTAAGGGTTGCTTGTTATATATTGGAGTTGATGGTTGTCATTTGAAGACAAAGTATGGTGGCCAACTACTAATTACTACAATAAGAGATCAAAATGACCAATAATTATCTTGCATTTGTTTTCATTGAGATAAAGACAAAGGAAAAAGTTGGAGGTAGTTCCTAACTTTTCTATTAGAAAATATCAAAGATGTAAGTACAAATAAATAAATATTTATTTCTAGTCAATATAAGGTAAACACAAATTATTAATTTAATTATATATTATCTTCCACTTAATGAATTATTAATGTTAAGATTTATTTTTTATATTATATGGTAGGATTTTATACTTACATTTGAGCAGCTATTAGCTTGAGCATAGGTTTTACCTAAGATATTTGTATAGTAACTTTTAGAAGAAATTTGGTGGTTGGACACTTTTGAGGGACTTAATGATGGATATGCAAAGGCAACATATGTTGAGACATGACACAAGATGAACACTATACTAGAAAAAGGTTTGGAAAAAGATCACTTAGAGAATGATTGTAATGAAATTACACTCTAAGTGATATTTGAAGAACGGTTACTACATTGCTTCTCTTCAAGTAGCACTTGGAGAGCAACTACATGGTAACCATTCTCAAGTTGCACTTCAAGTGTGGTCTACTAAAACCACGCTCCAAGTATCATCATCTATTAGAACTATTAAGGATAATGCAGATGGAGGAAAATCTAATGAGCATAATGATGAATTAGAGATGATGAAGATGCAAGGGATTCTTAAAAGATTTGACTCCATTGAGGGAAAGCTCATGTCAGGTACTGATGTTATAGTGGCATCAAAGTCATCACAATATCAAATGTAACATCGTGATAATTTGATGTTATGCTCAAGTCATATCACAGATCTTTTATCAGTTGTTACATTATGTTTTATGAAAAACTTGCTAATTATTTTAGAAAATATTTCATAAAAATGTGAACCTCATCAAATAAGTAACCTAATAATCATATGATTGTTGTAGTTGTTCTTCTAATGTAACTGGAATAAAGTTTATGTTATAAAAGCTAATACAATAAATAAATAGATATAAAGAAACATCATATATAGAATACTCAATAAAGGTACACAACCATATATGCTTGATGAGAATCCAAGACATAGAATACAAGTGTTATTACCCTATATTAAACACGATAATACAAAGAGTTCATACAAGAAGATACCTAGCTACTAAATAGATGCCATCTAAATAAAATAATAATACAAAAAATAAAATTGATTATGCTTCCATAAGCTTAGTATCTTTAATCCATTATCTGACCACTAATAAAATTCATTGTGCTTCAAAAGCTTGGTATCTTTAATCCACTAATTTGACCTCTAGTGAAAGAATCAACTACCGATGTGTTAATTGGAAAACTAAAGTGTGTTAAGTTTTCATTATGGACAAGTGCACTCATTGGAGTTAGAAATGGAGTATTTAGGACTCTCAATATCGTACCATAAAGATTATCCCAACAAGTAAAAAATTGGGTAAATCTAAACTTTTGAGTTCACAAAAAAAAATGTTGTTTTGAGAGATATGCTAAAATGGAAATAAATTATAAAAACAAAGAAAGGAAATCGATTATAAAAGATAATGAGGTCTCGCTTCCATTGTGACTTTACCCAATATCATCCTCCAAATCTTCCTATGAATTATAAGAGTTAATTGGTAATCACATATTCTCATTTTATTATTATCCAATGATCATACAATAATAACATTCTTTCTCTTTAGATATCACCCCTAAATATCATGTAAGGTAAATAATCAAAAGAAACATACAAACCATTTAGGTTTGTTAATCCAATATTTGACTAGAAATCAAAATTTCAATTGATTCTCCAAAAATTCTAGACTCGGTTTACCTTATAGGTTCATTAATTAAGCAATAATACAATTATTTGTTCCATCATTAATTATCAAATTAACAAGATTGATAATTTTTTATTAATTAATTAAGTATAATAGGGTAAACACAATTGAATAGAAAATATATGCATTCATATGAAGACAAAAGGGATTCAATTGGTTATATTAATATGTTTTACCGAAGTCTCATGGTAAGAGGATTAGTTACACATAATAATAAAGGACAAGTAATCAAACTACAATCCTAGAAAACATCCATAATTTTAATCTAGGAAGATTAGAGTGATAGAACCCACATGCTAGCTGGGGTTGGTAGTAGAGTACTAGAAATCGTGTTGTGAAGAATATTCTTCCTTCAAAGATCATAGGGAGGAATCTGAAAGAAGGATGAGTGTGTGATTGGGGATGATGATGGAGATGAGAGTATGGTTCTTCAAAGGGTTGAGTTATATGTGTTCTTCAAAGTCCTTTCCATTCTTTATAACCTTTTTTGAGCTTTTTATGAATCAAGTCTCTCTCTAGTTGATTTTCTAAGTTATAACTTGAGCACAATTGTGTGATAGACTCAGAAAATATTGCATGGTCATGTTGGGATTCAGGACAATTGTGCTTATACTTGGCACATTGTGCTCAGGCCTACATAATTGTGTTGGAAAAGGCAAAGACAATGTAAGGACATGGGTTCTTTCGACAAAGGTATGCTAGCTTTTTCCAGGGTCAAATATATTTTTTCATCATGTCTTTGTCTCTTTTCCAATCTTTTTTGCTATCTTTTAGGCTAATTTATGCCCTATTTAAAATTTTATGCTTACATTACCATTCTTGAAAGAAGAAAAATTAGGTAAAATTACTAGTAAATTTGAAGCAATTATCCCATAATTATATCAATTTCTCATTGATAAATCAATAAAATAGTGGTTATTAACTGCCTCAAACTTAAACATTGCTTACTTTCAAACAATAACTTAAGAAATGAGAATACAATAAAAATAGAGTAAAGGAACCTAATGAATTAAACATGTAATAGACAAATATAGTTATCATCATAAAAGCAACAAATAATAATCCAATTAGAGACTTAGTTCTTAGAATCAAGTTCCATAGATTTATTTAAATCATTCTTCTCTCCGTCTTTTAAATGTGTGAGGGTATAGATTATTATAACTCTACTAGAGACTTACCCATAAACTTCGAATCTCCACTTAAATTCTAAATCATACACAAGAGTCAAAAGGTCTTTATTAATGTTGTAATACGACTAAGAAAATTATTAAAATAAATAGGTGAGATATGAGAAGAAAAAGAAATATAAATGGTTTCTTCATTAAATTTGTCTTTACAATCCTAAACCCTTGGATTATAAATGTAATTTATTAGGTTTTTGTGAGTTTGTAACTTTAAATTTTCTCAAATTGTTTCATATTTTCTCTTTTTTATCACTTATAAATCCAAAATAATCATTTAATTTAGTTATAATCTAAGGGTACTTATATTCATATAAGTTTTTCTTAGGGTATCAAAGAATATAACTTTTTTAACTTTCAAGCCCAAATAGGATATTAAGAGATATTCCAAGTCTAAAGCCAATAAAAAAACCCTAATTTATCTTTATTCCTTTACTGGTATGAAATAAGATTTATACTAGCCTCAATGAGGTTGCAAGACAAGTTCTATAATATATAAGCCAAAGAAAAATAACTTAATATAAAAAGAAAGGTTTAGTACAGCCTCAATTAGGTCTAATTCTCATTAGTTATGTAAGTTATCTATAATGCAAAAACAAGATAATAAGGAGCATTTATAATTATCAATTATTTTATTAAAAGTTCTTATGTTCTTATTAAATTTAATTAATATGTCGCACATATTAGCGATTCCGAACATTCTAAATAATTAAACATGTAAGGTTATAACAAGGCATAAATATTTTTCCTAAAAGATTAAAAGGAAGGTCTCATTCTTCAAACTTAACTTTTCTACCATTCTTATGATTTAACTTCAAAAATTAATTAGTAACATAGAAATTAGAGCAAATTATAGGAGAGATTTTGAAACAAAATACATGTCTTGGAGGGAGAACCTTAACTTATTCCTTTAGACACAAATATATTTTAGAGGAGAGTAAAAGAGGACTGCCCTGAAGTTAGGTATTAATTTTCTAGTATGATGCTTGATTGGTTACCTAAGCAATAGATAACCTCCATCCTCAAACTTAGAGAACAATATTTTACTTAATGTGAATGAAATTTCTCTTAGTTAGGTGCTCAAATTAAAAAGGAAGTTATGTTAGTCTAGATTGATTTACTCACACCAAATATACATGTTAAAAAGATAAGTAAGAAGTAAATAGTATTATAGTAGTAATAATAATAGCCAACACATCCTAAATAATAAGTTTTGTGCAGTCCAATAAAAGGAAAGGAAAATAAAGTAAGAAAATACATCAAATCATTAAAATATACAATGTTAAAAGTAATCAAAAAATAAAATAATACAAAATAAAAATCATCACTACAATGGTAAGGATCCCATCTAGCCCTACAAGTATCAGAGGATGGTGGAGAATTAATCATCCATCTAAGTGAAGGTTGCTTGCTATGAATTTGCAAACTCTTGATGGTGAGTGGCCCACTCATCAAAATGGTTATAAATTATATCTACTTGTAATTGAAAGTGGTCTAGGTGTTCGAAAAATTAGTGGGTGGATGTTTCTCCTTAAGGCCTAGGTCTAGCTTGTTGACCTTGATGGAAAATTGGGATGGTTCCTATGTGGGGACTACGACTATGATTGGGCCCGAATGAAAGTTCCATGTGGTCCTTGCTCGAAGTCCCATGTGTGACCAAGTTGAATTTCCTAGCAATGAAATTAGATGCATTTGGGTGGCTGTTAGGTGGAGGACATCATGATATCAATAAAAGGATGGTGATGTAGGAATAAATTCCAATGTAGCCCTATTGCCCTGACTGTTATTGCTCATTAATCCCCTAACAGGACATGATTATGAAATGACCAAGGGATTATGAAACGACCAAGGTTTATTCTAATCTCTTAAATTGTATCCTACAGTAGGAATATATGTTGATGGACACCTCAATGTCATCGTCTCTAGCAAAGATATTGGGAAAGACCCTGATGTAATTGTTCCTAGAGATGCCAAGGGAGAATAATTTGTGCAACATGTGAAGCATTAGATCCTAGAAAGTAGTGGACTTGAAGACATGGGATCACAGTGGTACAATCTTGTGATCTCCAACTAGAAAGATCCCTTGATAAGCTCATTTGGTGCCTTTATTAAGGTGTCAAGGTACTCTAGAGTGATGATGCTTTTCTTGCTCTCAAAACCAAAGGCAATGTTGAACTTCACCATCATTAACTCAAAGTTCCCACCTCCAAGCTTATATTGAAGTATGTACGTCGATGTTTTTCTATCAATGCAATGTAGATAATAGAAGTGAAGAACTCTAATGTTGGTTTCCTGTATGATGGTTCCTTGAAAACAATTATGACCCATCCCATGTCATGCAAGTAATCCATCACTCATCTTGATATATCAAGGCATTATAATCAATCCATCTCTAAGCTCCAAGTAAGGATGAAGTTAAAACCAAGTAGCCTCTCCAACCATGTCTGCATGTTGGAGATCCCTTGTGTAGGTATGAAATAATCAAGATGTTGCCATAGTAGCCAACATCATCTATGGTGGCACCATGTCCTCTCTATGGGGCACGAGGGGCATATTTCTTAATAGAGGAGAAGTGAGTTGAGGTTGAGAAAGAGAAAGGGTCAAAGGAATTCAAAGTGCAATAAAAATAAATTTAGAATGGAATAATTTTAGTATACCACATAAGGTGGATCTCATGTTTTCATCTTAAAATAGGATTTCTTATTTATTCTTATTAATTGATCATGCCTACTCAATCCATACATAAAATAATAGTACATAAGCCCACTCCTTAGTAATCATCATCTATTCATTTGATGACTATTTTCATCCATTAACATAAATCAGTAAACCTTCCTTAGTGGTTTAGATAGGGATTTTAATATCTTTACATCTTATCATCCATGCAATCTTTCTTACTTATCTCATTTCTTTTTAAGCATGCTCTAATGTTTATATATGAATCATTTAATGTTTTAACCTTGTAGCATTATACAATCTATTAATCCATAGGGAGTGATATACACATCAAGAGCATTGGCATTTTATGTTTAACATTGTATAAAAGGTCACACAAGCTACATATCAAGTTAATATTGCAAAGAAATGAGATAAAGCAAATTTCTTACTTAGGACATGCAAAGACAAGGTTGGTGCCTTATTTTATCAAGAGATGGAAGCACCTATAAAAAACTAAATTATTGAGTTTAGGTTGTCGTTGGTAACTTATTTATAAAACCTTGGGAAATAACTATCTTAAACCCGACCTTCCTAAATTAATAGATGTAAACACTCATCTATGTCTGAGGCTCCCAACTATTAAAATCAACTGAGAAACCCGTATTAAATTAAATAATAAACAAAATAAATGAAAGAAAAAAAAACAAAACAATAATAAAAAATCAAAAAATTAAATAATAATAATAAAATAATAATAAAATAATAATAATAATAAAAAATAAAATAATTAAAATAAAAGAAAAATGTTGAAAAATAATAAAAACTTTAAAATTTAGGAAAAAGAAAGAAAAATATAAAATCTGGAAAAATAATAAAAATTTTAAAATTTAGGAAAATTAAAAAATAAAAAATAAAAATCTGAAAATTAAAAAATGAAAAATGAAAAATATGGAAATCAAAAAAATAAAATACAAAAAAAATTAGTAAATGGAAATAAATAAAAGAATAATAAAAAAAATTACATAATAAAATAATAATAATAATAAATAAATAAATAAAACAGAAATAATAATCACAAAACAAAAAAAAATTAATTAAAAATAGAAAACTAAAAAAAAAGAAAAATAAATAAAGAAAAAAACAAAAAAATCAAAAATAATAATAAAGGAAAATAATTTAGTAACAAAAATATAACAGAAATCAAGAAATACAAAATCTAAAAACAAAAAAAGCAGGGAAAAGCAAAAAGAAGAGAAAGCGGGAAAAATTTAGAAGACCCCTATAAATAAAGGAAAAGGCAAAGGGAGAGGGGTTTTTTTACCATTGATTACAGAAAGGAAACAGAGAGGGGAAGAATATTTTTGGTTCTCTTTGGAGTTAGGCCGGTCTAATTTCGTCCCCATGAGTAAGACGTTCTAATCATCCAGCAATAACTATTGCTTCAAGGGGTTAGAAGCCTCTACTTGCAGGATCTTGTGCTCCGATTCGTCTTCGTGAAGCTATCTTCGTCACTGCAGAAGAAGAATAATCCCATCTGGCCAGAACGTTTGCAAATATTCTAGGTAAAACCAAGAATTCCTCTACATATCTTCAGAATTCAATTTCTGCATATATTTATCCACATGTAGCGTTTAGGATGCGCCCCTGTCACATGATTCTTGAACCATAAGTAATTTCTGTTTGCATTCAATTAAGTGGTCCCTATCCATATGCATGCATGTGTGGTTAAAACCCAGGGGTTTATTGATTGTTTCAATAAAGAATCAGTTCATAAAATCATGGTTATTACGAACACCGCAGGTGGTGACAAGAATCACGATACGAAAACCATTAATAGAATTTGGTAGAGCCATGAAATGTGAATCTGGTACTATAAGTTTAGGAAAATCCAGGCCTGGAATGACACAACTATGGTTGTTGAGTTTGAGGTCCAAAGCTAAATCCTGTTGAAGCCATTGCTGACCTCAATGCCATAACGAGTGGCGCGCCTTTCTTTAACTCTTGACACAATAGCAAGAAGTTGACACTCTGTTGCGTGCACTATTTTATTCTTGATTCAGTCGCATAAATCTCCATGAATATGCTCTAGTCATACGACTTTAATAAATCAACTTAAAATTGAGTCGCTGGGAATTAGATTCTATCTTCGATACAGAATAGACTATAGAACCTGAAACTTGACGCATCAGGCGTTGGAGTGCAAGACCAGAATTATGACTCCAAAACATCCTCACAAATGGTTAGGTAGCTCCAAATTCCAAATTTACATTGCCAAGTTAAGCCTGTGAATGTAGGTCTTAGTCCCGAATCTATTTAATGATCTTGGTACCTGGATATACACATCGCTAAACAAATAAACTCGCCAAGCACACAGCATACAAAATTCGCGCGAGAAAAGGATCGTACAACCGGTTCTTACTTCCCTTGGCTGAGGTGACGCAAGACAAGTCACATAGATTGCAAATCTGGAAAGCTTCAAGTCAGGTCTCGAATACTTGAACTCAACTTTCGATCGACAAAAGGCTCGATTGCTCAACCGAAAGTGCTAGTAAGTATACATCGATTCTGTTTGGTTGCATATGATCGTGTATCTTTGCTCTTGCTTAAATTATGAATTCTTCTAGTGCTTGTATGTGTAGATGTATGATTTTCAATTAGAATCCAGAATATGTTGTTACTAGGATAAGCAGAGGGTATGCAGGTCTTGTATCGACTACTCCAATCGGACCAAATAACATTAGCTATCAGCGGCTCCTGGTGGTTAGACTATAGGTTGAGGCGTACGCTGGTGACCTTGACGTTCGGAGCAGTGTTCGTTATGATGCATTGATGTCTCCAGCAGCCTCACGTGAAACCTATAAATGATGAGCTCTTTCTATCATATGGGTGGAAGGCGTTCCAATGGGTATCAAAGGAACCCCCACTCTCCTATGCAATGCACATGCAGGGCAGGCATTTTACGCCCCTGAAAGTATGCTCTAAAATTAGTTCGTGGAATTAATGATCGAAGCAAACCACTTGGCCCAAGTGGTCGATGCAGCCACGGTCTAGGCGAGAAGGGAGGGGGTTCGAATCCCACCAGCCACTTTTCAAAAAGCCCCATCTGGTTTTTAAGCCAAGCATCACTAAGGCATGGTTAAATTTAATGGCATTGGAGTATCTCGAACCCGAGAGGCTTAGTCTAAATGGTAGCTAAGCTCAAACACAACCTCCAAGCCACGGGTTCGATCCCCCCCCCCCCCCACATGCTACCTTTTATTTTCCAAATGAACACTACTCCCTGATTATTATTTAAGTTAATATCGACGGATCCTATAACCAAGAAAAGAGGTGTGACTTAGTGGTGGCGGTGCATTATGTGGTCCTGCCTCTCAGACTATGGGTTCAATTCCCACACACTGCACTTTTTAATTTTTCAAACAAATTCATCCCATGTTTCACATAGTATTTTTCTTTTCTTTTTTCTAATTTCAACTCAAGACAAATAAATTTCCTTTTACTCAAAGTCATTTTAATTCTTTCCTCTCAAGGCAAATAAATTTCTTTTTACTCAAATTGATTTTTATTCTCTTCCCTCAAGACAAGTAAATTTCTTTTTACTCAAATTTATTTTAATTATTTTTCTCAAGACAAATAAAATTATTTTTTATTCAAAGTCATTTTAATTCTTTCCTCTCAAGACAAATAAATCTCTTTTTACTCAAATTCATTTTTATTCTCTTCTCCCAAGACAAATAAATTTCTTTTCACTCAAATCCATTTTAATTATTTTTCTCAAGACAAATAAATTTATTTTTACTCAAATCCATTTTTCTTTTCCTTCAAGAGAAAAAAATTTCTTTTTTACTCAAATTAATTTTTATTCTCTTCCCTCAAGACAAATAAATTTCTTTTTACTTAAATTCATTTTAATTCTTTTCCTCTAAGACAAGTAAATTTCTTTTTACTCAAATTTATTTTAATTATTTTTCTCAAGACAAATAAAATTCTTTTTTACTCAAATTCATTTTAAGACATTACCATCATCTTGTCTAATATGAAAGGGCCATGTTTGATTTAAGACATTACCACCATCTTGTCTACAACTGTCTTTATTTGATTATGTTTCTGATTATACTATTTAATCTACAATCGTCATGTTTAATGTAGTCTTATTTGGTAGTATTGTTTGATCTGTATCCATCTTGTATACAGTAATACATCTAATGTGTATTCTACAGTAATATGTTTATTGTCTTGTCTATAGTAATGCATCTCCTATCTCGTATATAGTAACTTGTTTGCTATCTTGTATGCGTCTAGTGTCTTATCTATAGTAACATATCTACTTTCTTATATATTGTAACATATCTACTTTCTTACCTATATTAACGTGTCTAGTATCTTATATACAATAACGCGTCTATTGTCGTATATATAGTAACACAACTTCTAACTTATGTATAGTAGCGCGTCTACTGTCTTATATACAGTAACACAACTTCTAACTTATGTATAGTAGTGCATCTATTGTCTTATATATAGTAACGTGTTTACTATTTTATCTATGTTAACGTATCTTGTGTCTTATATGCAGAAACATGTCTAGTGTCTTATATACAGAATACTTCTAGTGTCTTATATATAATAACATATATATTGTCTTATGTACAATGACGCGTCTAATGTCTTATCTACGGTAACACATCTACTATCTTATATATAGTAACTCGTCTATTATCTTATCTACAGTAAGACGTCTAGTGTCTTATATATTGTAATGCACCTACCATCTTATATGCAATAACGTATCTTCTAACTTCTGTACAGTAGCACATCTACTATTTTATATATAGTAGCACGTCTACTACATTATCTAAAGTAACACGTTTGGTGTCTTATATAGTAACATTTCTAGTGTCTTGTAAACAGTAACATGTCTTATCTTTTATGTACAATAATGTGTCTAGTGTCTTATCTACAAAAATGCGTTTATAATAACTCATCAAAATGCTCTTAGTTCCAAACAAAATTAAGGTGTCTAGAATCTCATAGACAATTTTGGACTTCAAGAATAATAGTTGATGAAGAGCTTTTAACAATGTCATAGTATTAATTGGTAAAGTATATTCTAGAGTTAAGGGAAAAATCTAGACTACTCCTAAATTTCTACTTGAGTCTCCTTCTCCTTACCTAGACTTGAAGGTTGATGTAGTCTCTTTCTTCCGGGTGCTTCCAATTCAACCTAGTTCCTTGCTTCAACTTCAATTTGATTTACAACTGTGGGCTAATTATAATCCTTATATATATTATCGGCAGAGAGGAGTAAGGAACTTGGCTTATCAACATGAAGGTGATTTTAGAACAAGAGAGAGAGAAAGGAAAAAAAACTAAATGAAGGGATTTTGTGAATGTTTTGTATTGGACATATTTATTTCTTTAATTTCTTTATTTGAAACCAATGTATGTTGGCCTATTTGCTGGAGAAAGAAGCTCACATGTGCTCAATTAAAGTCTTTTAAAGTATTTAGTGGCCAACTGCATGTAATTCAATTAATATGTGTTCCTTTTTTTTTAAAAATAGGTCTCATAGGATTAACATTAAATAGTTATTAATACGAACTATTTTATATTAATTATTGTCGCAACCGTAATTTCGACGAGACGACGAGCTCGCTAAAAAATTTAAAAAAACGCATTTAATTGTATGTGGAGGCATACCAAATTTATTTAAGGAAAAACATTTGGAAAAACCTAACTTGAGGATGAAATTTGGTTGGAATCGGTTACAAATAGGGAAGGTGTTAGGCACCCTATTTGTCCGTTCCGAAGAACGGTACCCTTAAACTGAGTGTGTGATTTTCTTTGCAATTTGTTTGATCCCTTAAATATAATAAAATAAATAGGTTTGTATGAAAATAACCTGACAGACTTGATCCTGCTCTCACGTATTCCCTGCAATGGGAAATTCAAGGCTACGTAGTTCTGTTTTTTGAAAATTATTTTGGTAGAATTGAGACATTTTGAGAGGGAAATTAAATGGAAGATCCTTTAACCCACATGCACAGAGTCGAAGACAAGCGAAGGTTGTTGACGACTCATATGATTCTCCAAACATGTGACGTATGCTTGCACTTTCAACTTTGGAGCTCATTAAATGAGATCTTAGATCCTTTAGAAACTTTACAAATGGGCTTTTGGAGGAAAAGGGGATAGTTTTGAAAGAGTATTAAAGGAAGATCAGCAACCCACATGCACAGAGTCGAAGACAAGCGAAGGTTGCATCGACGACTCATATGATTCTCCAAACATCGAAAGACAAGGTATGCTTTTGCCTTTCCAACTTTGGAGCTCATTTGTGAGATCTTAGATCCCTTTAGAAACTTTTACAAAACATTTTTGGAGGAAAAGGGGATAGTTTTGAAAGAGTATTAAAAGGAAGATCCTTAACCCACATGGCGAGTCGAAGACAAACGAAGGTTGCACGACGACTCATATGATTCTCTCCAACATCGAAAAGAACATGTGGGTATCTCACTTCCAACTTTGGGAGCTCATTGCGTGAGATCTTAGATCCTTTAAAACTTTACAAAACATTTTTTGGAGGAAAAGGGATAGTTTTGAAAGAGTATTAAAAGGAAAATCCTTAACCCACATGCACGAGTCGAAGACAAGCGAAGGTTGACGAAGACTCATATGATTCTCCAAACATCGAAAAGCAAAAGGTATCTTTGCACTTTCAACTGGAGCTCATTCGTGAGATCTTAGATCCTTTTGGAACTTTGAAAATCATTTAGAAGAAAGGGATAGTTTTGAAAGGAATGAATTTTAGGAAAATAGGCGTTGAATAATACTTGATTAAAAGAGTTGGAGATAGAGACTTAGTAAAAAGCAGATCCCGGATCAAGAAATTAAGATGAGAAAAACAGAGCATAACCATAATGTATTCTCTCATTATTTGTTTGGTATATGATTTATGACTTCTTTTAGCCTTCCAAATTCGCTCAAGATATTATTATACCCGTAAAACAACATTTAAAGCTTCGCTATTCTTTCACTAACTAAGTTTAATGTCGCATCGAAACCCACGATCATACTTTGGGAATGAGGACTGTTCCATTAACAAACCAAAGCCTAGGAATATTCATTACTTTCACTAGAAAATTGATGAGTTTTTAATTTTAACTTAAGCTTGACTAGAATAGTTCTAGGCGGACCTATCTTACTTTGTTGAACTTGATTCCTTGCCCTGCGGCTTGGAAAGACTAGTTCCGTTTGTACCAAAATCCTATTGAAAGCCACTCCTATCGATTCCTAGCTCTTTAGGTTGGTAAATATTAATCTGAACATGAGCTTAAACTCACTCTACCGGGTCGAATTTGACTTTGATCAAAAAGAGGCGGTATTGATCTTAGCAGGCAGAAAATGTCTTGCCGATCCCGATAAACTAAAGGATAATCGTGAGCTGCACCTAAAACGTGGCCAAAATCCCTCTCTGACTTTCGGAATGTTTACCCGGTTTATTGCAAATTCCCGAGATCCATTAACTGCCTTAAACTCACATTAAGGTGACCAAAATAGCTAAAGTACGTGTGCTGATTCCCGTCATTTGTAAACAAAAGGGCTTTGTGAGTATGGTGCCACACTGGTAGCTGCGATTGCAAAGTGCGATCGGGATAGTGTACATGAGTCCTAATTACCTAAGGCTAGGCTCAACCTATTGTTGTTGAGGAACTAGAATTTACCCTTGATTCAATTCCTGTTTTCTTAGGTTATAACTCTAAGTATACTTTGAACTCAAATGAATGAGCTGCTCTTGGCTTTATTATGCATTGAGGTTTGAGCCCTTGACCTACTGTCCCGGCTCATCAACCATCTAATTTAGGCTTCTAATAGATGATGTAAGTTTGAGAACGTAGGATTAATATGCAACATGATTACTACCACAGTTTCGGAGAATTGAAAGGTAAAGGTGCTTGATCCGAAGCTCCAACAAGGCTTTTACTTGTTATGCCAAGCCCAGAGGCGAGAGACCAAGTTACACTACAAGTTCCCATTTCATATCGAAAGGCCTGAATCGGAACCTGGTTGGTCAACCAAGTCATTTATTAATTTTGATTTGGTTTTGTGATTGAACCCTCGAGTATATACCTAGTTGGCTCCCGATCAGAATAGCCACTTGGTCCCGCTGCTTTGTTATAGGTTGAGGTTATTTACTTTTGACTCCACTCACTCACTATCCCAAAGCATTAGGGCCGACCCACTATTCTTAATGTGAAATAAAAACCTGAGCCAATTCTTCAAGAAACCATTCAAAATAAACAAAGGCAAACCATTCAAATCTAATTCACTATCACGGGCCATTTGATATCAGTTACGATAAGTGGCGGCCATTCTTCTATTTAAAAAAAAAAAAAAGGAACCTACTTCAACCGTTAGCCAACCATTATGCGGACTTTGATCCTATTTGTGATAAACTCTTCTACTTTAAGAAGGACTTAGGCATCTAGGCTTCCAAGATCATGTTCTATTTAATCAAACTTAGAAGTATCCGACTAAAAATAATCGTATAACCCGACTTGTGACGACTTGTAAACTGCGACTCGACTGTGGACTTTAATCTTTTACAATTGCTGAATCACGGTTTCCCATTGACCCAAACGTCACCTTCATGGATATTGATGGGACTATTTTTCACTCCAACTCGATTGGAAACCTAAACTTCATTCACAAACTCTAAATTTAATTTAACTATTTGTAACCCGTGTCAGCCAATGTATTAGCTTACTTTACTTGGTGCTCATCAAATTCAAATCAACCGGCGTCTAGGATAAGTTTATTTACATTGGATTGAAGTGGGTTGACTATCAAAATTGTTGATTTTGGATTTGGTTTATATGACTTAAACCTCTGATTAGCCCTAATTGGTTCTTGACCTGGTTAATCTAAAAAGCAGGACACAAGTTGACGGGATCAATATTTACTCAACCAGAATGTTAGACTTTATCCTATAGACCTGGTTCCCTCCCTGCTGGTTCAAAATGATAGATATCCATCTACATGACTTTGACTTTGCTTCAACCACTTTGACTCATACTCTTAGACCTCCCTGGCATGTTTGATGTGACAAATGCAAAGACCTTCCTATGTACCTGCTCATTTAGCCAATCAAGATCCGGTTGCGGTGAGCCAATTTCTGTGGCTAGTCTAAACACAATCTGTTTTCTGCCCAGGCCAATGGGGTCCCAGAACAGATTTACCAGGACCCTGACTTATCAGTTCACATGAAGACCATTTAATCATAACCCTCTCTTGACCTTCTACCTACACTAACCTTTCCCACAACCAAACATCGCTATCTTGTATTTATCTTTATCTTGACCACTTCCCCTTTACACCAATTTCTATTTTACTTAGGTTCTATATCCAGACTAATCTAAATCTCCAGGAGTTGTTCTTTGCTTTGTTCAAAGATTTCCCTAGGTAGGAAACATACTTAGGACAAACCTCAACTTATCGGAGCCTAGGTTCTATGGATTAGCACATATTTTGCTTGTCCTAACAAAGAAAGCAAAGGATGACCTGACACCAGAACCTGTTGCCACAACTGGAACACTTCAAAGTTGACTACCCCTAATGTAATTTGAGCCTTGTTTTGAAACTTTCCGTTCCCCTTTCTAGAATAGTTCCCTATATCAGAACTACAAACAAAGCAAAATAGAATTTAGAGTGAACCTCGCCATATCATAAACCGAATCCCGATAAAGTCGACTCATTTGGGGTTTGATACTGCTGAACCTGAAGGTAGTTATATTTGGTCGAGATGAAGTGTGAACCTATAGTCTCCATTGTTGAAATCTAATGTTCTAGGGTTCTTGATTCTCACTATCATCCTAATTATGCTTTGGAATTTATAACATCTTCTACATTTATGGTTCTCTTTAATCTTAATCTGGATGTGTCCCTAGCACCCAAATCTCCCTCCACCAGCAATTAACAAAAGCGGGTATAGACACTTCTTTAGTTTGGCCTTGGTTTTAAGGATCTGTCATAATAATGCTAAAGTCAAGGGAACCTGGTTGAGGACACTGGTTGTGAGCCTTATATCATACGAGAAAATAGTTTACGCACACGTCTCGGGCTAGGGGAATAAACTCTTCTTGTAGCTTGAGCAGACTTGCCAAATCGGTTCCCAGTTTAAGAAAGCGAGAAATCGGGAGGAACTGGCTGATTTGGCCTTGTTTGGATCTGTCCTATAATAATGCTAAATTCGAGGGACCTAGTTAGGGGACACACCCTGTTGGCCAAGGCCTTATATCATCTGAGAAAATGATTTGCGGCTAGGGGATCTAAACTCTTCTTTTACTTCATAACAAACTTGCCAAATGGTTCCCGGATTTAAGGTGCGGAGAAATCAGGAGATCTACCTCGCAGCTAATCTGGGCGTGGCTGGCTGAATGAGCCTCCCCTTCTGATATACTTATTCTGCATAATCCTTTAGCTTGTATTTTCTAATGGGGCTTATTCCTAAGCTAAACAAAACGGGTCTTCCTCATCAAAGTTGGTGATGCTGAATCTATCTTAGAGTCAGGACTGATGCATCTCTAACCTTAACACCTAAATCGATTGTTGAAACTTCTAAACACTTTCTGTTGGCTAGCAAAAAAACCTAATTGATAGGCGAGAAGGGCGATTTGCAAGGACCTATTGAGCCAATTTGAATGGTAGGATGCAATTATTTTACCTAGCTTACGACAACGGATGCCATTTCAACCGGACTTAGAAACTCAGGAAAGTCAAAGTTTTAATCGAGAGATCGGCGGAGTTGATTCAAAATATGATCATAACTCCAAGCACTCCTCTATTCACTTACATCACTAGAACATACCTAGCACAGGCGTTTATACATTGCTTTGACACGGTTTGACAAGGTGAAACATCTCGGTCAATTCCTATCTCTAAAAAAAAGTGGGAGCCTCATAAAAAATTAAAACCTCTGTGTCTTTTAACATTACTGGTATTTGGTTTGTTTCTCTATCAGTTAGGACTTTCCATCGATCTCCAGTCTTGATATAAACTAACTGACTTTCATGCAAAACTAAATTTCAGTGGCTTTAAAAACCTTGACTCTATGGTTTAACCAACTAAACTTTCTGATTTGCGGATTAAATGAGAAATTCAAGCATCATTAATTTCATCCACCTCCTAGATTGATTTAATCAAGTTTTGAGCTCGTTGGAATTATTGAAAACTAAAATTACTCAATATAAGGTGAAGTATTAAGGGTGAGCATACAGGTAATGTAAGCACTAACAAGAAGGAGAAAGCTATGATTCACCACAAAAAGCTTCGGCCGGACTTGGAGATATGTTGACCAGACAAAACCTTTGTATCCTCCTTTGCAAGCTCCAGAAAAGACCAAGTCAACTTTTCTATGGGAAAGATTCGTGAAAGAAAAGTGAAGTTCTTTCCTCTAAAAAAACGATGGCAGGAAGATTCCGTGAAGCTAGTGGCAGAGAATCGAGTGTAGCTCCAAGAAGATTTCTCGAAAGAATTCTCATCGACCTGAAAGATTTCTAAATTTGAATAGTAAAGGAACAAAGAAAGTTGAGCCAAAACGAGAATATCAACAAGACCTGTCTTGATTTTTTTTTTGCCAAGAGTGTGTAACCGTCTCCCTATTTAAATCCTTTTATACCCTACAAACTTATATGGTAGTATTATTAACCAAATGGGGAGTTAACTCTTAACCTATTCTCAACAACTCTTTAACTAACTCCCACCATTCTAATTTGAATTTTATTATTTTTAGCTTTATTTGTTTTTATCTATTTACTTTTTTTACTTAATTTTTGTATCTTCTTTTCCTTCCTTTTGACAATTTGAGCTTTGTTTTTTTTTTTAAATTATTTAATAAATTAATTAATTAAGGAAGATTTTACGGACAAAAATTGGTGCTCACAGTTTACCCCTCTTTACCAAGTCCTTTACTAGATAACACGAGAGCACTTCTTGTATTATCGAAGTAAGGAATGAGTAAAGACGTGAGCCAATTTTGTCCGGCCTTATTAAATAAAAGAAAATCAAGACTTGTTGAATCTTATCTGAATATGTGATACTTTGAAAGAAATTTAAACATGATGGGCACAGTATGATAGGCCGGAATGTAGGAAATTAAAATCACGATGCGATATGATAGGCCCGAGCAGAAATTTAAACATGAAGGGCTGATGTGATAGGCGAGATGCGAAAATTAAAATGCGGCGCCTGATGTGATAGAGCTTGGCGAGAAGTTTAAACATCACGGGAGCCTGATGTGATAGGCCAAAAATGTAGAAAATTAAAATGCGACGCCTCATGTGATAGGCTTGAACGAGTTTAAACATCGGGCACATTATGATAGGCTAAGTCGAGAGGTTAAAATACGATTGCGATGTGATAGACTTTGAACATGAGGGGCCTGATGTGATAGGCTAGAATACAGGAAATTAAAATGCGGTGCTTGATGTGATAAACGAAACGAAATTTAAGCATCGGGGGCGATGGGATAGGCCAAAATGCGGGAAAATAAAATGCAACGCCTGATGTGATAGGCTTGAACATAAATTTAAACATGAGGGGCGATGCTGTTGACCTGGAATCCCAAAAATTAAAATGTCGCGTCTGTGATGTGACAGGATGACGAACAGAAATTTAAACATGAGGGCACGATGTATTAGGCCAAAATCGGGGAAAATAAAATCGGCGCACAGATGTGATAAACGAACGAGAAATTTAGAACATGAGGGCCTAGATGTGATAGGCAAATGCGAGGAAAATAAATCGGCGCATTGCTGATGTGATAGACTTGAATCAAAATTTAAACATGAGGGCTGATGATAGGCCAAAATCACGGGGAAAATAAAATCTGACACACGATGTGATAGGCTTGAGAAATTTCAACATGAGGGCGATGTGATAGGCCAAAATGGAAATTAAAATCATATGATGTGATAGGCAGAGCAGAGATTTAAAGATGAGGGAGACGATGTGATAGGCCAAAATGCGGAAAATAAATCGGCGCTGATGATGAAGCTTGAGCAGAAATTTAAACATAAGGGGCTGATGTGATAGGCCAAAATGCGGAAAAAAAATAAAATCTAATGTGATAAAGCGAGGCAGAGACAATTAAACATGAGGGCCTGATGTGATAGGCCAAAATGAGGAAAATAAAATGTTTAGCGCCTGATCTGATAAGCTTGAATCGGAAAATTTAAACATGAGGGCGATGTGATAGGTAAAATGCGGGAAAATAAAATCATTGCCCTGATTTGTCAAGCGAGCAGAAATTTAAACATGAGGGCGATGTGATAGGCAAAATGAAGGAAAATAAAATCGAGCCTTTAAATCAGTAAACCAGCAGAAATTTAAACATGAGGGGCTTTGATGTGATAGGCTAAAATGTAGAAAATTAAAATCTGCGCGCTGATGTGATAAAAGCAATGAGAAATTTAAACATGCGGGGGCTGATGTGATAGGCGAAGTGCGGGAAATTAAAATCGATTGCACGATGTGATAGACTTTGAACATGAGGGCGATGTGATAGGCGAATACGAAATTAAAATTCGGTGCTTGGTGTGATAGGCTGAACACAAATTTAAACATAGGGGCCTGATGTGATAGGCCAAAATGCGAGAAAATAAAATCACGTGCTTTGATGTGATAGGCCAAAAATGCGGGAAATTAAAATGCGGCTGCTGATGTGATAGGCTGAACAGAAATTTAAACATGAGGGCTGATGTGATAGGCCAAAATGCGGGAGAAATAAAATCGATTGATGTGATAGGCTTGAGCGAAATTTAAACATGAGGGCGATGTGATAGGCCTTAAAATGCACGGAAAATAAAATGCGCGCTGATGTGATAGGCTTGAACGAGAAATTTAAACATGAGGGGCGATGTGATAGGCAAAATCGAGGAAAATAAAATCGGCGCTGATGTGATAAGCTTAGATCGAAAAATTTAAACATGAGGGCACGATGTGATGGAGGCAAAATGCTGAGGAAAATAAAATCTGGCGCTGATGTGATAGGCAGAGCGAAATTCAAACATGAGGGCTTTGATGTGATAGGCTAAAATGCGGGAAAATAAAATCTGTGCGCTGATGTGATAGGCGAGCAGAAATTTAAACATGAGGGCACGATGTGATAGGCCAAAATGCGGGAAAATAAAATCTGCGCTGATGTGATAGGCTTGAGCAAATTTAAACATGAAAGGCTGATGTGATAGGCCAAAATGCAAGCGATGTGATAGGCTTGAACGAATTTAAACTTGAGGGCGTGTGATAGGCAAAATGCAGGAAAATAAAATCGAGGCGCCTGATGTGATAAGGCTTGGCAGAATTTAAACATGAGGGCACGATGTGATAGGCCAAAATGCGGAAAATAAAATGCAAAAGACTTGATTTGGAAGATTTTGATCTTTATTTATTTAGCGGACTTGAATTCCACGACTTCCTGGCGTGATTCTTATGACCTTTAGAAGGAGCTAGAGGCACTGGTGGGGTCTTCCTTCGATTTTGTTGCTAATCTTTATGTCCTGTTCCTTGTTACTGGAGAGAAGAATCATTCAATGTTATTAAATGACTATCAATTGCAGGATTTCGTTCTAACCATGATTCAAACAGTCTTAGTATTTAATAGTGCTGTAGTATATTAAATTGATACATATCTTGATCAACGAATACAATTGAATCAATAAAATGGCTGAATTTCAAAGTAAGCAGAGCCAGGGAATTAGAGGAGTATGTATTTGGGGATGGATTTTTTGGATGGTCTTGTGCCTTCGAGCGACCAATGCTAGTATTTATTTCCATAATTTCCTCTGCCTTTTGTAGTCTTATTAGGAAACAAAATTTTGCCCATGTACTCGGCCCTCTCAAATTTTGCCCGATATTAGCCTAGTCTTGATACGATAAGCTCTAAAATGATTTCAATATTGGCCTATTTCACATCACTCCCACTGTCCTTTTCATCAATACATCCGTTTTGCCAATCTTTTGACCTGACTCCCTTTTGAATCAATCAGCTTTTCCTTTGATATCACATTCTTGTTTTCCACCATTCTTGAGGTCATCTTGACGATAAAATTTTCCTCATATTCTAGAGTAAGCCCTTGTGGGTTTTCAACCTAGCGCATCTTTGATGTCTTAACTTTTGCCTAGGTCATGCCACTGGTTTTCGACCTAGCGGGCTTTTGGATGCCCTAACTTTTGCCTAGATCGCCCTTGCGGTTCTCGACCTAGCGGGCTTTTGGATGCACACTTTTTGCCTAGATCGCCCTTGCGTTTTCGACCTAGCGGGCTTTTGGATGCCACACTTTTGCCTAGATCGCCTTGCTTGTTTCGACCTAGCGGGCTTTTGGATGCCCTAACTTTTGCCCTAGATCGCCCTTTGCGGATTTTCTGAAGCCTAATGGGCTTTTGGATGCCCTGGCTTTTGCCTAGATAAGCCGAGTTTCGACCAGGGCTTTTTAGATGCCCTAGACTTTCCTAGATCGCCCTTGCTGGTTTCGACCTAGCGGGCTTTTGGATGCCTAACTTTTCCTGGAGTAAACTTGCAAAGTTTTGACACTATGCCAGGCTTTTATTAAGCATAATATTTCTTTCTGACATCGAGCGTTAGTTGGAGTTTGCCGAGTCATTCCCATCCATATTGATTCAAATCAACGCCACTATAAAAATTCTTGACTACGTATGGCCGTGATAATTTGGGGCCCACTTCCTGTATGCTTTTTGCATAGGTAATAACTTTTTGAGAACCAAATCTCCTTCTTGAAATAGGAGGGAACTCTTCCTTTTCGAATACTTTCTTCATTCTTTTCGATATAAATCCAGTGACACAGCATACCAATCTTTTTCATTAACCAAATTTAGCTGATCAACAGGGCTTGCACCACTCGCCTCTTCCAACTTTGCGTCCATTAACACCCTTAATGAAGGGATCTCTACTTCAATAGGAAGGACGTGCCTCCATTCCATAAACAAGCGAGAATGGAGTTGCTCGATCAGAATTGAGAGAAATGATATCGTGGAGGGCATGGGGGGCATCTCATGCCAATCTTTATACGTGTGCACCATCTTTTGGACGATTTTCTTGATGTTTTTATTGGCTGCCTCAAAGCTCCATTCATCTTTGAGAATACGTATGAGAGGAATTATGATCTTGGATCTTGAGCTGGTCCACAATTCATTAAATCATTTTGTTGTTAAGATTGGTACCATTATCTGTGATGATTTGTTGGGCAACCCATATCGGCAAATCAACTCTTTCTTTACAAATTTAGTGACTCACGCTCCGGATTGCGGCTGATGTAGGAGGCGACCTAAGATTCCCACTTGGTGAAATAGTCAATGGCAACCAATATGAAGCGATGCCATTAGATCTTTGAAGCTCAATTGGTCCAATGATCCATTCCCATAGCGAATGGCCATGGTGAAGATAATACATTTAAGGGCGTGGGCGGCACGTGGATGTTGTCGTACACAGGCATTTAGCCGTAAGTCTTAACATACTTATAGCAATCGATCTCCATAGTCGACCGGTAGTATCACTCGAAATTTTCCTTGCCATCGCGTGTCGTTAGCATGGGCACCAAAGATCCCTCATGGACTTCTTTCACAATTTTTCTAGCCTCGCCGCATCTACACACTGAGCGGGACCATATCATGATTTCTTTCTATAAGACTTCCCCATCGAGAAAGCGCGGTCAAAATCTCCATACAAGTTCTCTTGTCTGTTTTAGAGACATGATTGGGATACTCTGTCTTTTCGAAAGCGGCAGGATGTCATGATACCGGGGTTGCCCATCTGTTCCTCTTCAATTGGTGTGAAAAGGAGCTTGTCCGATCTCGGCGTTGAATCTGGATAAGGCATATCCTCCTCTTTACTTATTTGCTAAACATGGACGAGAGGTGGCCGGGGGCGTCGGCCCAAATTGATTGTCTCTCGAGGATATGTGCAAAAGTGACATCCTCAAAGTGCTCCAACAATTCCTTAATATAAGCTTGGTATGGGATCAACTTGCATCTAAAGTTCCCATTCACCTTTAACACGATGGATAACTAGAGCTGAATCACCATAGACCTCCAAGTTCTTGACATTAGCATCGATTCTTTTGTATTCCCGTGATCACGGGCTTAATTCAGCCACATTATTAGTACAATTAAAAGCCTAACCTGGCTGTGATAGGTACATATTGTCCTTAAGGGAGATTAATATGGCTCTATGCCATGACCCATCATATTGGGCCCCATCAAACAACATCAAATCCCTTTTCTTTTACTTCTATTTAGACTCACTAAATATTGCCATTAAATCCTCGTCATGAAACCTTGTCTCATCATGATAATCACTTAGAGTACATTGAGCCAAATGTCTACCAGCCAACACTACCTTTGATCGCCTTAAATGTAACATACATGATATCATATTCTACTAGCAAAACTTGCCATCAGGTCAATCTGTCAGTTTCAAAATGGGCTTTTGAATGTCTTAGTGGATCCATCCTAGAGATTAACCAAGTAGTATGGCTCAAAAAACATGTCTTTGTCTCAAGCGATGACGGCCCATTTACCAATGCTTATGAGGTTTGTTCTAACAAGGAATATTTGCCTCATGTCGGTAAATTTTTGCTCAAATAGTAAATGGCATGTTCTTTCTTTCCAGATTACATCTTGTTGACAGCGTATCCAGTACGTTGCCGTCAAATCCTTTATCCAGTATAGAATTAATGGCCTTCCTGGGGCTGGAGGGGACTAAACTTTTGGAGGTCTCGTAAGTAGAGCTTAATCTTTCAAGGCCTCTTGGCAATCCTCATTCAAGCGATGGGTTGATTTTGCGCAAAGTTTGAAAATTGGTTCACATGTGGTGATAGCCAAAAATGAACCTAAGTGATGTAGTTTAGTCTCCCTAGAAACCTAGCACTTCTTTCTGTTTTAGAGTGACATTTCTAAATTGCGGACTTTATCAGGATCAACCTCAATTCCCCTTTCACTAATAATGAAGCCCTGACTTCCACGACTTCCACCAAGAAAGTGCATTTTGGGTGGGTTCATTCTCAACTTGAACCTCAAGAAGCGTTCAAATAGCTTTTGCGAGGTTATCGAGGTGATCTTCCTCGGTTCTCGACTTGGCGATCATGTCATCCACATATACTTCGATCTCCTTATGGATCATGTCATGAAATAATGTCACCTGGCTCTCTCGATGATATTTGCCCGGCGTTCTTGACCTGACGGCATGACTTTGTAACAAAAAGTTCCCCGAGCATGTAATAAAGGTGGTTTTCCATATCTTCTTGACCATCTTGATCTAATTATATCGGAGAAAGAACCGTCCATGTGAGCGAAAAGTAAGAAGCTGGGCGTGTGTCAACAATACATCGATGAGGCAAAGGAAAGTCGTCCTTTGGACTGACACCTCATTTAGTCACGAAATCTACACGTTCGTGGTTTCCATCTTTCTTTTGGAGCTGTTACTATTGTGTAACCCACTCAGGGTATTTTGCTACGGCCGAAACACACGTATTCCGAGCTGTTTTTACTTCTTCTCGGATTTTTAGGGACATCTCAGGCTTCATTCTTCTCAACTTATTTCCGGTGAGCGATCGTTTTTAAAGGCAATTTATGTTCCACATGGATGTGTCCCGATCGGCATGTCTCGGTATGACCAAAACAAAAATATCTCTATATTCATGTAACATGATACTAATCGAGGCGGTTTTGAACGCGCCTATCTTCCACCTCTTTTTCTTCCTCCCGTCCCAGTTGCTCAATTGAGACTCTTGGTGAGGTTGTATCAATCTAGATTCTTGCTCGACCAACCTTAATAATTCCCAGATGGCTCGTATTCAAATTACATTTCCTCATCAGCTTGATTAGCGAAACAGTCAAAAATTATTCAATACAATACTGGCGTGATCATCATTAGGCAAGTTGTTTTAGGATCTGCAAAATATATGAAAAGGATAAGATATATGGATGTATTGGAGGAAGGAAGAGAATATTTACGAAAGAAATCCCAGTGGTATTCATTGATCAATCATATGTACAAAAATATTGTTTATTCCACAAAATTTTACGGCAATTACAAATTACATGTAGAATGAATTTAAAATCCGCGAGAAGCTCGATGGTTTCCCAATTGTTTAACTCATGTCCTGGTGGACAAGCTATCACCAGTCATCCATGTTGGCGGCTCTTCATGGCACAACATCACAGCCGTATCATATCGAGTCTCGAACCCGACCTCCAAAAAGTTTAAAATGTAGAGCGAAGACGGACCCTCTCTTTATCTGCAGGGCTTCCTTTTCCAATCTAACCCGCTTTTCTTCCATTTCTTCCTTAATCCTTCTAAACACTCCTCGGTGGGTTTATACCTAACCCAACCTATGTTTGTTCTTGTCAGTCTGAGTTGGGTTAATCCACCATTGTTTTGCCCCGGTTTGTCTCTAGGTGGAATCCATTCTTCAGCATCCTCGACCATCATTAATAGGGCTCATCAGGAGCATTTCTTGTCTACCACCTCTCCCTCCTTAACAGGTGGTAACATTAGCAGATTTCTAGAGCCTGGAAGTGAGTTTCCAGGCTTCTCAGCCCCGCCTCAATGTGAGTGATTAGTGGGTTCGACGAGAAAATCCTCTTAAAGAAACAAGTGTCATCCTATCATCATCTCTGATAAATTTCAATCTTTGGTGAAGAGTGGATGGCACTCTTCTAGCGAAATGGATCCATGGTCTTCCTAGGAGACAATTGTATGCGGTAGGATGTCCATCACTTGGAAAGTCTCAAAAACAGCAGGGCCAATCAATCTTGGCAAATCAATCTCTCCGATAACTTCCTTGTGACCATCAAGGCCCTAACCACTATTGAGGCTGGGCCTCAAGTGGGATGCTTCATAGGGTAGCTTTGACGGGGTCATCTTAGGCATCACATTTAATGAGGAACCATTGTCTATCAGACCGGGCAGGATATGGTCCCTACACTTCATGATATGTGCAATGCTTTATTATGCCCGTACCCTTCTTGAGGGATTTGTTGTCGGTGAAGGTGAGGAAGTTATTAGCGGTTATATTGTTGCAATCCATGAACTTCTCTAGAAAGATTGTGCACCCATGTGCCTCGTTGAGTATTTTTGGCGGCACCTTTCGATGAGGTTCAAGAATTCATCATTAGTGCCAATAAAAGGAAATTTTAGGCGGCGTACGGTTCAATTGTTCAATTATAGCATATTCACTTTGCTGATCATCCTTAGAAATTCTGAGGGCATCTTCTTCGAGGAAATAGGCTTTTTCAATTCCTTCTTCTTCTTCCTTACTTGCTTCTGTTTAGGACCAGCCAAAATTGCCTCCCCTTGGTGAACCTCTCTTCTCTCTTCTATAGGGGAATAATCTTGGATAACCGGGTCATACCCAGGCTTGACTATATTCACCACATCAGTGCGTGCCTGTGGTGACTTCGGTTCTCTCTTCTTCAGTGCTTGCCTCCGGATACCTCCAGTTTCTCTGCTTTGCTAGGTACCTCACTTGTTGCCCATATGGGAAAGGCCCCAAAGCACTTCATAGTCATCGGTCTCAAGCAGTTCGGTGTTGGGACAGTAGGCTCTTCGGAGTATCAGATGGCAAGAGCCTGAGACGACCAGGGAAAGCCTGGTTGAGCATATTCACCTCAAACTCCACCTCCAAGGCAACCCACAGTTGGTCCCCATGATTTGGCAAAGGATTATTTCCCTCGTTAAAGAGTCCTTCTCAAAATTTAGCCATTTAGCGTTTATCAAATTCTGGACTTTATGCTTTTAAACCTTCTTGACAATTTTAGTGAATGTCCCACGGTTCCCGGATGATAATCAATCACATTTAGCTTGTGGTCATACCACCTGAAAAGGCGGCTCCTAAAGGATTCATAGGACATGGTGCAATTAATGAGTTTTGTATTAGGAGGGGTAAAAGTCAGATAGGTCATGGGATGTTCAAAGTGTATAACTCTTCTTTCATTATTTGGCCTTTTGGAGTTTGGTTAGAGTTTGGGCCCAGGAATTTGACTCAGGGGCTTTTTTTAGATCATTGGGGTATGGTTGGTTGTGGTTGTGTCGTGGCGGGGTTGTTCTTCTGAGGCGTCAGGGAGTGTATAAGGTGGTTGGTAGTTAGATTTGGGAGGCGGCCACCATCCGAGGGTATGGTGTGTATTGAGGGTGGTAAGGTGTTTGGTAACTAGGTGGTGTAGGTGTGGAGCGATTTGAATCAAACGTGACATGGTGGGCTTCCCTTCCTTCTTCTTCCGGGAATTATTGGTTATTTCTTCATTTACATTACCAACCACATGACAATTCTTCCTTGACGCAGCCACTTCAATTCGTTCATCCCAATTAATACCATATCGAGAAGTGGCAGAACACCTACCCACCATCTTATCATAAAATGGTGCAAGGAGAGTGTCCATAAACATTCCGATCATCTCTCTTCGAATAGAGAGTTGAACTTGGGCCGCTAGTTCCTCCATCGTTGGTATTCTTTAAAGGTCTCCTCTTCCTTCTTGATCACGTTTTGCAACTCACTTCGATCTCGGTGCCATTTCTATATTATATTTGTATTGCTTAAAAGAAAAGCATGCAGAATCCTTCCAAGATCTAGACATTTGTGCGTTCCAACTAGATATACGGTTGTTTCACACATCTGGGTGGAGACTATCTTGAAACAGTGGATCAGAGCTATCATCATGCGCGTGTGAAGCCATCTCCTCTGAGAATATTGGGATGACTTCTGGGCACCTGGCGTTCCTTTATATTTTCTTTCAGGCATCTTGAACTTGGGGCGGGACTCCACATCAGGGACTAGACATAAATTAAACATCTACTCAGTCCATAGCCTGGCATACCTTCAATGGCTCCGACTCTTCTTCCGTGTTGCCATCTACCGTGAGAGGTGCTTCTGACTAAAGGTATTTGACCACTTTGTTCATTTGTCAACCGAGGCCGGTTGTATGAGGCCCACCGAAATCGGATGGTCGGCCAAAGGAATTTGGTAGAGGGAAAAGGTGGTTGTTGTGGGTTTAGTGGGTAGAAATTGTACGGGGATGGAAATTAGTAGGATTCTCGATGGTAGTAGTGTTCATGTATGTATAGTTGGGATTAATGTTTTGTGGGTAAGAGGTTGAAGGAAGGACCCGTGTGTGGAGGATAAGCATTAGGATTTGTGTTATAGGTGGTTGGTGGATTGATATGTGGGTGGGTAGGTTGTAGGATTTGTGTTGTAAGTGGTGTGGATCTATATGTGGTGGGTAGGTAGTAGGATGATTTGGGTGTCGTCTGAGTGAGAGGATTCTCGGCGGGTTTAGGGAATACCCCGTGCCGAAGGTGCAAACCACGGTGGTATCCCATAAAGGAGGCCACTCACGATCGGTGGATCATCCGAACAGGCCCGGCAAGTCGCTTATCAAATTCTGTCCATCTCGCCTGCGTAGGTCCTCCGCCTTCTTCTCTAGCAGCTTCATAACTTTTGCCAACCGATCCCTCGGATCCAGCAACCTCGTTTCAGCTCTTCATTTTGCGCTTCTAGCTCATTCATCATTTTAGTCTTTGAACGTGTGTCAGGGGATGCTTTGAGGAATGCGTGAATCCGGCTATTTTGTTTTCGTATTGGCTTAGATGTTCGGTTAACATTTTTATAAATTGAAACATGTATCTAAGCAGGGCACCTATGATAGAGGACCCGATATCTGGACGAGTATTTTAGCCGCAAGCGTGCTTTGGTGAGTGTGAAATGGAAATTAAATAAGACTGATACGTATACGGCAAGAAAGTATATTCTTTATTCATAGCATAATTTCTTAGGGTACAATTTGCTCTTCTTTTTCGGCATTACAATGTATTTGTTCATTCTCAAGATTAATTCTTTTACAAAAATGAAGAAAATCTTAAACCAAAGTGAGTGTGTGAAGCAGATGTAATGATGCTTCAGCTCTTTTGAGTAATGGTGGGACTTCTTCAATAGCCATATTTGCCAGGAAGCCAATCTCCCAAGACTTGGTCCAAATGATGGTACCGTGTCTTTGTACCATTACATCTCATCTTGTAGATCACCTGATACCCCTCTCGTTGCATCTTGATTACTTCAATAACTTTCCATTTTTCTTCGTCAACTTCTTTTCCCTATTCGGCTAACAAATTCTGGTTTGGAGGTTCAAGTCTTCTATATGTTGTTTGTTGACACTCTTTCTTCCGCTAGTCGGCGGTTTCTCGCTTTCGTGCCCTATTCTTTTCATTCGTTGCTTGGTTCTTTTCCCTTTCGAAAACTTATGAACACGATCCACCTCGCCAGGTTCGATCGTGTCTCTCATCCTCGATTCCTTTGCAGAAGTCGTGTCTTTTTTCTTTGTGCCCTCGGACCAATTCTTTATTTGTTTGCTTGAGATTCATATGGACTTTTAGCGGCATATTCCGTTCGGACCACATTTACAATTTCTCTCTAAAGGCTTTCCCTTAGCAACTTCTTTTCTTGGTTTCTCTTCTTAGTTCTGCATTTTCTTGTTTGGTCTTCAATATCTTTCCTCTAGCTTGACATTCTTTATGGTCATGCTTTCACATTTTGCCCTCAACTCTTTAACAGTTTCATCCTCAATGACTACGATTCTTTTTGACCTCGGAGGTGGACCCTTTTGGTTTGAAAGGCAACTTAATTTGCTGTACTCTTTCTCGGACCCATTGTCTATATTCCTCTTTGGGCTAACTTCAACCCCCAACTCTTTCCCTTTATTTTAGTCACACTCCCAGGCTTCTCTAACTCTTACAAGTATTTCTAAAAATCACCTTCTCGTAATTCAGGATGAACGGGGTTAACAACTCACTGGATTTGGGTTCCTGATGGGTAAGCCAATTGTCTTTGCCCCAAGATAGGATTACACTGATGTTCTAGATTCCCATGCGAGTGGAACATTTTAGGAATCCTTTTACAGGGGTAAATGATGTCTTTCTTTGTAAAGTCAAGCCGGCCATCTAACCCGATCTTCATGTTCATGAGGTGGGCAGTCCATTAAGTGGATATTCCGTCTCACTTTTAGTGGATAACACAAATAAACTGGAGATAGGGCATCGTACTCTGTATTTCTTTTGAATATATGAGCTGTTAACCAAACATACAACAGGTGGAGACAAAGACACCTGACTTCTTTCCTTTTTTTCATGGCAAAAATCCAACGTACCATACCACGTTAGCTAAGAGCAACAACGGGGATTTTCCATTCTAGTTTTCCTATTAAATATGTCATGGTCAAAGTTGGATCCACAAAACCTTCTATGTTGCAGAAGAGCACCAAACCATGGATGGTGAGAACTATCATCGAAGACCTCCCACCTGATTACTCGTTGGCCAAATATCGCAAATAGTTTCATGAACTCCCGGAAAGCCCGCTTATTAGGTTAACATCGATAATCTTGAAGATCACTGTCTCGTAATCTGAGAAGCTTTAGCCATTATTCGGAATGAGGCATGGTGTTCCAAATGGTTATACTAACTATACTTCTTCTAACAGTAAAATCTAGAACCGTCATATTCCTCCAAGGTGGGTGCCATTTAAATCAGAAAGAAATCATTTGAGATCTGGGCACAATATCATGCTAAGGCCGTGATTGCGTCTTAACATACCTGACAAACCGATATATTTCCCAGTGCTTTTGTCGAGACATTTGTTGAGACATGTTGGTGATTTATTTCCATACTCTTCAGAGACAGATTGAGTCTACCTGACTGTCCAATACGTCTCTTCTTCCTCAACTGCTTGTTTCCACATTAATTTCCATTTTCTCTTCTTTTATACTCTTCAAGAATCTGGATCCTCAAAAGAAAAGAAAAAAAAATAAAGCCTTTAAATCAGATATTTATAAAGCAGTTGATTGAATATTGGTAGTAGGACTTTTGCGAAGATGAAATGCTTTTATTTGATGCATGTTATGGTTGATGTACATGCATGCAAGATGTTATGTGAATTTAAAATGTGCATTATGCGATATGCATATAGGCGGGAGCTACGGCATTGGTTCTGTACTCTACCCCTATTCTTCTTCAGCCTTCTCTCTTTGTTTTTTGTTTTTTTTTTTTTTTTCTTTTTGTTTCTTTGTTCGTTGTTTTTTGCCACCTTATCTGGAAGACATGATTTATTTATCATACAATAAATAAGTAGAAAAGAACTCTGCCACTGTCCCTATAACTGGGTATCTGTCCTAGGGAGCTAGGCTTCTCTAATGCATGAACCTCTCATAAGGGTGGTTTGTATTCTTAAGGTATCAAGGTCACTAAGAGCCAAGTTCCAGTTTACGATGCTGCCAATGCAATGAGGTAATGCTACGTTGTAGGGCATTGCAAATAGGGCCTTTAGGCTGGGTTTGATTGTCAAACAGGGCCGTGCATCCAAAGTGACACCACTAAACCCCTCTATCCTAGGTTTGCACTCGGACAAGGTATAGGACCCCACTGTGATAAATGCATATGCACCTGAGGAGCACAATTAATCGGGATACCAGTTGGGAATATACGGATATATATTGCAATTTATATTGCCTATCCTAAGGTTTATATAAAGAATAAACAAACAGATAACAAGAGATAAAATGAATCAATGCAAATAAACAGGGAAAGGATCAAAACACAACACACTCAATTGAAATGGCTTGACTTCTCAATGTCCCCGGTGGAGTCGCCAATCTGTCATAACCGTGAATTTAACGAGACGACAGCTAACTCATTAAAATTTAAAAAAACACATTTAATTGTATGTGGAACCGCCACCAAATTTTATTTTAAGGAAAAAAACATTTGGAAAAACCCTAACTTGAGGATGAAATTCTAGGTTGGAGTCGGTTACAAATAGGAAGGTGTTAGGCATCCTATTTGTCAGATTCGAAGAAACGGTACCCTTAAACTGAGTGTGTGATTTTCTTTGCAATTTGTTTGATCCCTTAAATATAATAAGAAATAAATAGGTTTGTATGAAAATAGCTTGACGAGGACTTGATCCTCGCTCTCACGTATTCCCAGGTGCAATGGGAAATTCAAGGCTACGTAGTTCGGTTTTGAAAATTAGTTTTGGTAGAATTGGACCATTTGAGAGGAAGTTGAATGGAAGATCTTTTAACCCACATGCCACGAGTCGAAGACAAGCGAAGGTTGCCACGACGACTCATATGATTCTCCAAACATTGAAAAGACGGGGTATCTTTGCACTTTCAACTTTGGAGCTTCATTCGTGAGATCTTGAGATCCTTTAGAAACTTTTACAAAAACGATTTTGGAGGAAGGAATGCGTTTGAAAGAAGTATTGAATGAATCCTTATTTGTACAGTGAAAATAAGCGAAGGTTACCGCGATGACTCATGATTCTCAAACATCAGGAAAACGAAGTGTATCTTTTACTTCAACTTTTGGAGCTGTTCGTGTGAAGATCTTAGATCCTTTAAAACTTTTACAAAAGCTGTTTTTGGAGGAAAGGGGATAGTTTTGAGAGTATTAAAGGAAGATCGCCAACCACATGCGGATCCGAAGACAACAAGCGAAGGTTTTGCAAGACTCCTCATGAATTCTCAAACATCGAAAAACGGGGATATCGCGCACTTCCAACTTTGGAGCTCATTAAGTGAATGTAGATCTTAAAAACTTTTACAAAACATTTTTTGGAGGAAAGGGGATAGTTTTGAAAAGTTATTAAAAGGAAAAATCATAGCCACATGCACGAGATAAGACAGGCGGAAAGGTTGCACGGCAATATATGATTCTCCAAACATCCAGGCAGGTATCTTTCTAACTTTGGAGCTACATTGCGTGAGATCTTAGATCCTTTTGGAACTTTGAAAATCATTTAGAAGAAAGGGGATAGTTTTGAAAGGAATGAATTTTAGGAAAATAGACGTTAGAATAGCTTGATTAAAAAAAGAGTTGAGATAGAGACTCAGTGAAAGCAGATCCGGATCAAGAAATTAAGATGAGAAAAGCAGAGCATAACCATCATATTCTCTCATTATTTGTTTGGTATAGGATTTATGACTTCTTTTAGCCTTCCAAATTCGCTCAAAGATATTATTATACTGTAAAACAACATTTAAAGCTCCTGCCGTTATTCTTTCTACTAACTAAGTTTAATAAGCCGATGACTACACCACGATCATACTTTGGGAATGAGGGACTTGTTCAATTAACAAACCAGAAGCCTAGGAATATTCATTACTTTCACTAGACAATTGATGAGTTTTTAATTTTAACTTAAGCTTGACTAGAATAGTTCTAGGCAGGGGACCTATCTTACTTTGTTGAACTTGATTCACTGCCTACTGGCTTGGAAAGACTAGTTCTGCTTTGTACCAAAATCCTACCTATCGAAAGCCACTCCCTATCCGATTCCTAGCTCTTTAGGTTGGTAAATATTAATCCGAACATACGAGCTTTAAACTCACTTCCTTGGCGTAGAGGCGGACTTTGATCAAAGAAGCCGGATTGGATCTTACCAAGCAGTAAAATGTCTTGCTCCGATCTCGATAAGCTAGAAAGGATAATCGTGAGCCCTGGCAGCCCAAAACGCAAGCCAAAATCCTCTTTCGACGTTCTCAACTCTAATCGCACCGGTTTGTTTTGCAAGTTGAGATCCATCGGGGTCGCCTTAGGCCTCGTATTAAGGTGACCTCAAAACCAGCATAAAGTATGGTCTCGGATTCCCGCATCCATTTGTAAACCAAAGGGCTTAGAGTATGGTACACACTGCCCAGTGCAGCCAAACGTACCCAAAGTGCCGATCGCGATGCGTGTACATAAGTTCTACCCCTGCACGTACAAAGCTAAGGCAGCTCAACCTATTGTCATGGTGAGGAACCAGAATTTACCGCTTGATTTCAATCTCCGTTTTGCTTGTAGGTTATAACTCAGAGTATGGCCCTGAACTCAAATGAATGAGCCGCTTCGCTTTATTATGCATCGATGGTCCGAGCCTCGACCATCGTCTCCGCCATCAACCATCTAATTTAGGCTTCTAATACGATGTAAGTTCGAGAACGAGATTAATATGCAACATGATTACTACCAGCTCGGAGAATTGAAAGGTAAAGGATTGCTTGATCCGAAGCTCCAACAAGGCTTTCTATCAAGAGGCTAAGCCCGAGAGGCAGAGACCAGTTACACCAAGGGTTCCCATTTCATATCGCCTTAGCCGAATCTAACTCTGGCCGGGTCAACTAAGCGATCACACTTTGATTTGGTTTCGTGATTGGAACCTTCCGAGTATATACCTGAAGGCTCTCGATCGTAATAGCCACTTTGGTCCCCGCCACTTTGTTATAGGTTTGAGGTTATTTACTTCGACTCCACTCACCACTATCCTGCAAAGCATTAGGCTGACCCCTATTCTTATCTGAAATAAAAACCGAGCCAATTCTTCAAGAAACCATTCAAAATAGAGCAAGGCAAACCATTCAAATCTAATTCACTATCACAGGTCATTTGATATCAGCTTGTGATAAGGCATACATTTTCCTTCACCTAAAAAAAAAAAAAGAACCTACTTCAACTGCTAGCTAAACCATTATCATGGCTTGATCCTATCGATGATAAACTCTTCTTACCCCCAAGAAGGACTTAGGCATCTAGGCTTCCAAGATCCGTGTTCTATTTAATCAAACTCGAAGTATCCAGCCTAAAATAATCGTATAACCTCGACTGTGACAGACTTTATAACTTCCCGACCCCGTGGACTTTAATCCTTTACAATTGGCTTGATACCGGTTTCCCATTTGACTCCAGTCATTACCTTTCTTCATCA